>JAXIUT010000037.1:23917625-23932580 GCA_035586675.1 Eurytoma californica | reverse complement strand
ATGTGAATTTACGTAAAAAAAATGGCAATATGTAATTTGTTTTAAAAAATTGTGAATTATAAAAGGGACCAATTTTAGACACACCATCTGAGTTTTTAAATTCATCCGGTCAAAATCCAAAGGAATATCCCTCGTGTAGCGAGTGTGTGGCTCACCTAAAACATGCCGTTCTCCACTAACTCTTAATCCACAGTAACCGATAAAGAAGCGATGGCCATCCTCTCAAAACATTTTCGTATAAAATAAACCATAAAAAAAAATTAAATTTACCACCTCAAATCGATCACAACAAGAGTCTCCCTGTTGAAAAGGTTTCATAAAATTCGATAAAAAGGTGCAGAAACCTCATAAGATTCGATAAACTTTTATCATGTTTTATGCGGTCTTATGAGTTTCTGCACCTTTTTATCGGATCTTAAAAAATCTTTTAGTAGGGCTGCAAGTTCTAATATACGTACATCTCGATCACTACCAATAGGATTAAGATGTCCCCCGCAAAGGCAATAAAAAAAGGCCAGGCGTAAAACCGGCAAGAATTGGGCAATCCCAGCTAGGAGTGTACGAGCCACACTCGTCGGGCTCGGAACAAAGCCGAACATAGCAGTGTGGTAGCCGCCGTGCAACAATATACATAGTGACGCAAGAGACAGCACATCGGCGTCCGGCACTGTCCTGTCACGCGCGGCGGCAAATCGCAGCGGCGCGATACACAGCTTCGCGGAGTAACGTCACTCGCATCGCGATACAGGCATTAGATTTACATCGGCGCCCGGCAGGACGCCCGCGCAGGTGGCGCGGCGGTGGGGACCTCCGGACTCGGGGCCCCTGGCGCTCACTACCCGGGCTCCCCGCGCTACAGTCTGCTCTCCGACGCGGGTACACTCGCTCGTACAACACAAGCATAAATCTCCTCGCCCGGCCGAGCGAGGCAGCGGTGCGGATTTCGCGAGCGCGCGGAATGCGCGGGAACGTGGGCCCGCAGCGGCCCACGGGGCTCGTCGTATAAGGCCGCGGTGACTCGCCGACCGAGAGACATGCAGGAGAAGGGCCAGCAGCAGCGCGGCATGCACGAGCAGCTCGAGCCGGCGGAGCTGGTCGGCCTGGTGGCCCGCTCCGCCGAGGGCACCGCCGCCAAGGGCATGCCCATCAAGGGCCACGAGGACCTCTGGGTGGACATACAGGCGAATACCTTCAGGAACTGGGTGAACGAGCACCTGAAGCAGTCGGAGCGGGGCAGGGCCTGCGGGCCCGTGCTGGACCTGGCGGAGGACTTTAGAGACGGCACGAGGCTGTGCGCCCTGGTGGAGACGCTGGCGGGCGGCAGGCTGGCCAGGTGGAACCCCGCGCCGGTCAATCAGCATCACTATCTCGAGAACGTGGCCACCGCGCTCAAGGCCGTCGAGGCCGACGGCGTTAAACTGGTCAATATCGGTGAGCTCTCCTGGGAGGTTCGATCTCTCGCTTTTAAGTAGCCTTTTTCTCTTTCTGCCTTTGTACACTCTAGGCTGCGGCCTCGTGGTGGTTGCGCGAGGCGTCTTATGAGTAAACTCGATTCGGAGAATTTGGAGATGCGACAAAAAACGTGTACTGGGCTGAATGTAGAGTGTCCGACGTGACCAAATACGATAGAAGAATCAACACTCTCAACGTGGAGTAATTAATATGTGATAGATGAAGAATCGAAGATTATTTATTAAGTAGATTTCATTTATATTGAGTATAAGTAAGTCATAAAAAGGATTAATCGGAAAATTTGGTACACAGTAATTGCACACAGTGTCGGTTTTATCACATTATCCTGTCACTATAACTCGAAAATCGCAATATGTCCTCCGATGTGTCTAATTAAGATAACAAGATGAAAAATTTAATGTTGTAGTCGCATTCGAAAGCTAAATAATTAAATTTACTATTGTCAATTTAATTAAATAGGCAGTATAAATTAAATTTGTGCTGATTAGTCTTAATTCCTTATAGTAAAAGGAAATTGTGTGCAAGACGAAATATTATAGAAAGACCAACATGTTCACACTGTAATTATTCATATGAAACATTAAAGTTTATTATTAAATTGATTAAATCAGAATATGTTATATATGCAATAATTAGACTGCCGGTTTTATCAGTATCTGTAGTCAAAGTTACTACTATATAATTCGAAATTCGCCGGATATGACCAAATAAGATATCAATGGGTAGGAAAATTTTAATCTTGTAATTTAAATTCGAAAAGTTAATCAAATGTTTAAATGTTTAATTACCAACTTAAATTAAGTAGATTGAATTTTAATCGATTAGTCTTCATCAAAGTAAAAAAAAAAGCTAATCGGAAAATTGAGTATAAGCACTACACACATGTGATTAAAGTGTCGAGTTTTCTCACTATCCTGTCACAACAATTCGGTAACCGCGCGTTACTCAATCATTTCATTCATTCACTGCGGCGGTCATTCAATCTTTGTTGACCCGCTGCATTATTATGACTCCGCATCTTGGAGTTTACGGCTCAATAAAACTCGATTTAATTCGATCGTGAAATCGTTGGAATAACTTTGTTAAGCAGTATGGCTGCGATCGATTTTTTTTTTATTCGCTGCTATACCGCTGATCGGCGATTTTGACCGGTTCGGTTAAGTAAAAGCACTTACGCACGATCTCGTGGGCGTCGATTACTAAAGCAACACTTCACCGTGTAGTCGCACGAAAGTAGACATTTTTTCGTAATTTTTTTTTAATTTACGGAACTATGATGTGATTAAAAAATATCGTTTAATCACTTAATATTGCATTTTGATGTTGTCATTTAAAAATTAAATTAAAAAGTATAACAGTTACGTTGTTATAATTAACTTTCGTCAAATTGTGCTCGCCATTTTTTGCAAAGTGGATCCTATCGTTTAAACAGTTATAAAATAAATGTAAATCAGCTGGAGCTTAAAAAAAAAAAGGCGAAGAATAAACTTAAGCGATAGCCGATTTCTATAAGTCGACCGGCTCGAAAGTGACTAGGCAGACGCCGTTTAACGAATACGCCGCATTAATACTATAGCATTTTGATAAATGATCGATAACAGTAAACGTATAATACCCGGGATTATTTTTTTTAATGCTGAATTAAAAAAATTACCCTTAATGCTAAATACATATAAGCAGAGAAATTAAATGAAATTGCGTTCGCAAAACCGTTAGAAACGCCACGAATCAGAAGAAAATTATACCAGAGATAAGGAAAAAAATGTCTAATTTACAATCGCTCCAAAACAATCGCTAATAAATTTGTATGTTAATAATTTTTATCTCAAATTAAATTACACTCGGAAAAATTACTCTCTAAAATAATTCATCCGAGTGCAACGCTATTTTTACCGTCGAATTTCCCAATTCGAATTGTTCGAAGGCGAAGAACAAATACGCGCGCACCGTAAAAGTAATTTCCCCCGGCCCGTACAAGTCCCGGTTTTCCATGATAACAAACGTAGAAAATAATTCTGACTCAAAACTCCACGGCCAGCGCGGCTCGGTCGCTCCTTTACCTACTTTCGGTCCATAAGTAAATATACGCGTGATGTCAATACGCGCGCTCGCGCGAGCTTTTGTACAGTTATGCGCTGGCTAAATTTTTTGTCCTACAATGATACTTGCAAATATAATCGCGCCACGGGGACTACATGCAATTTGCATTACACGAGATTTCACTCGGGCTTTTTTGAACCTTAACCATAATGTTTATGGATAATATTTGTTGTTTGACCTCTTCTTGCAGCCGTACACAGATATTTTTATGTATTTTTGCAGTAATGTTTTTAAAAATGAGGTTCAATTTTTTTTAAATATTTGGGAAGCATGTTTAATAATTAACGAAAGTTTTGAAACGAAAAATAACATTTTGAAAACATTATTTACAAATTTATATTTTTTATAAATCGTCAAATTTTTAATAACGCTTCATTTAAAACATTAAATTTTCATTTAAAAAATCCACAAAAGCGTATGATGTGTTAGGAAAGGTAACAGTTAAAAGTAAGGAAAGTAAAAATAATAATTTGATAAACCAAACCAAATTTTAAAATTTTAATCTTAATTTATAGAGATGATAATCATAAAAACTTTGCAAACGATATTTACAAAAATTTATTAATTGCAAATGCAATTATTAATATACGTTTTGTAATAAATAAAGGCGATCAAACTATTACTAGAATTACAATATTTATAAAAAATAATCATTTAAATTTAGAGGAATTAAAATAGTAGTGAAGAAATTGTTTGATAATTTTTTGACAAGGTGTTAATGCTAATTTATTCTTTCTCTGTTTATAGGTAATGTCGACATCGTTAATGGAAACCTCAAATTAATTCTTGGGTTGATATGGTCCCTCATCGTAAGATACCAAATAGGAAAATCGAAATTTCCGCCGAGAAAACTCATGCTATCGTGGCTCAAGGTCAGTATGCAAGAATTACGATTTTGTACATTTTACTCCAGATTGTAAAAATAAAACAAGAAACATTTTTTCAATACGTAACCTGCGCAATTTTATTTTGTTTCTATAGTAAGATTAGCGTTACATCCGCACCAGCTATACGTAATTTCAAAGGAGACACATTATGAAACAATCGCGACTGTTTTCGAAATACTTACTGAAAGACGCGTCAATGGACTTTTACTTAATCAAATCATTTATCTAAATTAATTTAGTTTAAATTATTTTTAAAATCTTTGATGTACACTTTTTAAATTATTTTTTAAACTGGGAATCCATTTAAAAAAAAACTCATACGAATGTTATTATTAAAAAATGTAAATTTTTTTAATTATAAATAAATGCTTATTTGATTTTAGGCCGTACTGCCGGAATGCCGTGTAAACAATTTCACAACAGACTGGAATACCGGAGTTTACCTAAGCGCCCTTCTCAACTATTGCAAGCCCGGCCTCTTCCCACACTGGCGACAGCTGGATCCGACAGACAAGTACGAATCTTCAACAATGAAAATTCTGTAATCCGTGACTTTTTATAAAAAGTGCAGTACGCCTTATCGTGACTTTTGTGTGTTCAAGTGTCTACAATTGTCGGCGGGCCATGGAAATAGCGAAGCGAGAGTTCGATATTCCCATGGTGCTGCAGCCGGAGTATCTCGCGTCTACGTACCTGGACGAGCTGTCGGGTATGACTTACCTGTCCTACTTTATGAAAGATGGCTCGCCGGGATTCTACTCGACGCTTCGGTGGGTCAACTCACAGCTTCCGCATAATCCAGTTACCAATTTTACGGTAAGCGTTCGTCATTCACGGACGGGTGTGTAATCATACGAGCAAATCGTTTCTTTGTCTCTCTTTACGAACCATTATTTTCCTTTTTTTCATTTATTTAGATTTATGTAACTGTTCACCTATGTTATCGATTTAACTTGGTATTATGAAACAAATAAAATAGATTACATTTTGCAAATCGAATAAAAAGAAATTTAATAACGTTACGACTGATTAAATGATTCTTTTAGACGGATTGGAACGACGGGCGAGCTTTGTGCAGCATCGTAAGAAACTTAGGAGGTCCTGCTCCGCCGTACGACAAAATTGACACGAATACATCGGCATGGGAACATAATTTGCAGCAAGGTAAGAACAAAAATGTTGCAATAAAATTTAAACAAAAATAATTTACTCTATTATTAAAATCTTTTTCTTGCAGGTATTGAGGGTGGCAAAAAATTGGGAGTCGAGCCATTACTCAAGGCGAAAGATATGGCAGATCAAAATGTCGAACACCTGGGAGTTATGGCATACGCTGCATTCTTCCAGTGGGTGAAACCCCGTCCTCAAGTAAGCGAACAAGTCGCCGTTCACATCGACAGCACCTCGGCAAGGATCCAGCAACCCGTGAGTAGGCCATTAAAACTTTATTGCAGTACTTTTGTAAAAATTTGAAAAGGTCTAACTTTCATTTAGTAAAATGAATGTTTGCCGGGTTTACTTACTTAATATCTCAAGAATTTCCTGATTTTACACGAATGTATATAGATAATTGTACATAAATTTTATAAATGTTCGTAAGATTATACCGTCAACTCATGAATAAACAAAAAAATAATGGATTCGTGTATCATTCCTATCTATTATTCTCGAAAACTTTTTTACATTTTTTTCTTTTACAGGCTCACTTCAAGTTGGAACTACTGTCTAAAGAAGTGAACACAAAGCAAGTACGTGGTGAGGTCATTACTCCGAGTGGGCGAATCGAGTGTAGACTGTCGTGGAACGGGCTTTTTGGAAAAGGAACTTTCGTTCCAACGGAAGTCGGCATGCATAAAGTAAGTACAGATCGCGCAAATTTCTATTAAAAATTTAATTTCAAGAAATTTTTTAATAACAAAATCCCTCGTCAATTTTCTAGCTTATGGTGTACAACGATGGCGAACTTTTAAATGGATGTCCTTACTTCTTCAGAGTGCATCCCCCCTTAACCAAAATAAAATCACCTGGCATGGATCCCTGCGCGATCGGGTCCATCGTTGAGGTTCTAGTCAATAGCTATGGTGAGTTTAAATTTTCATATAATTATCAAAACTCAAGTATCATTCACGATAAATTTAAATAAGAACTATTATTTAAAGTGGAAAAATGTAAAGAAAAAATGTAAATTAAAATGTATGTATTTAAATGTAGACTTCATAAATAGCTAAAAACTAAACTTTAGTTACTGAGACGCATTAAATTCAACAAGTGCTCAAGCGACAACAAAAATTTTAAATTTATCACCCGCAATAAACATCCTTAAAAAAAGGGAAGCGTTCACCTCCAAATCAGCGTACCTGTGCGCCTTGCTAAATTTATGAGTTCCGTAAAATCGTAAATCACGTCGAGCCCCCGAGCACCTTGCAATTTCTCTCATTTAAATCTCTCTCGCAGGTACTAGTCACGAAGGTATCAACGTGACGGCGTGGTCGCCGTCGGGTCGCGCGCTGAGCTGCCCGGTGCGCGAGGACGAGGGGGGTCTGCACGTGGCGACCTTCCAGCCGGACGAGATCGGCGAGTGGAGCATCGCGATCACGCACAAGGGCGTGCACATCCAGGGCGGTCCGTTCACCTGCTTCGTCTTCGACCCCCACGGCGTGGAACTGCTGAATCTGGAGGGCGCGATGCCGGGCCAGCCGTTCTCCTTCGTCGTGGACGCGAGCAACACCGGCGGCCTCGGCGACATCGTCGTCGACATCGTCCACGACAAGCAGTCGGTGCCCCACCGCTTCCAGGAGGTGGCGCGCATGAAGTACCGCGTGTCCTTCGTGCCGCGCGACGCCGGCAAGTACCGGGTCTACGTCTACTTCAACGGCTCGGACGTGCGCGGCTCGCCGTTCGTCCTGCGCGTCGGCACGCAGCGGGGCTCGAGGAGGTCGCACAGCTCGTCGCTGAACAACAGCCTGGAGAGGTCGAACGTGTCGTCGCTCGAGCGCAGGATGAACGGGATGGGCGTGGGCCACGATGCACCGTCGCCCAGGCTTCCGCCGTCACCCAAGCTTAACTCCCCGTCGCCGTCGCCGTTTGGTAGCAAGACTTTCGAGAAGTTGGGGTCGACGCACCAGCAGCAGCGAGTTTCCAATACGCAGCACACGATGAGGAACTCGCCGCTTCCATCGCCTAGTGAGAAGAAGAGGATTTACTCGCCCGATTTGACGAATTTGTCGAAGTCTAGTAATTACTTTGAGGAATCGAAGACTGCATACAAGTCGCGTTCGCCCAGTCATAGTCCTATGGCCTTTGGAAACTCTTCCGCGAGTAATAATTTGATGGATCATCATGATTATCATGGCTATCATAGTAAAAAAGATACTGTAGATAGTAACGCTGTAGATACATCTAGTAATGTCAAAGGTAATGGAATGAATTCAAGTCCAAAATTTTGGACACTTTAGAAAAATTAAAAACTAAAAAATTTTTTATAAATTTTATGGGACTGCTTTTAACTGTTACTACTCTAATAATTATAGAATTCCGCAAACTATTTCGTGTTTATAGTTTGCAACGAAAATTATATTGGCTATTTACAGTAATTTTGCCCTGCAGTTTTTAATTAAAATTAATCAATCGTAAATATTTATTTCTGCTTTTAAAAATTACTTTCTAAATTATTCATCATTATTTTTGTAATTAATACTATATTAAATCTTTACTGTGCATTGCATATTAATTGTATATTTCGCAATTGTAGTTTCATCGATGGTCGGAGGTTCACTCAGACGTGACTCCTGGGATGCGATAGCGAAGACGAAGTCGCTCCTCTCTTACGGCAGCCTCGAATCTCTTGCGAATTTGACCAACAATACTTCGACAGAGGAAACAAAGAAGATGACCTCTAGTATGACCAACGAAAATAACTACCGTAGCGACGTGCCGCGCGTCGACCGCGTGGACCACGTCAAGAATACATCTTCCAATTACTCTTCTTTGAAAAAATTCTCCTCCTCTGAGTACACATACTCACCTAAGCTCAACACATCCGATTCCTTCACGGGCTCTCGGGGGATTTTGAAGAACAAGATAAGTAGCATTCCGGAACCAGACGTGATGAATTCACCGATGGCCACGTTGTCAACGGAACCGACAACGGTGACAATGACGACGAACAAGACTACTGTGCACGAGAAGCACTATCAGAACAGCGAAACTACCGACCGAACTATGTCCAAGCAGGACTCGTTGGTGACCGGTAGTGCGCTTCAAATGCTTGCAGTTAATCGGCCGACGTCTTTCACTCTGGATTCTAGTTTGGATGCTAGCAAAATTGCAGTTATTGTGACGGGTAAAATTATTTTTTTAAGTTTTTAAAAAAGTTTGAAATAATTTTTAGGAATTTTAGTTTTTTGGTAACTCAATTATTTTTAAATTAATGATTGTAATTAATGGATCGTATTGAAAATTTTTAGGACCGAATGGTAGACCTGTTCCAGTTCAGAAGTCCACTCTCAGAGGTCAAACGTACACTATCACTGGCGATCAAGTTGGCGAACACACTGTACAAATTCTTTATAATGGTCAACATATAAAAGGTTCACCATTTAGGTAAGACACTACAAATATTCTTTTAACGCAATGTATGACATTAATGATATCAGTAGTGATCGATCTATTAAAATGCAGATTTAGCATTCAGAATCTATTGTTCGCAATGAATTACGAAACAATATAAAACTAAAAGAACTTAAACCATAATGATCTAAAAAAATGTTCATTTACTTCTTGTAGGTCTCAAGCTTACGATTCAAAAGCTATTCAAGTTGGTGATATTCCTAATGGAGTCGTCAATGAACCTGTAGAATTTGAAAGTAAGATTTTTAAAATCTAAAAAGAAATGGATTAGAAATGCCAAGAAAATTATATTAATAAACATTAAAAATGTCTTCAGTTGACGGATCAAAAGCCGGATCCGGTAATCTAGAAATACTCGTCAATGGAGGGCACGTTACTAGTTTTGTGAGAACCCTTGGCAGTCAGCGATTTTTGGCATCTTTTGTACCACACGAAGCAGTGACACATTTGGTCGAAATGACTTTCAACGGAGAAACTGTGCCTGGTAAGTTGAACTTTTTCATATTTTTTATATGCTTAAAAAATGTCTCAATATATGCGCAATATTTCATTTGTAAATTAGATTATTAATTTATAAATGTTCAATACTAATCCAGGGAAATTATATCACGATTACATAAAATGCTCGGTAGTAATCTAGAAATTATCTGTACATAAATTAATTTATTTTATCATTTTAAAATGTTCAGATCACATTAATCAAAATATACTGCATTAATACGTAAATTAAATTCAAATAATTTCTTGAATAAGAAAAAATATTACAACTTCAAGTCAAAGCGAAACATTCGCTTAAAGCAAAGAAATGAAAGTATCTCAATGAAAAACCGATGGAGGAAAGGAGCATCCTCCATCCGAGTGGAAACGAGCCTGATGGATGTCTCGGTCGTTGACATGCGCAATTTCACACGCACACACTTGCCTATCGTTCCATTAACCTGAATTAGCCGCTTTTAAAATTTCACACAATCCATACATACTCAAGACTCGCGAATCTCTCCGTCCCGTATCTCCAAATCGCTTTAATCGACGCTCCCCCTCCCCTCCCTTCACCGACAGGTGTCATTATCTTTTCGCTCAAACCTACATAACTTAATATTTAAGGTTTTAATTCATATTAAAAAATAAAAAAAAAACAAAAATTCTTCGTAAATTCATAAAAAAAAGTTGCCCCGTACTCCAGCACGAACAGAAGTAGAGGAGTAGTTTTAACTCTTTTATCGTCGATATTCGCGCGGCGAGAGGCGCACTCGCGTGACCGCGGAGTAGGAGAAACGCGTGCGCGCGTAAGTATAGAAGAGACGAAGTCGAGAGCCGTTATGCCCGAAGAATGCAGCGGGGACTCGGCGTCGCTGAATTTCCTCGTCTTCCCCGCGGCTTCGTCGCTTTCGCTTATCGTTTATTCAAGTCCTCCCCCTCTCCCCGCGCGACCAACCTACATCCACAATTCCTTCTTCTTTCCACGCCGCCTCTCGCGCCTGCGATGTGGTGCAATCGATTTTTGCATTCCGCTCGATCGATTGTTTCTTTTCGAATTTTTCAACCGGGTCGCCGACTGTCGTTCCTCTGATGTAATCCGCTCTTTTGACGGTCGACGAATTTTTATTGAGCTAACGGGTCCCCGCACAACTGACAGCTGAGCGACGTTTGCATATTGTAATAACGAAGCGTATTTATATTTATGTTTAGTAATGATTTTTTTATAGCGTACTGTAACTTGCGTAGTAAATAATTTCAATATTGACGTAGAAATAATTTATGATGAGAATTAAATGTTAATTAAATGATGTTAATGTTGACTGAAATTTAAGTTGACTTTGATTAATGTAAAACTTAATTAAAAGCACTTATTGTCACTTAATTTTAAGTCGTATTAAAATAAATTAATTATGATGTAATTGTTGTAAACTCTTAAATTAAGTAATGTCACCATAACTTTATCCATTCATCCATACAAACTGTAGCATCGTAATTCAAAGTTCAGTACCTAATTTAACGCCTCTTCGCTTTGAAATTTAAATTTTTCGTAAGAGGAGTTGCGCCGCTCGTCAGATCCCAAGTAGATTTGAAAAAAAATCTTTCGTACAATTTCCGTTCCACTAAGGTATACCTACATCGAAATTTCGAATATTGAGTAAGCGAACGTCTCGCTAGGACGAATCCCCCTAGCAGCGCGCGCAAAGAAAAGATCATGTAAAGTAAATAAGCGAGTGTAGGAGAGAAGGCGAAGGATAGCGCGGAGGAGGGGGATACAGGCGCAGGATAGAATCGTGCGGAGGGGGGAAGAAAGTTGGGAGCAAGAAACTTGACCACTAGTAGGACTGGATGCCGAAAGAGGAAAACTCCAATTTGAGAGTCACTGGCATAGATGTGGCCGGTCGAGCAAGCGAGAATCCGATGGGAAAGGCAGAGCCGTCTCCAACGGGCGCGAACGCCCGAGCCTCTCCGCGCGGCGCCTCGCGCCGTCACCTCGTTTTCCACCGGATTTGAAAATTCCCGGCGAATTTTCCCCGCTTAGTCGACGATGAAAACGATCGGCAAATTGGCCTTTTTTATTATCTTCACGGATGGACGCGCGGGAATGTACGACGGGGACAGCGGCGCGCTGCTCCACCTGTGGAATTCGAAAAATGCACGCGTTAAAGAGGCGCGTCTATTATTACCCCAGTAACACGCTTTCACTAATAACTCGACGTTTTATCGTCGCTGCCGTTCAGGTATCACCCCGCGCACTGCGCTAAACCAGCCGTGCTTTCTGTCATCGCTCGCACGTCCAACAGCTGCTGGAATTTCAACTACTAATTACGCACCTGTACTCGCCAATGCGAAGGAGTGAAAATCCACTCAATTTAAGTACAGTACTTTTTCAATAAAAAATTGAGGGAATTTTTTTTTCCTCGTCATAAGAGTAGTTAAAAACAAAAATTTTTTCAGTTCTCAAATTTAAAATTTTAATAAGCTGTAATAAAAAATATACAATCAAAATGTAGAACTAAAAAAACCTATTGATTATATATCGATAAAGAAAATGTATTAAAAAAAATGTACAAGCGAAAAATTTATTGTATATCGACGAACAAAATGTATTCAAAAAAATGTACAAGCGAAAAATCTATTGTATACCGACGAACAAAATGTGTGCAAAAAATGTACAATTGACAACCTATTGTATATCGATAAACTGAATGTATGCAAAAAAATGAGCGATTATAAAACCGCAACTACACAAACGCATGTATCTAACATCGAAAAGTAAAAAAAAATTGTAACAGCGTAAGAATCTTGAGACACACGGGGCACTTCGCTCTCAGTCTACGTCCCTAGCGCAGTGGGCCCCTCTCTCTCCTCAGAAATCTCTGGAGGTGGCGGTTAAGGCCTCGGCGCTCGGCTCGGCCGGCTAGCGGTTGCCGCAGTCTGTACGGCACGTCTCGTGAAAATCGCGATCCGCCGACGTCTCCGAGCGCGCGCGAGGTGCACGTCCGTGATACATCCTCTTCGTAGACGCGAGAGAGCCGCGGCGCGTATACCCGCGACACGTCGGCTCGTTGTTGCTTACGCGCGGCGCAGGTGGGCCGATATGCGCAACGGGTCGCCCGACGACGACGACGACGCCCGCGGAACGGGATCGGCCAGCGCGACACGGAGAACGCCGCCGAACCACTCCTACCGCGTGTCCTGCTAGGGGACTCTTCGCGATATTTTTTTTTTTATTTTTTTTTTATCGTTACGAGCGTTTGCCTTTGTTGTTTTGTTTAGTTCGTTCGTTTTTTCTAGATTTAATTGTTGATTTGAAGTTGCTTTTTCGGGCGGTGTACGCGGGTTACTTTTTTTCCGGTGGGTTCGATGCGTGGCGCTGGATTCTCGTAGGTTCGGCGGTACCGTTTTGAATCGGCGCTCGGTTGTACTCGGTCGGTTCTTCTTTTTGGAGCATTTAGGAATTATTGCGGAGGATCGGTGATTTCGAGGTAAAGTGAGCAGTGTTATAGTGCAAGGATGAAAATTTGTTGTGGTTTCATTTGTAATTGCACAAAGTTAGCGTACTTTTTACACTTCTGTGTGTATCTTAAGTTTATGTATCGAAAAAGTGTGCACTTATTTGGAAGATCAAAATAATGCACAAACTTCGTGTAATTTTTGCGTAGATCTCAATTTTATTTTGTAATTTTTGTTTATAAAATTGTAGTATTAGATTTTCATTAGTGTATGTTAATTAAAGTGCCGAGTGTCGCGATGAATAATAGTGAGTGCTGTTTTCTGTAAATACACGAGTTTGTCAATGCTGCGCCGATTATCAACATTGACATCTGTCTTTTATTTTCTTAATGCAATGTACGTACACGACGTTTCGAAGTCGTGCTACACGCGAGGAGCTGGGAATTTAGGTTTTTTTTGGGGGGGGATTATGAAATGAAAACTCGTTTCCAACGCCGCTTGACCCTGGTTCGCATTAAAATAATAATAGTCACAGGAACATGTAACTAGTCTTGTAACTAGTTCACGGCTGAAATAATTTTTGCTAAGCAAAATCGTGATACTGCAGTTGCATGATCTTTAAGGAGTAAAATTTGGATAAAAGTTAAATTTGGTTTTGGGTAAAAGCAGTGAAAGTTAATGACCATTTTTTTATCTAATCTCATCTTCAATACCATTACCATATTTTTAATTGCATTAAGTCTTGTGAACGAAAGTAATTTATTGACTCATTATTGTGTCATTCGGGCTGTAATTAGGAGTAATGTGGATTACCTTTATGAATGTTCTAATTGATCGAAATGCAAGGAAAAATGTTTCTTCGAAAAAAAGTAACAAATTACCCATTATTAAAAGAAATGCCTTCGGTGCAACTGTGAAAATATAACTTTCATATCTGTATTCCGCATAATTCTCTTCAGTTCGTTGATAATAATATATGCAACGTTTTCTCTTAACCTTTTGTAAAACTCACCTATTAAAATAAGTATAGCAACTAAGCAGCATCAAATATAAATCTCGATTTTTTCACTCAAATAAGTACTTTTACTATATCCAGATACAAAATTCAACTTACAACTTTATACGAACGTAAAGAAATCACCACTACATTTTATTCTTTGCACACTCCACTTTGACATTTCCCACTGGTTAATTAAGTGCCACCGCCTCATCACCTCGGCTTTCCCGCGGAAGCACAATTCCCACGGTGCACATCGTAAAACCCTGCGAAACGGGCCAATAACTGCGGCGCGCAGATTAAAAGCGACTCGGCCCCGTGTGCGATGCGCCATTGAACGAGAGATAAATAGAGAGAAAACGTCAGTGTGATATCGGTGTTTCAGGGTCACCTTGGAGGGTTGGTATAATGCCGAGCCCAAAGATGTCGGTGGTCGGGGACTCGGTGCGGCTCGTCCCGGCGGGCAGCCCCGCCGTCTTCGAGCTTTCGGCGCTCGGATTCAGCAGCAACGAGATCCAAGTGCAAATACTGAGTGAGTATCGCGAAACCTGTTTGCCCACGCGACACGATTCCATTGTTAAATGCCCTCGCGGTGATGTATATACGCGCTCCGCGGCTTTGTAATGGTAGACGCTATTGGTTTTCGACCCGAGGTACTGTACTTCCCGCTGAATAATTTGATAGATTTCAAAGTTAAATGAATTTAACGGTGGATGGTAGGCCGGTAGATTCCTTAGTTTTAAGGTGACATCGTTTGGGATGGGATGACCCATGTCAAGATGTAAAAAAAAATATATATATCTTATCCTATTTTCAATGAATTAATAATGTTAATAGTAAATTTATTAATAAAATAAATGTTACTTATTATCAACAGCATATAAGTGTAGGAAGTAAATATTATGTATGTTAATTAATTTATGAAAAAAGTACTAA
>JAXIUT010000037.1:23895823-23911067 GCA_035586675.1 Eurytoma californica | reverse complement strand
AATAAATTTTTGCGGTCATATAGGGCGTTTTTAAAACGTTTTCTAAACGTTTTTTAGACTTCTTTTCAAACGTTCAAACGTTCAAGAAAAAACGTTTTTAAAACATTTTTTAAACGTTTGGTGCTATTCGGGACATAGTTTTTAACATTCCTGCACAAATACTACATTCCACCCTTTATAGTTTATCGATGAAGGGATCACTTTGGATGTAGCGTTTATATAAGTACTTGCAAGCATGCTTTATCTCACTCATTGTATATAAGCACTACACTTAAATTATACACTCGATCGATCGATCAACACAATTATTTAAGCAATAATTCGATAATTCGATTATTTTTTATTACATTTTGTTGCTTACACGTTTTATAAAATACCTGATTGATCATCGCGTAACTCAAAAGTACAAGCAATTCTGGCATTATTTGTCTTTTTGGACGCATCTCCACTCCTGGGAAATCACCAGCTACTTTGCGCACAAGTTGCGTAATGTAATATTTAACCTCCAGTATGTATTATTCAGAAATCAAACGATTCTTCATGCGTCCAAATTTGTTCCTACCCTATATATAAACCTTTTTTTTCGCTCTCTTACATATTTCTTATTTCTTAAAACTGTATATAACTACCCACACGATTGGTTATACTACTATTTTATTAAACTGAAATTCACCAATCAAGTCAGTACATACTAAGGAATTAAGATGCAAGTTGACGCCGGTGCGACAATTTTATTGTATAGGTAAGTACACCTATGTATATCTAATATCCCTATATAAATATAAAACACTTGAGTATATATAGGTATACAGTGCGAGAAAGCGAGAGAGAAAAGGTCGAGGACCGCACCGTTGTTGCCGTGCGCACGCATCAAGATTGAAAAATCGACTCTCTCTCTCTCTCTCTCTCTCACTCCACACTTGATCCACCATCATCATCTTCTTGCATCCCGTGGCATCGCATCTCTCATCGCGCGCGTACTAATGACTCATCGGGCGTTTATTGGAAAAATGGAAACGTCACTTTAACCTATCAGGCGCCCAACGCAGAGCCACCGTGGGTTCTATCCCCCCTCCCTCTCTCTCTCTCTCTCTCATTCCATACACACATATATATATATACACACTCAGCTCAATTCTCTCTTTCTCTTTTCACTTCTGATCTCTCTCTCTCTCTCTCTCTCTCTCTCTCTCTCTCTCTCTTTCTCTTTCTCTCTCCCTCTCCTCTCGAGCCTCGAGTTCCGAAGAGAGAGGCACCGCGAGAAAGAGAGGGCGAGTCTTGAGAGGCCGCCGCCGCCGCCGACGACCGGACGACCGCCGTAGTCCGCCGCACGCACGCCGTTGAAGTGTACGCACACACTTGGGCGCAAATCGCTCGCTGGGTCGCGCGAGTATAAGGCAGTTGTTGGTCGCTTCGGTTCGGTCTTCGGTGTGCGTCGAGGGGTGTGGAGACTAGCGTGTGTGTGGTCGCCGCTCGCCTCCTTTTTTTTCGCCACAAGGTACACACACACACACACACACGTATTACCCACCGCCGCAGAAAATTCAGTGGGTGTGCGCGTGTGCGCTCCACTCTCTCTCTCTCTCTTTCTCTCTCTCTCTCTCTCTATACCTATCTGCTCCTTTTTTTCTCGAGGAAGCGCCGGAGAGGCAGCAGCGGACCACCACCTGACCGTCGTCGCCACGACTCCCATGAAGCTGAGGACCGCGCGGCGCACCGAACGAGCTGAGACGATCGCGGAGCCTGTAGGTGATTCTTGTACACTTGCTTGTCGTTGCATGCCTCCCTCTTTTCTCTTTGTTGAGCTCGCGCCAGAGCCCCGAGTGTACGCGCGCCACTCGGCTTCTCTCCTTTTTGCTCTCTGCCCCTTTCTTTTCTCTTCTGGTCGCCTTTTTTTTCGCGAGGGAGCAGGAGCTCGAGTGGCCCGCGAGCAATTCGTACCGGGATGATTGACCAAGTATTGGACTGGCGGTAGGAAGTTGGGGAATCCGGGTACTCTGCCTCTCCATCGAGAGGAGTGGTCTTGGCTTTGGGGTTCGTCGAGTTTAGTGCTCCAAAATGTATCGAGCCAGTGATAAAGTCTGAGCGGAAGTTTCTTTTGAATCTATTCAGTGAGGGATGCAGTGTCGATTCAGATTTTTTGGAGAATTTTTTATGAAGCAAGTCCACTCATTCTTCGCATTCCATACAGGTTGTATGTGCACTGAGATTGCGAAAATAGCATCTTCAGAGTAAAGGTTTACAAAAGCAATATGTTTATGTGCGAAAAATTAGTATTGTTGCATTGACAAACTTGAATTTCTGACCTTACTTAAATTTCTTTGAGTGGTTTCTCATATTAACCTGTTGATTACCTCTACTGAATAGCACAGTACCAAAAAGTGTTCTGAAAACTTTAAATAAAAACAAGTTGTGCAATTTAATAAGCATTTTATTATTTATTCATTAATCTCTTGCCTGATTAACAATATTTTATTTAAAAATTCTTTATACAATTCTGTAATTTAAAACATTTTTTTTAACAATTCTTAAGCTTTTTTCTATTGAAAGTTAAAAAAAGAATAAGTCAGTTTTATTTCAAGATTGTTGTGTAATTATCTTGACTAACAGAAACATAAATTATCTTATTGCAATCAAAATCTATGATATTGATATCTCTTTATTGCTTTGTTTACTATTAATGTGTACATAATAATACTGTATTAACATGTACTTATTTTTATTACAGGTTCAAGGACGATACACTAAGTTATAGGCTGTTCAGTGTGCTATATATTAAGAACTTCGAAAAAATTTTTGAACTTTAGAAACATGACTGAATATAAGCTTGTTGTGGTTGGTGCTGGAGGTGTAGGTAAATCTGCACTTACCATTCAACTGATACAGAATCATTTTGTAGACGAATACGATCCAACAATAGAGGATTCGTATAGAAAGCAGGTACAAAAATTTTAATAATATTTTAAATAGTCAGTTTAAGTCTGTTTGGAAATATGAAATACTTATCACATAGTTGTCTTGTCAATGAAATATTTAATATTTGATCTTATAAAATTGTAAAGTTTCAAAATAAAAACTAAAATTTATTTGATCTACAGGTTGTTATAGATGGGGAGACATGCCTGTTAGACATTTTAGACACAGCAGGTCAAGAGGAGTACAGTGCAATGAGGGATCAGTACATGAGGACAGGAGAAGGATTTTTATTAGTATTCGCAGTTAACTCAGCAAAAAGTTTTGAGGTATGTATATGTAGAATAAAATTTTTAATACTCCATAAAGTTTTGCACATGTGTTTGCTAAATCAGTGTGTGAGAGATGCTTCTCAACTAAATGAGTATGAGTGTTACTATGTTACCACTAAAATTTATTAAGAAAAATTTATTGTCTACAGGATATTGGTACATATAGAGAACAAATCAAGAGGGTAAAAGATGCTGAAGAAGTACCAATGGTTTTAGTCGGCAACAAGTGTGACTTGCAACAGTCCTGGGCTGTAAATATGGCACAAGCTAGAGAAGTCGCACGTCAATATGGTGTACCTTTTGTAGAAACATCAGCCAAAACTAGAATGGGTGTTGACGATGCCTTTTATACTTTAGTAAGTAGAATAGTAAAATAATAACTGAAAAGTTTTTTTTGTTTATTTTATTTGTCAGAATTATCTACTATAAACCTAGTTTGAATATTATTATAAATTTAAAAGTCTTATTAAAACAAAAGTTATCAATTATTAATTTATTAATAACATTTTTCATAAACTTGTCATTTTACCAGTAACTTAGATGTTATGAGATATTCAATTTTGAAACTTATATCGACTAAAGTAAGTGATGATGTCAGGATTAAATCATCCTAAGACATAAGATCACAGTCAAACTGCTAAGTGCAATAATTTCCTTGATCTTTACAATTAAAAAAAGTATCAATTAAGCAGTAGTACAATTGTGCAGTTTTAATTATCTTCAGAAATTTATTCAATTATATTTACAGAGTATTAATTGTTTTTATTTTAGGTCCGAGAAATCCGGAAAGATAAAGAGCAGAGAGGAAAGGAAAAGCGAAAACGTTTAAAGGCTGGAAATTCAAGTCGTAGAAAACACCGGTGCTGTATTCTTTAAACTATTTGATAATTTTGTCATTCAAGAGCTAAAATGTAAGAAGCTTTAGTATATTTACCTCGTATATTTCGAGTAATTAATATTTGCACAATTCTCAATAAAGTCACAAATAATGAGAGAAGTGCAAAAAACAAGCACAATTTTGTGTGGTTTACAAACTACATATAATTCTCTTTTAAGAATGCTGAAAGATCCATCGACTGACATTTGATTGATGCAACTTAACTCTTGATTCGATACACTCACACACAAACGTACTTTTCCTTATTCAACAATTTCAACTTGGGAGTGCATATTACATTATGGCGTTATTTTTATGTGTTTAATATTTGCTTAGGTGTTTTTAAATATTGATAAATAAGTATAAATATATTATAAGTGTATTGATTTTTACTATTTAATCTTTGTTATTGCGAACGATGACAAAGCTAACAAAGCACAAACAGTTGAGTGTTCAAAGTTCAAGCACTCCTAAGTTGACCATATTAAAACAAAGGCAATAAATCTTTTACTGTGATTACCTGGCCTCTAACATCAATAGATGCAATGGTAAAAAAAATTCTATGTAAATTATATAATTATATATAAATCCGGTTCGATTCATTATCAAAAAATTCCGTAATCTTTTTTATTGTTGAACCACATTATATTTCATTAAAAAAAAAATTATAAATCAAAAATGTCTAAGTTAAAACAATCGTCTCTTTACTTTTAATTTAGTATTCTATCAAATGCAGAAGATAGACTAAACGCGTACGAAGCTAAGGATGATTAAAAACTTGATTATTTTATGATTATTTTTTTACACTGTATTATAGTTGAATACCATCGATTCGGCGGTTATTATTACGATTATATATAATTGTGTATAATATATGTAAAATTTTTTAATCCAAAAGCACTCTCCACCTGTTCGCTGAAAAGTAAATTGAAAAAAAACAAAATGAATTTCAAAGTGACGTTGTGTTTTAAGCGTGCGAGATCAGAAACTTTGTTCGACGAGCACGGTAACAAAGTAATCTCTGTCGGATAAAATTCTCTCCGATCGTCGTGTGTGCTTTAATCCAAACTATTTTAACACATCAATATTTATATATAGTCATCTGTGTAACAATTTAACGATACAATAAGAAAGGAAAAAAAAACTTAAGAAACGACAAAAACCAACAAAAAAAAAAAAAAAAAACGATGCGACAGTTAAGGGCTTAGCGAAATTAGCAATAAAGTAAAACTTGTAAAGTTTTAGCTTATACGTGAGAAAAAAAAATCGCGATGGTTCTTCTGTGTGATACGAACGAAATGCATAATTGTTTTTTTTGTTTTGAATGATAAATACGTGTTTCGACGAATCCCCCCATTAGGTCAAAATCGTTGTTACACTTGTACTCCAGTTATATCCTCTTCGATGAATTTCTCACAATCATCAACTTAACGCAACGTTCTCCTTTTTTTCTTTTTTGTACTAGCAATTATATTTTTTATATAAAACTTTTGTACGTATTTTCTAGATGTACCTTTTTTTTCTTAGCGTGATTCTGAAATTTTTTAATCTAATTCAATCTTTGTTCTTCCGATACTTTATTCTTTCTTGAGGAACACGATTACATTGCCATCAATACCCAGTTAAATAGCGAGTACGTAAGTAAGCAAACTACACTTCGAATTGTTGCCTCGTTTTTTTATCAAACTTTTTTTTTTGTTTAAATCGAAACAATAGTCGTTAGGAAAGAACGAAACGAATGCGATACTGCGGCGTACCACCGGCTCTTGTAATTCAAATTAAACTTTTGTATATGTCGACGTCTCACTCGTGTGTGCGTATGAGCGAAGAAAGAGAGAGAGAGAGAGGGAGAGAGAGAGAGAGAGAGAGAGAGGGAGAGAGAGAGAGAGCGGAAAATCTGCGCGCGGACCTGTGAGGTGGTTGACGAAAATTTTTTTTAATTTGCATTCGGCGGTCTGTCAACCGGAGAGTAACCGACCTTAAAGAGCGTGACCCATCGGAGCGGCGCTGACTCAGTGGAATTCCTTCATTAATGTGCGCGTCTTTCGCTGCAGCGCCTCGCTATCGGGTCATGCCTATTTTTGAGTTCGCGCGCACAGGCCAACGTTGTACGCTCGCCGTTATGAAAAATAAAGACACAGATATTGTAATCATTTCTAATAGCTCGGGGTAAAGCTTTACCGTTTTTTTTTTTCTCTTTCTTTTACGAGCCAGAAGCTCACCGACATTCGATGACATATCCGCACGCCGACAAAATGCTGTAAAAATATAATAATAGCTTTGTACTCTCGAAGGGTGACTTCTGTCGATTTTACTTAAACGAAAGGACTCGATTATCGAATTAATTGTTATTTGTCTAAAGGACTGCACGCTTGAATAGCACAAAAAAATACGTTATGTATATATATAGACCATGTACAACTGTTTGTGCGTTATTTGTGTAGATATAAAAATAATGTATATTTTCTTGTGCTATATGCTTTCTGCATTTTAAGTGTATACAGTCCTTAAAGGTTTTTAGTGAGTCATGTGTCATTCGACAGTGAGGAATTTTTTTTTATCAAATGAATGTACGAGGAAATTGCCATCGTGGTATGGAACGTCGATTAAGATTCTTCAATTTTTTTAATCTAATATTTACAATCGTGACAGTTTTGATTCATTGTACGATTCAACTCACTAAAATATTTCGTACTTCAATAATAATAAAAATTAAAATTGCGAATTTCAAGGAAACTTAAATTATTATTTAGATGCTACTTTTTTCTACGCGCGTAATCGATTATCAATTTTACTTTCCAATAGTAAAAAGAAACAAACAATTTTTTTTTCTTGTCTTAATTAATAGCAATACACATTTCAATAATAAAAAGTTTAGATACGATAAAAAATATTTTTATTATTGAAAAGTATATAAATAATGAAAAGAATCACTATTTTATATAAATGTAATAAAATACTCGCGTACGAATATTTTCTTATTATCTCTTATAAATATACAGTAAACACTGCGGTGAGAAACACGAAACGCGACTAGAAAATTGAAAATAACAAGTGCTAATATGATCAAAGTGTGCATCAAACGATAGGGTAAAAATTGTATTGAATTTTTAACGAGAAATCTGAACAATGTAAAATTTAATTTGTAAATTTATATGTGCTTCGACAGAAATCGGTAGAGCTTTACTTTGACGTAGTAAAAAGTGTTAGTTAGATCCGAAAATTAATTTATAGATAATCATGCCAATTCGTTACGATTACTTTGACAATAATTCTGTACATAGATACAGTGCCAGAGCTGCGTCTTTTCTTTCTTTTTTTTAATTAAAAAAAAAGATGAATGTTATAAATAATAATAGATTTTTCGACTCTTATTTTAATCTGTTTTATGTTCAAACGAATACTGAAGTTCTTAATCGTAAGTACTGATATCACTTATTGCATATACATATGACGAAAAATAAATTTTATTAAAAATACGTTTTATAGTAATTTATTTAAAAAAAACATCCTTTTATCTTAATTCATTGTCGTAAAAAATTATTTTTAGCAAGTGTTTACAGTCATTAAAAAATGTAGAACATTAAAAGATAAATAATCTGAGTCATATGAGTGACAGACTTCTATGTTTTGCCAAATACTTACAAAGATTATGATTTCAAGTACAAAACTAATCAAGCAGTTCTTATCGAACCCATTATTATTATCATTAAAACGCTAAATAGAATGAAATACTTTACGTGCTAAAAAAACTAATATCAAGTCATTTTATATAAGAAAACTTAACATTAATTATTTAAGCAATAAAAAAATGAACAACATTTATAAGTGTGTTTTACATTTTTCTGTTATTAATAATAATTACGACGAAAAAATGAATGTGAAATGGCAAAATTGCTTTAGTTACGTTAATTTTTTATTAATCTCAAGTATTTTTCGCGCGTATCATCTGGTTAAAAACAAGCGGGCATCATCGCTTCGAATATTTTGAAACAGATTTTATATTATCTTTATATAACTACTTAAATTCTTTCGCAGAGATAAGTTATGTTTACAGTAAAGTAAACATAAATAAATATAAGCAAAAATAAGTGTCCCAATCAATTAGTCTATAATGGATTTAAGGTAGCAATTCCGATAAGAGCCATGACAAGTCTTGTAATTAAAAAATATATAGAAGAGACTAATCATTTGATTGATTACCTAAAAAGTACACATTATATTTTCACATTATTACTTTAAATATGCACGTTTGAATTTAGCTTTGTACACTGGAAACTATATTTATATCTACAGAAATACCCTTAAAAAAATTAAATATAAATTGGTCAGAATATGCACATTCTTTTACGGATATTTTTTTATTAGGTGTATTTATTTAAACTAAATACATTACAAGTCATGGGATGACTATTTCAAATATGCAAGAAATCTACGTCTGTACCTATTTAAATTTTACGATTTTTTGAGTTGTGACTCTTCATTGAACTGCTACCTTCAATTAAATTATTTAAAATATTATTATAAACTTAGTTATTTTATTTAAATTGAATTTGTTCACTATTGCAGTTATAACAATGAAATATTCATAAATATTCATTTTAAGTATTATATATGTAAAAACTTGAATTCACACAATTTGAATAATGCTATAACATATTTTTCATGTGCATAATTCTGATTGGCATTACTAATTTAGCAATCGCTTTTTTCGATTTTTTGCGCGTGTCTTATCTTATTCAGTCAATCTGCAGATTTGATTTCGCTTCGTTTTATCTTCACCTCAAGTACAAATTCCATCTGATAATACAGCAGGTAAGCTTCTGAATTTCGATTTTATTTTGACACTCGGAGTTAATCGTTTGGAATCATTTAAAGGTCATTGATTTCGAATTTAATTAGTCTTGCTTGTTTTAAAGCTTAGGTCTTCTGAAGCTTAGTATGATCATTTCCAATCACATACTTTTTATGCAAAATATTTAAACGTCTATACAATAACTATTTATTTCTACATATCAATAGAATCAATAAACAGTCATTCATATATTACTTTAAAATAATTACTTATAGTTTCAGAGACCTACTTTATTACAAATAGTGGCCAATTAAAAGTATTGCTGTTGCTGTAAAAGAACTAAACATATCTTAGTTATAAGAATATTTTTTATTCGTCTTTTGTTATTTATATACAAAAATATTTATAATAAAACGTTAAAAATGTAATTGCTCTCAAAATTACAACATTTTCTCGATCTCGTTCATTTTTAATACCTGTTTTTATAGAATCATGTGATATGGCGCAGAAACTTTCATATTCGTAAAACGAATAATCAGAAATAAACAATAGTTACATTTTCTGAAAAATTTGTTTCATTATCTGATTAATTATTTTTATAAGCATATCTTTTTAAATTCATATTTTAAAATCACTCCTTTGTAATAAGTTGCTATTTTACATACAAGATGAACACAAAATGCATAACTTAATAATACTTTCGAAATTAATTTATCTCTTGTTAGATACAATTATTTTTGTTATTTTTGCCTTGAGATTTTACATTTTATCCGTTAGCGTTGACACTTTTATCCGAGTGTCATGCCATATTCTTTTATGTAAGCAAATCTTGTTTTTCGTAAATATGTATGTCCAAAGGTACATATATACACATACTATTATAAATTCAATCCTCCTTGGACTCCTGTAAGCTTGAATTTTCACATTGTTTTGTATCAGGAACTGAAATTGTCAGGTTGTTTTTCGATTTTTCTTCGTAAACCTGGAAAAATTATGTATAATGTTTATTCATTTGTTTAAATTGATGCTATTGCTGGCAGAAGAATTATAATTATTGAAAAAATTCGACAAGTGCAGAGAAAATCTGAGAATTATTGTACGAATTTGGACTGACATATCAATTTATCTGATTTTATGAATAATTTTCAAATTGTTTTCAACAATTTTTCTTTCTTTTCAATATTTGAGAAATATACCGATATTTATTGAAAAAGTTCGAGAAAATTTGAGAATTATTGTAATTTGGACAAAAATATCAGTTTTTCTCTGCGATTTTATCAATATTTTTCAAATTTTTTCAATGTCTTTTCAATAATTTTTCTTAACAATTTTCATTCGTTTTCAATTTTTTCTCAGTTTCTCTCAGCTTTTCTCAGTTTGTAGTTTATATACGACATAATAATTAAGTTTTTAAGAAATTTTTAAATTGAAAATTACTAAAAGCAAAGTATAATTTTAGACGTGATAAAAATTGAAAAACTGCGAGATATTGATTAAGGGGACGTGAAAGTTATCTGTAGGAATTGACTTTACCGGCATCAATATTTTCTTGATTATTGAATGCCTTCGATGAATTGACCGATTAAAAAAACACGATTATGATCGGAATTATAGAATTAATTAATTTTTCCAATCCCTTTTTTAAGAAGAGTTACTTACTAGAAAAATAAAATATCAACAGTGTAAGGTACCTTTTTAGCAATCGACCTAAGATGGTGCGTCGTGGATTTATCCGATTGCAGCACCAATTTCGAGAAATAGCTTTCTTCCCTCTGGAGCAGAACGTGAGGGTCGTCGAACTCCACGACCTCACCATTGTCCACGACTAAAATTTTATCACTATCCACAATGGTATTCAGCTTGTGAGCTATCGTCAGCACAGTGCAGTCCTTAAACCTAACTCTAATTGTCTTTTGTATTAGGTCGTCGGTAGCGGGATCCACGCTGGCAGTCGCCTCGTCCAACACGAGAATTTTGTTTCTTTTGACGATAGCCCGAGCCAAGCACAACAGTTGCCGCTGGCCGACGCTCAGGTTGTTGCCGCGACGATCGATGAAGTACTCCAGGTTATCGAAGACCTTGTTGAGCTCGACCTCGCTCAAGGCGGACCAGAGCGACGCGTCGTCGTGCTGGTTGAAGGGGTCCAGGTTTTCCCTCAAGGTAGCAGTGAACACCACTGGCTCTTGTGGGATGATCGATATCTTGTTTCGCAGATTGGATAGTCCGATGTCCTTCGTGTCCACGTTGTCGATCAATACGGCGCCGTCGGATTTCGCCAAGCGAAAGATAGCCGCTATTATCGAGGATTTGCCAGCCCCGGTGCGTCCAACAATGCCTACCTATGAATAAAGCGACGAATTAATAAATATAACCAAAGCAACTAAACTCCCCTGGTAGAAAATTAACTGTAAATCGACCATAATGATTAATTTTCTGGTGATTGGTCAGTTTCTGACAAAAAAAGCTGACTAGAAATCTTTCTTGGTTTGAACCAGAAACGCTATAAGTTAAGTCCTATTGACAGTTTTTGGTTCTGATTAGAAAAGGTTCGTCCTAGCAACAGTTTCTGATTCTGATAAAAAATATTGCGTCCTACCGACAGTTTCTGGTTCTAATCAGAAATCTTACATACTAGCAACAATTTCTGGTTCTGATTAGAAAAGATACGTACTATCGACAATTTTTAATTTTGATCAGAAACATTAAAACTTAGCGACAGTTTGGGATTCTTAACAGAAACATTACGTCCTAGCGACCGTTTCTTGTTCTGATCAGAAAGCTTACATACTAGCAACAGTTTCTGGTTCTGGTTAGAAAAGGTACGTACTATCGACAATTTTTTATTTTTATCAGAAACCTTATGTACTAGCGACAGTTTCTGGTTTTTAACAGAAACATTGCGTCCTAGCGACAATTTCTAGTTCTGATCAGAAACATCGTAATGGACGTATCCTAGCAACAGTTTCTGGTTCTGATCAGAAATCTTCCATACTAACAACAGTTGCTGGTTCTGATCAGAAACCTTATTTACTATCGACAATTTCTGGTTCTGTTCAGAAACCTTACGTACTAGCGACAGTTCTCATCAGATACATTATGTCCTAGCGATAGTTTTTGGTTCTAATAAAAAACCTTCCTTACGTAATAGCAACAGTTTCTAGTTCTGATCAAAACCTTACATACTATCGACTGTTTCTGGTGAGGATTTG
The DNA here is from genome assembly GCA_035586675.1 of Eurytoma californica. Classification (NCBI taxonomy): domain Eukaryota; kingdom Metazoa; phylum Arthropoda; class Insecta; order Hymenoptera; family Eurytomidae; genus Eurytoma; species Eurytoma californica. The sequence continues at coordinate 23,898,941 of JAXIUT010000037.1, read as the reverse complement.
ATCAACTTATGATCGCTAATGTAGTCGTATCGACTTTATCGATGTAAATGTCGCAACCGTTCAACATCTTATTCAAAATGAAGCATCAAATCATTGCGATTTCCTCGTCATTAAAGTTTGATGCGAGATTATGACACACGTACTGACCTGTTGACGTTGTCAGCTAATCAAGTGCGCATACGTAGTACGCAGTCATGCGACGATCATCAGACTTTTACCAGTCTAGTAGACTGTCCACAAAAGATTATGATTATTTTCTACCTGGGGATCCATTGCGAAAAATGTTCACATTTACCTTTGCATTTGATTCAATAGTGAAATTAATATTCTTCAAAACGGGCTCCTCGTCGTCCGAATAACGAAGGTAAACATTCTGAAATCTTATTTCACCTTTGCTCGGCCAATTTTTGTCGATTTTCTTATTAGGCAAGCTTTCGAACGGACCTTCCTGATCCAGTTCCGTGTACTGGAACATCCTCTCGACACTAGTCATTTGAGCTATCATTTCAGCAACTTGCTTCATGGCGTACTGCAGCATACCGCACATCGTGAGAAGATGGGTGAGGGTCAGGCCAACGTAACCGCCAAACGTGTCGTCGGTTTTGAGGTAGATAAAGTTGTAGATGACGAAGGTTAGTAGACTAATTGACGTCACGTCCAGCCAGAAACCAAACGCTGCCCCCATGAACAGACTTAGGTGGTGGGCTGAGGTGTGACAGTCTTGTTTGGCGTCGAATTCTTTGCTGACGATATTTTGTGCTCGGCACGATCGAATCGTTACCAGTCCAAGTAACGATGAATTCACTAAGGAAAAGACTGGACTTTTTGCTGCAATTTAATTAAGAAGTATATAATTAGAAGAGAAAACTGGAAATTCTTTATACGTTTGATTTCATTCACGTTTTAGGTATTTATCAATTGACCAATTCTTTAGATTGTGGAAATATCTCTAATGCATGTTTGAACTCCATAAAATTTCTGGACAGGCGTTTATTGCTTTAGACTACAGAGTCACTATGCAAACTTGGAATGAAATCTAGAAATTGACTCTCACAAGAGTGTCATCTTGTTTGCGAAAAAGAATATATTTTCTGGTAAATAGCTTAAACACTCACCGTTTCCTTCCAATCTTTTAACGCTTCTAATGGTAGATACGTAAATGCCATTGATCTTTACGAATATATAAAACATAATTAAGATAGGAAATATTATCCACCAGTTGATGATTATTATTTGAACTAATATTCCAACTGTTATTAATACTCTGTCGACTCCCTCTAAGAAAGCATTGGGCAGCGATTCATCAGCATCGCCAGTATCCTTTGAGAATCTGTTTACTATCCGTCCTACCAACGTAAAACTTGAATAATTACTTCATTTTTATAAACAAACGTTATTAATCCACATGATCAATTTCATCGACTCACCAGCGGGATTGACATTAAAAAACTGCATCGGAGTTCTGACCAAGCAGGAAAACATTTTGTTGTGAATATTTCTTGTCGAATTTAGTAATATTTTGTAAAAGAGAAGGTTCCTCGAGTTTGTTATTAATATAATTAACAAAATCATAACGCCGTATATTATTAATGCTTGTTCGTTGCTCCAATACTTTTCGACTAGTATCACGTCAAATTCCGTTGTTGAAGTATTGAAGTTTGACTCATTGATATGCGTTTTCAATATTTTTTCGTTCTGTTTCACCCTGAAAAAGTTAATGTTTATATCTTTTTTTTGGCTTTCTATATAGAATAAAAAGGCTGGGAGGAAGGAGGTACTAGGTCAGAATGAGATCGGTGATGTTGAAGAAGGTGTCAATCCCAATTTGGTAGGAGAAGGTACCAATCCCAATTTGGTAGGAGAAGGTACCAACCCGAATTCAATTAAAGATTAAATTTTAATCCGGTTGGAAGTAAAATTGGAATTCGGTTGGTGAATGCGTCAAACCGAATTTGGCTGGGGAAGGTGCTAACGCCTAATTAACTTAGAGAAAATGCTAAGGAATGCCGTTGGAATTGCGAGTTACCGCTTTCTCCTTCGAGATGGGATCTTCTTCACCTCTTACACACATATTCTGAATTATTACCTCCTTCCTCACAGAAATTGAAATATAATTAAACTCTTACCAATACCCTAACCAATAATCAAACGTGCTAACAGCTATTTGAGATAAGAAGAAAAGTAGAATCAAGATCGCGAATACAAAGGATGACGCTCCAGCTTTGAAGTATTTAAAATAGAGTGCCCTGGAAATGCGACCCCTGGCTATGAGCTCTTCCGTCTCTTTCGGGTCCTTTTCCTTGCTCTTTACCATTTTCAGTTGATGCGAAGGAGCTTTTAATACTTTGGCCATCTCGCTGTCCTTCACATGGAGTTTATTCGATTCTGGCAGTGGTAGATGCCGGAGGTACTCTTCGTTCTGCTGAAACTCCTGGAATGTACCTTGGAAATTCACCTTTCCCTGTAGCAATTTGAAATTTCCTTAATGAGTCTATGCGCTGAGCTGGCTTTAAATGTCTTTAATAAAAAATAAATTACGTTATTCAGTAGAATAATTGAGTCAGCCTCCTGTAAATACTGAACTTGGTGCGTTACCAAAATGCGGGTCTTGTCCTTTAGTAGGCCATTAATGCAATCTTGGAATAAACTTTTACCCACTCGAGTATCGACTGCTGCGAGAGGATTATCGAATAAATAAATATCAGCATCTCTATAAACTGCCCTGAGTAATTAATGTAAACATTATCTGTCAAATAAATAATGCCTATTTAACTAAATTGCCCAAAAGGGTCAGAATTACTTTTGAATGTAACTTGACATTATATGCATCATTATTTTCAATTGTGTATGGTAGGTTATTCTAATCTATCCACGCAAACAACTTTTGATTCATAGCACAAATTATAGGTTTTAAAAGAGCACAAAATTGTAGGTTTTAAAAGAGCTAAACTGAAAATCACCTTTAATTTGTTTTTGAGTTTCAATTTCAGGGTGATTTGAAGGTCTACTTTTATTTGTTACCTAGAAGGTCCTGTTTTAAGTATACACTGTAAAAAAATCATGAAGTTTAATGTAATATATGGAAGCAAATATTAAGCACGTAACTGAAATTTAAAAC
>JAXIUT010000037.1:23880022-23895723 GCA_035586675.1 Eurytoma californica | reverse complement strand
GAAGGTGGTACTTCCGGCCCGCTAGGCCGAAAAATAATTTTCTTTCCTAAAATTAGTGTATTTAAACGTTTGAAAATAAATTAATATAAACGGCCTTTACTTCATCAATTAACTACAAGAAAAAATTTTTCAAAGGATATTCAACAGAAAAGACGTTCATCTACAACATCTACAGTGTCATTGGAAACAATTAAACGAGGATTACAAAATAGTTTTGAGAACAAACTCAGAGATGTAGGAATTGATCCAGAATGGAATGGAATACCTATTGCAACATACAATCAGAAGTTGGAAAGCATTCGACATAATCAAAACATTTCAACGAAGGTGATCAAAGCTAAAAATTTCTTTCATAAATAAATCTGTTAGTACAAATAACTTTTCTAATAAATTAAATTGTAGAAATATCCAAAATACGAACAAATACGAAGAAAATTATTGGAGGAAGTATCAAGACGAATATCTATAAGTCAGAAATTGCCTAAGAAATCCGACATCGAAAAAAAGTCTTTCTTAAACAAAACAATGAAGAACGTCAAATCAAAAGCATTGAAAGCTCTGCATGATTTCAAAGTTGCAAAAAGTCACGGTAAATAAGAAATTCGCCTAAAAATCTTGATAAAAATCTTCAAAAATAAATTTACAAACACAAACGTACTTTTACAGACACAGGAACACCAATTATGAGTTCGAAAAGTTCAACTCCTCGAGAATCGCAGCCAAAGCGCCGATTAAGTTTGGAGCTTCTTCCGAAGAAACCGACGCAGATGGACATTCAGGAGATAAAAAGGCAAGCTCGATTGGAATCAGCCAGCAAGCAGAAGAAAGAAGAACCTATGCCGAAGCCGCGGCCTAGTCTCAATATTGAGGAGACCATCCAGAAGCAAATGTCCGAAAGTGTCGTCGTCGAGCCTCCCAGGCGTCCCAGGCTGCTTCAGCGCTCATATCAGAGCATCGAAGAGTTTATGCGGGACATCGAAGAGGAGGCGCCAAAACTCGACATGGCAAGTACGAAGGTCACTTCTACTCCCTCGAGGAACGTGAAGAACATACTCCAGGATACTTATCTGTCGAACGACTCCGATGGTCAGCCAGCGAAGCAGGATGCGGCGTGGGCTTTGGCTTCACCTAAAAACAACAAAAGCGTACTTAAATCTGCAAGTGGAAACATGGGCAGTTTGGTAAAGAAGAAGGTCATTTTTGATTTGGAAAAGAAGAACAACAGTGAAATAGAGTCTGCTGCTTCGAAGTCCATTGGTGAGCTAGCTGCGGAAGTGCTCAACGAGAAGAAAGAATTGAACGACAGTGACTGGAACATTTCAAGGTTTGATAATCAAGGTTGAATGTTTCTATTTTTTTAAACTGATTTGCTATTATTTAAACTATTTTTAACTTTGCAGTATCTCAGAAGAAAGAGAAATAGCAAATGTAAAAGAAATCAGTGCAGGTAATGAAAGCATCCAATTGAAAACTTCGCAAAGTGAGAAAATAGCACAAATATCCAGACAAATACAAGAAAAGGTATTAAATAATAAACAATAAAGCAATATTTAGTTTAGAAAATTATTTGATAATACTTCAAATTATTTGGTAAATGTTTAGCTTGAAGCTTCTCGTCGTAAACCAGTTGGATCAATAGAAGCAATGTTTGCTGCTAAGTCATATACTAATGCCAATGAAAGAGGTGAGAACGTGAATAATCCAAACTCAGTGGACTTAGTCACTTCTGTCCTAGGCAACTCTTCTAGTCATAACGAGCCTAGACCTCGAAGTAAACCTAATCTAGTACCTCGGCCTGCCCCTCGAAAGCAGCTATTTGTAACCAAAGATTCTGATCTGGATGTGGATATAGATGACTTATTAGCTAATAGTTAAAACTTACATGTATAGAAGTAGTTGATTAAGTTTATTTATGCCATTATCTGTTATAAGATTGTTTATTACTGATAGCAGAAGTACAAGTAGACACATTTGTCTCAAATAACTGTCCATGCTTTTTTATACAACTTTTCAAGACTCTTTAGAATAAAATATCAATGCAATAATGACGATTTTATAAACTATAATTATATTATAGTATATAAAATAATATAGTAAGAAAAATACTCGTGGCACAAATGAACAAAATGTACTTACTTAAATGTAATGAATTGAGAATTGACTCCAAAACTTTATTGAAGTATTATATCGTACTATATAAGTAATTGAAGCTTAATTTATAAGTTGCAGCAGATTTATAATTTCAGTATATGTGGAAATAATGTTTATGATCTTTAGCTACAATGAAACTACATATTTGTGTGATGCTTGTTATCTACGTAAAAGTAGTTGAAGACCACAATTTAACATAAATACTGCAATTTTACCTTCAATTTCCGTCCAAAGTACTATCTATTATATTTAATTATACATTCCTACAATGATGCATAATATATTTATAAAATTTTGTTACTTAAGTACAAATAAGAAAACTGTTTTCAGTTTCAGTATCAAAAGGCAATAAAATTCTTTTATTTCATTATGTAGCATTTATTTTTTTAAATGAAATCTGCGGCTTCCCGGTAAAAGTGCATATATATATAGCTGTATTTTTCACAGTTTTTGGAAAATTTGAGTTTTTTGTTTTTTGAGCCTGTTTTCGCAAAAATAATAATTATTTACAAACTACTTATAATTTTTAAAAAGGCCGAAGCGTATGTTAAATTTCATTTTTAAGTGTATCGCTTATTTAAATTTGGTGCCAAAAGAAATTTGACAACACTGCAAGCAACATGCCTGGTATTGGCAAGGTCATCGCGGCCTATTACATTTTAGTTTTATAACCCCAAAAGTATTTTATTACTGCCAATTTTTTTTCTTTAATCCTTTATATAATTTTTTATAATATAATTTATATAATGTCTACAAAATATAATGTATTAAACAATTCCAACAGTCTATCACTAAAAATATATATAAAACTTTGTTCTATAAAAATTAAACGATGATTCTTTTGTATTTATGTTGTCAATCATTGATTATATCAACTTACATGCTTTAAAAAATGTAAGTTTTGGATATTAATTTCGGTGCTAAATTTAATATTTCTTTTACAATTTATAAATAAGTAAATAATTATGCAAAATATGAATAAAGTTTAATTTTTTATTTCGAAACTATAATTCTATTTTTCAGAAATTTGAAAAATTAATTCAAGATAATGTAATCGTTAAAAATGGCATTAACAAATGAATCGGAATTTTTCTGCCTTGTTTGCAATACAAAGGTCGATCTCAACGCCTGCACAAATATATTCTATGTTTCACTTCCTCATAATGGAGAAATATTGGCTAATTTCATAGTAAAGATATTGCGACTATCAACGACTGATCTATGCAGTTCTTATGTTTGTGTAAGATGTTACAATTTATTTGGTATGTTAGAACAAGCGCAATGGACAGCTGCAAATATTCAATGCGAAATTTTGAAAGTTTTTCAAACAAGCGGAAATGGGAAAATGTCAGTAAACAGTGATATAGACAATCCTTTGAGTATAGCAGAGGTATTGCATTTTATATTTTAATATATCCATTACTCTCAATATTGAATAATTATTTACAATGCTACAATCACATAATTTTTTTTTTCAGATTGCAGAAAACATTTTAGAGACTGAAAGAATTGATCAAATTGTCGAATCAAAACTAGAAATACAGGAGCCATTAAATGAAAAAAATATTAGTTCTTTAACTAATATAGTGAGTGAAATTCCAACTAATATTGTTAATGAATCAAGTGAAATAGATATTAAGCATAAAGATTCTTTTGTGATAAGTAATAATAAAGAATCTAAATTAAGTAGTTTTAATTCTCTTAAACAGAGACTGAAAGCCAATGAATCCTGTGAAACTGAACCTGTAATCATAAACCATAATATCTCTATATTTTCTGATAATATTACCAAAGCATCTGCAGTTGAAGACCAAAAACCATTTGATTGGCACTATGTAAAAGAATGTAATTTAAACAATGAAGTTACTATTGATGAAAGTAAGTTCTTTGGTAGTCAGTTAATTTTTACAATTTCTAGCAAATATAAACAAATTTTATTTTATTTTCAGATCCTCAAAATACTCAAGAGAATATAGTAACACCAATTTGCATCCAGCAATCTCAAAAATCAAATAAAGTACCTAGAAATAGTCAAAAGCCACTAAAATTTACCTGTGATATTTGTGGTAAGCAGTGGCGTACCTCAACAGAGCTAAAAACTCACGTAAAAACGCATTCAAATATCAGGCCTTTCATGTGCGAAAAATGTGGTCAATCTTACAAACATAAGCATGCACTGGAGATCCACGTGGGTATGCACAATGGAGAGAGTCCTTTTCGATGCACTCACTGCGACAAGTGCTTTACACAAAAAGGAGCTCTACAGAGACATCTACGTATGCATACAGGGGAAACTCCTTATCAATGTGAGCAATGTGGCAAAAAATTTGTGCACCATACAAGTTACCACATGCATGTACTATCTCACACTGGAAAAAAATCCTACAAATGTGATGTAAGTCAAATGAATTATACCAATATGCCTTCATCATAACAGTTCAAGAAAAATGAATTATTAAGATATATTGTGGTATATTATATATCTAACCAAAATAATTTCCTGCAAGAATAAGATAAGGATGCTTTAAATGCTAATTTAAAGTCGTTTAGTGAACAAATGAATTGCATTATCTCATACATTAGTTTCAAGTATTAATGCAAACCATTTGTCAAAGTATCATGTGTTAACATAACATTAAGTATTGAATAACATTTTTTACTATTAACTGATTAAACAAAAGAGATAAGTACGTTAGTTAAATACTCTCACGTCAAAACTAATAATCTTAGTTTGGCAAGCATAACAATTTTTCACCTCAAATTCTCGATTTTCCTAGTGAATTATTAGAATTACCGATTAAAAAACTAATTGTTTAATTTAAAAACAATCAGTAATCGAATTTTATTTCTTTCGCGTAAATTCCCGATTTTACGAGAATTTAAATTCGATGTGAAGAAAAGTCTTGCATAAAATCAACATAAATTGAGCTTAAAATAAATTAACGTTGTTTGATGATGTTTAATGCGTCATTGAAAATCTTGTTCGAGACAGTAAAGAGATATAAATTAAAATATATAATTATGTCTTAGGTGACTAAGGTTTTTAAAAGTTTTACGATATCTTAATTATCGTCTTCTATCGTAATTAATAAATCAATTTTTTTACCAAAAATTTTGTTCTAGATCTGCGATCTCGGGCTACTGTCTACGTCTCACTTGAAGCGACACATGAGAATGCACACGGGCGAAAAACCATACAGCTGTGATTATTGTGGCAAGAGTTTCGCCGAGCGGTACAATCTGCTAGCTCACCAAAAGATCCACGACCCTCTACAGATTTCCGCCAAAGAATCGAAAAAAAATCAGTACAAGTGAGTCCATTCTTATCATTATTAATGAATATCAATTTTTTGTATCTAAATTTTGATATTCAAAACCTTAGATATAACAGAGTATTAATTAATTTGATGTGGGATTCGTTGTGCAAGGATCGCTAAAAAATATATTCAATTTAAAAAAAAATGTTCCAGAACCTCGTGCATTGTTTAATAAATTTGAATTTTTTATTATTTTTTCAATTTTTCGAATTGCATACTACTCGATTAGTTCGAAAAAGTATATTTTTTGAAAATTAAACTACTTAAAATGTTTATTATCTTTTTAAAATTAAAAAAAATAAAAATAAATCTGGAAATATTGGGACCCGCAAATAAATAAATGTTGTATATATACAAAAAAAATCAAGAACTATATGAATGAAATACATTCGCTAACCGTCTCAATCGTACACCTGTCAATTCATAAACAAAAAAATAAACAAAAAAAAATATCAGTATAACTGCATATTTTTTATCCGAATAAAAAAAAAGAAATGCGCATAAATATTAAAAAGAATGTTTCGTTTAGATGCGAGCAGTGCGAGGCGCGCTTTGCTAAACGTCAAAAGTACGAGGAGCACGTGGAGGAGCACCGCGCCGAGGAGGCGTCGCGAGATGCGGCGGACGGCGCCAATCTGCTCGAGACCTGCGTGAACGAGGTCTGGCAGAGCCTGACGGTGGGCGCCGCGGGCTCCGACTCCTGATGTCGTGATGCTCGGCGAGCCTCCGGCGAACGTGGTCTATCGGCTGGTTTGATAGGCATTTTTTTCTCTTTATTTTCTCATTCTTTGCGTTTTTTAGAATCTGCGTCGTTCCGCGCTTTTGCGCATAACAAAGTTTTTAGCAGAAAACTTCAATGAGTGAAGAGGAGAGTTTTTATTCTACGTTTATGCACGTACATATACCTCGAGGGCATTTTAAACTCCTTTTTTTTTCTTAACTTTAATTTTTTAAGTTTTTTTTGAACGCGAGTAAGAGTAAGGATTGCACTGCACTTTAAAGTATTATTAATATAATTTACATTTCTTAATGAATTTTTTTTACATAATTAGGTAATTGTTATTATAGATTTCTCAAACTGCAAAATTCAGTAGAAATTTTAATGACGTTATAATGATAAATTTTCTTTTTATAGAATTTTGAAAAAATTGCAAACTGATCAATTTTTTAATTACGAATTTAAAAATTAAGTAATTTTTCATTATAGATAACCTTTATAAGTCACATAATTTTATAATAAAACAAATAAGTACATGTAACTTAAATGGCTCGTGAAAGTTAAATAGAAATGAATGTCTTAACTTTTTCTACAAAAGTGATTTTTTATACGTGATGGACGCGAGTATAAATATACCATTTAATGCCTTAAAGCAAAAAATGATTTTATATGTTTCATGATTTTATATGTTATTAGTTTTTTGAAAAAGTATCTACAACTGATTCTTAAGTGTCTAATATTTTTATAACACAGAAATGTCTTTTTATCAGTGTGCCAGAAAAATAAATGTACATTTAAAAATTAAAATTACATTTTCCTCATTTTTAGTGTGCACAAGAAAAAATGTCAAAAGTTATTCACAATTATTTTATTATTTCAATTTCTTATAAACAACATTTTAAATATAAAAAGTGAAATTTCTTAGTCACATTTCCTTATCAAATCTAAGATTATAAAACTTTAATATTAATTTAACAATACATCATAAATCTCTTATAAAATATTCATTTTTCCTACAAAATTACCTTTCATACAAAATTATAAGGTTGGCACAACATTGGCATTATTAAATTTAAAGAATCTCCATTTTTTGTAAATTATCAAAAATTAATTTTTTTTTTTTACAAGCATTCACCCCAATTTTCTCCAAGATGTATAATTCACGTAAAACAAATTGCTTCTGGCATTTCAATTGACTTTATAATTATGAATCATCCTGTCAGTGCCATCCGTTCTATAGCAGCTCTGTCAAATTGGTATAAATGAAATTGTTCCTTCTCGGTGCAATCAATTGCACCTTTTCGTTTATAGAAATTCTTAGCCGGATTCCAGTCAGTTACAACAAATTCCATTTTCCCAATGTCTTCCTGCACTGCTTTCTGAAAAATGAATGATTAAAAATTTATTAATAATTCATAACTTGTTATAATCTACCAATTAATATTCACATATTATTTTTCAAGTATTTTTTAGAAAATCAATTTGATTAATCTGAGAATTTAATTTATTACATAAATATATCTTATGTTTACAAATATTGATACACTCTTAATTAAGAAAATTATTTAAAAATAAAAAGAAAGATTTAAAAGGATAATTTATCTTCTGCAATTTAAAATATATTTACTCAATATGCTTGACGTTGAGTAAATATATTATTTCTTATTTGCAACACTCAAGATTGATTGTTTTGAAAACTTACTTTGGCAATTGCATGCATGAGTTTATCACCAACACGATGATTACGAAACTTTTCTTGTACATAAAGATCCTGAAGGCACATACTTTTCCCACGGCGCACAGTGTATGTATAGAAATAATGACCGTAGCCAACTACATTATTATCAATTTCTGCTACATAAAATCCCATGTTAGGATTTGCCACATCGAAGGTGTCTCGCTCCAAAACTGAAATGTAGTAGATATTATTTGTCAGCTGTGCAGTGTAGTAAACATTATGACAAAATTAAATTTCACACTTATTGATAAGTATTTTTAAAAGGTTTGGCTTGTAAAACATAAGTCATTCAATGAATCTTATCAGTAAATGGGAACACTAATCTCAAACTCAAGCTTTATAAATTCAATTGAAGATTAATTGCCTCACCTTTGACGTCAACCTGAGGACTGTTCCAATGTTTGTGAAAATTCGCTATCTCCTGAATGAACAGTAACATACGATACACTCAATTAGGCTATGTTTATTATTTTGAAGAAGCTATTAAGTAAACAAATAAAAAAACGCAACAATTCGGGCTCACCTTGGACATATTAATAATAGCCTGGCAGTCCTCGCGTCTCGCCTCGCGAATTATCACAGTGGACTCGCTCATTTTCGCTGCGTAAGGAGAAAAAAATCGCTTCTCCAGTCTCCACCTTACCGGGAGGAAAATCCGAATAATACTAAAGCGCCCGCCGTACTATACGCCAGCGAGGAATGCGTGTCTACATAAACAAGATAGGGATAAGACGCTACCCGCCAATTACGTAACGCAAATGTGCAGATTTACGACGTCGCGCGGATTTGTGTATTTGAAATTATATAATAAAGCGTATGCTTGTAAATGAGCTGCGGCTGTGTGACACCTCGCTGCCACAGGCCTCACCTCCGTCCCCGACGTATGGCCCCCCCACCCTCCGTCGCGCCTCGCCAGGCTCTAATCGCACGCGCGTCCACTTGGCGAGATGGTAATTGGCTTTATTAATTACGCCGGAGGAAAAAAGAGAGAATGAACTCCGCGCGAATCCGAGCTTCGGACGGCTGATCTAATTTAAGCGGCGTGACCCTTGGATGGTGGCGTTGGGAAGTGGTGGCCAGTAACTTATTGCTCATGCTCCAGTATTTTGTTTTGTTTTTATAATAAATAGTATACTTTAATTCTAGCGTTATTAAATAATAAATATTTAAAGTAATAAATATGTAAAGTGATTGATAGTAATGTTATCTTAAGTGTTTTTCAGAAGCGTTTCTTCGAGAGTTCGAACAGTCTATATAAATGCCACTCTTCACTTTCAGTGAGGTTCTCAGCACCATTTGATACATAAAATTGTCCGGCTTTTTTGGGATCCAGCACCCAAAAATCAACTCTAGAACACTTCTCTTCGCAGGCCTTCTGCAAAGTAAATGATGATATTTCACAATTTATGAGTAGATTCTTTGAATAGCCATTAAGTTTTTAACAAACCTTAGCAACTGCTGAGAATAAATCTTTTGTCATATTTGCTTTGTGATGATTAGAAGAAACATAAAATTCCTGGAGATACATTGATTTACCTTCCCACGTTGAGTACGTAAAGCAATAAAGTGCATAGCCAACAACTTTTTCATCCAATACCACTACTAAGTATCCATAATAAGGATTTTTCACATTCAAACTGCTTTCTGAAATTAATGTAATAATAAAATGAAGAAAATATTTTCTAATTCTAATTGTTTGCAGTATATAAATAGAAATAATTAATTTACATACAACTAAGCATGCTTTTACACAGACATATTTTGTATGTACTTTATTTTAAGTACATTCAAGTTTTTGCAACTACAAATAAATAAATAATAAAATAAGTATAATTATGATTTAATTGAAAATTTAAATAAAATTAATTACACTTGATTGTATAATTTTTAATTATAAATAATTTAGATTATATAATATCAGTGTTATTTAAATTAAATTAATAAAAATAAAAAATGTTTACCTTCCATAATTATTGAGATGTCATCAAAATTTGATTCACTTTTTATTTTTTGATAAGGGGATGCATCCTTTAATAAAAAGTTTTATTCATAAAAATTGTGCATTGTTTGATAAGATTCTATATAAGATTTTATATACCTGTGCTAGTCTTTTGATTGAATTGAGATCATCTAATCTGGCTTCACGCACATCATAAATGTCATTTGTATAATCTGACAAATAAAATAATTGGCATCTTTGAAAATAATGGTATAACAATATGCTTTTAATGTTTTATTTATAATTACCAACTTCTTGCAAGTTTTTGTAAAGCCTCTTTATCCAAGCGGTACATGTGCCAGCCTTCCATTTCTGTTAAGTCCACTGAACCCTTGCTTATGTAAAAATTTTGAGCTGGATTCCAACTTAACACTGAGAAATCTAAATATTGACATTTTGCGTCAAACGTTTTCTAAAAAATATTAAATTGATAATACTTGGAACAGTTTACTTTAAATATTCCTCTATACAGTAATAAGTAAATATTACCTTAGCGACAGTATCAAACAGACGGCTACCAATTTTTTTTTGCCTGTAGTCTGGAGTAATGTACAAGTCTTCTAAATGAATGGATCTTTGCTCCAGAGTAGAATAAATGTAAAAGTATATGGCGTAGCCAACTATTTTAGCATCACAGATTGCAACATAGCATTTGAAGAGGGGATTTTCACAGTTAAAACCATCTTTCTCTAGAACTTAAATGAAAACATTCAAATTACTAATACCACTAAAAATAACTTTATCTGCCTTACTTTGATGATCTATTTTGGGGCCATCTGGCATTTCCTCAAAATCAGCCAGTTCCTGTAAAATAAATGTTTTTCTTTAATACACAGTATTTTTACTTTGTGTAAACGCAATAAAATCCTCCTTAAAAATACTATGGTAAAAATAAAAAAAATTCTTCAAACTACATGAAAAGTAAATATTTACCCTCTCGCCAGAACATAATAAAAACGTAAATATTATTGTATAAATTACTCTACATCGTATCGCTCCCTCCCCCACAGAAAACGGAAATACCGCAACAATTGACACAAAAAGCCACAGCAGTAATCGAGAATAACAAAGGGAAAAACTGGGGCATGAAAAAACACAATCCCCCGCTCGAGTCACGGTCAATTAAAGTCAATTAATTCAGCGAGCCTCGTGATCCACATCTCCGATTCCGAGCCGCACGACCCGACGAAAGCGAAAGAAACCAGCGGGCGGCGGACCGCTCCGAAAATAAATAAGCCGATGCCTAAAAATAATGAATATCGAAGCCTCGTTACCTGTATGAGTCGGCGGACCTCCTGGCAGTCCTCCCGCACCGCCTCGCGCACCTCCACCGGCTTCTCCATGATCTTCAGACTCAACCTGCAACAACAGCGGAAGGGTAAAAACTGCCACTGTCTAATCGGCACCTCCGGTGGCGCCGATAAGTACACGCGATACGCTATCTCGTACGCGTATACGCGTATCCCGCGTGGGTGTGTAAAAGAATAAAGAAATGAGCGGCGGGGCGCTCGGATAGATTACGGGCAGAATCGCAACATCCCGTCGGCGGTGGATCCCTCGGTGTCTTTAGTCCTCGCAGTAATTAACCTCCGGCGCTCTTACGGGCGGCGCGCGCCCCTGCTGTCACCCTTCCGAGTACGAGGTAAACAACAGACTACTTTATTTTCTTTTTGCGTGAATAAATCAAAAGTTTCTTTTTTATTTAAAAACGGTACAGAACTCAATTATCTCAATTATCAGCGGAAATATTAGCGCGGATCGACACTGTAAATAATGGTCGGGCGGCGTGGCGCGCGCGCGTCTGCCGGTCGTCGCCGTCGGCGGACTATTAAACGAGTGTAAACCCGGCGAGGCGCGCCGCCAGCAGAACGAGTCGTGTCATCGTGTGTTCGAATTTTCGGACCGCCGTTATGTATATATATCACGCAATCGCGACGCCGATTCGCGCGCGGCTCGCCCCCCCGCTGCCGCGCCGGTTCGCTCCGGATACTTAATTCGGATGGCTGTGTGTTTTGCCTCGAGCAGTAAGTGTCTTAATAGGGCGGCCTTTTTGCTCTTTCGCTTTTCTAGATTATTTTTATGGGTCGGGTATTTTTAGCGGCTCTCTGGCCGCGTTCCTATAAGTGGACGCTTCGAATCGGGCGGGGAACGAAGTGCGCGCTGGTTTTGCTGTAAGGGGAAGTTTGGAAATTTTTTTGGGATCGATAAGAGGGCGGTTTTTCACTTTGACAGCTTGGGTGTTGATTGGTGAGTGTACATTTTTGGTAGATGGATTCGGAAGTTATAAGAGCTCAAATTAAATGTCATCTGGGATCTCGTAATGATTTTCAAACATAAAATCTCACTTGAGCTGTTTCACTTTAAAAAATATTTTAGTGTACTATACAATTAGTTTAAAAATGTTTAAAAATGTTGCGGATTTTTGCAAGTATTGTATTATATAATAGCGCGCCTTAGCGGTTCGCCTCAATAAAATATTGTTTTTCTTGAAAATCAAGACCAATTGAGATCGATTTCGAAGAAATGCTCTAAATTGGAATGAATCTTGGTCGATACATTTATATAAAGAATCATGCCATCATATCAGCATTAGGATGAAAGTACGTAATATGCTTTATAAAATCTATTTTTAAATAAACATTCTTTAAAAATCTATTATATTTCATAGTTACATGAGATCTCGTGTGAGATTATGTATAATCTCATGCAAAATCTCATGTAATATTTTCAATCAAGTTATTTGAAATTAAGAGAAGAAAAAAATACAAAAATCAATTATCTATATTACAGTAAAAAAATTGAACCACTCGGAGTTGGCTAGGTTTTATTTCGAAGGGAACCGCTCAGTTTTATGCCCGAATGGTGTGACATTTCGGATTTATAATTTAGTCGTTGACATTATCAGATATATTTTTACTTTTCAAAATTTTAAGAATGTAAGAATACATATCTAAAACAGGAACTGTTGTGATTTCTTATCAAAAATTATTTATCCGACCTCATTAAGTTACAATGTAATTGACAGATTGAAGTATACTCCGAATACCTGAAATATTACGATGATATGCATATAATATGAATGAATGATGTATGATCCCGGAATCAAGTTGTCAAATGAAAGCGCACAATAAAAGAAAAGATAAAATATCTACAATAATCTACGAGTAAAACACAGCTTTCATATTTTGCAATGATTGCAGGTTGCAAATCAATTAAATATTTCAAAAGGTAACAAATAACTTTGCAACTCCCGTATCGATGATAACAAAGAAATTGCCAGAACACAAATAAGTATAAATATTTACTTACTAGACGTGATGGTTTTATTCAACGATTTCAATATATTGCGCCGATTTATTTTACGATTAGGTACTATTTTTAAAATATAAAAATTTTTTATTTCTAGTGCATTTAAACAGTTTGAAATTTATGTTTTAATGGATACTTTGCAATATCTTTCCTTAAAGTTGTTAAAAAAATTACATAATTAAGATATATGAGACTTTGGTGAAAAATAAAAAGATGCTCGAGATTAATTTTTTTTTTTTTTTGCTCTCTATAGTCAGCAAAAAACTTAAAGCTTTTAATAAATCATGAAACACTTATTAATTTACTTTTCAATAAAGGGCCTTGCAATGGACCTCTAAACATCAATCCAGAAAATAAGTAACTATATTGTGTTATAAAAAAATCAAATAAATTATGTTGTTTAAAATTTATTTATGGAGTTAATTTTGGCTTCTCTTCTTCTACCCAACAATAATGCTCCTTATCCGGTGATTCGCATCTGTCCACGTAATTATACCACACCAAATAATCGTTCCACACACAGTTTAATTTTGAAATGAAGGAAGCAAGTCATTACACTTCCAGGTGTGCATATCCTCCACCGGCAGCTCTTTTAAATAAATGAATCCCCTAACAAACATTAGCTTAAACAATTTTTACACCTCGGTAGAAACCGACCGATAAATAATCCAATTCCGTCAGAAATCAGCTAATTTATCGCTAATTTTCTACCGGCTCTGTTGAAAATATCCAGCTGGAAATTCTATCTGGAAAATCTAACTGGAAATCCAGCTGGATTTTCCAGGGATAAGACTGAAATTTCCAGGTGGATTTTCCAGGTAGAGTTTCCAGGTGGATTTTATTTATTTGTAAATAATAATTAATTATTTACAAAATCGAGTAGAAAATCCACCTGGAAAATCCAGTTAGAACATCCACCTGGAAAATCTGGATATCCAGCTGGATTTTCCAGGTGGAATTTCCAGCTGGATATTTTCAACAGGGAGGACTCGTTAATTACAACAAAAAAATATAAATAAAATAAAAAGATGATTTAGTAAAGCTGCTATTATCGTAAGACGCGCGCTGTAAAAAAAGCGTTCAACCGGCGTCAAATTTACATACCTACTTATCGAGCGAAATGTCAATAGAGCGCGCGCCTCTTTATGCCCCGCGTGCTAAATTTAAACGGCGCGCGGCGGATCCCCGGCCGATTATTTAGACGATCGGGAGGAATTGTCGGCGGGGGCCGTCGTCACCCGCGAGGTGCGTGGACGCGATAATGCGGCGTGTTATCTAAACGCCCAACGCGGCGCGCATCACAAAACTTCCGTGTTTAGCACCGCTAGATTCTGGGTACGCGATTACTATTATACCTATAGGTACCCGGCGGACGTCGGTTTGTGTACTGTTGACGGTGGATTCGAGCGGACACCGGTAGCGAGTGTCAGCCGCTGGTAAAAACCCATCGGCGCTATAATTCGATCCGCGGAGAGCGGAAACGGGATTCCCGCTTCAAATTTCACTTGAATTAGTGAATACCGTGGGCATACTTATTTTACACTGTGTAAAATGTTGCGTTAGTGTGTTAAAACGGGATAAATTGCAATAAATTATAAAAATTAATTTAGTGATTACAAACTTTTTATAAAATTATTGTATAATTAAATCTGTAATGTATGTATTGGAATTGATTATACGGCTGATTAATTATTTATTTTAATTTATTGAACCATAAAAAATTTTACGAAGAAAATCCTACAGATCTGCCTACAGAGTTAAATAGTGTTATCTGTACATCTGGTTAGAAAAACTTACAATCTAGAAAGCTAAATAAACTAAATAAAACATTAATTTTTTTATTTATATAGAGATCAAATTAACCTGGAGTATCTTTTTATCCATCATCAAAGTCTTGCATGTAAAATTTGCTAGTCCCCTGTGAAAAAATTAATATGCATATTCTGGCCAATTTATGGTTAAATTTTTAGAGTGACAGTACTAATGTTTGTAATTTGTAATGAAATATTAAAAAAAAAAAAAAATTTACTTAATATTGAGATGACGCATGAAAAAAAAAAAATAAAACTCCATTATACCCATATATTGAAAAAGAATCGAATCATGTTATACGATTATTAACAAAGATAGTATAGTATAGTATAGTTTATTTATTGTAAATTTCAGATTTACAAATGGTTAAAATTTTCGTCATATAATACAGTGTGGATAGGTATATAGTACATTTTAAAGAGGTAAAAAAAAACAATATTTAAATTTATAAAAGGTGTGTAATACTGACTAGTCATTTATAAGTGAAGTTAAGAACAAAATAAAAATATATTGCACCTTAGGCGAGATCAAGGATGTTAAAATACTATATAACTTTGTGAACATCACAAAGTACAAAAAAAAAAAAAAGAAAGTAAAAAAATTAAAGTAAAGTAAATGTACGACGTAGTATGTCTGTATTGTGTATATTATATATAT
>JAXIUT010000037.1:23865435-23879922 GCA_035586675.1 Eurytoma californica | reverse complement strand
CTGCACTAAATTTACAATAATTAAATTTCTACCATAAATATTAATTAAATATTACTCTAATTGCTGAGTATCAATTAAGAATCCTATCTTAGAAATGATTAAAAGTACATTATACACACGCGATATTTTTATTAATAATCATTAAATTGAAAAAAGAAAAATTACCGGTAGATTAATTTTAAATATTCTGTCATACATAATGAAATTATTTTTATTTTTTTCTTGCGAGAGCCTAATTATCATTGTTCCATTAAGTGAACATTTTTTGTGACGGTAAATGTAAGTATGTAAGCACTTATTCAATTTTAGTAAGCGAAAGAGTGAGGGAGGATTACGTGTTGTGAAAATAGGAAGTTTTTGTTTTTAAGGATGTAACGCGGGAATGAAAAAGAAATTGGGTATTATATTATTACCATGCAGTATTCGTCATGCCGCCCCACGCGCAGCTGTTCCCGCAGCTGTTTCCACAATAGTTTACACCGTCTATATCACAGACGAATTAATTTATACATTGTCGTCCAATTTTCTATCAAAAGAGATGTTTCATTTTTTGTCATTTGTGAAAAGTTGTGGTAGCTCTTCAAAGAGTAACAGCGATAAATCATAATTTAATTTCAGTTTATCTATATACTAATGAGATCAATTTCCGCATCACTTAATTTAAGAAGGTATACCTATGTAATACGTCGTTATCATTTTCATCGTCGAATGTGTGGAAATTTAAAAGTGTAAGCGATGTCTCATGAACGATGCTTACTTTGCTACACTCAGCAAGGAATATTTTTTTACGTTGAACATTAATTTCAATTTACATTGAAATAAAACAGATCGCAGATATCAGTGGACGGGAAAAAGTTGCGCATTTTGTTTGTTTGATCATCATAAAAATCAAATTTATCTTAAAATGTTTTTTACGACGGCTTCGTTAAATATTATTTTTACACTGCTCAAATGAAGATGTTAAAATTAAAAAGTTACTGTCAGTGGTAGATTCTTGAAAACAATTGCTTTATTTCTTAAATATTTTTATTACATTCAAGACATAATGTTAAACATTTATATTGCACGTAAAATGTATTGTACTGATTCTGTTCGATTGAATCATTTCTTGTAAACGATAAATGATATCTTAATGTAGTCGTTTATACTGTATTGAATAAATTTATCTGTAATTATTATTCACGTTTCGGAATATACGCACTAGGAAAATCATTATATAATATTAATAATATTAAGCGATCAAGTAAAATTAAATTATACATTCCTATAGATATAAGAATAAAATAATAATTGGAAATTATTATTATTATGAATATTAAATTATATCATTTAATAATTGAGTATCATATGGTATGAATTACTAAAAGTACTCAATAAGCATCAATAATTCATCAAATAAAATTCTGGTAAAAAAGAAGAATATAGAAGGATCTGAAATTTCCTATATATCTGGAATATATTTTATTTATAATTAAAATAATAACGTAAAATTAAATTAATTAATGCCATTCAATTTTGAAGCATTTAAAAATGCCTTGTGTTCATTAAAATCATTAAAATATTCTTTATTATTTATTTTGCTTTCTTGAGTTTATTTCAAATATAAACAGGAAAATGTTTTTAAAATAATTTATCAAATGTTATAAATAAGAATAAAATACAACTTTAATATAAAATACTAATATAAGGTACCAAGCTGCTGGATGTAGAATTAAATAAATTAGTTAAAAAAATTAAATACACAAGTGTTAACGAGACGAAATGTTATTACACTTTAAAATGTTACTAAAAATGTTTTTGTTAATTATTATTTGAATGCATTTAGAAAAATAAATGAATTACTTATTAATTAATAAATGAATTGTATTTAATTTAAATACAATTTTTTAAATAAATAAAATATTTTTACAAAAACTGCACTAAATTTACAATAATTAAATTTCTACCATAAATATTAATTAAATATTACTCTAATTGCTGAGTATCAATTATGAATCCTATCTTAGAAATGATTAAAAGTACATTATAAAAAACATCAACGTCCGCTCAAAATAAATTTCGTGAGATTGAACTCACAAACAAAATTGTAACAACGCGAATTAAATTTTTTAATTTTCGCGCCATCCATCGCAACCGGACCACGTGACGCGTAGCGGCGCGCGCACCGCATCCGCCCCCCACCCTGCCGCGCCGGCGCCGCTCGCGCCGCGGCCATCTTGCGGTCGTCCCGGCGGCTGTCCAGCTCAGTCGCGCGTATGTTTTCGTCGCGTCCGCGTTCTCCGAGTCCGTCCGCGTACTCCTCGACCGCCCGGTGAAAAAAAAGAAACGGCAAAGCCTCCGCGCGCGCGAATCGCCGGCCCTACGGAGGACACGCAGCCTCGCCTCGAGCAAGCAAACGAGGCAACGACGACGCGGCAACCGAGAGAAGAAAGAGAGAGAAAAGAGAAGAAGGGGTAGAGACTCCCGCCCGCACCGCACGAGGATCGACTTCGCAAGTGAATCGAGAAGGGAGAAGTTATAAGATTCCCGAAGCGATTTACGCTAGATAAAAGCACACATACACGCGCGCAAAAAGAGCGCCATGGCGGAGATCGACGCGAAAGTTAACATGTCTCTCGGTAAGTGGATGCCCGCGTCCAGGGCTGATGATGATGATGACGATGATGACGGTAAACCCCCGTGAGCGTACGGCTGCATAAAAAGTCGCGTCTAGAGATAAATAATAAATAAAAAAAAATGATATACGTGAAGTAGGAGTGAGCCCCGCGAGGATCCCGCGCACCCCGTCCGCGAAGTGTTCGTCGCCGCTCGGTCAAGATGGCGTCGCCGAGGGAGACCGTGTACACCGCGTATGTATCACGTCCGCGCCGCGTCGTTTTCCCCCCCGTGCGAATTGCGATTTCGTTTCGAGTAATCCAAAATAAAAAAAATGTGTAAAATGCCTTCCAACAGCGAGTAAAGCATAGAAAAAAAAAAAAAAACACGTACCTTGGCTTCGAATCGACGTTAATTTGTATACGTCCCTCTGGAGGAGGCGCGATGCGAGCACTACTTGCGCATTGTTGCGGCATCGCACCGCTCTGGACGATCGAAGTGCATATCGAAGAACCAATTGCGCGTCGCCGCTGCGCTCGAGAAGGATAGAGAATATAGAGGCACCGAGTGATGGTTAAATGCAGAGAGAAAGGATAAAAAAGTGATAAACAAGGGATCGGAGCAGCGGCAGCGGCTCATTGAAGAGAAGAGGCCGGAAGGTCAGGCTGGGTCGCCGCTGAGTCAGGCTCCGCATTTGGGAAGAGTCTTGCATCACCGGAGGCGTGGGCTGTGCCGGCTATGTTTGATACTTCAACTTTCTCTCAAGCTTTTTCCGACGCCAAATCAGGAATTGCCTACGCGCTCAACGGAGTTTCCTTCGTCTCGTCTCGTTCAGCCCGGATGTGGAAGAGAAGTTTATCACCGTGTTCAGTTTAGATTAGAAGCCGCTTGTTGTCTTCTTGTATTTTGTATCGATAGAATTGCACGGGTGCACACGAGCTATGATGCTCTTTCACTCGATTGATTCTTATTTTTTAGACTCGTCTGAAAAATGAATCTTTTATCTTTAGATTTTTTCGTGTAGCATTCGAGAAGAAAGAAGGTTTATCGTTAGTTACAAAGGTTTCAAGTTCTACAGATCATTTTTCCTTAATGTTTTGGATAACGGAGCAGCACACACTGTCAACTGAAGAAAAATTTCAAGTCGAAGAATTATTCTGCTCTTCTATTTCAGTTATAATTCAATATCTGTACATCTAATGGCTAAAATAACTTTAAAGTGGAATAGTATTATATAATTCTGAAAGTATAAAAGAACTTTGAAATTAATTCACTTAAATACCTGTTTTAGGTGACTAATAGTTTATCTTAATATTTCATTATTCTCTTTAGGAAGTGGTTTGTAAAAACTGATCACAATATTGTAATCCAACTAAAGCAGTAACAATCTACAATTGAATATAATCTATATAATACAGTTTATTTTTCACCACAAATTTATCAAGATAGATATTTCACCATAAATTTATGAAGTTTAGTACAACACCAGATTTACTTCTTCAGACTGCTATAATCAGAATGCAATTTGATATAATAACAAATTCCAATATCATCTTTGGAACTTCCTGTACTCAAAGGAGTTTTCAAGCAAATTTAAACATTTACAAATACTTTTGAAGCAAATTTAAAGATGATTATTTCTTAGAAACATCAAGGGAACATCATTGTTTACTTCAACTACAAATCTTGGATCAACATTTAACTGGCTTTCAGAAGAAAAATCATCCAGAAATATGCAACTTATTATGCAATTTCAAAAAGATTAAATCTGACTAAAATACATCAAAAATTCAGATAATGACCGTTAAACACTATAAGACAAACAATTGGTGTTTAAACACAAAAAAATATAGAAAAATATGCTCGTTACTTACTATTGATTTTTGAGAATTGAATCATTAAATATTTGTTTATTACTTGAAATCATTGATAAGAATAATATAAATGAAATTCGTGATTATAATAAAAATAAATAAATTGATTACTTAATAAATTTGAAACTCGCTGTTGAGGCCGTACGCTCACTGATCATCGCGCATTTTCTTTTAAGATGACATCATAAAAATGGAAAAGAAGAAGAAGGCCAGCAATCCAAAGGCAAACAGAGGAGGAACAACTAGAGGTGGCACAAGAGGTGCCATGAGAGGCAACACAAGAGGCTCCATGAGGGGTTCAATGAAGGGTAGTAACCAAGGTAATAACCGAGGTAATAACCGAGGTATTAACCGAGGTAATAACCGAGGTAACAACCGAGGTAATATCCGAGGCAATACTCGAGGCAATACTCGAGGCAACATGAGGGGCAATATGAGGAACAATATGAGAGGAAGAAGTCAGTCCTTCAATAGACGTGGTCAATTTAAAAGATATCCACAGAACAACTCGTATGGAGGATTCTATAATAATGGATATAGTAATGGCACTATGAACACCAATCTCAGAAGATCTCGTAGCAATCTTTCATTGAATAGATTTAATCAAACTAGTCCCAGAAGTAACAGGGGTGGATTCGCCTCTAGAAGAGGTGGCAGGTTTGGTCTTACACGTAGTAGAAGCCGCACAAATTTGTCTTACAACAACAAGCCAAATTTTGTGCCTAAAAACAAAGGCTTCCTGCAGAGAACAAGTAGTATGCCCAATCTGCGAGATCCAACCTCTGTTTACAATAGATTGGGATATCAGAGTCCAGGACAAGTGGCTTACAGAAATAGAGTAAAAAGAGCAAAGACTGTTCTCCTTCAAAGACACAGCAAAGCAATGCGCATGCAGAGGGCACTTTCGGTATGAACAATTTTAAGATAAATTATAATTCTTTAAAATTTCTAGTAAAATTTTCTATTCTATTTCAATTTATATTTTATGTTCAATCAATGTACTTAAAGATAATCAATTAATCTTTGCTTTTAGGTGAATTAAACTTTCAAAAGCCTATATTCACAGAAAAGTCACATGAATTAACTTTAAATTAACTCTCTTTATTTCTATTGAAACTAATAATCTTATATTTTAAACAATTTATGTAGCAATGTAGATAGGAAACAAAATTTATGTATAACTTTTCAGCTTTCTCCATCAAAGTCACCTATGATATCACACTACAATTCTGGAAGCTTACGTTCTGATCAAGTTATGCGAGCACAAAGACGATCACAATATGAACAAAAACTTATGCGAATGGGGTAAGGCAAAAATTATTGTTTTTTTTTTTATGATTTTTTAGAACTACCTTAATTGCCTATAATTTATTTAGTTACTAACATTTATCTTACATTTATTTTAGTAACGCACGGTCCAATATTGCCTCCTCCATGGCTTACATGAATAGTTTCAATAACCCTTATAATCAAACACACCCTTCCATGGTACTCTACGATTCAGAGATGGAGTCTCAGAGCCCTCTTGAGCCTCAGCGACAGATGCAACGGGGAAGATCACCTTTCAGGCAAAGTTTACAAAATTTTAAAGCTGTGATGGAAAGAGTAAGTATCAATTTTAGTTATAAAAGACTGTAAAAATCAGAATGTTAACCTGATAGATTTTAAGAGTTATAGATTCAACTATTGAATCGAATTTTATTTTCTTAAAATTACATATTTTTTAACAAATAGTCTAAAGTTGAATTATAAATAGTGTAGCATTATTACTAAGTTACTTCATATTCTTATAACAGTTTTAAGCAACAAATTGTACAATGCACAAGAGAAAATAATAAACTCAGATTCAATAACATCTCCATGATGTAAAATAAATTACACATTTTTTTAGATTAGTTAAAACATTAAGCAGGAAAAAGTACTAATCTGATGTTTTTCCACAGGCCAGGTCAGCAAGCGCGTCGCGACAGAAACGAGGCAGATCCAGGTCGCAGTCGCGCTCGCGAGGTACTTCCAGGAGAAACAGCATGGTCCGCAGTTCACACAACAGCGTCATCAGTCTGGACGGCGACATCGAGGACAGGTCCTTCAGCGAGGTCATCTACAGCTTGTCCAACAACTTCGGCGTCACCGGCCGGACCCTCAACGATCGCTTTAGTCTTTTCTAGCAGTGGTATTCGCTAAACGAAAGCGATTAATAGGGCTGAAATTAATTTTTTTTTACAAAAAATCTGATTTTTTTTTAATTTGTCCTCTGAAAGGAATTTATGTGTCTGGCAGCCAAATTTTATTTATTCTGAACCTACAATTAATTTATAATATTTAAAATGAAATTGAATTACTCGTGAATTTACTCGGTTTTATGATATGTTCATATGTTCATGTGAACGTTTACTAGTGAAATTATTTAAATTATTAATTTTTTTTTCGTGAACAGAAATTTTATTTTGATTAGTCTTCCTCAATTTAGAAATACCTTAGTTTTTATTTAAAAGCGTGAATAAATTTTACTTAAATAAAAATGTAGTAAAGTAGATTTTTTTAAATAATCAGGCACTTAAATTTTAGTATTTCAAAATAAAAATAAACAAAGAACTTAACAACTAAAATACTATTACTAATAAATGTAAAGAAATTTACATTGATTACTTTGATATTTCGTAAGTTTAAATAAAATAATATATTTAATATTATTAATGAGTCGAATTTATTATTAAAAGTTAAATTAATAGTATTTAATTTCATATTATTTGTAATATAACTATATAATGCATAAAGATAGGTATAAAAAAAAATCAGATTTTTTTATTTTTCAGAATTGCGATTTTCAGACCTTAATCCAAACGAGCTGCTTAGGGTGTGAGTGTGTGTATAAAATATGAGTGCATGTGTGTATTTTAATGAGTTTATAATTCACACATTTCCGTTTTTTTTCTTTGTTTACTTTATTTTCTACGTAAATAAGATTAGAAATCGAGAGACTGTAAAATTACGAAGAGATCCTAATAATTATATTAATTTACCATCAGGAACAGGATCATTGTATAGTTTACTTTTTTATACTTAAGTGTATGTACATCTTGAGTAAGAGAGATACATATGTTACTACATATGGTGAATAAACCAGAATGTAATTTACACGTGCGCATTGATAGCAATGAAAGAAGCTTATAGATTTAGTTACTGATAAAAATGTAATCTGTTAAATTGTGATATATATTACACCTTATATATCGATACATCAATTTTATGGCATCAGCTATGATCTATGTATTTTATATTATAACACACTGAACAATTTTTATTTTTTAAATAAAGGTAGATTATATATATATATTTTTTTTTTTTTTTTTTACAAATTTATGTTTGGTTAATATAGATCAAGTTTGTAATATCATAAAATGAATTCGTTCAAATAGACACTAGTATCGCATATTTAAAAGCAAAAAAATAAATTCAATCAAAATCCGCAATTTGTACCATTAATTAAAAAAACCACTCACTGCTTTTCAGCTTTTCTTTTTGTAACAAAAAAAATCAATATAGTTCACTTGGCCGACGTCATGCACTTTAAAAATTACTCTCAAGTAAGCGATAAAAGAAACCGGTATCAGCGAGAAGGAATCCTGACCTTTCATTATGCGTTCGATTAAAAATAGGCTAAATTCATCCATCATCGTCTCGCATTGGAGCGATAAACGCGACGCGGGGATGAGAGAAATTCATTCGAACTGCGCCGCGCGCGTAATCGGCATCGTAGCGTAGCATGTAATTGCCCGACTGTCAGTCTAATCGACGCCGCACCGAAGAGCACGTCGACCTACTCTTCTCGAATCTCGCCACCGCTGAAATAAAAGACGAGTGTGCTTTCGATTCTCGATCAAGTTCATTGTTTTTGTTAGCCTTGTAAATTTTTCGTTGTTGATGTTATCGTTGTCGAAATTATCCGGTGTCCCTTTTTACTTTACACGTAATAATGAGTCTCTGAAATAAAAGAAAGTGGATGATTTTTAATCGCGATGCTTAACACCTTGAAAAGAACGGTTGTCAAAAATGAAGCGATCAAAGTAAGTAGTTTTATTCTACTGTACATGCAAAGTGTTGCATTTTCTTTAATCACTTTAAATGCTTAGTTAAGTTTTCTTTAATTTTCTTTAAAGTGCTTAAATAATCAAAAATCTTGAAGAAATCTATTTTATTTTTTGTAAGCGAATGGAATAAAAAATCCGAACAGTCAAGCTACGCAAAGAAATGGAATTCAAAATCGAAAAATTCCAAGTCGTTTGTAGGTATCGGCAGGCAGCAGCGTCGCCAGCTGAATGTCCACGAGAATCAGGCGTACACGTTGTTAAAGTCGGCGGGCATCCCGACGCCGGCGTTCGGGGTGGCCAAGACGCCCGACGAAGCCGAAAAAATCGCCCGAGATTTAAACTCTCGGGATCTGGTGATCAAGGCCCAGGTGCTTGCCGGTGGCCGCGGCAAGGGACACTTCATCGGTAGCAATGTCGGCGGCGTTGTTATGTGCGACACGTGAGTTTCCAAAGTGGTATAATATATTCTCACCTGGTATTGGGTAAAACGACTTTTAAGCAAATTTTAGAGATTGAAATGGAAAAGGAGTATTACATTTTTAACGTTTTCTTTTTGCAAATAAAAAAGTACAACAAAATTTATTCACTTTTTAATTGACTTGGTATGTAAATAATCAATGTTTTTAAAGTGAATAGAAGCTATGAAGATAGACGAGGAAGAAATTTTTCCGTTAACTGCATTGTCAGATAATTTTTTACTTTTGTATCTTTAAAAGTACGCGTAATAGATGTTTCGTAACATCAACGAATGTTTGACTATTATACTATTGATAATTATTTTGTCATTTTCAAATGACCTTAATTTATCAAAATTTTGATAGCACTAAAAAGTAATAATTATTAATAATAGTTAAGAATTATAGTTCTTAACTTTATTCATGTTATTATTATTAATCATATTAAGCTAATTATTATAATCAATGTATACATTAAAAATTATTTAATTCCGCGCTTTAGATAATAAAAAGATGAACAATTTCTTAGGTCCTTTCTTATTTTCTAAAAAACTTATTGCTACACTATTTATCGTACAATAAAGTCTATCTATCTATTTATCAAAGTTCAAGTGGCGATAATAATGCGACGCTGCCTATAACTCGACCTTATCACTATTTTCACTAATCATTTTTAAATCTTGGGTTTATCAAAATTAAAACGCGTCAAGTAGAATTATATTCAATTTATATTTTAGATTATACATTGCAACTTCTTTTTCATTATATTATGTATATCGCATTAAGAAATTACTCTCGTTATTGAAAAATTAAATTAACATAAAATTTAAAAAACTGTTCTTAAGAAAAATACTAATCTTTCCTACTGGTAAACAAAATTTAAAAAAAAAAAATTGCGAAAATAGATAAATTCATTTTTTTCTAGTTAATTTATTTTATTTTATAGAGTTAACAGGCACAATCCTTTTAGGGAATGTAATTTTATAGTATAGCAGGTGGGACTACTATTAAATAAACGAATAAAATTTAAAGGCGTCACCCGAGTCTTGTTCCTTAAATAATAACTAAATCGACGAGCCATCCTACTGTTTGTAAAGCTTGCAATACCACTTAAGGGGGTCATATACCTAAAAAAATTTTTTTATAAAAACACCTAAAAAAATAAAATTTTATAATAATATCTTAAAAATATATTAAATTTTTAATAAAAGGACCCAAACTGAGGTCCCTAAGGTCATTTTATGTCATGTTATGTTAATTTCAAAATTTTGTCGTTGGCGTAACCCGCAGCATCAACCAATTAATCAATTTTGATAAGGTTTGGCTTAAATTGTTGGAAATTAATGTCATTTGTGCCTGAAGAGTTGTATCAGTTGAAATTATTTGAGTAAATATCTCAAAATGTAAAA
The DNA here is from genome assembly GCA_035586675.1 of Eurytoma californica. Classification (NCBI taxonomy): domain Eukaryota; kingdom Metazoa; phylum Arthropoda; class Insecta; order Hymenoptera; family Eurytomidae; genus Eurytoma; species Eurytoma californica. The sequence continues at coordinate 23,869,498 of JAXIUT010000037.1, read as the reverse complement.
AAAACTACTTTAATTTCTTTCATTTCATGAATTTATACAGATTTTTAAATATATGAAATACTTACTCAAATAATTTCAACTGATACAACTCTTCAGGCACAAATGACATTAATTTGCAACAATTTAAGCCAAACCTCATCAAAATTGATTAATTGATTGATGCTGCAGGTTACGCCAACGACAAAATTTTGAAATTAACATAACATTACATAAAATAACCTTAGGGACCTCAGTTTGGGTCCTTTTATTAAAAATTTAATATATTAAGATATTATTATAAAATGCTATTAATACTTATAATTTTATTTTTTTAGGTGATTTTATAAAAAAATTTTTTTTGGTATATGACCTCCTTAACCGATACGACAGACAGATGAGAAACAAAAAATATCAACAATAAAATTGTAAAATTTCGGCAAATAAAATTGAAGGAGATAATGTTAGTTTTCGATACCAGTGCGTCAGGTGTGATTTTGGGACGAGTGTGAGTTTAGCGCCCGAGCGAAGCGAGGGTGATCAGTCACACGAGTCCGAAAATCACTTCTGACACGAGTATCGAACACTACTTTATGCAACGATGGCGTAAAGTGCTGATTTAGCACAGTCAAAATTGCGCACTAATGCGTGAAGCAGTGCTATACGCACAGAGTTGCATAAAATAATTTTCCAGGCCGGAAGAGGCGAAGGTGCTGTCGAGCAAGATGCTGGGCAAGCTGCTGGTGACGAAGCAGACGGGCGAGGCCGGCAGGATCTGCAACTCGGTGATGGTCACGACGCGGATGTTCACGCGCAAAGAGCTTTACCTCTCGGTCATGATGGAGCGCAGCTTCAACGTAAGTTCTGTCTTCAAAGTGGAGTAAATGAAGTTTCACTGCGCTTATTCTACGTCAAAAAACCTCAAAAAAAGTCAAAAAAAAGCGATGAAAATTACTCTCTCATTTATTTTTTTGCTAAAATTATTAAGCATCTCGGGATTGAGTGACCAATTTGGTAAAAATTACTATAGACAAATTATAACGTTGACGAATATTTTTTACAACACTGTGTTGTAATTTTTGTTAAGCAGATCACTTGATCCCAAGTTTAATATTAACATTTATTATTATTATTATTTATATTAATATTCATTATTATTATTGACCATATAATACTTTTTAAATGCTACATATTTATAAGATATATTTGGCTAACAAGGAGATGACCAGGGTTGTGGGTCCTGGATTTCGTTCAAACTTTGTAAAATGATTCATGGTCAAAAATAATTGACCCGTGTCTCGGGATTTTTTTAATGGAGCCTTGTAATGAAAATAGAAGACATTTAAAAAAAATCTAGGGGAAATATGCGCTTGCGAAAATGTCGATTTCTCTGGAATTAAGTCGTACAAGCACGCATAAAAAATGAAAGTAAAGTTTAATATAAAAGCTTATTATATTAAATAAAGTTTATTGGCTCAGAAATGATGTACGCAATTGAAAAAATCGAAAAAATTTTGTATGAAATAATTTATATCAAATTTTGTTGGTAACTTTGAATGAATTTTCAATTGTACGTCATTTTTAATCTAACAAGTTTTAAATTGTAGGATTTGTGCTAAGCTTTATTTTAATTTTTTCAATCGAATTTCCTTGTCACTCATTCTTGGATAATTTTGGAAAGATTTATATCGATTTTAATGAGTACAACTTGGTGTTAATTAATGGTTGTGCAACGTTTCGATAACTTGTTTGTTATCCTTTTCAAGCACTAAAATTTATTAAAAATGGTGATAAATACAAGTCAATACTTAAAAAATACATACAAATAACTTTGCTCGTCATTCTTACCTAAATATTTTCGTTATAAAGTTAAAACGTCGTCAATATTGTAAAATTTCTTGTTTATTTAGCTAAAAATTATAGAAACAATAGTGAAAAAATCAGATAGAAAACTGTGCTCGAAGGTTGAAACATCAATAACTGTTACCTTGTTTTTTTGGTAGAAACAATATAAACATCGTCAATTGAATTAAAAACTTTAGGACAGCAACAATAATAAATTGACATATAATAAGAACAATGCAATAATAAATTAACACAGAATAAGCAATTTTATTTTAATTTTTTTACGCGTGCTTGTATGACCTTTAGTTCCAGAGAAATCAGCATTTTCGCAAGTACACATTCCCCTAGATTTTTGTTTAAGTGTCTCTTATTTTCGTTACTAGACTGCATTCAAAAAAGTCCCGTTTGACCGAAATCCAGGACCCGCAACCCTGGTCATCTCCTTGTAAGTGACTATTCACTTATTCAAATATAGAATCTCTCTCATTCAAGATTATGCACGGTGCTTCATGTGCACCCTACTCTTTTTTCTCGCTCCCCTACCGACTCGCGTGACGAGCGCGTGCCTCGTGCGGGTCTCTTGCACTCGGCATTAATTTAGCGCCGATAAGGCGGACGGCAGATCGGAGCCGCGCGCTTTTCCGCCCTCGAGCGGAGGCTGCGCTTAGCTTTCACTTTTCGTAAACAGTGCAGTTGATTGACGAGCCTTTGATCGTACCGGCTATTCTTAGCCGATTTAATAGGGTGTACTCGTTTGTTTTTTCTTTAGAGCAATACGTTGTTGCGGATTGATAAAGGAAACCAATGTAGTTTTATTTTGTCTTTTGAAACGTTGAGTAGTTCGTATGTAAGCGATTATTTTTCGAATTTGTTAGTAAAGCTTTATGTAATTCGTTTAAAAATAGCGGTAACGCAGTGAACTATTAGTCGATCGTTATCGTGATTTTTGCATTTTTTTATTAGTACTCGGTTATATGACTTGTTTTTCTTTTGTTTTTCAACAAATGCACGTAAAAATCAATGACTATTTTGTCTTGATCAACGATGATCGATCATTATTTAGTCTTTTATTCAATGACGATGAATTAGTTATTTATTTCATTTATTTAGTTTTTAACGTTTTTATCGAGACGCCTTATCAAATTACAGGGAAAATACAGATGGTATATTAAACTTATTAAGTTTGTTTGTTTTTTAAATTCATTGTGTTTTGAAAAAAGAATCAAAATGCATTTGTATATTTTTAACAAAGTATTTTACTGGACTTATAAGAAATCACTCCATATCGAAGTAAAATAAAAAAATATTATTTTGATATTTAAATAAATAATTTGTTTTATAGTTACAGATTGAAATGTATCAAGTTATCTTAATGAAATTTCGTACCGTCTAATTAAATTAAAAAGTTTAATGAAATAAAGGCAAAGGCATGTTTATAAATTAAGAAAACGACTTTATTGGCGTTATAAACGCGATGTAATAAAATGTAAATAAAATTTAAAAGGGCGAGCTGGTATCATATAAACATAACTTAGCGTGCGCACGCGACTATCAATAAATCTTAATTGCTCGTTGAGTTCGACTTGTTTTCACTATTTCATTTCCTCATTGATATATTCTTTATCGATGCATGATGCGCTACCTACTTTATAAAATGTAAATTATAGACCTTATCATGCCATATTAAATAATATAAAAGTCGTATCAGGATGTTTCATTTATCTATGCATTTATTTATTTATGGACTGTTCTTATAAAAAAAAAGTAATGATAGACTAGTATTGTCCAATTATTTCATACATCATCTTATAACTAAAGACGTAAGTGCTGTAACTTACCGACAAAACGGCATCATTAACTGCATTTTGTAGTTTCCAATTTTTGCCGAGTTCTTTTTTTGACCCGTCTTTTCTGAAAAAAAATAGAAGTTTTATTTTAACGAAAATTGATCTTTCATAACGATCGTACAAATATAGTCTATTAATACCGTAAATAATTCACTATTACCCTTTTGTATATTGCTGGAATTTTTACAACTACTCTAAGAGTGTATGAATATTATATTAATAATTTAAAAAAATGAATATTAAAAAAAATAAAAAAGTATATTTTAATTACATATTTTAACTACATATTACATATACCTACTATATTACTAGTAATTACCCACATAACATGAAATATTCCAATGTAATATTACTGAAATATTGCTATGTCCGCCTAATTAACGTTAAAGTAATAT
>JAXIUT010000037.1:23835957-23865335 GCA_035586675.1 Eurytoma californica | reverse complement strand
TTTGGTTGGTCGAGTCTGTCCCTGCGCTCCTAAGCAGTATAGTAATTTTTACTTGACCATTTTTCTCCGTGTAGAAAATATATATTTTACTAGAATTATGGTAAAATTTCCAATAATTCTAGTAAAATTTACAATACAGTATGGTAATTTTTCCACTACGTCTGTGGCCACTTTTCTAGACAGGATAGTAATTTTTATTAAATTTTTTCTCAGTGTAGCTAATTTGACTTATTCACTTATTTTTAAAAATAATGCATTAACAAAATGAACAAAATGTGTATATTGAATGTAGAATGTAAAAGTTAATATGAATTTCACCCCGATTTTCATTGCATTCGATTTAGGAATAAAGAAATGTATTTTAACATATTTTTTTAATACAGAAAATTATTAAATAACTTCGTTAGGTTTATATCGTTTCTAAATTGCGAAAAAGTATGTATGCATAAATAAAATGTTCTAAAATATTTAGGTAATTAAATAATTTAGGTGAGTTTTCACACGACAAATTTATACCAGTGCGTAAAAACTCGAGCAATTGAAATGAATGCAATTGTATCAATTCCAATAGGCTGCAAGGATTGATTCATTGAGTTTTTATTAGTTTACTCTAATAAAGTTCAAAAGTTCTTCCTTCGTTTCTCGAGAATACCAAATTCAATTATCTTATATTAATTAAACAAGGAATTGTAATTTCAAATTGTTATATCATCTATAACTAATAGATTATATCATCTTAATCTTAATCTTATATCGTTATATCATCTTAACTAATTGTTTAAAAAATATTTTTTGATAATAACTTAATTATTTAGTTCGATATACTTTTTTTAATCCTCTTGAAAGTAGATTAATTCATTGTCCCGTCAGACACAAACTACGTATTCGTTTCCAGCACTTTCTCTTCTCTGTAGATTTCATCTCTCATTTCTTTTAACGGCAGGCTACGTTCTAAATAACTTTTTCGCGATAAAAAATAAGAAGTTATTTTCAGACGCTTTCACACTTCAGTCATGCGATTAATAAGTACCGCTACACGTCTTGCCGGTCCCAGGAAAAACCTACTTGCAGTAGTTCCAGCCGGTGTTGGTGTGACAGATGACAGCCGTATTTTTTTACATCTGCAAAGCAGGAAAAAAGCCATGCTCAAACTTCAAAACAACATTTAAATAATGTTTACTAACATTAGTGGTGCTCAACTTCGTTAAATTGAGTTTGAAGTCTGCATATTGTATTTTTATTTATTTATTTATTTATTTAGACATCAGACGAGCTATCAGTCCAAAATATTGAAAATAAAAAAAAAAAATTAAAATAAGAATAAAATATACAAAAGAAAAACTAAAACGTTTATGATATGTAATAAAGTAAGACCCCAAAATAAAATTAAACAGTGGATGTAATACAATTTAATATGTAAAAAATGAACTGCGATATAAATTTGTTGTACTACGTCCTTAATTAACATATTATATAAATATGCCATTAGTAATAATCATGAGAGTACTATGCGGCTAAAAGAGCACCGCAGAATACTTAAATCTTGCACATATTTTTTTGTTTTATACTGCAACTTAAATTATAATTTTGGAAAGGTGTCAAAATAAAATTTTTAATAATACTTGGAGGGTTCCTACAGGAGTTATGGTAAAAAATGAAACTTCACAGATTGATAGTTTAATTTTTCATGCCGTTTGACTATTAAAATAAAGCACCTTAAATTCAACATATAACCAAGTAATCAAAAATTTTATGAAAAACTAAATAAGTCGATTAGTCCGTAAACTACCTCAATGCCTCTGTCGGATCTATAATATTTTCTTAAACGTGAGATATAAAGTTAAACACGTTTGCCTGATATAAATCACGCGCAATTCTTTTAACGCGTTTCTACGTACTATGACAGATTGAGAGCAGTTTTGTAAGATTTTTCTTAATTGTAAAGCTACATAGTATTTAATAGAAGCGTTTCGCAATCGGCTCGAGATCCAGCGCCGGTCTCTATTCACGCATACACATATACGCGATAAGGACAAAGTTCATTCAGACACGTATTTAAAATCTCTTCGTTATTAGCGCGTTTTCAAAAGATAAACAAAAAGTGGAAAAGCGGCCAATAAATACAGCGATAATTTTACAATATCGCGTAATCGATGAGCAATGTAGCGATAACGGGATTAGAACTGCAGCTTGTTTGATACGGAATAGGCGTCGATTTAAAATGACGTGTCTATTTAGAGATATGAATTTATATAGCAATTTACTGGTGCTACCGATTTTTTACGTCTTTATAGAAAAAGACATACATATGTAATAATTACAATTTTTTGATAATATAAAATATTTAAATTTTTTTGATAATTATTTAGTTTTATATTGATGATGTGTAATACGCTTATATAATGCGTACTTAATATTTTTTCTTTACAAATTCAAAACTCGAATTCTTTTTGTTTCTTGGAATGTACTTCCACTTCGTTATTCAATTGGAGATTATTAATTTTTTACATAGAATTCGTGAAACAAATTTAATAAAATAAATATCTTTGTGTACAAAAATATATTTGATTAATTTAATTTTCACAATGCGCATGAATAAAGGGTATGGGTCGCATAATTATTGATTATGATTATGATTAGTGATTTTTCACAATTAACAATCAATATTATACTTGCAGTTCGTAGCTTTTAATTCACCAAAATTAATAATAAGTACAAATAAATAACGAGGTAATAAATAAAAGTAGCTCTACTTTTATTTTTTTTAAATTATTTATCTTTATACCTACAATTAATCATAAAATTATTGATTTTTTCATATAGATATATATTCGATTTCTTTAAAATCTGCATCTAAATAATTGTACACTGATATAAATTTTCATTTTAAAAGGCAAAAATGGCCCATTATTACACTATGTTGTAAATTGATTATTACATGAGTGCTCAGTTAAACTTACATTAGATGGTGGAAATTTATTTAATTAAACAGTAAATCAACAATTTGTAAAACTGATCAAATTAATAAATTACATGAAAAAATAAATGTATTAAATTTTAAAAAGTAAGAAAAATGTCCCATTACACACTATATACCATAAAATTGATTTTTGAAAATGTAATTAATTGTAAATTATAATAAAATTTGATTTTTTGCATATTTAATTTATAACGTATTTTTATCACATCCCGATAAGCACGCTTTGAAAAAAAAAAAGAATTCATAAAGAATTTTTAAATGTCCGCAATAAATAATTTACTTATAGTACTCAAAAAGTATTCATAAAGGATTCATAAAGTATTCTTTATGAACAAAAAACGAAAAATGAATTAAAAAAAAAGTATATTTTAAATGAAATAAAATGAAAAAAGAAATTTTTCTAGAGTAACTTTTTTCAATTATTTATTTTTTTTTTTCAAATGTCTGTAATAATGAATACTTTATGAATGCTTTAAAAATTGTGTATGAAAAAAAAGCGGACATTTGAAATAACATAAAGTTATCATTAAGAATTCTTTTAGGATAACTTCTGGAAAAAAGCATTTATTAAAAATTTATTAAAATCTTTTTATACTTTCACAATGCTGATCAGGATCCCATCCACGAAAGTTGAAGACTTCTATTCAAGTAGTCAATGTAAGTAACAACAATTAATAAAAATAATAAACACCTACAACGCATTGAATTGCTCTCGAATCAATTAAAGCAGAACTACTGTGCATCATCTTTTCTAAACACCCCCCAAAGTAATTACCAAGAACACTGTAGAAACAGGTACAAGACAAAACATCCTAACGCACCGCATCCCATTCAAAATCAAAAGAAAAGATCAAATCAAAAGAATCAAAAGATCCCATTCAAAACTGAAAGAAAAGATCGACTTGCGCGATGACACACCGGCATCGCACCCGGGGTATACCCGTACTCTCCTCGGCGTGACGGCGTGTAGTGACTCGTCACACCGACTCGCGGCGAGGAGCGCCAGGAGGGGACGGCGCATCGGCCACCGAGGAGGGGGTGGGCCAAAGTCTGCCTCTGCGCGCTCGGCACGGCCAGGCAGCCGCGCACAGTGTCGCGTCGTCGAGAGAGAGAGCCACTACCCAGCTGCCCCAGTGCTCGCCCACTGCCAGCGCTCAGCCAAGATGGCCACCATGTTGTCGCGGACGATCAGCCTCGCCGAGTCCCTCAGCCGTCTCAACGGCCCCGCCAAGGTACGACATCGTCCGCCCCCCGGGCACACCCGTCCGCTCGCCCGGGACCTCGTCGTCGGCGAGCCCGGGCTCGTCGTCCCCCGGCCAAGGACGCGCCCCGCCTGTACGTGTGCGCGCGTCTGCGTGCGCGTAGTCTGCTAAATTGAGCGCCAGGGTCGCGCGTGCACTCACACCTACACACCTGCAGCCGTCATCGTCACCTTTTTCTTTTCCTTCTTTCCCCCGCGTCGCGCTTCTCTCTGTCTCTTTATTTCGTCTCCGCCGAACCTTCGTGTGCGTGCGAGGTGTCCGCGCGCGGAGTGGCCTTTGGATTTTTGCGCGCGGGAAGAGGAGGGAGGCGAGAGAGTCGAAAGGTCGAGGGACACTTGCCGCGGGGCTGTGCGCACAGCTGACGTTCGAAAAATGGATGCGGCGCGCGGCCCCGCCGGAGACTCGACTTTTCGGCGGTTTGCTGAATGGACGCCGGGGTGTCGCGGACGGCGGGGCACAGGCGAGGCTCTCGCGATGCTCGAACCGCCCGTTCGCGTGGATTTCGTTATGTAAAAACGAAGTTCTGAGGCGGGGAGGTAGGCGCGGGCCGCGCGGGGCGGCTTTCCGTCATTTTTGAATGACAAGGTTGCCGTCGAGTTCGAGCGCGACGTTCGACTCGTGGCTCCGACGATTTGAATTTTTAGACTTCTTGTTTTATTATTAATTAAATTGTTGAATTAAATATAGCAAAGATTGGAAGTTTTGATGTAATGTTTGAAATTGTTTGGATTGATAATTTTTTTATTTAAATAGGTTTGAATTTTTAAAAGCATAGGAAATTTTCTATTTCTTTGACACAATGTTTTACATAGATGTTAACTTTACAAAAAAATGTTCATCGATTGACAAACAGGATTTGACTTGGTAATTAGTAAAGTACTTTGAACGTTTAAAATTCATTTTTAAAACACTGTGCAGTGTTTAGAGTTACTGCTGTGAAATAACAAAAAATTATGATACCTGATTATTTTTTTAGTTACTGATATGTATAGTTTTTTTGTGTACATATGATAAAAGAATTTCTGTTATTAAAAAAGTATAAAATAGAAGATTGCACAAGATTGCTATATTTATTAAAAATATTTTGCAATTATTTGAATAAAAACTTTTAATTTAAACCTATTTTTTGTTAATTATTTAACTTAAGATCGTATCACTAATTAAAAATTAAAGTTTACTTTATCGATTGACACCAATGTTATAAAGTATACATACAAAGTGTATTTTAAAAAATGTAACACCATATAAGGAAGTTTATAAAAGTTTCATAACATCTGACTGAAAACTTACATGCAAGTTTCTTTGACTAAACAAAGTCTCAGGAAGCCTGTGCGAGGCAACTTTTTTAATTGACAATTGTAGGTCAATGCCACTTGGTTCGATGCCATTGCTTCTATTTTTATTGCTCAGTCAGATACAATCCCAAGACTTCTATCTTTGATGCATTTTACTTGCTTAGCAATGATAGTAATGATAAGCAGTATTATAATCACGATTGTTACTTGCAGATCTTGGCCTGTACAAGTAACCTGAACAAGCAGCCAGTAAGGAATCTCAATGTGCATGAACACATCAGCTACACCATCCTCAATGAGGCAGGAATTCCTACACCCAAGTTTGGCGTGGCAAAGACAGCTGATGAAGCTGCCAAGCTTGCTGCCGACTTGAAGAGCAAGGACATTGTACTGAAGGCGCAGGTCTTAGCTGGTGGTCGAGGCAAGGGCCATTTCAAGGGCAGCAGTGTCAGTGGCGTCAAAATGTGTGAAACGTAAGTTTTTCTAATGTATCAAATAAACTGAATTATAAAAGCAAAATTGTGTCGACTAAAATGCATATAAAGATAGTCTCCTCTTTTTTATAAATTTATTTAAAATTAGACATTACAATTAAAAGAAATTTTCTATTAAAGTATAACAATTTTTAAAAAAGGAAAAATTTCAATTTTAAATCAGTATTAAAAAGTAATTAAAAATTGACCTCACCTATCACAAAACTCTTTAGTCTTTACCACAAAATCAATGTTCCCTCTGCAGGAGTGACATCTGTTCTGATACAAAGTTTCAATCATTCTTTTGTTCTAGTTTCTCGAATTGATGAGCTGTAATTTCCAAGAAATTATACCCATAATTAATAACTTGTTGATAGCAATTCAAACCATCATCGATAAATTTAAGAATATATTTAGAAAATTTCTTTTAAAAAATATTTTGTCTTTTAAAATCATAAGCTAACTTAATTAAAATTGTTACCCAATAGTGAAAATAAACTTAAAAATACATTAACAACAACAATTTTTTACAGACCCGAGGAGGCAAAGCAGTTGGCAAGTCAAATGCTGGGCAAGCTGCTGGTGACGAAGCAGACCGGTGAGGGCGGCAGGATATGCAACGCCGTGATGGTGACGCAGCGCATGTTCCCCCGCAAGGAGTACTACCTGGCGGTGATGATGGAGCGAGCGTTCGGCGGCCCGGTGATCATCGCCTCGAGCCAGGGTGGCGTCAACATCGAGGAGGTCGCTGCGACCAACCCCCAGGCCATCATGTACGAGCCCATCGACATCAACAAGGGCATCACCAGGGATCAGGCCAACAGGATCGTCGACAAACTCGGCCTCGAGAGCGTCAAGGACTACATCGCCGAGATGATCGTCAACATGTACAGCCTCTTCGTCAAGAAGGACGCACTGCTCATCGAGGTCAATCCACTCGCTGAGGACATCAACGGAAAGTGTAGGTTTCCGTTTTTAAATTTTTACCATGAATCTGCAGTACGATAAAAGAATCAAATAGTAGAAAAAAATTGTAAAGTTTTAAATTAAGAATGTGAGGTGTCTTCAGTTTGTTTAAACAAAAATTTGAGGTAAACTCTGCAAGGAGAAATATTTATTATAGTACTAAAGAGGTAGACTCGCACTAAAAGCAAAATTACTCTATTGCTTGGTAAATTTTTCTCCGCTAAAGGAATCAAAATATCTATATATTTCAAAAATAACTTATATCGAATGTCATGGACTTTTCCAGGTAACAGTTATAAATAGAAATCTATTATTACTGTTCAATAACGATATAAATTTCATGATCTACTGGACCAACCTACTTCGACAACTAAGAATTTCTCTAAATATTTGAAATTCCTTCAAGCAAATTGGATTTTACATTGCTAAGTTTAAAATTATTCTTTTGCAGACTTTGCGCTGGACTGTAAGTGTAGGTTTGACGACAATGCCGAATTCAGGCAGAAGGATTTGTTCGCGCTCCGCGACTGGACACAGGAGGACCCGAAGGAGGTGGAGGCCGCCAAGTTCGAACTCAATTATATCGCCCTGGATGGTAACATCGGTTGCATGGTGAACGGCGCTGGACTCGCCATGGCTACCATGGACATCATCAAATTGCACGGTGGTGAGCCCGCCAACTTCCTCGACGTCGGCGGCGGCGCCACCGCGTCCGCCGTCAAGGAGGCCTTCAAAATCATCACCTCCGACAAAAAGGTAAATTATTTATTTTCTTAGCTTCACCTATATATGATTTAACTGGAGGCAATTTTATTAAGTTTCACTGAGAATTTTAAACAAAATATTTGAATTGTAGTCAATATAGTTCAAGTTCGCAAGTTATGAAAACTAGTTACCTATGTAGTAAATATTATGTAATCTTTCTTTGTTAATCTATTTATAAAACTTGAAACTAAACAAATCCACTATTTCAGGTTCACGCGTTGTTAGTTAACATTTTTGGAGGTATCATGAGGTGCGACGTTATTGCCGAAGGTATTATTGCTGCAACAAAGGAGCTTGACCTTAAAATACCTGTTGTTGTTAGACTGCAGGTAAATATGGAAAACATTTTCTCATTCCTCTGGATTATTTCGATTAAGATACGAAAATATCTTTAAGAACCATGAACACTATCATGTTTAATAGTATATTTTTTATTGCTAAAATAATTTTAAATTAATTATTTCTTTAACTAAATATTTTCGTATCTAATATTTCTCAAATAAAAAAAATAGAAATCGCAATAAACATTAATTTTATTGTTTTTTAGGGAACCAACGTTGATGAGGCCAAAGCTCTGATTGCCAACGCAGGATTGAAGATCGTACCGGTCGATGATCTCGACGAGGCAGCCCGCGTTGCTGTCAAACTGTCCACCATCGTGAAGCTCGCCCATTCGGCTAATCTGAGCGTCAATTTCGAGATTCCTCAGATCTCCTAAGATGTTATAGTTGAGAGAAAAAATAATTTTGAAAACTAAAAAAAATACGAAAAAAAATCAATACGATGCAGAGAGAAAGTGCTTAAAGAATAATCGGTGGTGACCAGCGGGAAAGAATCATTGACACGGCTCTTGTTTCAAAGAGCGCGAGAAGTCACGACCCGGGAAATTGAAAGAAGGAGAATGATAGAGTTTGTAATGAATTGTGCGTAATTCGTCAGTTTGTTCGATCCTTGAAATACCTATTTTTGATCTGCGTGTAATAAGTCGACATTCGCATGGTTGCACGAAATCACCTACGTTTTTTTTTTCTTGCAAGTGATTACGTGCGACAGCAACGCGTGGATTTACTTCAGTAGGCCTGTTAACATGTAGCTGCAAAATTTTCGAGCATAATCGTGTACGTTTCACGAAAAAAAAAAGAATTTCGCATAATTCATCGTGAATTTTTCTCGGGTTCCTTGTTCCAGATACTCGTCTGTTAAAATACACGTTTTTATTGAAAGTGTTTTTGACGTCAGACGTCGAAATGATGGAAGAGGCACAGGGCTGCCGTAAAGTTAAATATTAAATATTTATTAATTTTAACGTCGTATACTTGTATTGCGCGAAAAATTGCTTTGTGCACTTAAATTCTTCTCTCTCTTTCTCTCTCCTATCTTTTACACTGGTATAAAAGAAAACATTAAGTACAATGTGTTACTATTATACTAATTTTAAATTTAATTAATTTATTTGATTTGGTCTTTGTAACAGGATCTGCTATGTAACTTAGGAGAGGAATAACATGCGCGCTTCAGTATTAAGGATATGTTTTGTGTGTTTGAAAAAAGGTGAAACAATAATTGAAAATTTAAATAAACAGAAAATTCATACTATTTGCGTATTTAAAAAAATTCACGCGCGAGAGCTTAAATGGTTGAAATAAAAAACAGAAGAACAAAGCATTGTAATCCTAAAATCATATTACAGCGTTTCAGTGACTGTCTAATGTAATATATATACATAGTTATATATACATACATAAATTATTTTACGTAATTTCAGTTTTGTTCTCATTTCATTTTGCACTCGTTTACACACGCCAAGCCACGCACCTTAATTTTTTTTATAAAATATTTTGAAAAGTTTATTTAAGAGTCAATTTTTTTGTAAAGTATATTTTACACATAGTAAAGGTTGCTGCAACTAATAATAAGTGTATATAATATAAAAGGTTACTTAAGAAAAAATGAAAACAATTTTTAAAAAATATTTATTTTGTTATTTTGTCTTTGAAACAATTTGATCCTCGCTTATCTAAATTTTTATTGCTTCTACTGCTATTCTTTTTAATTGAAAATTGATATAGTTTCTAAATTTTGTTTGACTAAAAGTTTGTTCTTTTTATTTATAAACAATTTGAAAAACTGATATGACAATTTTCTCCACATGAAAGTATTGATGTATAAAAATAAGTCTAAATATTAAAAATAAAGTTATTAATATAACGTTAAAAACGTTTATTTTTTAAATTCAGTAATTAGTATAAAATATTACTACTTGTAGTGTTAGAAATTTCTATGTTATTGTACTTTTTAAATTAATGTAAAATGTAATTAAATAATTAAATGGTGATGATTGTTTTGTAAAATTTAACAAAATGTTAGAAAAATAATCATTCTCATCACTGAAATTACTTTTTACTGAAAAAAAATACAAAAAATAAAGCAATACAGTCAGTTTTAAAATTTAGTGCACACACTGAACAAATTTTACGCAAATTGGTAACACAGATATAAAAACAACATACGTACTTGGTAAAAAGTTTTCAACATTATGAATTAGAAAAGTGGTTATATATATAATGCCCTCGAAATTTATTGAATATTTTTTATATTATTCTGCAGTTTGTATTCTATTTTGAAAGATATCTAAAAATAATTCTGGATATTAAAACAGAATGACTCTTTATCGATCGGAGTGTCTAGTATTGCGTATTTAAAATTGAAATTTATAATTATAGTGTTCGAAGTTTTAATCGCACATTCAGTTCGTCAAAATTAATTTATAGTAAAAGTTTAAATATTTATTTTGGAAAAAATCGATTTTTATACACGATCCAAAATTTGCAAAAATAAAAAAAAATACCGCCCGGCTGTAAAGTCCCCAGATCTACACCAAAAAAGGAAGGTGCAGCCGTGCAGCGCACTAGGATCCCAGTCCAGCGCCGACGGACATTCGGCCATATTCGCCGAATGCCGAATATTGCCGATAATGCCGATGTACACATTTTCCCCCACAGTCACATCACCGGCGGCCCCGTGAAATTCGTGCGCCATATATCGCTCGGCTTTTCGCGCACGAGCCATTGCATTAGGTGCGCGCTGCGGCCGACGGAGATGAGAAGCGGAGGAGCGTCGACCCGCGGCGGCCGCTGAAACCATCGTGTGACTGTCTCCTACACTCATATTGTACACGGCTCTATATATCTATACCCTCGACTTACGTATCCGAGTATATTCCAGTGTAATACAAAGCGAGCAGCCTCAGCCGCCGCCGATACTCGCACGGCAGTGTCACAACAGTGCAGCACTCGTTTCCGCGAATCGGCGTACGGAGGAGACGTTGGCCGGAGAGAGAGAGAGAGAGAGAGAGAGAGAGAGAGAGAGAGCGAGGCGGCTCTCATATTGTTTCTGCATCACGTCGCGTTTGCAATTCGGAGAGTACACTGCCGCGGCTGTTGTGCCGGCGAGAAGAGACATAGCCGCGAAGATGGCCAGCGCGTCGTACCACATCGCCAACCTCCTGGAGAAGGTGAGCTCCCTTCGGCGGTAAAATTACTCCTCCCGTGGATTTCCACTGGAATGCCCGGGTGGGCGGTGTATTTACGGCTGCGCTGGAGAACCTAACCTCCACGCGGCGATCCGGTATTTACGGGGCACCCGGAGGTCGGGATTTTGCGTAGTTTCGCGGGGACGGGGACCGGGGTTTTTTTTTTTTTGGCGGAGAAGATTCCGGAGATGCGGCTCGCTGCACTTATCAGCGTGCGTTGGCTGCTTTTTTTACAGCACTTTGCTGCGGCAGAGTCGGGGATGAAAATAACTCTTGACAAGACATTCGGTTGGCTTTCTCTTTGGGCTTGGAGAAAAGATTGTTGAGCATTTTAAGATGTTTGGATAGTTGATGTTCTTCAGTTTGTATATGCTGCTTTGAGGAATTCCATATTGTGACCGATAATGACCCCTGGTTGTAGAGCATCAAGCTTTTTCTGCGTTAGGATTATGATATATATGCAATGATTATTAATAGAATGTCAGTTGATTTTGTGTCTTTTTTTATATAAATTAAAACTTTACATTTGGGTGCAATTGAAGAGTCTTTTTTTAAACTCAATATTTTTTGTTTACAACTTTTAAAACATAAAAATAATTTTCTACAAGGATTTGTTGTTTTTGTCTGAAACAAAAGGTGTTATATTTTTTAAAAACATTATCGTAAATAAATTGTTTATCGTAGATAAAAAAAAAGAAGAAATAATATGAGAAGAATTATCAATACAAAATAATACTATAATTATGAAGAAATATATGAACTGTATTATATTTTTCGATAAGAAATACTTTTATCTTTTAAATTATATATATAGTTGTCTTAACTTTACTTTCCTTACCTTTTTTTTATTATTTTACATAGATGACATCCAGTGATAAGGACTTCAGGTTCATGGCAACAAATGATCTTATGACAGAATTACAGAAAGATAACATAAAACTGGACGATGATTCAGAACGAAAAGTTGTTAAAATGCTTTTAAAATTACTTGAAGATAAAAATGGAGAGGTTCAAAATCTTGCTGTTAAATGGTATGCTATTTTAACAATTATCAGCTGATTAATTAAAATAAATAAAACTAAGCATATGTTAATTTTCTGTTTAGTTTGGGACCATTAGTCAACAAAGTGAAAGAATTTCAAGTGGAAACAATCGTGGATGCCCTTTGCAGTAACATGGTTTCTGATAAAGAGCAATTAAGAGACATTTCCAGCATTGGCTTAAAGACTGTCATTGCGGAACTTCCTCTTGGCTCAAGTGCTCTGGCTGCTAATGTCTGCAAAAGAATCACTGGCAGATTAAGTACTGCTATTGAAACGGCAAGTTACTTTTATACAAAAAAATTTTATTTAACTTCTAAAATGTAAATCTTATTCTAATATTATATTAAAATTTACAGCAAGAAGATGTGCCTGTTCAACTGGAAGCTTTAGATATAATAGCAGATTTGCTTTCAAGATTTGGCTCTCTACTGGTCACATTTCACTCAACAATTCTTGCTGCACTGCTACCTCAATTGTCATCTCCTAGGCAGGCAGTTCGCAAAAGAACTATTGTTGCCCTGAGCCATCTTATGACGTCCAGTAACAACCAGCTGTATAACAAATTGTTAGATCATTTGTTAGAGGGACTATCAAACAATCAAATGAACAATGTTGTTCGCACATACATTCAGTGTATTGCTTCTATTTGGTAAGATTTCAATTTTAAAGATAATTAAGAAGAAAAGGAATTAATAACTAATTTAAATTTAAATTCGTTTTTTAGTCGTCAAGCTGGGCACAGATTTGGAGAACAAATTGAAAGAGTCATGCCACTAATTGTCCAGTACAGTAAGGAGGATGATGATGAACTCAGAGAGTATTGTTTACAAGCTTTTGAAGCATTTGTTTACAGATGTCCAAAGGAAATTACTCCACATATTAACAAAGTAAATGAAAATTTTCATACATCCTTTACAATTCATATCGTAGAAGTTACAAGCTCGTTAATAAATTTCTTAATCAAAACTTCGGAAATTTCTAACTCTGGTTTTCTTTTTTAAAGATTATAGAAATCTGTTTGATGTACTTGACGTACGATCCAAATTACAATTACGATGATGATGCGTCTGATCAGTCGGATGGTGAGAATGCAGAGATGGAGACTGAAGAAGACGCCGAGGAAGATGCTGAAGACGAATACTCGGACGACGACGATATGAGCTGGAAAGTCCGCCGAGCGGCTACCAAATGCTTGGAAGCCGTCGTGTCCAGTCGCAGAGAACTCCTCTTTGAACTTTACAAAGTCGTATCTCCTGCTCTTATTGCTAGATTCAAAGGTAAAATTTAAATAACTTTTCTTTTTAACTAAACACGAAGAATATTTTTAGAAAAATTACTAAGATATTAGTAATTTTAACAATGTTTGTGGAATTTTTTCCAAGTTTGGCTCAAGCATTATCATAGTTCAACATTGCAATGTTTGCCAAAATTAAGTGAAATATTTACCTCCCTCATATATAGTCAATTTATTTAGAACTAAATTTACTTTTTATTCTTAGAACGCGAGGAAAACGTGAAATCTGACATTTTTCACGCATACATAACGCTGCTGCGTCAAACAAAGCCAACTACAGGAGTGGCTTTGGATCCAGATTCTATGGAGGACGAAGAGGGTCCGATTACTTTATTGCAACAGCAGATACCACTGATCGTGAAGGCAGTGCACCGGCAGATGAAGGAGAAGAGCATCAAGAGTAGACAAGACTGCCTCTCGCTCCTCAAGGAGCTCGTTCTTGTGTTGCCCGGGGCCTTGACCAACCATGTGCCCGCCTTAATACCCGGCATCCAGTACTCCCTTGGTGAAAAGAACTCCTCGAGCAACATGAAGATCGACACCTTGGCCTTTGTACACACGCTTCTCGCCACACATCAGCCTGAAGTGTTCCACGCGCATTTACCGGTACTTGTACCGCCGATCATCCTTGCCGTCGGCGATCCTTTCTATAAAATCACCGCCGAGGCGTTGCTCGTCTTGCAGCAACTTGTCCAGGTCATCAGACCTCATGGTGAGTTTTTAAAATTAATATTCGTAAGAAATTATATAAAATTATTATATTTTTTATAAGCTTTTAGTTTTTATTTTTTAAGATAATCCGCAATTATTTAAAATACTTTACGAATTTTTATTTTTAACATATAATTTTAAAACAGTTACTAATTTTAATTATATTTTCTGAACTAGATAAACCATCGAACTTTGACTTCACACCGTTATCTGGCGAGTTGTACTGGTCTACATTGTCAAGATTGAGAACTGCAGATATCGATCAGGAGGTGAAGGAGCGAGCGATCGCCTGCATGGGTCAGATTATTGCTCATTTGGGTGACACTTTGCAAAGCGAATTACCCACTTGCCTGCCGATCTTCCTTGATCGACTGCGCAATGAAATTACCCGACTTACCACTGTCAAGGTATTTATTATTATTTTTTGTAATGTTTGGTTTAAATTTAACGAAATCAAAATTATATAAAATTTAATTTTTGCTTAAAATTAACTAAATTGAAAAATTGCATTAATATAAAAAGAAATCAAAAACTAATTCTTTTGTATTTTTTTTAGGCTTTGACTTGTATCGCTGCTTCACCTCTGCGCATAGACTTGAAGCCGATCTTACAGGAGGCCGTGCCCATTCTCGGTTCATTCTTGCGCAAAAATCAACGCGCTTTGAAGCTTAGTTCGCTAGTTTTGCTGGACACCCTGGTGCGTAACTACAGCGATGCAATGCATCCTGATTTGTTGGAGAAAGTAACGACGGAATTACCGGCGCTCATCAACGAGACCGACCTGCACATAGCTCAATTATCACTTACTTTATTGACTTCAATCGCTAAACTGCATCCTGGTGCACTCAACAAGATCTCTGAAAATATATTACCAGAAATTTTCGTACTTGTCAAGTCACCACTTTTGCAAGGTAAATTTATTAATTTTTTTAATCAATTTTATCAGTATATTATTCTATTGTACAGTATATATCTCTCTAGAATGACTGTATTAGATAATATATGTTTGATATTGTTTAAAATATTTAGTTTATCTAACTGTCTCTTGAATTCACATAACTTATAATTGACGATTATTTACTCTGAAGGTAGTTGTGTTTATAACTTTTACAGAATTTTATGCGCGATCTACGTTACCGACTTACTGATAACTTATTGATAATCGATACATATTGTTTGTATTAGTTAAAAATTTGTCAGGGTTTGCAAAATAATTTCCAGTCAGTTATTATATAATTATGAATCTGACAATATGAGGTATAAAACTTATGGGAGAGTGGGGTGAAGCGAGAAACTAAAAAATGATAAAAAATAAAACATTATTAACAATATTTTTACTAAAAAATTGATATCTCAATACAATTCATTAACGGGATGGAATAATAATCAAAACTTAGTCATTATTTCAGTATTTTACTAAAATATAAGTGAAAAACATTAAAAAGAACGAAATAACTAAGCTTTGTTTCATCCAAATACTTCTCTTTACCTCACTTTCACCTATACAATAAAAATTGTAGAAACTAATAAAAACATATATTTAAATTCAATAAGGAATTTTTTAAGAGCCAAATATGAAATTGAATTGAAAATAAGACTTGTACAAAGGGTAATATTATTTTATAAGTTTAATATTCTATTCATATTATTTTATTTAAAATTTTATCTAAATTTTATTTAAATATTTAAAATTTTAAATAATGTAACATTTCAATAGTATTTTGCTGTTTTTAATATATTAGGTGTATTTCGAACTCTGTCGATGTTAATGAAATTAAAAGTGAAAAGTCACTCTATAGGAGTGAATTTTCACTCCAATGGATTAAAAATTTAGAACAGTTGGAGTTCAAAATGCTAACTTTAGCTTAATTTAAAATGAGCGTTTTTTCATTATCACACATTATAAGAAAAATCGTAGTGTATATTAGATTCTTGTTTAACAACTCACGTATTGCATTTAAAAAACAAAAAGTTAATAAATTATTTTTTATTTATACTTGGTAAGTTGAAACAATTGTAAAAAAACGTTTTTTGTTTAAAAAAAAAAAGAAAAAAAAAACCGCCCGAACAGGGACTCGAACCCTGGACCCTCAGATTAAAAGTCTGATGCTCTACCGACTGAGCTATCCGGGCGCTGAGGTACCCGGGCACTTAACTCCTAGCAGTGTTGGAGGCTTTTTCTCTTAAAACCGACACTTTTTTCGATCACTTTCACTATATTTTACAAAAAAAGTTAGAAGATTTAAAAAAAAATTACAAATTAAAAAAAAGAGGTCTAACCTTTAGAAATTATTTTAATGTTTTTTTATATAAATTTTTGTAATGCTTTATAATGTATAATTTATTTTGGATTATCTTTATTTATTTTTTTTAACAATATTTACACTTTTTATATGCCACAATCTAAATATTATTTTTTTTACTAAATTCAATGTTACTTAAACTTTACTAACACTGAAAATTATAAGATTACTTCATATTATGCAATTTAAATATTGTTATAAGATATATAAATATATAAATTTTTGTATACTTATATGAATAGTTACAATTTATAAGTTTTAAACATTTGTTGTTCTACTTGTATTTTGTACTTTCTCTGGAAGTCAATAGATATTTTTTAAATAAGTAGCTTAAGTAATCTAATGAAGAATTATTATTTTTTAATAACATTAAATATTTTTCCTTTCAGGCGCTGCTCTAAATTCCATGCTGGAGTTCTTCCAAGCATTGGTACAGGCAAGTATCCCAGGACTTAGCTACCGGGAGCTACTGTCGATGTTGGTTGCACCAGTGAGTCAGGCTCCGCTGCACAAGCAAGCCTATCACTCGTTAGCCAAGTGCGCCGCTGCTTTGACCATCACCTGGCATGAGGAAGCCCAGGGCGTAGTCGAGGAATTCCTCAAGGACGTGCAAAATCAACAGAGCGATGCACGTCACATCTTCGCTCTACTCGTTATTGGCGAGATTGGCCGGCACGTGTACGTATTTGCTTTCCACTTATTAGTACCTAAAGCACTAAGTTTGTGATTGTGATTAATGTAATGATTAATTGAAATTTCCTTGTTTTGCAGAGATTTGAGCAATATTCAGTCACTGAAACACATAATTTTGGAATCGTTTTCGTCGGGATCAGAAGAAATTAAATCGGCAGCCAGTTACACACTTGGTAACATAGCCGTTGGAAATCTACCCGAATACCTTCCTTTCATTCTCACCGAAATCGAGCAACAACCAAAACGCCAATATTTACTGCTTCACTCTTTGAAAGAGGTACGTGCGCATGCTCTCTTACATGTGTCAATTAAAGAAAAACGATATTACAAGAGAAATACAAAAAAACTTTTGTTTAAAGATTATCACGTGCCAATCGTCGAGTCCGTCGGGAGTTACCCATCTTCAAAGTTTCGTGCCTTCGATTTGGGTCTTGCTGCACAGACATTGCGAGTGCATCGAGGAGGGTACGCGCAATGTCGTAGCCGAATGCCTCGGCAAACTCACTCTCATCGACCCGACCAATCTTTTACCTCGTCTTCAGGAGCTACTCAAGTCGTCCTCGGCTCTCATGAGGACAACTACTGTTACTGCTGTCAAATTTACTATTTCAGATCAGGTAAGATTTTTTTTTTTTTTAAACTAAATTAATTGTGTATATTATTATTTGTACAAAATTTAATTCTTCCAATTTTGTGATTTATTAGCCACAGGCAATCGATCCGATGCTGAAGCAGTGCATGGGTAACTTCCTGATAGCTTTAGAAGATCCGGATTTGAATGTGAGAAGAGTGGCGTTAGTTGCATTTAATTCGGCGGCTCACAACAAGCCAATGTTGGTGCGCGATCTTCTTGATCAAGTGCTACCTCAACTTTATGCCGAGACTAAAGTCAAGGTACGATTTGTTTTCTATTATTGATAAGAAGATAAGTCAATGTCATATTTAAAAACTGAAAATATTTTATTTTTAATTGTAGAAAGAATTGATTCGAGAAGTAGAAATGGGTCCGTTCAAGCACACAGTCGACGACGGTTTGGACTTGCGAAAAGCCGCGTTCGAATGCATGTATACGCTGCTGGATTCTTGCCTTGATCGTCTCGACGTCTTCGAGTTTCTAAATCACGTAGAGAGCGGCTTAAAAGATCACTACGACATAAAGATGCTAACTTACCTCATGACTGCTCGACTCGCACAACTTTGCCCCACCGCCGTTTTGCAAAGTAAGATAGCCATTCTTATTTCGATAAATTTGTTTCCGCTGCGTAAAACAAAAAATAATAAAAAATAAATGGAAATTTTCAAGTTTACTTGCTTAACATGCAAATAAGCTTTTTTGCACGAGAAAAATGAGTTGCTTGTAGGTCACAACACTAAAAATTTACATATTCATTGTTTATTTTAAGGGCTGGAAAGACTGGTCGAACCGCTGAAGAGCACCTGCACAATGAAAGTTAAGCAGAACTCCGTCAAACAGGAGTACGAGAAACAGGACGAACTTAAACGGTCTGCGTTCCGCGCAGTTGCGGCTCTTCTCACAATCCCAGACGCCGGTAAGTTAAAAAAAAAAAAAAATTTCGCAAGATAGTAGATAGCTTTAAACGTTGATGCAAGGCGAAGTAGGTGGAAAGAATGCAGTGTTTCAAATTTTATCTTCGTAGGCTAATCAAAGTTTGATTATTTTTTATTTCGAAATTCCTTGGACCTTTTAATCGTCGTTTAGCGATATTTCTACTTTCTTTCTTGATGGATGCTGCTCGGCTAATGAATCATTCATGTTTCGTAAATTTTGTTATTCTTATTTTAAATTTTTTCTACAATTTTTTAATATGTGTTTTATCGCGAAAGAAATGTAAATGTATTTGCCATATAAGCAAGACACTCAAAGATGCAAAACAGTAATTCATCAGTTTTTTCAGTGTTGATATATTACGGTTGCCGTAGGTGTAAATTTTAAAAGTTATACCGCGTTCTTTTCAAATCATCTAAAATTTTTAAGGTGAAATGCGATATCTAATAAAAGTAAAAGTATGTTTTATGATGTAACGATAAAAATCATTAGTTTCATTTGCGAGACTGATTCTTATCATTACATTATAAAATATTATTTCAAATATAACCATAATCTTTCAAAATGATTCTTAGCAACTGAAATGATTAATCACTATTTGCATTCGACGAATAAAAATACAGATTCCTTTAATTTCGCATATATGAAATTCAATCAATGAATTTCATGTAGGCAAATTGAAATTTTTTAAGGCTTCATGACTATTTTCATTTCACATTTCTATTCTAAGATTTGAAAGATGAAGTTACACAAGATTAATCTTTTCAATTTTTACACATACACTTTTTCACACTTTTCGTGTAATGATCGTCCGTGACCCTATATGCAATTTAAAAAGAAACGCCGCTCAGCACAAAATAACAGCTTCATTTTGCATCACACAACCCTCGGCTTGCGCAAGTATTTCACGCCGAATCATCGACCAACTCATTCTCCAAACAATTAACAGACTTCGTCCTTTTTATTTGTTCAAGACAAAAACCCGGCGTTGAGCGAGTTCGTGGCGCAGATCAAGGCGACGCCGGAGCTGTCGCCACTGTTCGAGGTGATCCAGAAGGATTGCTCGGGCGGCAGCATGAGCGAGACCAACTTGATGGATCAGAGCTAAGGGCGCCCGGGTCGCGACCAGTTTTAGCTTGTGAAACGCGCGCGCAAGGGAGAGGGAGAAAGGGAATAAGTGTGCATGAAAGGGAGAGAGAGAGCGAACTTTTCTACTGCAAGAGGGGTCGACGGACCGCGCGCGCATATTATTTTTTTTTTCCTTAAGCACTGACGCAACATCGCCGCTCGTCTACCGGAGGAGGAACGCACGTATACGCAGGCCAGCTGAGTTTGTCAGCGATTAACCATCGTCCAGCGGTCGCCCGAGAGATTTGAACGAGCGAGTGGAAGAGGATTTTTTTCGGGGGGAGCGAGCAGCGCCGCGGCCGTCGACGATCGCCGAAACTTCGCTCGGCACCCGCCCCGGAGGAATCGTGCGATAGTTTATTTCTACATGTTATTTTTTCATTCATTGTAATCAAACCTAACCTGCCCCCCGCGGAAGAATTTTCAAGAAGTACGGTATAAAGTTGCGAAAAATGTAAGGTGGAATTTATAGAATGGAACGACGAGAGAAGAAAAGTAAAAGTAGCTTTCAGTTAATGTGATTTATATGTAGCGCTGAGAAAGCCTGTATAAACATGGAGGATAAGAAAAAAATAAATTTACCGGACGTTTAAATATTTTACAAATTGAGTTTTTATTGGTCGCAGCGGCTCGAGGATGACGAGCCTTAAAAGGAGACGCCGCTTCGTGACGGCTTCATCGGCATCGTATCCATCTCTCTTTCAAACGCCGAATTAAATTGGCCCGTATTGCTCTACGTCGTTCGTGGACCAAGGCGAGGCGTCGATAAATCATAAAGTCGTCTAAGCTGTATTTTTTTACGATAATTGCGAATGACGATTTGAAATTTTAACGAGTTAATTCGATAAATAATGTGACGAAACGATCGACTGTGAGTGGAAGATAAAGACAGCGGGAATACTTTGTTGCAGTTTCGCATTGTAATATTGTCTGTCTAATGGAAAAATGCGTATCTAAAGGATTTAGATAGAGAAGATAACGCAACTCCGCCGCATTGAATAATTTTCCAAAAAATTTTCCGCAAGTACGTTGCACTTATCACGTAGTATCTTATATGACTTACTTCATGAAAGCAAGTTCCGAGAAGATTTTTGAAAAACAAATTTTCGGCTATTGCAAGTTGCCCAATCGAATATTAGCCTTTACTTAAAGGAGATATTTTTTATTTATGATATTTTTTGTTATAAACGATGTGAGCTAAAGTATGGCAATGGTTGAATAACCAATTCATTCTTTTTTCCAGTAAACAAACTTAAACGGAATTGCAGTTTTGACGTCACGTCGTATCATTTTTCACATTGCAACGTCATTATCGTTAGATTTCAGTGCTGTTTGTTCTTATATCAGTTTAATTTCTAAGCAATAATAATGAACAATAAAAGCAATTATTAATACTAACATAAGAATAAAAGAGGTTTTGTATTAATAAATAAATAAAATTAATGATTTATATTTTGAGCAACATTCCTTAAATACTGTGTAGTAAAATATTTATTTTTATCAGTTATTTTGTTAAATCAATA
This sequence comes from Eurytoma californica, assembly GCA_035586675.1. Lineage (NCBI taxonomy): Eukaryota > Metazoa > Arthropoda > Insecta > Hymenoptera > Eurytomidae > Eurytoma > Eurytoma californica. The sequence goes on along the minus strand of JAXIUT010000037.1, from coordinate 23,843,800 downwards.
GAGAATTTAGTTAAATTGTAAAAAAAGGAAATTGAAATTTACTTTTAAAAACACACTTTAATTTTGAAGTAATTTACTTATTTTATTGATATATAATTAAGAAATGATTAATTTTGTATCATTTGTTTAACTTTGAATCGATTCAATGAATGAATGTTAAAAGTAATCCTTCAATGTTTTATCGGTCACAGTAAACATTAGATAAATATCAGAAGCTGTCAAATCATTGTTTGTACTTCACAATTTTTTATAAATTAACTTTTCTACTGTAGATTTAATTCAAATATTCTCATTAAAAATACATGAGCACGTACGAATAATCAACAATCGAATCAAGTAATCCTGACTACATGTACTTGGAAAATTTATTATAATTCGCAGATATCTGCAGATTACTTTATGAGTTATACAGATGATCGTGTTGCGGCGAGAAGGAGGTCAACGTATTGCCCCGGAAGTTCAAGGTCTAGTTCGTCCCTTCGTTTGCTACATCGTAAGTGGACGGCTTACCTCTCCAATTCCCAAATTCTAATTTATGTTTCCTTTTATAAAAAGTGAGAAATTTGTCATAATATTCTTATATACGTATTTGTATGATAAAATTATTTAAAAAATTTATTTATTGGTCTAAAAAATTGTGTGCATTTGTAAATTCAAAGATGATTTTATTAGAATTTACACATATTGGTTGCGGAATTTCAGTCGATATGTTTTTACTTATTTATAACGATGACGTAGCAGTAAATGTTATATAATAATTTCGAAAAAATTTCACTTTTGTACAAGAAACTCAAAAAATTATAGTTTGTTAAAACTTTAAAAATACTGATGAAATTATAGAAAGTGTTTAAAAATCTTTATCAATGTAAGAAGGTCAAATATTTCTAATTTTTCAAATGCCCTTGATCTTGGGGTTTCGTCTGATACATCAAGTGTAATAAAATTAGAAAGAATCTAATAGGCACTAACTCTAATTACAAATTTAATCAAATCTCGATTATCTAAATTTAAATTGCAAAAACTTTATTTTATTTTTAACGACTATTAAATTAATTATTATTACACATTAAAAAAAAACCTAAATAAAAGTAAAAAAATCATATTCATTATTAAACAAAAAATTAAAAGTACTATACGACACTTCAATTGAAGATCGCAACGCAACAATTACCAATAGACTTTCTCAATCTACGCTCATTAATAAGCATCAATCCCCGTGCGTACATATATACATCTGTATGTAATCGCGAATTTACCATGCCGTTACAAGCCGAACTGTCGTTTGATAGACGCTCAAATCACCCGGCGCGTTCCCGCACCTCGCCAATACATCAAAGAGCGTTTCATTTTCATTGTCGTCAAAAAAAAAAGAGAGAGAGAGAGAAAGAAGTGCCTCCCCGTCTCTCATCAAAATTCCCCGACGAACAATCACGGCGCCGGCGGTGATCATTACGCCGTGTCATCAGCGGCGCGGCGGCAGTTTTGAATTTCCGCGACCGGGGGGGAGCGCGCGTACGTGCCGGCTCGCACGGGACTCATGGAGGCGTGCGCTCGCGCGAATTTAATGCCTCGACGCTTTTATCGACGCCTTCGTTCTCATTTTTTCTTTTTATTTTCTCGCTCGTCCGGACTGACGCGCGGCTCTCCGTCACGACGGCTGCACGCGCACCGCGCGAGAGTATCGCGGCGGCGAAACGCGCATGTAGGTGTTGCACAATTTTTGGCACACCTTGACGGCGAACGCGGCGGATGGTGGAACGAGGCGTTTCTCACGTTTTTTTTTGTATTTTACTATGCTTTTTTTTTGGTTTTGTAAAATTTAAGGGTGAAGCCCGTTAGGAAAATTGATTGTGTATTGCGCAGTGTAACTTTCATGCATATTTTGAATAAGCTATGAAATTTCACTTTGATAAGCAAGTTTTCTAGTTGAAATATATAGCAAGTGGAAGGCACTTCACGTTAAATAAATGACTATTCACTTATCCGGTATACGTAGTTTTCGAAGGAAATCGTTATTATTTGCGATTTATATTTATTTACTTTTGAACTCAATAAATTATTTAGTAGGGATTACTAATTAATTTATAATAATTAATTTAATTATTTAAATATTTATTGTATGTGCAATTTTACGGATTCTACCTCTTAATTTTATATACTTTCTATAAAATATGAACAATAGTTATAAGTCGCTCAGACGCTCATTGATGTTAGCTATAGAATAATTATTTACTTAATAAATAGTAAAATTAAATCTTTCCTATCAACAAGTGCATACTAAGAGGCGCGGTAATGTCTTGAGGCAAGTCTGATTTAATTATTCTGCAATGAATATTCTTATTATATTTAATAAGTTATTCATCACTGAGGAAAATAAATAGGCAAATTTAATATAAATTATTTGAAATGGAGGACATTCTGGGGACATGATAAAAGTTACTATGGAAAATTACAATTTTTATTGTAAAAATTACTATAATACCTGCAAATTTTACTATCAAAAATGTAATTTTCTCAGAATTAATGGTAATTTTTCTCATCCATCTAGAAAGTATATAGTAAATTTTCTTCGAAATTTTTCGATATTTTTTTAATCCATATTCAATTATTCATATTTAGATAGTAGAATAGAACACATGTACAGCGAGTTAATACAACAGTTTTAAAGATTAACAAATTTTATACATAATTAATTTTTAAATTTAAAACGAATAGAGAAGTTCTCGTGACAAAAAAATTAATTTATCAATAGAACGAACCTCAAGAATAAGATGTTGAATAATATCGAAAGTATGGGAACTAAGGTCATTTTAATAAAGAACAAAAAAAAGCGATTGAAGCTGCAAAAAAAGGCCGAGAGTCTTAATGAATTTTTTTTCTAATTTACAACAAAGAATATTGAATTAGTCTCCTTTCAGTGACGTCACGTTCAATCAGCTACCAGCAGCCTAGACAATAAATTAATTATTCAACACAGCGTCCACAAATCATCCGCGCGAACAATGTAAGCGCAGTAATTAAAGTGTAGTTTTACATCCACATTACCGTTCGCTGCCTCAAACAGGAAAAAAAAAAGTTTATCGCACCGCCAGTTTGATCAGGCAGCGCGCGCTTAATGAGTTAATAAACTTTGTGCACCGGTAAAACGTTTCCTTTATCACGGGGGGCGTCGCGTGCGTCGAAAACTCAACCTGTGCATCGACCGAAATCGATGTGATCGATTCCGCTCTTAATCCGCGGACTCTGTTCGACGATTTCGCAAACAAACAGTCGGGGGAGCAACGCTCGCGCACTTTTTTTAAGGGGCTATGGTACATATAGCCCCTTTTCTCAGTTATTTACCTTTAAAAGAAAAAGTTTCAGATTAAAAATTATATTAATTTATTATTATACATTAATATTATAGTACCGACAGAAAATTTTCGAACACCTCCTTGAATTTTTGTTTTACGAAAAACCGAAATTTTTCCTACAAAAAAGCCTTTACCGCAATTTTGCATCATATAATCTTACAGTTTAGAAAAAATACTAACTTTCTATGGACTACAAAATTAAAAATAAATTATTTTTTAATGCCATTTTTCAAACTGAACTTTTTGTAATTTTACAATTTTTCATTTTTGTTTACGTTTTTACCCTTTTAGATAGGTAGCATTTTAAAGTAGATGGGCAGCGCTTTAATTTACTTTTTTTTTAATTTTTCTATGATTTTTTTTTTGACAAAATGGGAAACTTTTGAAGTCAAGGATATCGATATTTTGACACTGACATTACAAAGTATTCTTTGTATGTGTATAACTAAATGAAGCAAAAATTCAAGGAGGTGTTCGAAAACTTTCTGTCGGTACTGTATATAACATTTTTTACTAATTTTTATCTAGCTAGAGTCATAACTCCATCTGGAACCTGTGATATCAGTCGTCGAATATTCTTTCCTTGCACGATAACTGCAGACCACAGTTTTTAACCAATTTAAATGAGGCTTGGCTTAAAATGTTTGTTCTTAATGTCATTTAGGAACAAAGCTATTAGTTTGTTATTTTTTCACTTGTATCAAATATCTACACGGAGAGCAAAAAAATAGTTAAGTTTATTAATTTGTCAAGTTATTATAACATAAGAAGTATGATAAGCAGCTATTGAATAAAATTAATTACTTTTTACATGTAAATTTTGCATGACAACCCAAAGTAAATTTTAGAGCCGTGTATATTCTACATGACATTTCGCTTGTTTTCATATATGAAGCGACTTCTTAAAAAAGCAAGGTTAAGTCTTATAAGTTTCGCTGTTTTTTTCTCCATGTGGTGTCTTAAAAGTCACATTAAAAGTGAAAAATTCTATTTTTTTATGTATTTACATTGCCTTAAATTAGAAATAAATCTATTATCCTTAGAAAATAGCTTCGGCTCCAAATGATATTAATAACAAACAGTTTAAGGCAAGCCTCATTTAAATTGGTTAAAAATTGAGGTCTGTATAGTTGTCGTGCAAGGAAAGAATATTCGACAACTGATTTCTCAGGTTCCAAATGTAGTTATGACTCCAGCTGGATAAAAATTAGTAAAAAGTGTTATATAATATTACTATATAATATAAATATAATTTTAAATCTGAAACTCTTTTTTTCAGGTAAATAACTGAGAAAAAGGCCTATATGTCCCACAGCCCCTTAATAAAGAGTTTTCCGTCGTCGCATCTATATTGTCGGCCGTCGAAGTTTTTCGAGTCGTTGACTTCGCGGTTGTTGAGGGTCCCTTGTCAGGTTGCTTGCTACGTTTATTTGCACTGGTCGCGCTATACGTCCGAGAGGAAGTATTAATTTCGACCGGTAATGTCAATCGAGGATATTTGTATGTGATATTTAAAAAAATGTCGGTATTATTATATTTCTTTTAATAGATATACATAAGGCATAGTTGGTTATTTACAGGTATTATGATTTAAAAATTTTTATTCATAGATTTATTTAAAATTGTAGATTTTTATATGATTGTTTTTTTTATCGGAAGTAATGAACTTACCTTGATTATATCTTACAAGAGTGTAAAACTAGAGATAGTAGTAACCGTCGGCATTTATATTTTATTTACAAAAATGAACGATTTGAGTAATCCGATAATGCATTTTTCTGCTGAGTGCATACTAACCTGCTGGAAATTAAATAGTTTTGTACCATCAATTAAACTATTTATCCATATTTTTCACTAATTTAATGAAAACTAATTAATTTCTGCATGGAATTTTCATACTTATTAATTTATTATACTCTCATATTGTAAGAAAATAATATTTCTGTTATAGAATAATAATGTGAAATAAAAATAAAAATTACAACAAAAATTATACAATTTTTTTAGTTTAGTGTATTTTAATAGAGAAAAAATTAATGTTGAAAATTCTTTAATTGATACGAGAAAATTGGACGATTTCCAGCAGGGAAATTGCTATTAAGCCAAATTATATAATAAGTTGAATTTCTTATTTTATCTATCAATGTTAAGACGACAATTAAATACCTTGTTAAAATCTGGAAATTTATAAGATAATCACCATTGATAATCTTTTATTCATTTAATATCATAATATACCTAATTGGAGTACGATAACAAAGTTGAACGTAAAAATCTTTTTCGATCTGGTATCTATAGCTAAACTAGATTAAGTGGGCGTCCACTCCCGGAAAAGGTCGTTTACTTTCACTATATTCATTTACTTGAACAAATAATGCTACGAACAAACTTTTATATTTGACCAATATTAAGAAATCATTCAGAATTACAGCAATAAAAAAATCATTGATTTTAGAAATTTTAAAATATATATTTGGAATAAATAACTATTTTATTCTATTCTAATATACATACTATTCCATTCATTGTATACTTATATAATTCAATGACAATTTATATTAGTACTAAAAATTATATTTGAAAAAAAAAAAAAATGGATGACGATTTTTATTTAACTATGAGAAGTTACATATGTGGATAGTTAGAAAAATCTATAATTTAAAAAAAGTAAAGTAATTTAAAAAGTAAAAAATAAAAAAAATAAATAAGTAAATGATATCTGTATGAATATAAAAATTAATGTAAATGTACCGTAAAAATAAAATTATAAAAATGCATGCATAGTTGCATTAAGTTTTATTTATATACTGATAATTTACTTCCTAATGCAGTATAAATTCATTAAACATCACGTATTTTTTTATATAAAAAGTCATTATCTATTCTAGACACGATAGAGAATGAATAACAACTAAAATTTTAAATAAAATGAAATTAAAAATTAAAATTAAATTAAAGCATTGTAATTTGAACGATTCACACTTCAATTATACTATCATATATAAACTGACATTATTCTATATTATACACTGCATAAACTATTAATTACAAAACCTACATATATATGCAAATAATTTGACCGCACTTCTAACAACCGTCTGCCAGTCTCGGCAAATTCCCTGACAATAAAAAAAAACCGCTGCCAATGCATTGGCACGAGGCAAATTACAAAGCTTCCTCTAGGAGGAAGCAATAATTTAAAAAAAAAATTAAAATTATATCTAAAGCATTGTAATTGGAACGATTCACACTTCAACTATACTGTCATATATAAACTGACATTATATGCATACTATACATTGCATAAACTATAAATTACAAAACCTACACATATATACCTAAAAATAATTTGACCACTTCTAGCAGCCGTCTACCGAAGTCTCGGCAAATTCCCTAACAGTCACCGTGTCCATCTCAATTCTTCCGGGAAGCGAAGCCGGTCGAATCATCCCCCCGTGACTCGAGCGCTGCTCATCCTCGCCAATTGGCAGCGGCTTAGGAGGCCCGCGCGCGCTTCCTCCTAATCGCGCGCTCATGTCGCAATAATATCGCTACGGTCACGCCGCCGGGTGTGCGTACGTGCGACCCGCGCGCGCTTTGCAATGTGCCCTTACGATTTGCCCCGGCCGCGTCCTCACGTAGGCACCGCCGGCGATCCTGGCCGCGCGCGTCATCGGCCGAGCTCGTAAAAATCCCCGGCGGCGCGATTTACGAGCGACGCGGATATATATCCCCGCGCTGCTTCGTCCGGCGGTGGCGATTGCTTCGGTCGCAGATGCGGAGGACGTCCAGTGGATTTTTTGATTTTCTGGATTTACTTAAATTCGTGAGATTTGAAATGAGGCTGTGGTGGAGGAGCTTCTGGGTTGGGGAGATGGAAGGCGTAGGAAGGTAGGTGGTCCGTCCGCTTGGGATTGAATTTTATGTCGGGGGCATTTGAGAGGCACGTCTCGCCATATCTTAAGTTTTAGCGCACTTAGCACTGAACGTTCTAGGAACGTTCCAGGAACGTTACTATGGGAACGAAGGAACGTTCCTAAGAAGGTGCCAGGAACGTTCCTGCGACGTTGTAGGAACGTTGAAATGTCCGCTTTTGTGGCAAAAGGAACGTTCCTGGAACGTTCCTACAACGTTGCCTGCAAACGTTTCAAGAACGTACTTCTGGGAACGCTCTTGGGACGTTATCAGAACGTAGTCGAGAAACTTCAATTATTTATAAAAATTTATAATTTGCAATATCTCGAAAACGGTTAGAAATAGAGAAAAACTGATAAAATTTTACGTCTTTAACATACGTCAAGATTGTAGAATATATGATGTAGTTTCAAAATTTATAATTGAACTTCATATTGTTAAACAAATAATTTTCAACTAAATAATTAAAAAATTTAAGTTGCTCATTTGCTCCACTACGTTCCAATGGCGTTTCAAGAACGTTCCGTGAGGAACGTTCTTGGAACGACTAGCAGGCACGTTCCAGGAACGTTCCA
>JAXIUT010000037.1:23809910-23822222 GCA_035586675.1 Eurytoma californica | reverse complement strand
TCATGTATAATTCTTCTGAACTAAATTATTTTCCTTGAAATATTAAAAAATTAAAATTTTTATTTAAAAATTCAATAGGTGCATATATAAATAACGTATGATTATAATTTATTCATAGAAAATGACACGGTAAATTGTTAATTTAATTCTGGTTTAATCATTCATAGTTCATTCCTAGTTATTATATACATTATCAAATACCCGACATTTAAAAAGCGATACAAATTATTGAATATTTTTTAAAGCGATCACTCAATTTTAATAGCAATTCCATAAAAAAATTATTTAAAAAAGTTACAACTTGTTAAAAAAATCATAAAGAAAAAGCTGCATTTGCTTTCTTAATTTAATTCAGCACATAGGACTATTTCACAAATTTGTTATCAAAACGATCGATATACTATCCCGAAATCAAACAAAGGTGTTGATTAACCGTTGCGATACGAAGAAAAAGTGCTTCCTCCTGCGCATTTTCCAGCTCGCTTTCTCTTGCATTGTTGAAGAAGGACGGCAGCACGGCACAATGGTCACGTAAACTGCCAGATATCACGCATACACACCTACACTTTTTTATCTGGCCTTACCGCACGCGTCGTAGCAATACGACTATTTTGAACTTGAACGTCACTTACGAGCTTTGACCATCACATTTTTAAAGCTTGACCTGTTCATTCATTCAAATCTATACTCACTTGATTAACCTACTTCTTCTTTAATTAAGCACGATGTTAACGTAAAAGTACACGAATTAATACTTAAATAGGCGATTATGAATGACATACATTTTCACGTCCGGTCCCTTCAATTTTCATTCAGAAATTCACAAATGAATCCACGCGTACTAGTGCGTAACAAACTGAAGGTGACAGCGCACGGGACGATCTACTGACTCGAGCGACCTCACGAACAGCTGACTTCTCGGCGCGAAAAACAGGCGGCAACGCCATCGGCGCGCGCGAAACCTCTCCGACCCTCGCGGAGCCTCCATCCTCCCTAAAACCTCGCCGAAACCACTGAAAAAGTTGAAAAACCAGCCGCGCGTAATTATCCCGGATCGACCTCGCCGCCATCCCGACGAATGATCCAGTGCACCGAGGAGATCCCGTGAGAGCCGACATTTTTGGCGGCAAGCGGCGAGGCGGCGATTGGTCGCCGCCGCGCGGCGCGAGGTGAGCTGCCGCGGGCCTGCGGTTCGCGCCTGCCACTCGACCACGACGACTCGCCGGCAACGGTACGCCCGACCTCTTTGACTCTCCCACGGGACAGCTCGGCAACTCGGCACGCAGGACTCGCAGAATCGCAGGAAAATGGCACTCAAGATTTCCACCAAGGAGAACGTGCTCAGGCAGAGCCTAGAGGCCGTCTCCCTCAAGAACGTGAGTCCCTTTTCGCTTCCTTTCTTGTTTACATTTAGTTTCGAGTCGCTTCAGTACGACTTTCAAGTGGTTTTGATTCGTTGGAAAATTTCGCGATTTATATACGGTTACGTCACGTATTCGTTCCTTGCAGCTGGGTTTGAAGATAAATTTTTGGGATGAATTGTTTCTATTTTGTGGAATTTTAAATTAGAAGCGATTTTTTATTGAATTTTTGATAGATTTATCTATATCGATGTTTATTTTTTTTTATTTGATTTAGGAGTAAGTTTATATCGATTTTTGAACAGGTCCGTGCCTGCAGGGCATGAAACGACTGTGTTTTGTTTCTGAAAAATCATTTAAATACTATATATATGCTTTGAAATGACTGACAATTGTTTTTTGTGTTAATTTTTTCGGTGTGTATTCGCACATAAATTCACGTATTTTACGTGGATTTACGTGGATATAAGACAAAATCTACAAAAATCAATATAAATCAATGTATATACACGTATATCCACGTAAATGCAAATGCGGCTACAGGGGTACTTGGGTTAATTGGGTTATTGGTTTATTGGTTAAATCCACGTATATCCACGTAAATGCAAATTCGGTTGCAGGGGTACTTGGGTTATTGGTTAAATCCACGTAAAATACGTGGATTTATGTGCGAATAGACCCAACGTAATTTTTTTTTTACACACGGCGCGTAAAGTACGCCGTGTGTAAAAATAGTAGATTATGCACCTAGGGAGTAAAAGTAAAGAATGTCTCAGATGGCATGTAATTGTCCAAAATTTTTAATTTTAAAGTTTGTAATTGACAAACATGCGATCTGAGGCGTTCTTTACTTACCCCCGTGGTACATATACTATTTTTTTGCACGAGGGGCGTAAAATGCGTATCTTGGTTACCGCCCTAGGGCGTAAAGTACGCATTTTATGTGCCGTATGAAAAAAAAAATAGTATATGCACCACGGGAGTAAGTAAAGAGACATTCTTTCTTTTACTCCCTAGGTGCATAATCTACTATTTTATCATCGAAATGTATGTGTGTGTCCCCTAGCCATTAAAACAAGAAGAAGAAGAAGAAATGTTCGATTCAAATAGTTTTTTCCGTTCATTTTTAATAGTAGCTATAAATATGAAATATTTCCGAAAATTTACTGTTTATAAGATAGTCAATTTTTAAAATTTTACCGTGAATTTGTCCTAAATCGAAAGATGACTTTACCTTTACCAAAACCACGAATTTTACATTATTTACTTTTGAGAAAATTAATTACTCCAAAATAAGTCAAAGATCTAAAGATAGGAGTTTTTAAAAAAATATTAGCACTTTTTTATTCAACTTTATTTTTCCTACCACATCTGCTACATACATTTGTATGAAAAAAAAATATACGTAAATTTTTATTAAAAGTTTCAATGTTACAACAAATTGTTTAAAGGAAAAGATATAATTGCCTAAGATCATTATTATTCGTGCGTAAACGTAGTCTGTAAAAAAGTGCATGCTCGCAGTGCTCGATTGCCACATCGCAGGCTAAAAAGCGCGGGAAGTAATTTTTGGCGGCGATCAGCTGTGCGGCGGGGTCGTAGTCATATGGTCAGACGACACGAGGTAAATGGCCCCTGCGCACGATGCGCACTCGGACACATAATACTTTTCAAAATATTTATTTAAAACATCATTAATTTGATATCTACGTTTATTGGGAATAATATATGTACATATAAAATTTTATACCATGTTTATACCATTTATTACTATTTTTAATTAGATGTTTATTAAATTGTGGATATTTAAAATTTTGTTATTTTTGCAAAAATTTAGCTTTTGTAAATTTGTGCAATACTACTTAAATGGGTACATAATTCTGATATTAATGGAATTGTTTTGAAATCATAAATTATTGAATTGTTAATTTATTGAACAATTATTTTTTTTTTACATTGTATTTAATAAGTTACGCTTTATTGTGTAAAAATTGCTTTTAATTCTTTCTTCAGAAGAATATAATTTATTGAAAAAAAATTTCAGTTTTAATCTTTATGCACAAGTATTTATTTAATTTTAAAATAATTTAATTATCATCTGTTCTTTAATAAAAAATAAAATTGAATATTAACACAGTAAAATTAAAATCATTCTATATAGAGAAAAGCATGGCATTATATCTATAGTTACCAAATGCTTGTGGAAGTATATTGATCAAAGTATTATGTTCTGCATAAAACAAATAATGATTTAGCTATAAATCAACTTTTAAACACTTAAAATTAAGTCCATCTTAAAGAAGATGTAAAATTTGTATCAGAAAAATGAAAAATGTAATATTGAACCTGAAGAATGAAAATGTTTTATTCACTCTTCAATTATGGTTAGTCCTGAGGCAGTGACTGTTGTAAAGCACATTACTGTTTTCCGCTTAATTGTAGAACACAATTGAAATCCTTCTTGATCCGTCATTGTATACGAGAGTAATAAGATACAGCCATGAGAGCCTCAGATTATCTGGTATCATCATTACTCTAGTTTAGTCAGCAAGTAGTCTGCAAGTTAACGCAATGCTAACCTAAGTAAAATAACCTCCACATGTTTTCACAAACAAAAAAGTCGAATTAGCTGAAATTAACCATTGACATTGTGAAATTTCATAGTATGAGCTGTCCTTGGACAGTGAGTATACAATTTAAACATAAAACAAAGAATGTAATTTATTTAGTAAATTGTAATGCAGATAATTTTATTGCGTTTGCAGGATTACTCAATAGTTATCAAAATCATGCAATACATCAATCATTAGTTATTACTGAAATGTTTTAGATACCATTATTTTTTATTTTAAATAATTTATTTAAAAAAATATTTAATAATTGAAAATATTGATAAAAAGATGATTAAAAAGCTCTACACTTTAAACACAATTCTTTTATTTATTAGCATTTAATTTTTTAATTTCAGATTTCTCCCTCCAAGAAGCATTGTGTATCACCAACAATCACCTACCAAAATGGAGTTAAAGTTAATGTGAGTTAAAAAAGAGTATATATTAAAGATGTCTATTTTAATATATTTTTGTACTAAAATAATAATGATTGTTTTGTTACAGAATGAAATTAACAAAGCTGCCAAGAAAATTGACTTCAAAGATAATGCATCAACGTTTGACCCTCAACTTGAACCACTCTTAAAAGAAAACCCTGGACGATTTGTAGTCTTTCCAATCCAATGGCCCGACATTTGGCACATGTACAAAAAAGCAGAAGCTTCATTTTGGACGGTAGAGGAAGTTGACCTATCTAAGGTAATATATTGATTTACAATCTAAATCTCATTAAGGTTGTATTGGCTGTAGAGTCAATTTGAAAAATTAATTTTCACCTGACAATTGATATTCTTAAAAAAAAAATAAAATTTTGATAATATAAAACACTTAACTTACAAAATGTAAATTTTTACAGGATATGGCCGACTGGGAGAAACTGAATGACAACGAAAAGCACTTCATCTCTCACGTTTTGGCGTTTTTCGCAGCCTCTGATGGTATTGTTAATGAGAACTTGGTTGAGCGCTTCTCACAGGAAGTACAGATCACTGAGGCTCGATGCTTCTATGGCTTCCAAGTGGCTATGGAAAATGTTCACTCTGAAATGTACTCGCTGCTCATTGACACGTACATCAGTGATCCATCCCAAAAACAATTCTTGTTCAATGCCATCGAGACTCTGCCATGTGTTGCCAAGAAAGCAGATTGGGCTCTGAACTGGATCAATCATGAGAGCGCCACGTTTGCTGAAAGAGTAATTGCCTTTGCCGCAGTAGAGGGAATCTTCTTCAGTGGTAGTTTCGCATCCATTTTCTGGCTGAAGAAAAGAGGCTTGATGCCTGGTCTTACCTTCAGTAATGAACTCATTTCTCGAGATGAGGTAAAATTTTAAAGTGAATATATAAAATAATTTCTTATTAGGTAATACAAAAAATTAAACCATATCTTTCTAATTTTAGGGATTACACTGTGATTTTGCATGTCTAATGTTCAAACACATCGTTCAAAAGCCACCCCAGGAGCGAGTTATTTCTATCATCAAGGACGCTGTTACTATTGAACAAGAATTTTTGACAGATGCCTTACCCGTAGAAATGATTGGCATGAACTGCAAACTGATGTGCCAGTACATTGAATTTGTTGCAGACAGACTACTTGGTGAACTAGGAATTTCAAAGGTAAATATATTTTTGACATTTAATAAAATGAATATTGATATATTTAAAAAATGGAGTGTTATAAAAACAATTATTTACAGGTTTACAATTCTGAAAATCCCTTCGATTTTATGGAACACATCTCCTTAGAAGGAAAAACGAACTTCTTTGAGAAGAAGGTAGGCGAATACCAGAAATGGGGAGTCATGCAAGAAAGGGACGCTGGTCAAAATAATTTTTCGGTCGAAGCAGACTTTTAAATGGATTCAAGAAAATTCTATATCATAAGTGTTACTATAAGAATCATTTGACAAAAGTCGCGGCTTTTTCTGCGAAAAAGACGTTACTCACCTCAAAGGTCATTCATTTACATGTATATTCGCATTCATCTGACATGAAAGATTTAGTTTAAGTTAATGATACCTAGTTAATTTTAAAGACCCATTTTTTATATAGACTATACTAAAATGACGAAAATTGACACAAAAAAAAGTAGACTCGTTTCAGATAATTATTAATTATTTTAGAAAAATGTTTTTGTACAAATTATTTTAATTTTATTAATAACAGCTGATTTAATAGATTGATGAAAATCTAAAAATAAATTTTATATGCACAATTTTTCCAATTATTGTACAAAAACGTTTTTCTAAAATAATCAATAACAATTGAAGGAAACAAAGAAACAAATTATAAAAGTCAATGATTAAATTGAAAAAAAAATTCCTCGCTAAGACATAAATTTAAGGTCTATAAGATTATGAATTTGTAATTATGTAAATAAAATAATGATGATAGGAAATATTTGGTATATACAATGCTGAATCTTTCTCATTCTAGAGTCTACACTTTCATGAGAAACTAAGATTTATTAACTTTTTTTACTAGCGGACGTAAAGTACCACATTCTCTGCCGGCGCCCGTTCAAGAAGGTCGTACTTTCCGCCTCGCTAGGCAAAAATATGCACCACTGCAGGAAATAAAGAATGCCTCAGATCGAATTTTTATCGCCCTTGGCTTTGTCTTGGGCGATAATTTGCATGCGATCTGAGACATTCTTTATTATTTAAGTTTATTAACAAATTTAACATTTGGAAGCACTCTATTATTTTACAGTTTGTAACTATTTTATTACAATAGGGACTCTTTAACAGAACTTTACATATTTTTCTAATGTGCAATTAACTAATTTCATCCTTAACTCCTAAAAATGTTCATTTTGTGTAATAAAACAATTTACGATATGTACTGGACATTATTTAAGTTTTGAAATTTGATAATTATTTAATAAAAAGATGTGCTAAACAAATACTTTATTCTTTATTAGAAACATTCGTACACCAATATATAACAATAACAATTGTCAAAAAATATAAATTTATTTCTACTTTTAGAGTATTTTAAAGTTAAACAACTTGGGTCTCAAAGCCATTCTTAATACGTTCCAAATATTCTTTTCTGCAATCCATATCATCTGATGGTCTGTTGTATGGTAGCCAAACAGGTTCTCCAACAAAGTAGCGTTTGGCCTTAATGTAATTCTGAAAGTATGTTTAACTTTAATTTTTGTCAAAAAATTTGCAAATGATATATTTTATATTTTTCAAATTACATAAAATATTTCAGTATTATTAAATAATTAGGTATTACTGTTTGTATAGTATTGCTTACTTTTGCATCTAAAGTGAATCTATGGTAGATACCACTTGGAATGATTATTAAATCTCCAGCATTGACTTGTATACGAATCCATTGATCTTTATTGTTACGCACATCAAAATATCCTGATCCATCAAGCACCAATCGAATTTCTTCATCAGTATGCAAGTGCTCGGTAAAAAAATTTTTCAACTGTAATAAAGCGAAAATTTATAAATTCAACAGTATATGAAATTTTTGATAAAAAAATAAGTTGGCATGTACCTTCTCTTCATAGTTTTGTAAGCACTCTTTGGAGCACGTAATTTCATCTTCGTATGAATACCCCCTTTTTTCTCTCAGATTCTTTAAAGTTTCATCAGTTTCATAATTTTTATGATCAATCTGAAATATGCAAAATTAAACAGAATTAGTAATTAAATTTTGTCTTTCTTATCAAACAAGTAACTTAAGTAATAAATTGTTTGTAATTACTTAAAAAAACAATAGTTAATTATAGTAAAACAGCTGAGTACATTCTTACATTTTTTAAACAATTAGTAAAAAATAATTTTAAAGTTTTAAATATTTAATTAAAAGTATATTTAAGTTTAAGAAAAAAACTAAACTACTACTACTAGTTTAAAAGTTTATTTAAGTTTTTACAAAAAGTTAAAGTGTTTTATAAGTGCAAGTGACAAGTGTGCCCTACTAAACTTTGTATTTTAGTAAACAAACAATAAAAAAATGAGTGTTCTATTATACATTACAAAAAAACTTAAAAAACTTCCAAAGATCATTTAAATTTATAATACAAAATTATCTTTGCTCCAAAGCGCTTATCTCCCCCGACCGAAAGCACATCAAGTCTGCACTCCACAAAAATCCCCTAAGATATCAATCCAACCCCGCGATTCCCCCTAAGCATCTCGCACTTTAAATTACACGCTCGCGAGAGAATTGACATTATCGGCGAAGGCATTATAGCTCCGAAAAGTCGCCGGATCAAAACAAAAACACGAGGGGGGGCTCAATCTAACCTCGAAATACTCGACTCCGGTGCACTTGAACAGGTCGCCGAGGTCGATGTACTCGGGTGGCTGCCGGTGATGCTCCAGCCGCTGATCGGACTCAGTGTCGTCGTCCATGTACCACGCCCTCACCATCGTGGACAGCCTCGAGATATCCTCACCGCTGGAAGACGAGATCGGCGTTTCTTCGCCGTCTGTTGGGAGGATTAGCTGCGGCAACTGCTGCACCGAGAGGAAAAATGTAAGCGCTGAGATAGCACAGGCACTTTTTGCGTTTCAACCGAGCCGGCTCGAGATAATACAAGTGATAACAGGCTCGGCTGGCTGATTTAATTTTGTCGCTGATAAATGGTTGATTTTAGCTTTAAATCAAGGATTTGTGTTTGAAAGCAGATCATGCATGTGAACTAATAAAAGTTTCGAAATAATATAGAACTTGTTTTTCGTAGTAGTAGTTAGTAGTAATGTAAGTAAGGCGTACTATTTTTGCTTAATTTATTATTTCAGATTAATTTAATTTGTTTGTGTATACTAAATTATGATAAGTCATCTAATAGAATTTTCTTGGTAGATGTACTTAATTGTAAAGGCTAATTTTATTTAATTAGCTTTATTTATATTTTCTCTTTTATTACTTACTATTAGTATAAAAGAATTTCCTATTCCATTTAGTTAATAAATAAATAAATTTTGATTAGATAGATATTATTTTTATTTTATTATTTATTACTTTTACTTTGCAATCAGTTAATAAATAAAATCTCATTTTTGCAGATTCGCAATGGCTTCAGACGAGATAGAATTAAGGAAGCTTCTAGAAAATTTTTACGATCGTGCCCGAACAACTGTGACACTTCACAATAATCTTGTAGACTTCCGATATCTCACATCACGCTCAACGGAGGCAAGTACTTTGGATATTGAAACCATCTGCTCCTCTTTTGATTCACTTTGTAGAGAATATGCGATACCAACTGAAGGAATCTGCCTCAAAAAAACTGAATTAAGTGTCAAAGTATTTAAGTTTTTGGTATGCAACACAAGTTTTGTTTGTCAAATGTTGCTAAAAAGCGATGCAGATAGTGGTCGCCTGGTGAATTTTCATCCACCTTTCTCCCCGTACTTACTCCTAGAAATTATATGGCATCTTCATTTTGAGGACATACTCGCCGAGTCCATGTTACATTTTCCTTTGGATTTGTGCTTAGAGATTACAGAAGTTTTACCAAGGTGCCTAGACCTTCTTGGTTTTGAAAGAGCAGTAAAATTTTTAACAACTTTCATCCAAAATGTTTATAAAAAATTGATTAGTTTAAAAAAAATAGGTAGTCAGACTGAAAATGTCAACAACAGGGTTATTGTTGAAAAATTTGTTGGAAATATAAAAGAACTCATTTTACAATTTACAAATAAAAGGTATAATGAATGCAAATTATTCAAAAGTGAACAGAATAATGTTTTTGCTATTAATTATCTATTTAAAATTTCATTTTATTAAAATAATTTCCAGAGTCTTCAAAGTACTAGGTGGACCTGCAAAGGATGGGTACAAAAATTGTGGCATTTTACTGAAGAAACTTGTTCGAATGGTAAAAATTTGTTTCAACTGCAAGTTTATAAAGTTTGAAGTATCTACTGAAATGCAAAACTTGTACAAACTTACTTTTGGTGATCTGCTACATCAAAAAGTTAAGTCAATCTTTTTAGATCAATATCTTGCAGAAATTAATCAAGACATGATACGTTTGTTATTGAAAATATCAAAAAAAGTTGATATTAATATATTCCTAAATTGGATGGAATATGCAGATGATGAAAATACCTCTATGACTCTTCAGCGAGCCGTTGGTTTGGAGTGCTACTTTTTTATAGAAAGTTCCAAAGAGTTTATAGACTGTGAAAATAAAGATTTCATTCAACTAACGTCTGAATATCTCCAACCTTTAGCTTTAGCACCAGATCCAAACAACAGTGTTGAAAGTCTGCATTTGACAGATCTTTGCCAAGGAGTCTCTGAAGGAAAAACGGATTGCTTGATAGCTTTATATAAAAGGTACAAAGAATGGGA
Source organism: Eurytoma californica (assembly GCA_035586675.1). Classification (NCBI taxonomy): domain Eukaryota; kingdom Metazoa; phylum Arthropoda; class Insecta; order Hymenoptera; family Eurytomidae; genus Eurytoma; species Eurytoma californica. The sequence continues at coordinate 23,811,914 of JAXIUT010000037.1, read as the reverse complement.
CAATAATATTTTGAATTCTGTTGATAGCAACTTCTTCTTGATAGATAAAGAGGTCTGTGAACTGCTTTTCAACCACCTTGCAATGGAGCTTTCTAATTGCCAAGAACCCAATGATTTGGAAAAACTTCAATTATACACATTTTCTTTAGCCCATGCTTTTATTTCTTTAAAAATTACAGATTTATATGAGATAGCTATTAAGTTTATATTACAGTTTGGAGAGAATATGAAATTGGAAAATGATATTGATATCTCAAACTTCGAAAATTTTGTAATGCATAATCCAAATTTATCAAATGCAAAAAATCTCAGAGTTGTGTTATTCTTCTTGTGCCTCAAAACTATGCCAACTTTAAAAATTCTTTTGAAAATGGCGATAGGTCATTCAGACTATCCAGATGTAGCTATCAACATTGGTGATTTGATGATTTTATTACCTGTTTTAAAAATCAAGACTGAAACTATGATAGAAACTTGGAGAACCAAGTGTGAAGAAAAAAGAGAGTGTGAAGGTATAAATAACATATATTATTTTCCTCTTCAAATTATAATACAATAATAAAGTATTTTTTAATTTTTTAGGTATCAAATTAAATAGTCTTTCAATATATTCAAGAAATTATGTGACTCCATCCATGTATCTAAATATGTTAAAGGAACCAAAATGTGCTACTTTAGCAGTAAGAGTGCTTCAAGATATTTGTTTGGAAGGTCCAAAATGGAACCCTAATAAATTTGCAGATCTTCTTCAAGCAATGTATGGTTTCTGCAAAATATCAGAAGTAATAAATGAAATTTTGACTCCATTTCTATTGATGGATTTGTGTCCTTGGAATTATCTCAAATCTATTCTTGTTGAACTACGTAAGGTCATGGATAAATGTGATTGCGAGTTAAACATAAATGTATTACACTCATTGAATCAACAAGGTTTAGGACTTTTGAATAGTAATCATACCTCAAGATATATTGTAGATGAATTATTGACTTTAATTATAGAGATTACTAAACATTTTTCTTCTCATATAAGGAATGAAGATAAGATTGAAACCTATTATAATCAATTAATTGGTTATAAATACATTTTTCTGAGTTCATCACCAGACATAAATCATTATATTTATTTACACCAATTAAAGTGTGTCTACGATATTAGAAAGTTTCAATCTCACCTAAACAATGATGATACATTAAGACACGTGTTCTTAAAATGTAGTAAAAAGCAGTTCATGGAATATCTAAAATTAGCTATATGTGGTAATGGTGTTATATTTAGATGGAAAAGTAAAGCTGATATATGTGACAATGTAATTCGTCTCACATTAGAAAGTTGCTTACTTTGTTTGGAATATCCAGAAGTTGCTCCACCGGATAGCATAAGTTTCTTGTTACGTCGTTTAATTCATATATTGCCATTGATAACAGTTTCAAAAAAGAAGACCAACTTCACTTCGGGTATCTGCAAAAATCTCGACACACACTTGGCCATTTTGAAACCAAGTATCGAGTACACTGCAATTTCAGAAGCTTACAATGAGCTCAGAAGAAAGTGGGAGGAATCAAAGGAGAAATTACCAGAAATACTGACTGCTTTGGAACAGTTTGCATGTAGCTGTTCACAAGAGAGTGAAAAATTAAAAGTTTTCAAAGGACCTCATTCACCAACAGGTCTAAGATTATGGCTGGTCCATGATACAATAACAACATTGTTTGAAGAAAATGTAACTTCAGAAAAGTATATAATGAAGCTTGAGGAGTATTTTAAATAACTCTGAATCTGTAAATTCTAAAAAATAATATCTTTTTGTATCATCATAAAATGTTAATCTTTACTCCTACTAGTCTTAAGTAAAAAAAAAAACAAATTTTTATAATAAATTAAAAATAAAGTTATAGTTACAAAGTAAAATAATAATTATTTTTAACTTCAGCAATTAAAAAAGACCTGGTCTCAATTAATTTAAAATTACTATTGTTGTTGGGCGCATCCATATTTATTTTTAA
>JAXIUT010000037.1:23749993-23775272 GCA_035586675.1 Eurytoma californica | reverse complement strand
TTCGTACATACTTCAGCGCCCTCTTCGAGTAGGGAAAACGAAAACCCTAAGGAACTTGACATGTATGTACGTACTGTAGGCTACTATTTATTATTTAATGGCCTTTGAGTGTATCCGTGATGCTAGTCTGTAGCATCACGGATAGACTCGAAGGCCATTAAATCAAGAAGAAGAAAACCCTAAGGGAAAATCCCAAAAGAATGTTGTCTAAAAAATAATACTTAATATCAAAAAGAATTTATCCTACAGATGCGTTAAACAACAAAGATAATTTTTAAACATAAAAAAGAATTTAAAAATTACAAGCTTATGCGATGGTGTAAATGAAAAATAACACAAAAAATTTATTTTTTAAAAAATATTCTTTAATTTGAGTGTTCATGTTGAGTGAACTCGACTTAAATAATTTGAAATAATTTCACTTAGAAGAAGTCCATAAATAGCAACATAGCGCATTTGTACAAGGTAAAACTACTTATAGCTTTAAAAATGTCAAGAAAAAGATAAAAAAAAAAGTTAATCTTCAATGCTGCCATTTTTTGAAAATTTTGGATTCATTCTACAAGAAATTATTTCAGTCAAGTTTACATTGTAACTTATATACTATAAACTACTTTTTTAAATAAAAATAGATATATTTTTACAAAACATGAATAATTTATTTTTTGATACTACACTTCTTAATATAACACTGGCTGTAAAAAATATTGACTTTCTTTTTCATATCTCAACTCTTATGACCTGAAAATAATGAAAATTTTTACAAGTAAACTATGCACGATTATTCTTTTTATAACAATAAGTATAAAGTAATTTTAGCAGCTATATAAACTGCTTTAGATGCTTTGTTTGTCCTGCCCTGCAGGAAACAGAGTATATATGACTTTCACACACCATATTAAATCACATTTTTGACCCTTTACTTATAAAAAAAAAAAGTAGAAAACGTATTCTTACAAAGTTTAACTAATCTTTAAGGAATTATCTAGTCGTTGTTACGTTGGTCACTTATTGGTTATAAAATATTTATACATATCATTTGGTTTTTTGCCGCTTGTGTTTGCAGGCCAGGAATGATTTATATTAATCGGTTTATCAAGGTCAATAGGTATTGTAGATTTAAAAGTTGGTGGTCCACTTTGCAACAAACTTTTTGATATTGGAGATGATGAAGGAGTATTAAGTCTTAAATCAGCCATTTCAATACTTGGTGACTCTCTTCTTCCACTTAACCAGACTTCTAGTTTCGTCTTTTTTGGTGAAGGTTCTACTTCACTAAGAATGTCTTCATCATCTTCACCACTACATCGAACATCAATTGGACTTGGTGTATCTAAACCTCGAACACGTTGATAAGAATTAGACTGAAATTGTACTTTGTTTCCAAAGTCTTTATTTTCTCTTAGTTCTTCATCATTCTCATCTTCGCAATCGCTTCTTTCTTGTTGATTGATACTCATTGGAGAACCCAAACTTACGTCAGATAAACCTTCTTCTGAACTTATATCCATTACAGATTGTACAGCAACTTGCTTTCTTAAAAAGGATGCAATACTGCTTTTTCCTGACGATTTCTCTTCTTGAAACTTTGTAAATGCCAAACCTAACAATGTTAAATGAAATGGTCTAGTTATATCAACTACACGATGAAACAATTTCATAGCTAGTGCTAAAATTTTTGTGTGATCATAAAGATGTATTCCTTTAGCTCCTTTACTCGTAGGTACAAGATGCTGGGGTAATGCACATTGTCTACTTTCTCTTTTTCCTGATGAGGAGCCCGATTTACTCAAACTTTCATGTTTTCTTACAGTTAATTTCATACAAATTGGAATTCTTCCATCCTCAGCTGCTAATTCAGTCAGTCTTCTTAGTAAAGCACTAAGACGAGACTCCACTTCGTCAACTAATGAAACTTTTCTAAAGCCATCTTCTAAACCAATTGATTGAGGTTTTCCTGATGGTTTAACAGGCGTATCATCAATACCTAGAAAATTATTTAGAATTTTATTAAAAGAATACATTAATACATTACACAAGAAATACTGTAGTAGAATAATATACCTTCGGCATAATCTTTTATTTTACGTGATAAATCCTTGCCAATTTTTACTTGTAGTTTTTCCAAGGGTGTCTTTCGAACATCATCAACAGTTAGGATATTGTTTGCAGTTAAAGATTCAGCTGTTCTGCGTCCGACTCCTGGAATTTTTGAAACTGATCCCAAGGAAGAAAGCAAAGCTGTAGCTGAACATGGATGAACTATAGTCTGTTGATTAGGTTTGTGTAATGATCCACTTAACTTTGCCAGTAATTTGTTATGTGCAATTCCTGCACTACAAGTAAGTCCTAACTCATCCATTATCTTATTTCTCATGTCCATGGCAATTTTACTTGCCACAGCTAATCGAGTATGACATCCACATGGACATTCTTCTTCTGGATTATTGAAAATTTCACCAACTGGTTTATAAGATTCTGTATCTTCATCCACACTGTTATCCTCATTATTTTTAGAACTATTAATTCTCGCAGTGTGTTCTATAACTACTGATGTAACGTCAATGAAATTTTCATCAAGGCCTAACTTTTCAACTAATGGTGTAAACTGATGTAAAAGTTCCGAAATCCTTGCAGACATAGTTCTGTAAGGTGTCAAATCTTCTCCGCGTACTAATATTAAATTGGGACATAATCTCAATGCTTCCTCAACTGACATACACTTCTTTACTCCAAATGAGCGTGCTTCATAGTTACTAGTGACAACTAAATTCTTTTGTTGCACTCCCAGTGGTTTCCCTTTGAACTCTGGTCGTCTTACCATTTCAACTTGAGCGTAAAAGCAATCTATATCTAAATGAACAATACTTCTAGGATGCTCTATAAGAGGTTGATCGCTTTCGTAATCACTGCTGATATCCATTTGTACGCTTTTTCCCATAAACTTTTACAAATAGAACTGTTGTATATCAATTGAAATTGTTTGCTTTCGCGTAAAGAAAATATAAAAGGCACACAAAATGGACAAATTAATCTCATCAATTAAATCTGAGCCATCTTGAGGAATGTTTTTGTTTTGATCTCACAGTCTGTTTTTCTCGACAATAATCGCTACAGCGTCCTTGGTGCAGTGGCAATAAAAAATATCTTGTTACAGCCTTGTAAACTTTCTTGTTCCCATTGTATACAAACCTAAAAATCAAAGGTTAAATCAAGCGTTCTGTCAAAGACCCTAAGGAGAGATCGCAAAGCGGGCGAACTTACGGTGTCTTTTAACGAAGGAGATTTGGAGTTTAAGCGAGATCATGTAAGTCAGCTGTTAAAATTCACTGGTAGGCCTTCATTTATCGTTGTACTCGACGCGAACAACATTCAGCAAAGTTGGCCCGCTGGCCTCCTTTGAAAATGTTCACCACTCCGCTATCCTGCCAACAACAAATCACCGAAAGGTTACTTTACGCTTTTTCAATCACATGATTGAGTATTAGTTATTTAGTTTGATACGTACGGCGATGCGTCGACTTCAGTCGCACATCATAAGATAAATAAATTGCAAATAACCGCCGAATTTTATTTATCCTGAATTCGATGGAATATCTTGCGCGTTTCATTTCCTCCGTTCCGTGAATTACGGAACTTCGGATCGCTTGGGTCACGTCGCTGTGAGTCATGCAGGCGCCAAATTTAAATGGCGCCATTCTTTCTTGTACACCCATTGCATTTAATCTGTAACAATGCAAGAAGCAATTCACTTGTATCATCTCGTTTATATTTTAAATGCTTTAAATTAGGATAGATAAATTTCTTGCGACCATAAAAAACTGAGGTAAAGTCATAAATAATAATTTAATAAAAAAGGTTAATGTTCTGTTTTAGAACATAAAAATTGCAAATTTTCCTGAAACTAATAATTTTTTACGCTCTTATTTTTATTGTCAATGTTAACTTACTCAATATTTGACGAAACCATCATTTTTAGCATGACTCTTAACTAGAGATAAATATCTATCAATAACGTCACATTCACTTCTCCACGAATTCTTTTTTTCACCAATATTTTAGCTGCTTTACTGAAAAGTCTTCTCGCAAAAAACAGTTGATAAAGGGGGCAATGAACGAGCCGATAAAAGCTTAAAAAAAAATAGTCAGTGCGAGAAAGTAACAACGCCCGAGACGAAACTTCATCACGAAGTGAAACGTCACTCGTTCGCAAACTCGTGAAATTATCCGGTATTGGGTGGCCTGGCCTAGGCTTTCGAGATATTACGTATATGCGTGCTGCGAAAAATCGACCGAACTTGGGGCGAGGAACGAGAGAAATCCCGGAAAGTGAACCGCGCGTGCTTTTTGCAAAAGTCGCGGGATTGAAATGAGATGAAAAACCCATGCGTCAGTCGTCGTCAAAGTTTGAGACGATTAATACTTGAATAATTAGCTCAAGAACCGTTATAATTAAAAAAAATTACTGACACCGGCATTGTTATCCAAACAGTGTAATCTGCCGCTTAAATGAAGATAATATGCACTTTGTATGAGAAAATTGATTTTATTTGTGAAAAACGCATAATATATTTCGTTTGATAATGTTCTAGTAGTTAAACTAAATTCCAACCGAATGACTGTCAGTCAATACTGAAAAGTGGTGATTTATAAAAATAATAAAATACTGACGTTTCTGACAAACATTTCAATTTAGCTTTTGTTCATCTTCATAAGTTTACTTGACATTCTAAAAAAATTTGTTATTTCTTATAAATACATTTTTAATTATTTCATATAAAGCGGACATTAAATAATTAAAATCTAAATAGGCTAATTTTATAAAAAACCGTGTTTTAATTGTTTTTCTCGTTTAAAGTGAACAAAGCTCTTCTATTTTTATTTGAACTTTATATTTTTCTTAGTGTAATCTACTCCGACTATCGCAGTATCGCGTTTAATTGTCATTCTATGACCTTAATCGTTAAACAATACAACTTTAAATTCATAATCAATTCGTGTAATTTCCAACATTCGCCATTCGATCGATCGCTGTATCCTTCCTCCCAATAACTTCATCTGACATCCAAGTATGTACATTTAAAAAGTGTCCCTGTGTAATTTAATTATTATTACAAGATATAATTGCAGTGCAGGCCGGACATTGCAGTAGTAGGTGGATGGAAGTCCACCAATAGGCCGAAAGAGCGGAGCAGCGCGCAGGAAAGCGAGAGCGCGAATACGCGGCTGGCGCGGACAGAAAACAGTACAGAAAGCCGAGTGCGTCGGGAAATTGTCCTGCATACACATTTCGTTGACCAACGGTACAGAGCGAGAAAGCGGTCAGGGCAGCAGTATATTGCGCCTGGCAGAGAGAGAGCGAGACCGCCATTGTTTCTGTTCTCGATCGGGAATTATTTACTATACAGAGCGCGCGGCCGTCCACCCACGTACGTACACACACTCACGTCCGTACGCACAGTGCCGACCATCGCTGCTGTCTCTTATTTATTTTTTTTTTTTTTTCCAAAGAAAAAAAGGTGTAGGTACCGAGCTCGCCACTACGCGGACACCTATACAACGTTGGCGTATTGCGGTTCCGCCTTCAATCGGTCGTCTCTCTCTCTCCCTTTCGTCGAACGTGCAGTATACACGAATAGACGATCCTCCCCTCTCCTCAGGCACGCGCGCGAGCGCCCCAGTGTCGTCATCGCACACATCATCCTGAATCGGGGAGTGTGGTCCGTGCAGAGTGTGTGCGCCTTTCATCGAGGACGAGGACCCTGGTGGAACGACAGAGCGTGCCCACGGCGACGACGACACGACGACGTCGAGGTGCGGGCGAGCGACCTACAGGATCGCCGCTTGAAGGAGAGAAAGAGGGAGAGAGACAGAGCGAGGACTAGCAATTCCGCCCGCCACCGCCGCCGCTGAGTGCCGCTCTGCTGCTGTGCCGCCGCCGCTGCTGCTGCTGCTGCTGCTGCCACCGCCGCCGTCTCCTCCTCCAGTATTCACCTTGCTGCTGCTGCTGTTGGCTGGCCGTCGAGCTGCTGCCACGACATCGATAATAAAGGCGCCACGCATATAGCCCAGCGGCTCCGTTTTTCACGCTCACACGCGCCTGACGTAGCATGTCCACGATGAATCCGGAATAGTGAGTACAACGCCGTGGCCTGTCACTTACATATCCGCGCGCGCGCGGCGGAGGGAGGAGAGGACTCCCTTTTCCTCCTTCCGCCCCGACAACCTGTAAGCTGTCGCTGTCGAACGGCTCCGACCGCCGTTAGCGTGGCATCCTCGCGGGCCCCCCCGTCCTCCGCTTTGTTTTCTCTCCTCCGCGCCCGTGGCGATCGCGCATACACGCTCCGCCGTCGCTGGCCCTCTGTCTCTGTCTCGCACGCGCGCGTGCTCTTTCGTCCACCTCGGTAGACTGGCCGTTTCGCTCGTCGCCCCGTTTTTTTTTTTCATCTCCCCGCGGCCGTCGAGGCTCGGCGCTTCTCCGGAATGGAGCACAGGGAGGTGGGCGATCCGCGCGACTCGACTGCTGCGCAGCATTTTCTAACCTTTAACGGGGCAATCGTGCGTGCCGAGGCTCGCCACGGCCGTTTAAAGTGCCATTGTATGTACCGAGCCCGAGCAAGGCAGTCATCACCGTCTGTCCGACACGGGCCGTGCAGATGTTGTCTCTCTTGCACTCGCGGTGGCGCCCGTTTCGTCCACACTGTTTTTCAGTCTTTTACGCATGCACAGCTGAGCGAACGGGGCTTTTCGGATGTATATGCGCACACGGTGGATCGGAGCCCATGGACCCCTCTCGGCCCACCTCCCCTTCCCCGCCCCCTTTGTTTGGGGTTTTTCCTCGTGCTTTTTACGTGACGTAAGAAACACGGAGAAAGCGAAATAATGCGGCTAGAACTACAAGTGACGCATCCTCCCCCCTTGGTTCCTCCTCCTCTGCTTATTGCGTTTTTCATTGTTTTTTCTTCCTTCCGTACGGAGAGTCGAATTAACTGCCGAGTCATTCGAGAGTGATTGCTCTTGAATTTTGACGCTTTTCCTAAGGGCAGCTGCGGATGTATCGGAGCGGACCGTTCGGTTGACATCTGATTGATTTATTTATAGACGCGCAAACGCGATTCCTGTGCTAATGCTGATGTATCATTTGCAGTGACTACCTGTTCAAACTTCTCCTGATCGGTGACTCCGGTGTGGGAAAGTCTTGCCTGCTACTCCGATTTGCCGATGACACTTACACAGAAAGCTACATTAGCACAATTGGCGTAGACTTTAAAATCAGAACCATCGACCTTGATGGAAAAACGATAAAACTGCAAATATGGGACACTGCTGGACAGGAGAGATTTAGGACAATTACCAGTTCTTACTACCGTGGAGCACACGGTATCATTGTTGTTTACGACTGCACAGATCAAGAATCGTTCAACAATGTCAAACAGTGGCTTGAGGAAATTGACCGCTATGCCTGTGATAATGTTAACAAACTTCTAGTTGGCAACAAAAGTGATCTTCATACTAAAAAAGTTGTTGATTATGCAACGGCTAAGGTAAACTAATTTTTTATCTTATAAAGTAATCTGTAATCAACAATCAAAGTATTCAAAAAAATATTATGAATTTTGCTATTAACAAAATATCAATATTATATTATGCTATAAGTTTGCATATTCAACATTTTCTAAAACAGTCAAATGTACTAATTTAGACAAGTAAAATTTCAATAAATGTAAATAATCTTGCATGATTTTAAGCTTTTCAAAATTTTAATATTAAACATATGTTACAAGATACACAAGATTAGAATATAAAATTATTAGTAAAAATTATGTTATAAATTTATTTTTATATGTATATGTATTCTTTTTACTAATCTTGAAAGGATAATGATGAAATTGATCTATATAAGTGTCAATGAGCAAGACAACGCAGAAAGTTCTGAGTAATACACTTAGAATTAACAAAGTGCTTTGTTGTATTATGAAAGAGATTCAGTTATAATAAATTTTCTTCACGTAATTTGATATCAATTACTTTAGTTAATGAACTGATACAGTTGATAATCAAAAATGTAAATTGACTATATATTTTACATTTCCAATAATTAAATTATATTTACTTATTAGATTAAATAACGTGTTTTATTAAAATTGTTTATGTGATGCCTATAATTGTGTTTATTTTTAGTAATATCGATGTGGAATTACTAGTAGCCAGTTTCATAAATATAGCTAATTGAATTTCTTTTAATTCAAGCCAATCCCATTAGAAAAAAATATTTGAATAGAATTTTTCATATATTTATTACTTTAATCATTTGAAGTAAAATAATTGTAATGTGCTTCAACAGGAATATGCTGATCAACTTGGCATACCATTCTTGGAGACGTCGGCGAAGAATGCGATGAACGTCGAGCAAGCCTTTTTGACAATGGCTTCGGAAATCAAAAGCCGAGTGGGCCCACCGTCGAGCGCGGCCAGCGACCAGACCAGCAAGCTCAAAATCGATCAGGGCCACAATATCGACACTTCGGGCATCCAAGGCTCTAAAACCGGATGTTGCTGAAACATTTAAAAGCCGTATCGTTTCCCTCGGACACGAGTGAGCTTTTTACACTTTTCATTCGTTCCGAAAAACAAGCAAACAACAAATAATGTTACGAGCTGAAAGGGAGGGACCGTTTGATCCATACGACCTTTATTTTCGAAGATTCTAAAGACTTGTGCATATAATACGGGCAATTCCATTATTCTCTTATTGTTTAATTTTTTTCTTTTCTTTTTTTTTCTTTATACTTAACGTATACTATGATATTCTTTTTTTCGAGAAAGCAAAGTAATTGAATGTGTGTCAACTATATTCTGTAAATTTTTAGTGTAATTGATAAATTATTCATTTATACTGATTCAGGCAGCGTTTCAATATCATCACGTTCCCTTGAACTACAGCCATAAAAGCTTAATTTTTACTATATACAGTCTTTATGATCAAATTGTAGTGCGTCCCTGCAGAATTAATTTCACAACTTCTGATTGATTTTTTCCTTTTCATTTTAATAGTGCAGCTTAAACTAACAGTCCATAGCTGCTTTTAACGTGCTCGTTGGTTAAAGGGGTGTCGGACCCGATATGGATTGCCACTATCACGTTTTGTACTTGTATCTTCTTGCATTTGCAATTTAAGAGAGTACGCACTACTGTTTAACGAAGCGTTTGACGATAAAAATTAAATTTTAGCATGGAAGGATAAAGTCTGCTGTATTGTTTTTAAATGTATAAAAATGGTTGTATCTTTGAAAGTTATCATCTCAGTATTGACGCTTGATTCGCGTCGAGTTCTAGTACGCGTAAAGATAATACACCGACCGAGCGCCTCGATATAAATAATATTGATCTTGCGAACACTTTGTTGAACAACTGGGAGGACTTCTCTAAATTGTTGAATTTGCGATAATATTAGTTCAAAACGCGGCCTTGATTCCGACCATCCCCTATTAAATAAAGGAGATAAAAGTGAAAGAAAAAAAGCTAGTGTGTGTGCGTGTTGAGTAGCAAGGATTTTACGAGTGTCTGGGGCATAAAATTTTGAAGCAAAGGTAAATCGAGCTGATAAAAAACCTTATGTAAACAAGTATTACGTAATTGAATTGACGGACCATCGATTTGTTTACCAACAAGCGTGTAGAGAAAAAAGATTACTTGAATCACTCGAATTTTTTTAAAATAAAAACTTGAAAAATCAGTCGATCGTAGCGTACATTCGCAACTTCAGTATAGAATAAGGATTAAGAAATTGATAAAACTTGTAGCTGTTGATCGAACACGCAAAAGGGTGCGGATAAGTTAGGGGCAATTCTAGTGTTAACAAAATAAACGATAAGATTGTATAATCATAATAGAAAAAAATGAATAAAAGAGAAAAAGGAAACTTTTCATTTTGTAGCTTAAATGTTAAAAAAATCGTGTAAAGATGGATGGACGATCTGGCCAGATGCGATTCGCGAGATTCACATATCTCAGTCACAGTGATTCACCTTAAGTTTTACTCAGCGATGCAAAACTCTTGCGGTCGACGTATTAATACTCGGCAATTCTCCATGCTCGCTTCACGACTGGTAGTTGATCGGCGGCTCCTGTTAACAATGGATGTTCTTTTGAAAAAAAGAAAACTTGTAGGGAAAAAGGTTCAAGCTCGCAGGCTCTCGCTCGATCGTTCTCTTAAACTATATTGTAATAATGTAACGTCAATAAATCACTCGATCGGGCTTTATCATTTTATTTGAATGCACACGCAAAGTTTTTAACTGCAACTTTATATAATTGCGGACTAAATTAGTCGCTCTTTCTTTATTAAGTAAAAAAATAAATAAAAAGAAGTTTACGCATACTTATATAGAAAATTTAGCAATTTATGTACGTTTTGAAATACATTTTTCAATTTGAAGTATATTAAAACCTGAAAAAAAAAACAATTTTGTTATTTGTACTACTTGCAATCTCTTCGTGTTAATTTACATATTTTAAAAAAAAGGTACGTATATTCTTTTATAACTAAAGAAAAAGAATTCGGCAGTTAGTACATAACGTAAAGCTTAACGCAGCTATGTAAAAAAAAAAATTAACGAATAAAGCTGAGAACATTTTTTAAACTAACTTCTAATGATGCACGTTGATTTTATTACGACCTTTATTTATACAGAACAAATAAATAATTAACAAAAATTGAAAACGATACTCTTTGCATTCTGTCCAAGCGGAAAACCTCGAAAAAGTCGAAAGCTGCATTAAAAGACTTCATCGAAGTTTATTTTGTAAAAGTTGAATCGATTACCGCGCGTCCTGGTGAGTCAAAGCGTGGGTGCGTGCGCGCGCTCGAACATCCCCTGCGGTCGTCATGGCAACAGGGCTAGAGAAACACACCAGTCCTAGGCGAAATCGAGTTTGGCGTTGCGTTCTGCGCTGCAGAGGTGCAGGCCCGAACTTCGGCTGTTCGAACGTGCCTATATACGATGCACCGTTACACCGTCGCGGGGAAGATCGGCGAGGGGGCGCACGGCTTGGTCCTCAAGGCGTTCGATAATGCCACGACGATACCGAGGCCGGTGGCGCTCAAGCGGATCCTGCTGAAGAGGATCGAGGATGGCATTCCCATATCGGTCGTAAGGGAGGTCAAGACACTCCAGCGGCTGAAGCATCCATACGTGAGGGCGACTTCCGATTGGCGCTTTTATGCTTGGTTTCTGTTTTTAGCTCGAGAGTTATTTTGAGAGTTTTTACTTGTTTCAATGGTTTACCAGTGCCACGTGATGCGTTTGTTTTTATTTCATATTTGTATCGATATAGGCTGACTGCATTGTTGGCAGAGGGTTTAACTTTGAAGTTGTCTTTCAAATTTACATAAGAGTTTTTTCTTTGTGTACATTTTTTCGACATAAGGATTATACTATTAGGCAAATTTACTTAAGATAAAAAAAAGAACTTTGGAGCAAATCGATTAATTATTTTTCTTTATTGTACTATTTTCATGTTGGTCATTATTGTAATGTATGGCAATATACAAGGTACATACATTTAACTTTTTTAAATGATCATAAGTAAAAATTTTTTACTTGAAATGTTATGTCTTCTTTTTTTTCAAAGCACGTTATGACGAATATAAAATCTTCCGAGTTAATTAATGATTGCTGACAAGGCGCATACAAATGAATCGCACGAACAAGGAAAAGGTGGATGATTTATCACTGGACTTTCCAGATAGTCGAGCTGCTGGACGCGTTTCCCGCCGGTTTGGACTTCGTCATGGTTTTCGAGTACATGCCCTCGGGACTCTGGGAGCTACTGAAAGATTACGATAAGCCGCTGAGAGATTCGCAAGTGAAAACGTACATGAGAATGCTCTTGGAGGGCGTTGCTTACATGCATTCCAACAACATTATGCACAGAGTACGAATTCCATCGTCGCCGCTCACTTACGTAATCGATACGTATAGTCGCGTCGATTCTATCATATTTTTGCTATTCATTCAATAGAAATATGGAGAAATTGTTGAACTTTCGGTCGAACGTTGCAGGAGCGCATGAAAAGAGGGTGATCTGATTTTAGGATCTGAAACCGGCCAATCTGTTAGTTCGAGAAGACGGTATACTGACGATCGCCGATTTTGGATTGGGCAGGCTCATGTGGGAGGACATAAGTCGGCCGTACTCTCATCAAGTAGCGACCAGGTGGTACAGGGCGCCAGAGCTGCTTTACGGCGCGAGGTTCTATACCGCGGCCGTCGACATCTGGGCAGTTGGTTGCATTTTCGGCGAGCTTCTAAACAACTCGCCACTTTTTCCCGTTAGTTTGCAAAATTAACTTTGAATTATATTTATCTCTAACATGAAAAAGATTCAAATGATTTTCTATTATAGTTAAAGCTTTATCTCAGAAAAGAATTTTTTCTTCTTTTTATAATCATTAAAAAATGAACCATTTAGATCTTTCTGCAATTTCGATGCGATGATTTAGATGCTATTAAAAAAGTATGCAATTTTACAGGGGGACAGTGACATCGAGCAATTAGCGATAGTCTTAAGCCATTTGGGTTCTCCCACCGCAGAGTCGTGGCCGGAATTGAGTTCCCTGCCCGATTACAATAAAATAACGTTTCCTTATCACAAGGGAGTGCTGTGGGAGCGTATCATTCCCGACGCTTCGCAAGAGGCTGTGGAGCTCATAAAATCTATTTTGATATACGATTCGTCGAAACGATTATCTGCAGAGGAGGTACGATGATTCTTTTTTAACTGCGGCGGATTATCGGGATTAGCGCGCTGCAGCGACGAAACGAATTACTTTTTTTGTCTTTTCATTAGGCGCTCAAGCACGAGTACTTCCACATGAAACCGTATCCCTGCTCAAAGGCAGAGCTGATAAAACCGCCGAGCGACCACCGCAGTCGCCTAAAGCCCAAGGAAGCGGAAACTAATGTCAAACCGTCGACTTTGTTTAAAAATTTATTAAGGATTACGTAAATCTAGTTTTTTTTTCTGTTATTTATCGAAGCAACTTGTTCTACAGCTATCGTGTGTCATCTTTTTAAAAACGTTTTATTGTTTTTTTATAACAGTTGCAAATTAATAAAATATTTTTTTCAAAAAAATTAATTAGTTTTATCTAATTTTTATGTGAAAATATACAATTTATAATTTTTGATACATGCAAGAAAATAAATTAAAACTACATTTTCATCATCAAAGACAGTAAGCCCGTAACTGGAGCACCAGTTTAGCAAACATTTTTCTCAAAGTTTTGCATCACAAATTTTTAATGAATTCGCTATAAAAAAAGCTTTAAAACAAACTTTGAACGTGAATGTACTTACTTATAGAACTTATTAACATTACTGCAAAAAATTTGAACTTATATTCAAATTTTTTAGCTCGATTCGCTAAATTTCGCCTCGTTTACTCCACATAAATCTGCGCCAGAAGCAGACTTTAATTTTTCACACCTTTACATCCCCAGTTCCGAACTTTTGTTAAAGAAAATAAACAATTAGAAATAAAAAAACAAAGTAGATCGTCGAATGTTGACGCATGCGCGCGACCTTTTAGCGCGGCAACATTCAAAAGTCCGCGACGATCGCGCCTCCTCGGTCGGTTACTTAGCGAGCGAGCAACTGCTCCGGATCGCCAGTATTACAGCAAAGTCAGTGGGCAGCGGACAGCGGTACCTTTTCTAGAAGTTTCCGCCGGCGGAAGATTACTTTCCAGAAAGTTACGCCGCGAGCACGCGCACACTGCCTTTTCCTGCGCTCCGCGCGTTCGCCGTTGTAGCGGGCACAGCGCTACCGAGTCACTCGGCCAGTCTGTAAAAGTGTACCGCATCGTGCACACGCGCGAGCCCGAGAACCGCGTTTCTGCACCTATACGCAGCCGAGCAAAGAGACCGAGACACTCGCCTCGCTTCTCCCGCTGCAGCGAACGACACTCGCGAGAATTTTCTAGCGCCTTCGCCGTGGGTACGCGATCAGAGCACCGGGTCAGCTCCAGCCCAGTGTGTCACGGACCTGAGGATCTCGAGGAGCAGTGATATTGATTTGCACCGAGAGGCGCAGCTCGCACGCCGTCCCTAGAATAGTCTGGCGGATTCCGCGGACTTTTTGCGTCCGGACTTGTGCCACCCGTAAGTATAATGTCGAGTCTTCGAGGTTTCAAGAACGAGTGGAGTAGAGTGTCAAGGGAGCTCTGAGCGGATCGCGAGGTGCTCTCTAGTCTCTCTGCGATCGGGAATCGACGATCGACTTATTTGCTTTTCCTATAGGCGTGAATTATGGATGAGGGATCTGTTGCTCGAACGCATGAGAATTGCTCTGGCTGCATGTCATTTGATTATTTTTTAATAAAAGATTACTCCAATTGACAGGCGATTTGGAGTGGTTGCTGTCAGCGAGTTCCTTGTTCAGTAGCCGGAAAGAATGGCCAAGTGGGGTGAAGGTGATCCACGGTGGATTGTGGAGGAGAGGCCGGATGCTACAAACGTTAACAACTGGCACTGGTAAGATTCCTCAAGTATTCCGTTGAATTTTACTTGTTACTCGACATTGACAAAGTCTATTTTTATGATTTTGTCGCTGATTAAATTCATTTTGCTATTATAAATAGATTTGGAGCAACCTAGAATATTGGTCATTCCTAAGACAAATAATTATTTCACTTAATATTTCTTTCGGTTTCAATTTTTGTGAATACTAATATTTTTGACTGTAAAAACTATTTTATAGTCATTATTTGATATTTGATCTATTGTAAATATTACAGGACGGAGAAAAATGCATGTGCCTGGTCACAAGACAAGATTAAGGAAATCTTCACAGATGCCATTATTGAAGGAGATGGATGTATGTAAAATTATTTCCTTACTTTTATTTTCACTCAAATTCAGCAGTAAATAAGCTAATTAAATATTCTTATTGGTTTTAGTCAAATGTAAAATTACTGAAATTGAAAAGTGTGAGGGTGAAGCAGTGGCCAATAATAGAAAAGGAAAATTAATCTTCTTTTATGAATGGAATATTATTCTCAAATGGAGTTCTCCCAGTTCAAAAGAGAAGCAAAAAATAGAAGGAAAAATTAATATTCCTAATTTATCAGAAGAAAATGATATTTCGGAAGTAGATGTAAGTAATTCCTGTAAATCATTTCATGTTATTTTCATCTTTTTACAAAAACAGTTTTTACTAAAATTTTAAATTTTCTGCGTTTTAGATTGAAATCACATTGAAAGATAGCACAGATGAAGGTGAAAGTATTAAGCATTTGTTACATACAAAAGGCAAAGATGCAATTCGAGAAAAGTTGAAAAAATATGTATCAAGCTTAAAAGAAGGTAAATGCTCTTATAATACTTAATTTGATTTGATGCTAAATGCATTCAGAGTTCAGACATACTGACATTTTACTTTTTACAAATTTTAGAATTTACAAAAGGAATGATTCTACCCAAAAAAGATACTATGAAGGAAAATATTTCTAATATTACATCTGGATTTAATGCAAAGGTAAAGAAGAATCCTTATTCCTTAATATTTCTTAATATTATTTTGAAATTGTATATTTTATGTTTATTATTATTACCTATTTTTATAGGTGCAAATGAATTCAACTGTTAATTCAACATCAAATAACAATAAGAATGTTGCATGCAAAATTTCAACAACAACGGTAAAACAGCAGCAAAAATTTATGTGTAGAGGCGAAGAATTTTATAATGTTATGACAACACCTGAGGTAATTTGTAAATATTTTTTCAATATTTTTTCTGTATGCTATTCAAGAGTACAGAATTAAACATAAATTGTTTTTTAAATTAAAAAAATTATTAGCTTTGACAACAAATTATTGAGCAGATTTTTAATTCTACCTTTTATTTCCGTAGATGGCGTTAGCTTTCACAAAGGGTCCAGTGAAGATTGAAGCTAAAAAGGAGGGAAAATTCGAATTGTTTGGTGGAAATATTCATGGAGAATTTGTTGAACTTTCACCAACAAAAATAGTACAAAAGTGGAGGTGCAAATCTTGGCCTTCAGGACATTTTAGTCAGGTAGTTTTTGATATAGCAGAAAAAAATGATCATACAGAAGTCAATATTACTCAAACTGGAGTACCTCTAAGGTAAATTTCATTTATACTTTTGCACAGTAAAATAATTTGTTTTAAAATCATTTCTAATTATTAGGTAAACATTTACTTCCATATTAGTTTTAAAATATTGAATAACAAGTGTTTATTGCAAAACTTTTTAATTTTAAAAATTATTTTTGTGTAATTCTACATGAAAAAGAAAATATATTTTCACGATAAACAAACATATTTATACTGCTTATCATTACAGCGAGGAGGAGTCGACGAAAGTGAACTGGGATCGATATTACTGGGACGCTATCAAGAGAACTTTCGGTTTCGGTTACTTCATATGATTCCCCCCAGGGACTCTTCCGCTCATTTCACGTTCACTTAAAAGCGCGCGTGTTCGCTGCGCGCACTGTCGCCGTGCCCCACGTCGTAAAGGGCTTTTGCTACGTAGGTATTATAAATATTTATTGATAAGTAGATGAAAACCGATGGGCGACGCCAAAACAACGCCTGTATTACTAGAAAAAACAAAATGGACACATTGGGCATCACATGGATCGCGGCGTTAGCGCAGTCCAGGCACACTTGATACGAGATTCGTAAGAAGTAAACAAAACAATTGAGATAAATTGTGTCAATAACCAATTGTTGATGTGAAATTATATATATTTCGATCAGCCGTGTAACGATGAATGAAATAACATAAAAATGACCATTAACTTCAAATTTATTTTACAATTTTTTTCTCCTTTTACTTCTTGATAATATATTTATATTTGATCACGAACAGTTGAACGATTGTTTTGTGGAGCGAAGTTTTAAGTTCAATTTTTATGTTATTTAAAAAGTTTTATACAACAGTGTTTATAAATCATGAATAAATGTCAAAAGTAAAGAGAATTATGTGTTCACTTTTTAAAAAACCCCATTTTACTAACATAATTTCAGTTAAGGCATTTTAATTCTTTGAATTTTCAACGCCACTTGCTTGATATTGTATTGAATAACGTTACAGCTTATTAAAAAGTTTGTAATGTATTCCATTTTTAAAGTACACTACCGTTGCTGCATAAAGCAAAAATGTCATTCTTATCCGTTCTCACGGTAGGCGGCTTTAAAATTTCTGATCCGCGAGCTTTACGGATTTCAATAAAGCACTAACTTTTTTTAAGGATGAATATTTTGCATGACAAAGATAAGGTGCATCCATCAAACTTCATAGTTCGCTACTTTATAAGTTAATAAAATGATTCTTCAGTTAATATAATTTTGTTTTAGTAGTTTCGAATATTATGAATAAATTTCCCATGAAATTTTATTGATAGCTAAGAAAGACTGAATTTTATTATTTTGTAAAAAAATATATTAAGAACATTTTTGTAATATATTTGTTTTTTTTTATTTAATTTAAATTTATAACATTTTTTTTAATGCTTCAAGTAATGACCTCTGTGACAATGTAATCGATTTTAAATTAATTACTTATCACAAAAAAATCGAATAATTCATTATGAAGTGTTTCGTTCGAATTTATTGTTATTGATACATATATTTGATAAAACTAAAATTAAAAATTAACATACTAATTAACACATTTAAAGTGTATACATGAATGTAATAATTCAAAAAATTTAATTTAGACATTGGACTTTTAATCCGAAATTCCGACAGAATAATTTACAATAATATAAACGGTGCAAGCATATATGTCAACACAAAAATTTTTTTAATTTCTTTATTTTATAAATCGTAGCGATCTTAAGCGGCATTATTAATAAAGCACCAAAATCACCGCTTTAACAAATAACAAACATCTAAATTCAATTAAAATATCATTTGTACATCCACGCCCCCCACCCCTCGAGAGACTGTCATCCCTCAATCCGACAGGGCAGCTCCATTCATTACCCCCCTGCATCGAGGCAGAAGCATTCCGCTTAGCCCTCCCAAGGCCCTAATTCCTCATTCACCCCCGGGCTCCGCCGAAAACGTCAGGCACTATTCAGAGGGACCGGATCGCGTAAAGAGGGCGAAAAAGAATCGCAGGGGAGGAGAGAGAGAGAGAGCGATTCGACGGCGAGGCGAAAGTGCAGCGCGCGGGAGACTCCGTAAACGCGGTAAGTAATTAGTGTCTCCCCGGGCCGGTGCAGCGCGTATAGTATGCGTGGCACGCGCCGGGCGTGCCGTTATACCGCGCGGCGGCTGCTCTCGTTAAATCCCCCGTGACGAGCGCTCGAGTGGGGGCCCACGAGGACACGGCGCCGCAATTAAGCGCGACGTATCCCCCGCGCGCGAAGATTCATTTTTCCGAGGGATTGACGCGGCGACGTCGGGTGCTTGGCTGATGTGCCTTTTTTTTCGGAGCTTTGATGCTCGCCCGGGGTGGAATTCAATTGGAACCGATTTCTGTTGCGACTGCGTGTGTTACTACTTGTTTTCGCTTCGGGTGCATTGAATACTCGTCTAGTTTTTTTAACAGTCTTGGTATAGTTGCGGTTTTCCGTTTGAACTAAAATGATTGTAAATTTTTGTTGCTGTAATTATTTAATTAGATTAATAAATTATGAATTATTAATTTATAATAAATATATTTCAATAGAGAAAAATGTTTAAGTGATTGCGAAAGTGTTATGTCTCTCGTATAAGAAGAAATTGGATATAAATTTGAACCTCCAAGCTGATGAAAGACGAAGTTTAGTGGCGATTATGAGACATTAAATGTGAACGATCTCTAACTTACGAAGACGATATTGTGCTGGATTGAAACCTTTTATTAGACGGTCTCGTACACTTGTAGATACTTGATCCTTGATTTTTATGAAACCGTAAAATTAACAAAAAATCTTCCGAGTGATTTCACCAACAATTGTGCATTATTAAAGATGTTATTCAAAATTTTAAATAGTATACATATTCTTTCATAATTGCAACATCAATTAACATTTTAACTCATTAAATAAACAAGAATATTATGGATGGACAACTTTGGAAAGTAAAGATCGTTTATTTTGTATACGAAATAAACCGCCTTTATTTCCATTCTCTCACTGTTTATTTACACCCGTAAACATTATTTTTAATTCGAAACATCGAAAAACCCGCATCTCCCGCAAAATACACACGGCATTCAAATAAACGCGCGTACAAAAGTTTTGCCCATCTTGCATACCCAGACTGCAAAAGAAAAAGCAACAGAACAACAAAGCTGCTTTCCAAGCAAGAAAGATAAAAAAAAGAGTGGAAAAAACAGGAAATCAGCGGCTAAGAAATCGCAATCTCGTGGCGACCACAAAAAAAGGCGCATCAACACGGCTCCTCGCAATCGATGTGAGCCACATGCGCTTCCGCGCGCTCGCTTGTCTTAATTCCTCGGCCGTAAGTCAGCGCCTCCGTCTCTCTTCTTCCTCTTCCTCCGGGCGATCGCCGATTGACCGATGCGTGCGTGTCCCCCTCCTCCGCCTCGCGGCGTCTTATAGATTTTCCCCGTCTTCTTTTTTTTTCGTTCCCCCATCCTCTCGGCCTTGCGACTCCTTTCAGCGCTCCGCGCGCGCTTCGTCACGTCTCCTCCGTTATCGCTGCGCTCCCCCGTCCTCGTTTCCTCGGACTTTGCGCCTCGTTTTTTTCGCGCGCGCCGCTCGTGTACATAAGTTTCGGGGCAGTAAAATTAAAGCCGCGCGCGTCCGCCGCTTTCTCGCTGCAATTTGTTCCTTGATTGCATTGAGATTTATGGCCCGGGGGTACTCTTCAGGCGGTACTCCCTCGGGGCTGTGAGATATCGCTGTTTGGGTATTTTTGATTCGCGGCGCGGCTTTTTCGGAGTTCCGTCGTTATTCCGCGAGCGATGCTTTTTGGCAAACGAAAGAAATTGCGCGGATGTTCGAGCTAACTTCCTGCGGATGCAGGTACTCACGGACAAAAGCGCATGGGAAATTTTGCGAATTTTGCGATCTCATTGGAAACCTCGAGATTTTTTCAGCGTAAAGAGGGGATCGCGCGGCAACAAACGACCCGACATCGTTAATTACGAGCCCCTTTCCCGGGGAGAAGCGGCTCTTTCCAGGTAAAAACTATAACGCGGGATTGCAAAAAAAAAGGGCGCCCGGGTCTTTTCATTTTAACGCGACAGCCGGAGCATTTCCCGGCTATTCCGCGCAACTTTTTACGGCCGCGCCGATGCATCCCGCCGGGCACGCGCGCGTATATGCGCGCCCGTTGATTTTTTTTCTCTCTCCTGCAAAGTACATTGCAGTGCAGGCGCGATGCGCTGTAACTTTTATTCGCGCGCTGCTCTTACAGCGGCTTTCCGTATCAGCGCCTAGGGAACTCGCTGAAAAAATCCAGCCGGATTTTTATACCGGCGCCCGCGCTAATTTGGTCGAATTTAAAGGAGGTTGAATTAAGTAAAATCTGCGCGGGTGAAATTCCCACGCTAATCCGGAAGGAAGTCCTGATTCTATTTGGGGTAGCTTTTGTTACTGAACAGCGAACCCGAAACAAAGATATTTGCACCTATGTAAATTAAAGGAATTCTTTTAAAAAAATAACTTTTCAGCTTCAATTAAAAGTAAATTTTCTTTTGTTTAATTAAAAAAGTAACTTGAATTGTAAATAAATAAATTTTATTGGATAAATTTTCATTGAATAAAGAAAAATTTGCAATTTTAAACCGTTAAATGTAATATTTAAAATTCACGGAGAAAAATTACATTAACATTTTTAATATAGTCTTTTATTAAAGCAAAAAAAAAGCTAAAAATATCTCAAAAATTAAAATATAGTGAATTAGTATATTAAATTATAGTAAAGTTTAAGCTTCATTTTAAAATTTAGTACAGTCACATTTTCTATTATTCCTAAGGTAACATTTTTTCCGTATTAATATCATTTTTTAAGCTGTACTTGCAACGAATTAAATCGTCGAAATTTCCATTGCAAACTTCGCGCGCAATACCAAAACTACTCCCTGCAGTTCATAACAATAAAACAGCATTACACTCGGGGGTTTGGTTAGCCCTCTAATGATCCAGTTCGAGCCCATCACCGTACTCCCATTTAAATTTACTGCCGCGAATCGAATGAAGCCCGAAATGTAGTTTTGACCCGTAGCGGGTCGGGTGCACAACCATAACGCCCCCCGGGTGATGGAGACGAATTTTCGCGAGTCGAGGCAGCTTGCGCGACTCTATTTTCTTTCGCCCCGGGCGGATTCCGCCGACGGAGCCGACGCCGTGGGAAACTCGGGATCGGAATTCCCGGCGCGGGATCGAAGGGCGCATTTCCGGGACCTTTGTTCCACGCCCGGCGAGGCTCCACGGGGGACGCGTCGAAATTTCGCGGGGCGTAACGAGCTTTGTTGCGCGCGGGCATTTTTTTGCGTACTTCGAGCTTGCGCGGAGCCGCTAGTGCCGGATGTAAGCTGGGTGTAATTAAACTTTTAAATTGAATGGGATTAAAGGCTGGTTACGCGTGAAGTTGAACAAAATTTTTTAATGAAGTTTAAAGATTAAAAAAATTTATTGATGCTGCTTCTCTTTGATGTTCTTTTTTTATTTTTTGTTTCACTCTGGATTTTAATATAATATTCGTGTGTTTCAATTAAATAGTAGAATAAATTTATTTTCTTTTGAATAAATAATTGAAACAGATTTTTTTATGTACAATTATCCTATTTATTTTTACATTTGTCATTTAAATAAAAAAACCATATCTAAAGAGTGAAATTAAATAAATGCTAAAATATTTAAACGAAAGAAGAAATGGAAAGCGTGGTTGGGGCAACATATTTTTCGTGATATGCAAACGCCCATACCTGTTATGCAGCGATATGCTAATGAATCATAAAGTACCGACTGGCTAGTAGCAACAGGGAAAAAAGTAATGTTTGCTGGGTAAACATTTATAATTTTATAGCATACGCCGTGCGTGTTTTCCAAATAAATAAAACACTGGCTGACCAATTGCATTGCCGCATTCTGTCACTAATGCGATCATTTTTTTCCTATAATTGCAAAAATAGTTCTGGATTCATTATATTTCTGATCGGTATGAAATTGCACGTGAGCTTTTATTACGTTTCAAAATTAACACTGTATTATAAGTATTTATAATAGATTGGAATTACATGATGTAATTTAAATGACAAAAGTAGCGGCAGGCGTAGAAAGTTGGCTCGAACGTGAAAAATTCCCAGGGTATCGTCGACAGGATTGTTCTATAGAACAATTTATCGACAAAAAATTTTTATTGGTCATTAAAAAGTATTCGAGTTTTTATTTATACAGTTTACGTCCTTTTTTTCACTGCTGTAGTAACTTTTTTTTTCGAAAATTTAAAGCACGTTTCAAAGAAAAGTTTTTAAATTATTTTTTAATACTTTACTGGTGCAACGTTAACGTTTTTGCTAATATAATTTTAAAGTTTAAAAAATTGTACAAAAAAAGACATCCATTAAAAATGAAAACTGATTTCACGAGAAATAACGCTCCAAAAGACAATTAAGTAAACTGCGCTGTTCAAAGCTGGCAGCATCGCATTCGATCGTCAAGCTCCTGAAAAATTCAAACAAGCCAATAGTTTAAAGTAACGCGATCCCAAGAAACACAGCGCGCGCGGAGGGGCAAATCAAAACATCTCGCTGACCTTCTTTTTCCCTAAGCAAAAGCGGCCGAGGCACCCACGTAACACGAGTCTCTCCCCCTAAAAAGCGGGGAAAAACAAGCCCGCAGTGCACTTCCTAAAGAGTCGCTTGAACCTTGATGCCTCCCAGGCGGCGGGTCGAGTTCTCGTCGGGCGTCCCGCGGCGCCTCCGCGCGCGCGCGCGCACGCACACCCACCCACACGTACAGTCGCATCTCGGGAGTCCCGCGCGCGGAGGATCGATTGATGCTCGGGCGCGAGATAAAGCGGCAATCAGCCGAGGCCGTAAGTGGTAAGGGCTCGGCGCTGGTCGGCCGATCTTCGGCGCGTCCGGAGTGCGACCCCCCCGCGCCGGCATGAATGAGCGGAGAGAGAGAAGGAGAGAGGCGCAAGTGCGCGCGCCTTCGAAAATCAAAATCAATGTAGTCCGCTGGCGCGCCGGTTAGTGTCGCTCGTAGCTCCCTCGCGGCGCGCGAGCGCCTCGCCCACGCCCAGCTCCTCCCCCCCCTCACGGTGTACGTGTGCGTGCGTGTGCGTGCGCGCGGGGGTAACGCCGGGCCGCGGATCGACGCCCGCCTGGACCCCCCCTTTTTCCCAGCGCGCGCGCGCTTCTTGTTTACCGTCGGGGTGTTGCGCCAGACCGAAATTTTACTGGGTGCTTTATATATAGAATGCACTGCGTTTTTAAAAGTTTCTTCGATTTTTTGGATGGATGCGCGTTTTTCTGTGATCTACGTAGGAAATGATTATTTTTTTACGTTTTTTTTTTTTTACAAGGGCGACCGCAAAGTTTGCACGCGCAAATCGGTAAGACGCTGGTCGGGAGTCAGCGCGTGAATTTCAATGAGGCGACGTTCGCCCCCGAACTCGGTAAAAAGCCATGGGATCCGAGTCCCGAGCCACTTAAAAATAGTGCTTCCCAAGTCGAATTCGCGTGGATCGTTCTTTCTCTCTTCGTCGCGCTGTGGGGACGAAAAATCAGGCGACTCGAATAAAAAAGGAGACGGCCTCATTAAAAAGACGTTCGCGTTTAATTGCCGGTCCTTTTAGTCCGAGCGTTCGAGCTGTTATTCGCGAAGACAGGGAGAGCGGGAATATTTCTCTGAAAATTCAATTTCATCCATTTCAGGCAAAATTTATCTTTAAATCGGACAATTAAACGCCCCCGCGCAAAACGCCTCTACGTATAGACACCCTACTCTCGTATCTTCCGCTTAATGAGCATAAAATTAACTTTCGATTATAACGAAAGTCATTTCGCCGAGTTTTTCGACGCGGGAATTAATTAAATTTCACCCGATGCGCCTTTTCTTTTTACGATTTGTTTGCCGAATGTTATAAAGGGGCAGGCTTGAATTTTCCCGCCGTCGATTCGACAATAAGTGTACTTTTTATTAAACTCTTGGCGATGCTACTTTGTTAATGTACAAGCGACTGGTAAAATTTCTTTTATCTTTTTTCAGTCAGCTTAGAATAAAATTATTTAAAAGAAATCTTTTTGTGCTGGAACATTAAACTTGAATGAAAGGAATAAAGTCGGATAATTACGTACAATCGGATAATGGAATCAAAGAATAATTTAAAAAAAAAAAAGTGTGCATGCAAGTGTTCGTGATATCTCAACCTAATATCCAGGGAAAGTGTTAAAAAAACGATAAGGGATTGAAAAGTTTTATCTCGGAAAACATGCGAGCGGCTATAAAATCGCTTGTAGCGGCTTACAGATAAAATTTCTCAAATTCGTGCAAAGAGAAACGTGAATGCTCACTTTTCCCGAGCACTTTATGTTTTTATTCCTTTTTTTTACCACGGACTTTCCTCCCCCCTCTCCTCGTTTCACTCCCACCGCTCCTCTTTTTGCCTTATTTACTTTTCTCTTTATGCCCTTCTTTTACACTTATTCCACCGGTCGCAGCTTCTTTCTCTTCGCTTTTTTTGTTTTAATTTTCCTTCCTCGCCTTCATTTATTTGTCCCTTTCTAATTTTCTCCCTGGTCTTTCATTTTTTTCCCCGAGTTTATTTATCCGTCTCGGTCGACGCGTTCCGTTCATTTTGGCCGCCGCCAGGACTCGAGTGTCATCTTCGCGAAACGTTTTTAGTCGACGGCTGTATATAAATTGTTGGTTGAAAGCAAGTAACACTTGGTATCTTTTTTCTCGACTCCATACGTTTCACTTTTTCTCCGGAGATAAGCGCGAATTCATGCTTATCAAGTTGCAGCGGCAAAAGAGCTGAGAATAAAGGAGGACGTCGTGCAGTCCCGCCGGTGCAATTATTAAATTAAATTTAAATTTCCAGTGGATGGATAGTAATAGTATGAAAAAGCGCGTTTTCTGATGCTAAACAAAAAGGAATTTATTTTCTCTGACAAAAGAAGTTGATTTTAGTGTGAAACGATTCCTGCATAAAAATGAGATGTAGGTAATTTGCATAAAAATGAGATGTAGGTAATGATAATCGCATAATACCTTTAAATTTCGATTACCTATACCCTTGCTTCTTACTATTAAAATTTTAGTTCGCAAATTTT
>JAXIUT010000037.1:23733935-23744793 GCA_035586675.1 Eurytoma californica | reverse complement strand
CGGCTGCGCGCGCGTGCACACATATCGGAAAATTATTTTCACCCCGAACGCTTTCTCTCTCTCGCTCTCTCTCTCTCCCGTTCGCTCCCTCGCTCCGGTGGGCTCCGCACTTGCGCACGGGACGGCGGCGTACACGTACCTATACACCCCGGGGCTCGCGGGGAGGAAGAGAGGATTTCCCAGCGTCGCGCGGCGAGACCCGCTAATTTATGCCCCGGCGAATTATACTCCGAGTGTAGAAAGCGAGAAAAAGAAAGAGAGAGAGAGAGAGAGAGAAAGAGAACGGGTGGAAAAGAGAGGGGGTGGCTGGATTTTTCCGAATGGACTTGACTCGGCTGCTGCTCCGTGTTTTGGGCGCGCGCGAGAGCGGGCGCGGGCGTGTCGGCGTGCGTGGATGCTGCGCGCGCGCGCCTCGCACCCTCGCTCTTTCTCTCTCTCTTTCTGGCCCGCACGCTCACCCCCTAGCGTATATACGCGCGCCTGGCGCCTTATCTCCCGCGGCCGTGCGCACCCTCGTGTCTTTCGCATTTACCATTTCTCCTTTTTTTTTCTCTCTCTCTCTCCTCTTCTCTTTGCCCATGCATATATATCACCGTCTCTCTTTCGCTCCCGGTACTTAGCTTGCTCTACGCTCGCTTTCCCTTTCGAGTCGCCGGAGGTCGGCGCGTGCGAGGATCGGTGAAATCCTCGCCCCCGTCGGGCATTAGCGGCGGAACGAAGCGAGTGACGAGCCCGAGCGTATAGGCGCGGCCACCGGCGGGAGGCGCGCGCACATCTCCGCGCGAGAGGAGCCGACGGTCCAGCTCTCCCGCAAACACACACCCGCACACACACACGTTCGGGCGAGCGCGTGTCCCTTCCGGTGCGCGTGTGTGCGTGCGAGCGCGAGGGAGCGAGCGAGTCCGCCGAGTAGAACAAGTGGTTTTCGACGGACGAGCGCACTGCGCGATTATCCTCTTGCCCCCCTTTTTGCCTCCTCGGCAGTAGCCCCCTCGAGCGCTCGCGAGGCTTGTTTGCGGCTCGCGCGGGACCAGTGATTGACCCGCGCGCCCGCTCGCCTGTTTACAGTCTGATTAGTGCGCCCGCCGTTTCGAGCGCGCCCGAAAGTTTCGCGACCCCGAGGCATATCGCGAGCGTGGCAGCCCCCGATGGCCCCCCCTCCCGCCGAGCCCGGCGCGACCCTTTTCCATTTTCCAGCCCCCCCTTCGGGGGGAGCGCGCGCGCGCGCGCGGAGGGGTGTGTATAAGCCACTGCGCTTTTTCGAGCTCGCCGGGGCGCCGCCGATGGGGGCCACATTACGCGGATCACCCGGGGGCCAGCGGCGAAGAATTTTAATCGAAATTTTGGGCGACGCTCGCTCGTAAGCTCGCGCGAGGCTGCGTGCTTGTGTGTGTACGCGGCGGAGGGTGAGTGCGCGTGGATGGGAGCGCGCGCGGGGGTGCGAGAGTATACACAGGAAGCAGGAAGTTTTCGACGGATCGGCCGGCCGGATTCCTGCGTGAGCGATGGGCCGCGCATTGTTTTGCGGTTCGAATAATTTCCTTTGTTTACAGGGGAGGTGCGCCTCGGCTGACCCACTTTTCTTTTGTTGCTAATAGTTGCGTTACGGCCGGGCCGATGAATTAAAGCGGCCGGCGATACAAGTTGCTCTTTTTGTCGAACAAGGAAACTTTTTTTTTCTGCGAGGGAAAAAATTGAAAGTTTCTTTTTCATACGCGCGGCTACAGGCGATTTTTTTTTCTTTTTTTTTTGAAAATGTTAGCGCTGTTGAGTTGCTCCAGGGACTAGAGAGTACTGTGAATAGTATAGCGTGGCCGGGGCAGCGATGCACAGTGATATGTATCAATCATTGCAGATGAAGCTTTTGTTTTATAGAAAGGTTGGTTTTTTAGCGTGGAAATATTTTTCCATAAATGAAACCAGATAAAATAATTATGCTATCGTAGGCAGCTTTTTAATTGATTTTTTTAATACTTCTGACAAAAAGAATTTTTAATAAGTGATATAAGTCAATGTATGTAGTGTACGGTCGGATAAAAGTGTAAAATTTTTATGTTCATTCATTTTGTCACTTCGTAGTATGCTCTTAGAAGGAGCTTTTTGGAAGTTTATAACGTGACTGTAAGTGATAAAATGTTAATTTTTTATGATAAAATAAAAATGCTAACGCAACTATTACTCATGATTTTGAAAGCATTACTTACATTTTTGTTTAAAAGTGTACGGATAATATAAATATCTTTACCAACTTTTAAAAACAGTAACAGCTTCATTTCTTGACATTTTAATAAAAATTAGTTTTAATAATTTATTAACACTGTAGGCTTTTTACACCAAACAGTATAACACTGTAAACGTAGTACATGTCTCTGAATTACATTATTCTTGTAAAAGAAAGTTTGAAAAATGTAAGACATCTTAACTTGGCTTTCAACAACGATTTCTTACATTGAAAGCTTTGAAAAAACCCTTTACTTATAATACCGAGAATTTTATATGTTGCATCCAACTTTTTACAAATTCTGAAGAATAAAAGTACCGTACATTTTCATCCGCCTCAAAAAAGCCAAGATCCGGCTACATACAATACACTTACCTTGAACATTTCTCTTTTGAATTAAAAAAGAAAAAAAGTGCCTTGTGAATGCAATTCGTACTCGTATTACGACAGAATAAGATATTTCAAAATCGCAGAACCCGTTCATTTCGTCAAGAAAAAAAATTCACTGGAGGAAGATTTGAGTCAGTTCCGGTTTCCCATTCAGCTCGAAAGGTACACCTCCTTCGATTCGCGGTCGTATCGATTCGCTTCAAAAAAAAAGGTAAATAAAAGATTAATAATTCAGCAGCGAACCGAGAGCCGTAGAGCCGAGCTCCGATCGGAAGAAAGTTAAAAATTATAAGACTTACCGAAAGATACAATGAATTGATCCTATAGTGTTTCCAACGAACAAAAGGTTACGCCGTCTCAAAGGGTTGGAGGGGCCGGAGCAGGAATCGGCGGAAAGTCGGAGTGGAATCGCGTGCTTCCGTGCACTTTATAAAGTTCAATTCGAATACTTCAATTCCATTTCGAGCGCGGGGAGCGTAATACATTGCGCCGTTGCATACTACCGCTTCGCATCCATTTCTCACGTCCTTTTGAGATTTTCCCTTCTCTTTCCCCGCGACTGCGACTCGCACTCCTTTTTTCCGCGAATGCGAGGCAAAATCTTTGCAAAGTTTCCCCATATCTCCGAAAAACGCATTCCCGTAAAAGTGTTTAGGTTGGCGGTATTGGGGGGTGGGGGGTGCTGGGAGAAGAGAGAATTATTAGTGGGATGGATGAAGAGAAACTCAAAGTTGAATTGTCGAGGGCATTATTTTGAAGGTAGAAAATTTAGTTGGTTCTCTTTTTTTCCCCGCTTTCCACTTACTTAATTAACTGTCTGCTTCTCTAAAAGCTGAAAACAACCTTCGCTGTAAGTAGAAAAGCTAGAGACTACTATGACAACGCCGTAAACGGGAGTCGGAGTGAAGGAGAGAGATAGAAATTCTGTTTTAGGTGGAGGATTAAACGTAGTTGGCTGTAGTAAATAAGAAAAGAATAAAAAAGAGCTTATATTTAAATAAATCACTCGTCTTCGTTTCGTTAGTACTGGCGTTATATTAACTATCCCGAATGATTATTCCGACTCAGTGATAACAAAAGAAAAATATTAGAAAAGTAAATCTGTACCCAATTATCTGAGACTTCACTGATAGAAAAATCCAGGAAAATTTCCTTAAATTTGAGAAAATTCTTCTAAAAACTTGTAGGAAATTCTAGATCTCCTTTTTCATACATCAGGTGTTTCTCCTATAAAAATAGGAAAACCTTCTAAACGAAAAAGGAGAAACTCCTATACGAAAAAGAAGAACCTCTAGAGACCTTTTCATTTAGGAGTTTCTTCTTTTTCGGTTAGGTAAGTCCGAATTAATTTTTCATTCCGGAGGATCGTACCATTCCCCAATACCTCCTGCAATTTTCAAATGAACAAAGCGCATTCGAATAATCGTCAAATTACTAATTAAAATTTCTACATCACAAAATTCCGGCAACAACACAGCCTCCTTCACTCCTCTCCCCAAACCCCCCTACAAAAAAAAAAAAAAAAAAT
This sequence comes from Eurytoma californica, assembly GCA_035586675.1. Taxonomy (NCBI): domain Eukaryota; kingdom Metazoa; phylum Arthropoda; class Insecta; order Hymenoptera; family Eurytomidae; genus Eurytoma; species Eurytoma californica. Next base: position 23,740,654 of record JAXIUT010000037.1, on the reverse strand, counting down.
GCGCCTCCCCCTCCCCGCAAAAAAAATTTTAAACCTCGTAAAAGAGAGAGAGGAATTAGACTCCGAATTCCCCCGCGTCGCCCGGTACTTTTTTTCCGCCATCCTCCGCGCGCGAAAAATTCGCCCCGCGCTTTTATCTACTTTGCCGAGGGTGGGCTTGCGCGCGCGCGAAAAAACGAGGAGCTCAATTAGCGAGTCCATTTGGCGGTTCGAGAGACTTATGGCGAGTTAGCGCCGGGCGGCTTATATTAAACTCGGCCGGTGCGCGCGGGCTCGCATTAGGTCCGGACTGCGATCGTTAATTCCGCGCGCGCGGGGCACCCCCGAATCCGGCCGATCGCGTTACCCGCTGTGGCCGCGCGCCTCTCGACTGCGCCCGGACGAGAGCACCTATACGTCTCTAATAGGCTTACGCCGCGTCCGTCCTCCTGGCCGACTACTGTTTCGACTTTTTTTTTTTTGTTTTCGATGCTACGGCGTTATCCTATTGTGCGATAGATATGGAGGGTGCATTAATTGAAGCAGCGAGGGATGCCCGATGCTTTGAGGAATTCGCATATTGAATTTTTTTGCATTTTATTCGTTTACGGATGTGGCGCAAAAAGTAAATTCGAGAGGTTTATTACTTGTCGGTAAAGAACGATTTTATGATTATTATTTTTTTTCAACGAGCAAGTTTTACGTAATGTTTTATCTACATATTTTTATCTATATATTTTTATCTATATATTGCATGATATCATTAAACAACTTATTTCTTTAGAGAAAAATAATTGACTTCATCAATGTTTTTGGAAGATTAGATAATAAAATGCAAAGAATATTTTTGTTTGATAAGATTATATCAAATAATATTTGAAAATATGAATACTCAAGAGATAAGAACAACATGAGGAGTTTAGAGGAAATTAACTCAAAGGATGCCGACCTAGAAAAACATTTATTTTGAATACACGTCTTGCCGTACCCGTCAGTTTCTACTTAAGCATTTGCTTCCACTCTAATGACATAAATTCGTTCTGAACATGCTTGCAAAAAGTCAACAAAAAATCGTATGGATAAAAATATGACTTTTTTTCTTCATTTGACGAACTTTATTTTATAATTTATGGCGTACGCTCTAAAAAAATTATTTTGGTCGCGTGGAGTATTATAAGTAAATCACAACGCAATCAAATAAAGTGCATGCAAAGAATCACGATACATCATCGAAATTCTTATATTTTTATTAGTGAACGTTACAACTACATTATTTTTCAAACGTTTCAATTGTTCAAAAAACCCCAGTATCGTACCCGACAGCCGGCCGTACCTCAACAAGAAAAACTTAACGCGCCGCAAGTAAAACAAGCGTCAAGAACGTAAACACTCGGTGGTAGCGAGCAGCGAAAAAAAAACCTGTCGAAAAGCAAATAAAGCGCGCCGGCAACCACAGCTCGTCCAGTGCTCCAGCGTAAAAAGCCGCAAAAACGCGTCCCTTCAAAGCCGCCGAAACGTACAGCCGCGAACGAAATAAAGCCAGCGCGTACAGCGAACGAGCCGGAGCCGGCGATAATTGGAGCTGACGTGCGCGCGGACGATCCGCGAAGACAGCGACAAAAAATAAGCCGCGACCCCCGTACCTTCCCAATCACGAGGCGCGAGCCTCCCTCCCCGAAAGGATGATTAATGAACCGTGGGAATCTCGGCGGGTGCGAGAGAGAAAAAAAAGAGGGACGGATGGGTAAGAAATAAAGCATAAGTCGGTCGGCCGGGGCAGATCTGTCGGCTTGTAAATTACCGCCGTGCGACGCGGGGTAAAATCGAAGTGGCTAAATGCAACGATTAGATACACAGCAATCCGGTTAGTTTCTGGACGGGCGAGTCGCGCCGTTATACTATAGCGCCGGCGAGGGGGCCGCCGGCACCGGCTGACCTCGCTGAATTTCGACATTGTAACCCCGATTAAATTACAGAGCGGCCGACTATAGCGTGTCAAGTGGATATAGAGACCGAGCGAAATTTCCGGTATTTTGCGCAAAATTTCCCGATGGCCTGCCCCGCGCTGCATCAATCATTCGTTTTAAATAAAGAAAATTGTTGCGCCGCCGGTCAGCTGCGTGGGATGATATTTTTTTTTGTTCAAATTGACGGATTTTCGCGTTATTGGACAGAATTGATCGCGGGATTTGTCGACGAAAATTGCTTCTAATGGTGTCTTTAGCAAGTGTTGAAGATTTTTTTTTTATAATAGAAGTTATGATTTTTTAATTGCTGTAACTGTAGTTGAAAAAGAACACAGAGTAGTAAAATTTCCATCCCGGTGCAATTACCGACACCGATTTCAATGAAGCGCTGAGAAAATGCCGACAATTCAAATTTTATTGCCGTGCCCTAACAAAACAATTTGACAAATATAATGCTGCACTGAATATTGACGAGAAAAAATTGCGACGATTGAGATGTGATCGAATTCAATTTAAATATTAATCACAAAAAACGAATTAAAATCTTATTTACGAGGTATTCATGAAAAATATGTCAATTGCGTTTTATTTTACATGAAATTCTGCGAAATAATTACTTTAATAACAATTTCTTTTAAATGTTTTCATATAAAAAATAATAATTAAAAGCACGGATTAATAAACAAAAAATTGCTTAGCGTGTTTCATAAATTTGTATAATTTTTCGTATAAAAGTAAATGAGTAAGCTCTCTTTATGGTCGTTCATAAATATTTTAACTTCGTCATCTGCATAATTACAATATTTTAGTATTTTCTATTCGTTTTTGAATGTGGAGAAAGATACACAATTTGGAAAAAGTCCAAACCCAAATCGACTGCTTCTTGCGTTAAAATGCGCAAGTAGAAACAGACGGGTACGGCAAGACGACGCTTTTTCCCTACAAGTAAGAGGATCCATTTTCAAGTTAAATGATTTTTCGCACTTTAAACGACGACAAAAGGAACATTTCGTTTTACACCAACCTCTTGAACGTCTATTTCTCACTCCTGCCACGGGAATAAATCACGGAATTTCACTATTCTTTCTGATTGCCGTACTTTCAAAGACGCAGAAAGCCATTCCTCAAGCTGGCCGCGTGCTTTTCCCGGCGACTCGGTATTGCGCAATTTTTGGTACACATAAAACACCGCCATTATGCAGGGCCAGAAAAATTATTCCATACTTTACAAAACTTTATTCCGCTGTGACGGGAGAAAATTTCTCTCTCTCTCTCTCTCTCTCTCTCTCTCTCTCTCCCGTCGCGGTGAATTGATGCAATAGTGGAGACGGAACTTTGAAAAAAGTACGAGAGCTCTTATCCGAGCTGCGCTCTTGAAAATAAATAAAAAAGCTAACGGCTAATGTAGAAGCTCCCGGCGTAGTTCTTTTCGTGTGTGTATATATATACTCGAGTGAAAATTCAATTCGCGAAGGCGCAAATACTGATTAACAATAATTTATCCGAGCGGCGAGATATTTGAGTGGATTAAACGGGAGCCCGGCGAGCGACGAGAAAAACGAGGAGGGAATCAATAAGCGCAGCTTTTCACGGTGAGCGAAGCGCCCGAAAAAAAGGATACGATATCAACGCGCATCGTCGGATCCCATCGAGCCACGGCGAAACAGTAAATTGCGTTCTATATTTTTACGGAGTATAAGAAGCTAGGGAGGGAATCTCAAGCGGTACCACTTCGCTCAATTTTTTTTTTTTTTTTTTTTTTTTTATAGATTCGACCTTTTTCTCTCTTGTTATGTGTTTAATCGAAATAAAATGTAGTTACGTCACGATTTTTTAAAGTACGATACGGTGCTCTGTTAATGACGCACCGCGGGTTCTATCTATAATCCGCTGGCTTTTTTGTTGTGTAATTTATTAATAATCGAACAATGCGCAAAGAACGTTCAGATTTTCTAGTATAAAAGCGCTAATAACTATGCTCTTTTATTTTTAGTAGGCTATAATTAACGCCGTTGTCGCGGGCTTAAAGATACTACTAAAGTTTTCAATTTTTAATATTGAAAAATTAGCGGGTTAACTGACCCAGTTACCATGACCTTAATGACATCTTAGATAATTAATTAATCCGATTTATCGGTTATAAGCACGTCTAGTTTATATTTTATTTTATTTTATTTTGCACGCATTCGTGATTGACACAGCTTTCGCCTATCTTTATTTAAGAATAACAGGTATAATTATAGCATACAATTTTAAATGTAATTAAATTTGGAAAAATTGAAGTTTTCATCATAATAACGCGGATTTCGTTGCAGTTACTATTTTATTGTCAATTTTATTCGCCGTTTGCATAAAAATACATTGTTTTTATTTTTTGTATTTATTTATTGGAAATCTAAAAGACTAAAAATCCCTTAATAACTTATTTGAATTATTAAATTAAACTTAAAAGGTATAGTATTAGGAAAAGGTAGTAAGTTTAATTAATTAAAAATTATTGAATTGCAACGGCATATTTACATTTATACGGTATCCGTTGGCAATGTGTATTTTTAATAAGAGCAATTGAAATTTTATGTATATTAATTCTTAAAACAAAAATATTTACTCTTGCCATATAGATTTAAAACTCAGTGTATTGAACTTTCAGAAAAAAACTGTAAAGTATTATATTAAACGGTGCTGGTGAACTTTGGCAGTCTGCCAGTGTACGAAATACTATGTTTACTCTCTATTATCATTCTCTTTCAAAGCTCGCGAATAATTTAATTAAAGTGTCGAATCATAATATTATCACAAAATGTTTCATCTCATTTTATTTTTAACAATTTCAAAGTGCACAATATTAATTTAAATTCATTAAGCGTAGTAATACATTATAGTTTTCATTAATTTTTTCCTCGCAATAATTATGCGGTTTCAACAAACTTAACATTATTCTATAATTTTTAAATTTATGATGCACCCTTATTTAAATACGCTGAAAATTAAATATACAATTGTCGTATTTTTGTATTTAATTGAAAGTTATCTCCCGCATGTAATGAATTTTGCAGTTCAATTCGGTTTCTCGTGTCGGTCAGCAATATCAAAACGAGCACTGCCGTTAAAACGAATTTAGTTTTTGTATCGAAGGTATAAATATTTCCATTTGCAAGAAAATTATTTAGCTTTAGCTTTTCTCTGTTATCAATTCCCTTTGCAGCTTGTCAATTTTTGCGAATGTATTACTTGGAAGGGGTAATTTAATTCTACGTAATCATATGCCAGTTTTAAATCAGCGATTTTGCAATCATCTTTTAATCAGTTTATAATTTCAAAGTCGTAATAATCCTCGTTTTCCAATTCGATTACTAAAAATGTTGTAAAATCCTGAAACTTAAATTAAAAATGTCTGCTGACTAAAAGTAATCTATTTAATTATCAGATGTAATAATCAGTAGGAATAATCATTGTTAGATTTTCTTTGGTGGAGTAACTTGTAGTAGGCTTTGATTTTAAGGTGGTAAACCGGTTATCGAAGCTGAAAATAATTTTAAACATAAATGTCTAAAATAAGGATAAATGAATTTTCGTTTCACTAAAAATATTCTGGAAGGCCGGTGAAGTATCTTCTTGGGTATTGCGATATTGCGATATTGGCGCAATACTGGTATACTTACCGCCAGATGGACTCGGAGACATGTCTCCTGATAACGAGACTTCTCTCTCAATTTTATATAAGCCACCTTATGCAAATCTATGCATGGTTGGGTGTCTGATACACTGGCTTATGCCAGTATACCAGACACCTAACTATCACAAAACTTTTTATAAAGTTATTATAAAATAAATATTTAACGATTGAGCAAATCGACTGAATTATTGTATTCATTGTTCTAATCAAGTGTCACTAAAATTTCAATAATTTCTTTTTATAAGTCATACATCAATTCCATTAGTGTTTTGATTAGTTTTTCTGTGGCTTGAGCATTAAACGCGCAATGATCTGTGAAGGCGGCGCCGCCAAAATCGGGAGGTGGAAAAAAGCCGATAAACCGATTTCATCAGAATTATTAATTTAATCCTCCCTGATTTGATTATTGTTAATCATACACTGGGTTAGCGTTTCGGTAATTAGGTTACCAGAGCAAAACAGGTATTAATATTATTTTTTTCATGCCATAGTCGAAACATGATCTATTGAAATTCGAACGTTATTTTCTTCAAATAAAAGACTGCGTGCACTAGTTAATTGGGAGAATTAATTAATAACTGGTAACAATTGTTGTTTACGTAAGGTACGACATACATAATTTGTGTCATTTTAATTTATTTAATGCTGCATTGAACATTAAATTAGTATTATGATTAATTAATGCAAACGTAGGTAGGGTAGGTATATAACTTCCTTCGATAATAAGTATAAATATTTACGAAAATCAATCTTAAAACATATAATTACATTGTTGACTGATTGTTGACGAATATTATATAGTAGTATCAATGGAAATTTTAAAAGATTGTGCTTATAATTAACTTTGACTCGTTTAGCTTTTTCACAATGCATTTTGCATAATTTATTGTTAATTTTTAACTATGAATTTGAGATGATCATATGATAGAATACGAGATTTTTCAGTACAATAGAGATCCAAATTACAGTTGTTCCAATAATTTCCAATAAGAGTTTGCTCTCTTATCAATATAAAAACATTTCATTACCATGTAACTCTCCCTAGGTAATCTCTTAAAATGCTCATCGGTGACGTATTTTCAAAAATAAGCCACGAT
>JAXIUT010000037.1:23704103-23733835 GCA_035586675.1 Eurytoma californica | reverse complement strand
AATTATTCTACCAAGAAGTTATTCTAGACTATCTTCAAAAATGCACTTAAATAGCGACACAAATACTTATTTAATTAAGTAAATTTTCCTATCAGTTACTGTATCCAAATTGACATCAAATATACCCAATAAAACCCCATAACGAACTTACACAATTTATCCAATTTAAATGTCCGTTCTGTCAGCCACAGAAAAAAAGAAAAAATTCCGTTCTAAAGGAATATCATCGTACCTGGCTCAGATAAAAAAAAAGGGGGGGATAGAGAGAAAGCGAGAACAAACGGGGTTTTATACAGGGTGCCGCGCGTAACGCAGCTCGACGTTATAAAAGAATTAACGTTGCGGTTGCAGAGCTCAAGACGTCAGCGTGGCTGGGCGATTAATGGACAGGGGAGCGACTGCGTGCTGCCGCCGTCTGCGGCGCGACATGCGTTATCATCATGTATCATCTGAAGCCCAGATCGCAGCCCGAATGAACGTCCCACGCGCTTACCGGACTTTAACATGCACTGCTCCAGCAACGGACCTGCAGCCTTACTGAGTACGTATTAAGCGGCCCGACCTTTCGCCGGACACGCCGGCGATGAATAATTGCCGCGGCCCGATGAAACTTTCATTAGGATATGGAGGAACGGCGCGCGCCACCCCACCGGCAGCCCATCAATGATGGATTCGCCGATGCGATTACTTCGCGTCTATGAGAATGCCCTTATCGGCTAAGGATGAATTCGAGATGTGGCTGGAGAGAGCCGCGTTATATTCCCGGCTTTGCGAGCTGTTCGAATTGGGATACGCTACGTCGTTCGTGCGCTAATTTAATAATCATACATTTTTCGCGATAGGTTTGAGGGGTTGTTTTTTTTTCCTTTTTCAATTAAAAAAGAAAGAAGTATTTTTTCATTTCAAAGGATTTTTCTTAGCGCGTCTTACGACCCGGGCTACATTTTTTCCATTTTTTTCTTTGAGATGAGAAAAAAATTCTTTTTAAACAGGGAGAAATATTTTTCTTCTCCTCTAGCCACCTTCTTTTGTCTTTAGTTCACTCCGCGGTTATAAATGTAAAGATTATACTTAGACCGTAAATCCCTATAAAGTTTTATTATCTTTCGCGCTCTAAAATATTTATGGTGTTGAGTGTAATGCAAATTTTGAATTAAATTTAAATAGTGCATTTACAGTTGCATTAAAATTTTTAATACACTCGGTAAAACCAGCAACGTGCGCGGTATGAAATATACAAAAATGTAAAAAGGGAAATAATTAAAAGTGAGCAAATTTTAGTTTTTTAAAATCAACGTTAAATTCTTTTAAAAAGCCTTCCTTTGAATATAGAATTTTTTCCGCAGTAATTTAATTTACCTTTCTTTTTCCGCGTTAATATAACTTACTATTTAGTCGTTTTTTACGTTAATCGTGTTTTTCAATAAAATGATCGTTAATAAGTCCTTACTTCCGTTTACTTTTAATAAATAAAAATACAGAAAATATTAATATTTAAACTTAATATAAAAAGCGGAAAGATCCGACACTAAAACGAACAAAAAATAAATGAAATTAAAAAAACCAAAATTACTCAACAAATCTCGCTCTTATTCGTCACAAAAAAAGAGCAAACGAACCGACGAAAGATCGTCGCATAGTAGGCGGGGGGAAACACGTGCGTAATCGAATAGTCAGCGGGTGAACTGCACGCGCGTCTCTATCTCTCGTCAGCCTTCCTCCGGCTCTTTTTTTTTTGCGCCGCCCCGATCCTCGCCTTTCAATATTCGTCCGTGAAAACTGATAATAGATTAATCTCGCGCAGATGAATCTGCGGCGAGCGGCAAAAAGCCGGTGGCCGTGGGACAGTTCGGCCCTCGCCTGTCCCCTCCATTAACCCACCGGACGAGCGGCTCCGGCGCGCGCCCTCCGTTTTTGCGCGGAATCCACGCGGCCCGACTTGCGTATCACGCACGACTTACTTCGATCGCTCGTTTACACTCGTCGTTACGAGCGTTAATACCTCGGCCGGCTTTTTCGGCGATCCGGCCCTCCGATACGTAATGACGCCGCGTGATTTATTCGGCGAGCGGACGCGCCCAATGGTCGATGCAAAATCGCCGGAACAAGCGGAACGGTAAATTGGACGTCCGATTGGTAATTTCGGATTTTTTTTATACATTTCCTGCCGGCTTTTATTTCGGTGCAGTTTATTTATTTTTTTTTTTTTTAAATTACACTTGTACGTGCGGACTTTTGATTGTTTCCGTTCTTTTTTTTTTATAAAAAAGGAGGAAAGGCGAATTTTTAATTAAAGTATCAAAGCGCGCTCGTATTTTTTTTCTAGCTACACGCATCGCGGGTTTGTAATTAACAAATTGGAGAAAATTGTATATCTCGATCGGCGCGCGATACGGCAAATTGGAAAAAAATGTGTTTCGATTTTCTCGACTTTAATTAATTCGAAGTGGAACGGCAAATGTAAAAGCGGCGAATCATCTCATAACTGCAAACAGTTTGACGTCACGTAATCACGTGACCTAGTGTATGTTTATTCACTATTGTCGCACATATTTAGCTGACTTGATTAAAGATTGTGTTTACAATTGTGTGAAAATAGAACCTTCTGTTCAAAACTTTATTTATTCCGCAATATCGATTGCTCTTCAAAACAATGAGAGCTTCTAATAAATATAATATTCAGGTTGCAATTAATTCTGAACAATTTTTGGCGTGTTCGTACTGAAAATTTGCGTTGAAAACTTTTACGTGCATTTTAGAAATGTTTCATAATAGAAAGTTTGTGTTTTCAGAACAATGAAAATCGTAATTCTTAATTTTGTTTTATTTCACTTCAGTGTATTTTACTTAAAAGCAACCGAAGAATGTTTATGTAATAATTATTCTTTCATTGAAAATGTATTAAAATGTAATATTTTTTCCAATTTAGCAGTAAATCTTTAATTTTTAAGGTGTAAATTTTTACTGCAATCAGTAAATATTCCACAAAAAATTTTTAATTAAAAATGGTTCGAATAAATGCGTTCGAGTAGATAATTGTACATTACTTTGATAATTAAGTAAAAATGTAAAATTTTTCTTGAACAGGGAAAACCAATTGCAAGGTTTAATTAACATAAATAATTGAATATTATTTCTACTGTGATTAAACTAACTTTATAACGGTGGTAAACATTATTAATTAAGATAAGTCAATTTAGATCATAAACAGTATTGCCAGATAAATTTTATATAAATTCGTTGTTATATCAACACGCACACCCTACAACTCTGGTATTTTATTGCATTCAGTAAATTTTTAAAACATTTTTTATTAAAAATATTTTACATTTCTGTTCTACACTTTGAAAGAAAAAATGTTTGTTTACAATGCACTCCTTCAAACTGTATTCTTTTAATCGAGACTTTTTCCGAGTCACTCTTTACAGTAAAACGCGTCTACTTCTACATCGACTTTTACGTTTCACCCAGGCAAAACAAACAAAAGCGCACTTTCGCAACGGAAACGCAACTTCCCGATCAATCCGAATCCCCCGAAATTCGCAGTAATCGGCACGAACAACGAGCGCGCAGTTAAACAGATGAAATAGGCCGCCGATAAAGAGTCACCCCCGTCGGTCCGCATTGAAAAAGAAGAAGCCGTCCGACAAACAAAAAGGAAAGCGGAGGCCGAACCGGAGAAAGCCCCCGGTAGCGAGGCGAGCGATATGTAGTGGCATCGCAAACAAGCCGCCCCGGCTCTGTGCAAGCTCACTTTTAACGTATTTCCTTTCTCCGCCGCGGATCCGCGCCGCCCGATCCACTCGTCGCATAGTACTCACCGTCTTTTTGACGGCTTAAGGATCTACTTACCACGCATGCTCGGAATAAAAATAAATCTTTTATAAAAAGTCACGTCGCCGATGTAAAATCAACCCCTTTATCACACCTGACTGAAGTTCTTCTCTGTAGGGAGCGAATAAAGCGCGTAGAATGTTCGCATTACCGTCAGCGTGATTTATGGAGAAAGAAATTTCTTTTTCGTTACATTATTTTTTAGGTGATGAATGTGTAAGCGCGAGGCGGTTTTTAATAGCGCGCGTAGAAGGTTTTCGTTAAATAATTTACGAGTCTCGCGAAAGCTCGCGATAATTGGTTACAGGGAGGACGAGGCGAAGCTCGGGTGCGAAGCTTTGTCTTTTTTTTAATACGGCAAAGCCGGCTGTAGTTGTAAATTGAATAAAAGCGCTAAACCCGCCGGGGGGAAGGGGAGGTTGAATTCGAGGCTCGTAAAATGAGATACCACATATATTCTATCGCGATGAACAACATTAGCTTTAAATCAAGTACCTACACAGTAAGTTGTAAAGTGCTTAGTAGGATTAGGCAAGTTCAGTCATAATTGTCAATAATTTTGATTTATTAGCCAAGTTTCTAGTCGCACTAATTACAGCTTTGGAGATACTTGGTTTGTTTGTGGTTGCGAAAATAGCGAAAATTGAATCAAAACTTGTTTAAAATTACCAATGCAATTAGTTTGCGCAGAATAATTTTCGTCTTGGAAAAGCAATAAAATTTTACGGCTATTTCAAGATAAGATGTAGCTAAATGAATCTTTTTAAATAATTGAACAGCTGTAAGTGTCCAAATTGGTTGACCGAATAAATAAGCAGGAAAAGCAAACGATTGAAATTGAATAACGGGCGATGTACAATTTAAAGTGCGATAAGCTCAATCAGCAGCAATTAGTCACGTATATCTCTAAAGAAAAATTCCGTTGATGGGTTTCCGGTGGGCAATCCCCAAGCGAATACAAAAGTCGAGCAATCAGTCCCGATCGTCTAACGTGCACCCCCGGTGCTGTTCTTTTTCCTCTCTGTTTCACGCTCGGCCGCCCCAAGAAGACGAAGAAGAAGAAGCGACGGTAGACGGCGACGAAGAGGAAGAGGAATCGATGCCGGTGTCGGCAGCCGGGGCAAACGCCGTGGGATGTAGTTGACGTTGCTCCCCGCTCGTGAGAGGGTCAGCTCGGCGGCGGTGGCGGTGGCGGCGGCGGCCGGGGGCGGCGGTGGCGGCGGCGGCCGGGGGGGAGCGAGCGCGCGCTCCCCGTGCGTGGACGCGCGCGTGAAAAAAATAAAATATATGAGCGCGCCCGGGGGAGGTGGGGAAGCTTCTCCGGCGGGGACGCTGCAACTAGAGCCACGACGGCGAGTCGCGGACGGGACGACGGCTGAGGCCAGGGTTAAGCGGGTGGCAGCGACGCAGCAGAGGGGGCGAGGCTCGCCGCGGAAGGATGAATTGGACGCTGGCCCCGAGCCTGTCGCCGGACTTCAACGACAGCCTACAGGACGGTAACCTGACCGGTTATGGGGAGGACGAGAAGCTGGGCCATCAGTACCCCCTGTGGAAGGTGATACTGATCAGCGTCGTAGCGATATGCCTGAGCGTCGTCACGGTCATCGGTAACATCATGGTCATGGTCAGCTTCAAGATCGACAAGCAGCTGCAGACGATCTCGAACTACTTCCTCTTCAGCCTGGCGGTGGCGGACTTCGCCATCGGCCTCATATCCATGCCGCTCTTCACGGTGTACACGGTGCTGGGCTATTGGCCGCTGGGCTCGCACGTATGCGACACCTGGCTGGCGCTCGATTATCTGGCCAGCAACGCGTCCGTGCTCAACCTCCTCATCATCAGCTTCGACCGGTACTTCTCCGTAACGAGGCCCCTCACTTACAGGGCCAAGAGGACTACCGTCAAGGCCGGCATCATGATTGGTAAGCAGAATTATTATTTTTATATTGAAGTCGGTGTATTCAACTAAAAAACTTAATATTATACGTATAGACTAGACTATTTAGAATTCATTATTTCTAACAGAATTTTCATAAATTCATTTTCTCAAGAATTCGATAGTGGTATTCCAACTTTAGAATACCGTCAAAGAATTGTATGAAAAACCGTTTAATTATTTCTTATTATTAATGATTTATAAAAACTGGGAAAATAACTCAAAATGACCTTATTTTACTCTCAGAAATATTCATTCGATATGGAGGGATATGGCTTTAAATTTTCAAGTGTCACCTATATACAGAATTCTCGTATTAAAATAAAATGATCTTTTACATCTTCCATTAAGGTGCCTGTCGCTTTTCACTTATTATTGTTAGATAACCAGTAAAGATCACCTTTATAATAAAAAAAAATAGATAGGAAAATATTTTACGTGGATTGCCAGAAAAAAAATACAACATCAAAGCCCAGCCCTTTCACCACTTCAAATCAATGCCAATCAAACTCACAAAGGAGCTTGCAGAAAAAACAAAGTGATTTAATTTGTAAAAAGTTCGTCAAATTTTTTTTACGGGAATAAATCGCGAATTTTCAATCAGTCAATCAAATTACAGCGTAAAAAATAAAAACTCTTTCGCCAGACCGGCCCTTCCCCCTTTATAAAAGTCGAGAAGTTCCGATGTATATTCATTCGACGCAAACATCCCCTTCCTTTGATTGGTTTCAGTTTAAATTCTCCCGCATATTTTTACATAAAATCGATGGTCCGTTTAAATTGACGACCTGCACTTTTTAGTAAGCAATTCGTCGCGCGCCCGATTTTTGTGCCCCGCGCTCGAGGAGCGCTATACAATTACGAGCCGTGCAAATACGCCGTAAACTAACCGAACACCCGGCAACTATTAACGTCGCCGTCACCAATTAAACCAGCCCGCTAGCCTGCACGGAGCTTGCGACCTGCCCAATCCACCTCATAAATTGTCTATTCAATTTTTTTTCCACTCTTCTGGATCTTCTATTGTGCTTTAGTGGGGTTAATGAGTTTGGTAAATTACGTTTAACTCATGGATACAAATTTTGATGGAAAAGTGAAATAAAAGATTATGGAATTGAAGAAAATAGGCGTGTTAGACAAAAACACATCTTTCTAAGATAAATTTTAAGGTATTATTTGAAGTTCATAGAAAGTCGTCATTACCGTAAAATTATGTCTCGTTAAGATAAGGGCCTATTAAATCATTAACTTCAAAATAAGTTGCTTTTTTAATGACTAAAAAAATTAAAAGGTTTAAAAACGTTGATTCAAATGAAGCTTCTAAACCGTCTAATTTAGTGGCAAAATTGAAATGGAAATTTGGATTACTAAATTACAGTTTTCTTATTAAAAATGAAAAATTTGCCGCTGAAACTTTTTCATCTCCCCGCCGGGGCGCAAAGACCCGCCCAGCTCTGTACACAGCGTTCCGCCGCTTTTTGTTCTCAGCGTGCGCCTGGGGCATATCGCTGCTGCTCTGGCCGCCGTGGATCTACGCCTGGCCGTACATCGAGGGCGAGCGCACGGTGCCGGAGTACTCGTGCTACATCCAGTTCATCGAGACGAACCACTACATCACCTTCGGCACGGCGATCGCCGCGTTCTACGTGCCCGTCACCGTCATGGCCTTCCTCTACTGGCGCATCTGGCAGGAGACCGAGAAGCGCCAGAAGGACCTGAGCAACCTCAGGGCCGACCAGCAGGAGGCCAGCAAGCGTAGCAACTCGAGGTTGGTGCAATCGCCCCGGTACGACATCCCAACATCATTGCCATTATCGACGTTTTTTTGGTGTCCTGTCGCACGACGCGCATGAGAGCGCTCTCTTCTCTCCTTTTTTCTTTTTTTTTTTTTTTTGACGGTCGAGGCTTGTGGGTTCTTCAAAGCCTCGCCCGGTGTCTTCTAATTCGCATATGGTTTGTTTTCTTTATTTTAGGCTTGCGACGTTTTATGGCTGAGTATGCTTTATCGTACGATTCGTTACAGTGGTACGTGCGTATATTATGCTGTGGTACAAAATAATATTATAAGTATTAATATTTTTAAATTGTTATAAGCAGGTAGAAAGTTTTCAATTGAAAATTACAGCGTAATCGTAAATTTTATGCTGAGTGTGGTAAAAATTGTACAAAATGTTTTCGTGATAATTGATACCACACTAGCTACTTTAGCACACGATTACCGTACTAATATAAGATAATTTTAATAAACGTGTGCTATATTATTATTATACGTATCTATATATAGTTTTTTGTAAAATGTTTAGATTTAAATTTGAATTTGATTCAAATATTTTTTTGTGAATACTAGAATATTTTATTTATTATTTTTTTAAAACAATTATAAACATTTTGATAGCGTCTGATTTATTTTATTAATAAATGTATTTGATTTAGAATTAATAATTTCTGTACGTATGTTTATTTTTTAATATTTTATGGATGCATGTAGTAACTACATACTTATATATAATAGATTACTAAATATTTGCTTATATTAATGTACGAACAATTCTTTCGATAAGTCGATACCTATATAGATTCAATGGAATTATTCATTTGTAATTTGAGCAATGCATCGGGCGTCATAAAGTGCGAGACAATAGTTCGTAAACGACCGGGTTGATTTAAGTGCAATGGGCGTAAATTTCAAAGTAATTACCCGTTAATATTCAATTTTGCAAATACGAGCCCGCAACGTACATTATTTACTTTAAAAGGCTCCTTCAATTTTCCCTCGTAAACCGTTTTTTGCTTTTGCTCCTTTTGAGGAGGAACAATTTTTCTTCGCCACATCCCCCCGACTTTGTAATTAAGTGCAAACTTCAAAGCTTCTTTTTTACACAGAGGAGAAAATTCAATAACGAGCCGCTCGCAAACAATTCCCCGGCGAGCGCTCAAAATATCCGTGAACGAATACACCCGCTCGAACGTAAAATCATCAACGTCGGTGGGCACAATAGATTTTCGGCGGGCGCGCAAACGAAACAAGGATCGTAAACAAACACCGCGGCATCGGAAATCCCGCGATAAAGATACGCGAGCCATAAAGATAATTAAGGAATAATACCCGCTGCATCCTCTATCATTCCGTTCGATGAATTCGCAGCGGCGTGTGCGCGCGTTCGCGAACTCGACGGGGGGAAAAAAAAAAGAGGGAGAAGCGGGTAGGAAACGCGCGGACTCTAATAAACCATCGCGGAGCGGGCGAAGTGAAAAACAGAGCCGGGGAATTCGTTTCGCCGTATATATACGCAGCGCGGGAGTGAAAAAGTGCGCGGCCGAGCGGCCGTCGGGAATGACATCTGAAAATTCAGTGCGCGTTGCCGCCGCGGGGGGCGGGAGAAAAAAGGACGGCGGAAGGAGAGTCGGATGAAAGATGGAAAAAAGCGGGGCTCGAATGAGCGCGCGCGGAGGGTTGAAAAACGAGGGGCGGAGGAGGAAGAAATCATGGCAGTTTTAATCGCTAAAGTAATATCCCTCTCTTCCGCCGGTGTGTTGCATAGCGACGAGGCTCTGGACATGGAGGAGTGCAAGAGGCCGCGAAGCGAATCGAGCACCGGCGCGGGAGATGAGGTGAATTCCACGCATATTGCGGTTTCCTATCTCGACAGGCATTATCCTCAGCACAGGGTAGTAAGTTATTATTATGTTCCTACTATTACTTCATGACTACGCGCTTCCGCGCGCCCTTTTAATACTGTCAATCGGGCGAAATTGCCTTTTTCTTCGTCTGCGCCAAAGCGATCTTTTTTTAGCGTTTCGTTATTTTTTTTTTTTTTGTCTCGAGGCTGCGGTGGACGCCGATTCCTGGTATTTGTACACTCAATTTTCTCTTTTTGCTGTTGTTGTTTGTAATTTCTTGCGAGATGCGGCGCGAGTTTATTATTCGTTTCTATAACTCAGCGCGCACTAAAAAATTCATAAACTTTTTGTAGAAACAAGTAAATAACAATCACAATCGAAATATAGTTAACAAATTTTTAATAAATAAATTCAATTTAATAAGAATTTTACGTAAACCTAAACTTCACGGCTTATGCGATTTTTTAATTAAAGATATATTATTAATTAATATAAATGTATTAATATAGCGATGTTAATTTTCTCAGATCCGATAAAACTGAATTTTTATCTTATTTATTTTTAACTTATTTTTAAAAACAAATATTTATGTGTTTGCTCGCTTGTGTCCATAAACATTAATATGAGAAGCCTTTAAAAAGACCCCGCGTGTGTACATAAAGTTTAATTTCTGCAATCTGTCAGTAAAATTAGAATATACTATTTTTAATTTTGCTCAAAACCCTTTGTATGCGGACTATAATTATCACGGTGCTGCTCTATTTACACTAATGAAAAGCGGAGGCGTTGATCATTTTAAAGATGCATATTGCACACATCCGTCTAATAAATTAAAACGCTACAGTATACATATGAGCAATGCAACCTAATGTGCTATATAATGCATAAAATGCAAAGAGATGTGATATATTTAACATATTTATCAGACTAATGAAAAAACGCTGAATTATTCAAGATATTTAAATAACTATTTTTAATTGAGTTAATTAGAAATGCATCGCAAAAGAAAATTGGCAAGGAAAATCGATATAAAAATTACGCGACACTTTTTTCATAAAGTTCGTGTCAATAATACATATAAAAATTATATTATACGTATTGTTACGTCAATAATACGTGTAAAAAAATTAACTACCGAGACTTCATTTATAAAATTGTCCTATTCTTTCGATGCTAGTACCCGTAATTTTTTTTATGTGAAAATTCTATCGCTGCGCACACTACTATTGATTTCAAACTAAAATAGTTAACCCAGCGGAAAGAAAAAATTGAGTGACAAAGTCCAAAAAAAAAATAGAACGTAATTACGTATTATACCCCCCCCCCCCCCCAAATCACCTCAATCCCTCGGATTGGCCGATGCTAATCGCCCCGGGCGACGCGCGCGTGTCTTTTTTGCAGAAGCACCGGCCGCTGTCGTGGACGTGGCTGAAAATGTGGTGCGTGGCCTGGTGGCACAGCGGCCGCGACGACGAGGACGAGGAGGACGACGAGGACGAGGCCGGGGGCCCGGAGAGCAGCCGCACCGGGCCCGGCTACGACGAGGCCATCACCCCGGTCTCCCTCGAGACCCCGGTGGCGAGCGTCATGTCGCGCTGCGACTCCTTCGGCGTCGTGCAGTCGACCACAGTGAACCTCGAGAGGTACGACCAGCAGGCCGACCTCGTCAGGTCGAGGACCGTCGGCTCCGCGAGCACCGCCACCATCGCCAGCAGGAACATGAACAACGACTCGGTGAGTCCTGACGGCGTCTCGTTGCTTTGCGGATCACGCGGGTAGCGACGTTTGAGAGGAAAGGAGATTTAGTCAATTTTGCATCTTTTTGAAAGTTTATTTAATTTTTTTTTTCAATTAAGCTTGTGATTTTAAATTTGCACTCGTCGTATCGAGGAAATTGTGATTTTTGACATCTTTTAGTACGGTGTGGATTTAGAGTGATGAGATTTTGCAGGGGATATAAAATAATATATTTCGATAAAGTTTATCAACGGGTATACGAATAAACGGAAATTTCTCGTGGGCAAACATTTTCCGAGGTAAAAGCTTCTGCAACATTGATACACCCAATAATGTCACGATGGACGTATATTTAAAATATGTAAATATGTAAATTTCCAAATTTAGTTAAAAAGATGAGAAGAAATTTTTATTACTAAAAAATGTAAATCTTATGAATGAATACATATTTTCAAATTTTTACCCGAAAATATGTAACGTCAAATAACTCGTATCCCTTTATAGGTCTTCCCGTTACCGGCAAATTTTCAAATTTAATAGCATTTAATTAAGGGTTGATTACACATCATTACTTGTTTATTAATGATGAGTAAACTTTACTAAATAGACAATATTACGTAATGCAGTTACGAAATTGCGACGGAAATTAAACTTTCGTTGCAATTTGGGTGAAAAGAGTGATTGGATTGCATTATAAACTACATTATTATAATAATTACTTATTGTTACGATTTCACATTAAATAGAAAGTGCGAAATTTAATAAAAAGAGGGATGCGAGTTAAAGTTTCTATTTTTTTTCCGTTTGCGGCTTACGAGATAAAAATATTGGTATTCAATTTGGTATTTTCATTTAGGCGTTCTTCGTAATTTTAGTATATAATTGATTGCATTTTCTGGATAAAATCTAAATTCTTCTTAATTGAATCAAATATTAATAGCTGAACTGCTAAATAACTTGAATAAGTTTGAATAATTATAATTTTTATAACATTATCAATACTTTTTAACGATTCTACCTCGCGAGGCATGAAATTTTTGCATAAATTTCAGATTTTTATACAACGTAGTTAGCAATTTTAGTATCAATAACGAATTTAATTAACGTGTTTAATATCAGACATAGGCATTCACCTTTGTAATCGTAATTATCGAACTTCCCCCAGACATTTTCAAACTGAAATCCGATACATCCATCGCGATCCTCATTAAAACCTGTCAACCCGAAATTTAACGGCAACCAATCAACACCCAAACCACAACGTAAAAACTGTTGCATCAAAGATTATTTTTAGTCTTTAACGAAGGGAAGACAGATTCAATCACAAAAATTACAAAAATTAGTATTTATTTTACCGCATTTAAAATAAAATTTGCAAGTCATTATGCAGCTAATTTATGCGATTTTTCAACTTTGTTCTCGAGGGTACGTCTCCATTCAGCTCTCCCCGCACATGCCATCAGTCTCCCCTCAAAAAACAAAAAAGAAAGAAGGAAACCCATCGACCGACAAACCGAGAAAGCGGCGAGGAAGGCCACGCGAGTCCTTGGTCGGCTGCAGCGATAAAAGGCCGTGAGCGCGCGGCCGGGAAAAACAAATTCCCGCCGGTCCGTCTCGTCTGGCGCTCGAGTGCGTGATGAGCTGGAAGCTCTCGGGCTTCCCCGGGCTTCCACCCCCTCCCGCAAATTGTCGGCGCGACGGAAATAAGAGCGGCGCGCGCGTACACACGAAGATCCGCGGCAAAAAGTTTCGAGCGCTGGCCGGGCGCCAAGCCGCGCGCGCTCCGCATAAAGGCATTCCGCGGCGGCGGCGACGACCGGCCAATTGACGTTTTCGCCGGGGCGAAATCGAGTCGCCCCGCCCGCGAGCGACGGCCCCTATCTGTTTTTCTTTGCCCCGCGCGGACGGCCCGCTTCCTTCTCTCCGCTGCCTTTGCTCTTTTTTTTCGCGACTTTTCTTTTTTTTTTTCTTTAGCGTCCCTCTCGTCGGGGCCGGCAGCGCCGAGCTTGTTTCGCGCGCAGTCGATCGCCGGGGAAATCAATTCGCTCGTGTTGCGGAATTCGCGCACGTTCAGGCAGGGGGATTAATCGCGCTTCGAGGGGATTCTTAGTCGGTGATTTCCTTTCCTTTTTTTTTGGCCTTTGCGGACACTTGGACGTTGCAGCTGGAGACTCGAGTGGAGATTGCCTTTCTTTTTGACCGTTTCGTTTTGTTATGAAGACTTTTTAAAGCAATTGCAAAATTTTGTTTGATTCTTTGAAATTCATTTAATTATTTTATTATTCGGGCATTATTTATTATTCAATTTCGCGTATTTTAATTTATTATTATAATGCGATAAAATTGGGTGGATTTACCATATACGCGGGTCACTACAATGCACTGAATCATTAGGATCCCGAGTGCACGAATAAAATGAATTAATAAATTTTTCCTCTCGAAAGTCCGTTAGATTATGAAATGATAAAATATAGATTAATTCAATTGCGAAGCTTTTTATTTAATTCAACGCTATTCAATTCGCATCACAAACACAATTATAATAATTAACTCGCTTGATTATACACTACATAACAATCGAAGCGTATGCATATGATGCCATTAATGAAAATTCATAATGTATTGCAGGGCAGTTACGTAATTCTAATAAGCTCTTTCTCAGCTTTTGCACTAAAAAAAAAGTCGATTAATTCGTTTCAATTAGTAAATGCTAGTGTGATGAAAGCGTCACCGACATTATCCTTAGATCTAACTGTTTTCTTTTCAAAGAGCAGATAATTAGGAATTATCATAATGTAGCATTCTAATCTTATTTGTGCGGACATGCATTAATTTTTAAAATTTAGTTTTTCATATTAACGCATAAATGTATTTATGATAAAAGATAAAATAATTAATATTGTTTATTTTTATCTTATTCAGAGTGAATTTTTATCGTCTTTTAAAATAAACAAAAATGTTTACATTTTTATTATTTACGAAAGAATGTGTTTTTAGTTTTTTAATTTTTAAATGAAAAATTGATATACTTCCATTAAAGGCAGGCTGTATTTTTCAACCTTTGTATCAAATATTCAATTATAGTGTTTGATTAATAATAAATGATTTCATACACATTTAATTTCTTGGAGATTAAATAAAAACTTTTCACGTTAAAATGAATTAATTCGGAGAATCGACACATGAAAATCGGATCAAATATAACTGACCTTTTATCAAAATTTATTATAGCTTTAGTCAGGTTTCTATTCAAAATTAAATAGATCCACCACTGAAATTTGCTTGCAACATATTCTTTTTTTTATAAATTTTTTCACTGTGAGTATAATCAACTTAAATTATCACCGTAGATCCTTTTTTCAAAAGTCTGTCATTTCTTTCGCCTTTCACACTTACGACCCATGCGCAGTCTAAAAATATCAAAGAATATCTCGTAAAATCTAGTTTCCTCAAAATTTCCACCCGTTAACTCCTTTAGGCTTGAAATAAAATTTCCGTTGCCGGAGCAACGTATTCCTTCAGTACCCCCGCCTCGCCAGCAAAGCGCGTCAAACGAAGTAAAATAAAAAAAAAAAATAATAAGCAAACAAGCAAAGGCAAAAAGAAAAAAATTCAAATTAACACAAAAGGCGCGCGCATCCCCGCGTCTGTTGCAGCAGGTGTACACGATACTGATAAGGCTGCCGGCGCCGCCGGCGCCGCGCTCCTCCGGCAAGGATCACGGCCAGATGCTGAGCAGGTACGGCGCGGTGGAGGCGCCGAGCATAAAGATGTTCCCGGACGACGTGATAAGCTTCCACCCGATGCCGAGCGCGCCGCCCCAGGAGATCATAGTCTCGAGCGGCGGCGGCGCCGGCGAGGAGGACAGCCGGGTCCTGGTGCGCCGGCCCTCGCAGATGCAGGACGTCAGGATACCGCTGAGCGCGAAGAACATACCGAAGCCGCTGGGCAGGCCGACCGGCAGCACCGGCACCACCGGCTCCGGCGGCCACCCCGCGGCCGCCGCCGGCAAGCAGCCCGCCAAGAAGAAGAAGAAGTCCCAGGAGAAGAAGGCCGACAAGAAGGCGGCCAAGACCCTGTCGGCCATCCTCGCGGCCTTCATCATCACCTGGACGCCGTACAACATACTGGTGCTGCTGAAGCCGCTGACTGCCTGCACCGGCTGCATACCCCAGGAGCTCTGGGACTTCTTCTACTACCTCTGCTACATCAACAGCACGGTCAACCCGGTATGCTACGCCCTCTGCAACGCGACCTTCCGACGGACCTACGTGCGCATACTCAAGTGCAAGTGGCACAGCAGGAACAGGACCGGGGTGAACCGGGGCTACTGAGGACTAATACTGCATCCAGGTCGCTCCGCTCTCATCCCCTCCTGTGCACTATCTCCGTTTATTATTGTTATAAACCTCTGTGTCGCGGCTCGAGCTCAGGACTCGCCGAGGCGATCCCGCTGTACATATTGTAGTCGCGCGCCGGGGGTGCCTCTCCCCCCCCTCGCGAGCTCGCGACACACCGGTCGGATTGATCAGTATTAGGCCGCGCTAACGGCCCACTTTTTCGCGCGGAGGAATCGAGGCGTCGCTGCGCGCGTTTTACAAGGACGGCCGGATGTGTGCACGAGCCGAATCGAAGGCGCACGTATCTTAAAACTGCGTAGGCGCGCGCGAGCCCCCTCCCAAGGCTGACGCGCCATTAAACGAGCTTTACTTTTACGAGCCGTCGTTGTTCCGCAGTAGCGCCCCTTAGGTACACTTCAAGTCGTTGACCACCCTTCTCTCCTATCGCTGCTCGTCGGGGATCCCCGACATTCCGCTGATATCTATTAATTTTACCGCGACTTTATTTTCTCTCTCTTTTTTTTACGACACTTATATATATTGCGAGAGTCAGTTGTTACCTGCTTTTTTTTTCGTGATGGGCAACCAAAGAGTCGGAGATTCTAGTCATTTTTTTTATCGGTTATTGTCAACAGTATTATAGAGTTAGGTTAACAGTATTGTAGGGTTAGGGATGTATTTCTTTTTAAATAAACGAGCGAAGGTTTCATTTTTTATCAAAGCTAGCTTTTTCCTCGGCAGCTAGTATTTTTAATTAAGGCGGCCGACGTTTCTCCCGGCACCACCCTCGCGCGAGTCTCTCGGACACCGGCGTATTGACGGTAACTTTTATCTCGGAAGAGAAGAGATACAATTTCTTTTACAAAACAAAAAATACATCCGTTTATTTATAGCGGAGAGTGGCTACCGGTGGACGAGAGGAGAGGGAGGGCGGGTAAACTATACACTCCTTTCGCTCGCGGCGTACCTTTTATACCAAGAACAATCAAATTCGCGAGCTAACCGACTGTCTTTTTTAACGATTTTTCAACAACAAAAGCGATCCTCTTTGATTCCTTTGTCGGCGTTTTAATATCGACTCCCGGCACTCGACGCGCGGTGCAGGGAGTAGGAGGCTCGGAGCTGAAAAATTTTTCCGCTATAAGCGTCGAAGCGTCGACGTGAAAAGTTAATCTCTTTATCGCTGAAAATGATGCGATTCCTCGGGATTCGAGACGATTTTCGTACTAAGCGCCGGGATAACGCAGTTCAAAAGTGAACCGGGTATAACGGCTACAGCAATTGCAATCAATTTTCACTCCTCTCACGGATTCTCCACAAAGATTTCTCTAATGATTTAAAAATAGAAAAAAAGTTGCAGCTTTAAAAAAAAATTAACTAAGGAGATGAGTTTGTCGCCTGTCTCGCGAATTAATTTCTTTTTTATCGATTGACTAGATTTACGAAATAAAATTTAATTGAAGCCTCGATTTGAAGAGATACTTAAGATTATTTCGACATCTCTTTTCACGGTTAACGATACGTATATCGACTTTCATTCGGATGTAAAAACGTCACGCTTAAAAGTCCATGAAAATACGAGTACCCGCACGTGAGGGGTATCGGTGAAAAATTGCTCGCGCCGCTATACCGTGCGTTTCGCTAGCTCAAACGTCGAGTTCCCATTCGAAAAAAATTAGCCACCGAGGCCCGGGCTAAGGAGACGCTCGCCAAAGCGGAAACGATAATCGCACAAAGAACTCTCTAATAGACGACAAGAGCAACAAGCAGGAAAATTCCTACATGCATGCACGAATATGCAAAATACAAGTAAACGTACGTATAACGTAATCGCGCGCAGGCGCACCCGGAGCTCGCGCAAACCTCAACGAGCAAAGAAGGAAAAAAAAGGGAAGAGGGCGAAGCGCAGCGAAGGAAAGGAGAGGAGAGAGTGGCTCGCGAGTGTCTTTCCCTCTTTTTTTTTCTTTCTACGCGAAGGAGAAAAAGTCAGCTGAGCGCACCGGCTTCGTACGCAGCGTCGCGCCGGCGAAAAGTAATTTTATTAAAAGGGAAAAAAATGATAAAATAGTAAACGACTCGTTCGCATGATACGCACGACCGGAGGGGTGAGAGGCGCGAGCGGCGCCCGCGCGCGACGCATTCCGATCGAACGTGCCAAACTATCCTCGAAAGGGTGAACAAAAAAGACGCTGAGACGAGCGCGACTCGCGGATATCTCGATGATCGAGAAGGTCAACTTTTTGAATGGCCGTTGAAATGAGGCGGCTGAGCGTGCACCCCGCTTCGTTTTAGTTCGTGATGAATGTTCATTTGGTGAAGAAGGATCGTCCACCGATGGGTCAACTTTTTTGCTGAATCGTAAATTAAGAGTGATGAAGAATCATTCGACTTGGTATTCTATAATTTTTTACAATCGATGTACACCGGGAAACGTACGATTGAAAATACACATTTGAAACGTGAGGATAAGACAGTCTTCAAGGCTTGCCGTACTCGACCTTTTCTACTTAAGCGTGGAGAAGGTTTTTCATTATTGCGTAAGTTATTTAATTGTATACAATTTTTTCATTACGTGTGAACCTCTTGCGATCGTAATTCGAGGATTTGAGTGGATATCCTTCTTTACGTGCTCACCAAAGTTCAAAGTGTTATGCGTAATTTAAAATAATCATGAACATATATTTGTAAGGTAAATATACGTTTGAATTCACCTTTTGATACGTTTATACTTTTGACAAATGTTCGATGTTTTTATCAACTTTAAATAGATTGTTTTTGTAAAATTTCTACCGACATAATTAAGGGGGGTATAAAGAGAACCGATTTCAAACGCCATTCAAGCTGATGAATTTTCTGGTTATCGTCGAATTTTTTGACCACTGCATACACAATACCGATACTCAATTTTAGACGTAAGAATTTAAACGACAGCTGAAGAATCCAGCAGATTATACAAAAAGGGAGGAAAAAATCCATTATATGATTATACGATATATGTGTACGTTATTAAGGGACAAAGCTCGTTAACAAAAAAAATTAAATAAAATAGTTTTAGCAAATGTTGGCCCAAAGACAAAAAAAAAATAATTCAAGCACAGCGTGAAGCGCGTCAGCGACAGGCGAGTGTATTATGTACAGCGGAGAAAAAGTATTATGTAGTCTGCGCCACGCGCCAGTGTGTACCGACGAAAAAAAAAATACATAAGTAAAGAAAAGTGAGAAAAAAAAAACACAAACCGAAGGAGCAAATCTCGGCGAGCTGGAAAAAAATTTCTATTCGAACAAACGAAGCTGAAGACAATATTTCATTCGTTGAGTCGACGTGTTTGTTGATTGTTTCTCATTTTCGTAAAATATAAAAGGTAGAGTGCGAGAGAGAGCGAGAGAAAGAGTGAGAGATAGATAAAGGAAAACGACGATCAAGCACTTTTCTATTGGAATTAAAACCAAGTGAACGTTTTTAGGGCGCGATATCGCAAGTATAGACGCGTTTTTTTTTTCATTTGGTAAAATAACATACGATAAAATTGTTCTCAGTCAGTGTGCCCGTATACTCGACGAGCGCGAATTCGCGCGCGCATCACGTGAACTTTCTCTCTGAGCGGCACGAAACATTCGACTTTTGTAATTTTCGCCGGGCGATCGTCCGCGCCTCAAAAAAAAGCACATTAATCACTCCGCGCGACGGCAACGATGGCACGCGCATAATTTTTCTTATAAAAAAAACCAAACATAACGTAATATAATAATTAACAAAAAAAAAAACGAAATGTTCGTTGTTTGCTACTATCGATGTACCATGCTACTCTCACTTAGGCCGTTATACCTTCGACGAAGCTTCCGAGTTTTACACACGTGTACACGTACAATCGCGATCGGGAGATCCAAGCAGGAAATAAGTATATAAATATGCATTATATTAAAAAGAAAAACGTGAATTGCGCCAGCGAAATTTTTTGGCGATCGAAAGAAGCGCCAGCGCCGAAACGGCATGCAAAGAAAGAAAAAAAAGAAACAAAAATTTTGCTCGCACGGGCGAGATCGGCCGGAGGGTAGCTCGCTCTCCCGCTCATTTTTTTTGTCCCGATCGAGGAGAGGTCGCGCGCCCTCCTTTGTTCCGATCGACGCGCGTGCGCGATAACGACCACCGAGCTCCACCCCTCCCCACCCCCGAATTTTTCTAACGTTATCGGTCGGCGCGGCGCGCGAGACGCGCACTCGGCCGGGTCGCGTCTCATCGAAGGAACCGCGACTGCACCCCCCATCCCCGTTCTTTTGTAATCGCGATGTCATTGTGTGTAATTTTTAACGAGTAGCTTAGACGAGTCGAGCGACAAGAAACGCGTACGAAAAAAAGGGTGGAAAAAAATGATAAAAAAAAAATGACGTTCAATAAAAAAGAAGATCCTTGTGTTCCTAACGCATTGCTCACAACGAATCGATATTTTAAAAATGAATATTCATGTGTAAAGAAGGACATATATATTAAATATATATACGATATAAAGATGCATATACATTAAACTATTGAGTAATTCGCGCGGTACCTCTCGACGACGCGCGTTGCGACGTATATATATAAAGAGTTGTTCGCAGGGTGTCTAACGCGACGTTTAAACCCTCGCGAACCTGTGTGACCCGACTTGAAGGCGCTAACTCGTGAGATGCCACCCCCTCCGTCCCCCGGTCATCCCTCCTCCCACCGCGACCCTTTTCCTCCTCGAGCTCGCAGGGTTATCGCGCGCGCGCGCACACTTGCAACCACGCACACGTATACGAATATACGCGACGTATTCCAGGAACGTATATCGAGTGCGGACGATTCTTTTTTTCCGAAGGTGAGAAAAATATTATATACACATATACGAGGAGAAAGATGAACGAAGGCGCAACAATCCGAGCGAATCATATATGAGAGTGAGAGGGAGAGTGCGAGAGAGAGTGTGGATCAAGAGGATTTCATAATTAATGAATAATAAGATTAATAATGAATATATTAATAATAACATTAATGATTATATAATAATATTAAATAAAGATAAAGGAAAAAAAATGATGATTGATGAAATTGTATAAAAAAAAAATACCGATGTACTCGCAAGTCTATGTTTATATACGTGGTTTATATTACCGACAAAACTTCAGATTTAACGGAATCGCCAAGTAAACGATGCAAACCAAATAAAAAAAAAAAACGTACCAGCACGACGAACAATGGATGTGTAGTGTGATAACGAAAAAAAAATTAGAGGTATTTATAGCCATCGAGTGTTTACGAAAAACAAACCCACAAAAAAAAAATAAAGTTTTAAAGGGCAAGACGGAACGAAGAGGTAACATTTTTTAATCGTCGTAACGAGGGCTGGTAGAAGTCGGCGTGGACGGACTCGCGTCGCCGGTGCCGAAGGGGAGCGCATTCGTGTGTGTGAGTGTGTACAGGGACGCGGGGTCGACGCGAGCGCGGGATTGCGGAACGACGAACCGCGTGATCGCTGGACCGTCGTTTGCGGAGGGTCTTCTTTTTTGGAAAAAAAAAAAAAAACATCGCTCGTTTGCGATATCTGTCAGAAACATAATATAAATGTAAAACAATTTATAGTAACAAATAAAAGAAAAAACACACGAGTCGTAATATTTATACACGAGAAAGCGTTTTTACGAAAAAAAAATATTAATAATATTATGATAAATACGGGAATAAGGAAGGTACTTATACATATATATATGACGAAGCAAATAGGTCCTCGTTAATTTAGGATTCTCGTGCCTTTTTGGTTTTTTTTTCGCGGCGGAGCGCCGATTGGCAGCTTATTGATTTCCGCTCATCCGTCGGCTTCGTTAAAAATGAATTAAACGGCTTACTGCTGATTAAGTCATAAGTACTCTGCATACGTGTCCCACCGCTACATAGTTGACTTTCCATCGCGCTACCATTTTTCCCTCGCAAATTCCCTCGCGTCCGCTCCGTAATTACGCGGCTCGCTCAAATTGCGAAGAACAAAAAACATTGTCTTCTCGCACTTTTGCGAAAAATCCAAAGGAAAGCAGAGCGAAGCCATTTTGCAAAAAAAGAAATCGATGAAAAGTCACCGGAATCCTATTTTAAGAGCCGGAGTAAATGCGTCTATCGTTTAATTCTTTCTTCACACTCGTTTCGCCTCGTGATTGCTCCTTTTTTTCTCTGCCCCCCCCCCCTGTCGTACAGCCTCGTCGCGATTTCTTCCCACTTTATTTCGTTCCCGAGGCTTTCATTCTCTTTCCCCCCGCGCGATAACGAGCGCCTCGCACACGCCGCGCATTACTCTCTCGTTTCCACCTTTTTTCCGCCCGTCGCACCGCGGCGGAGCGCGAGTCGAAAAAAAAGGGGCCTCGCCCGATTTCCCCGCCGTTACACGCGAATATCGCGCGACGAGGAAAAGAGTATAGAAAAAAAAAGTGAGAGAGAAAGAGAGAGGGCGGCAAGAAGGGATTACACGATACGCCAGGGCAAACAGCACGATGTACGTAGTACGCGCGCGCCACAATCGCGAGGGCCAGGCTCTCGAAGTCAAATTGTTGATCGATCGTTTTTATTCATCGCAGCGGATATTACACAGCAGATTATGTACCGAAGTGTATAAGCGTTCATTTTTCTTCCCTCTTTTCGTACGACGCCGGTATAATGGGCCCGATCGCGGCGCAAACTTTGCCGAGCCGACGGCGCGTTTTGTAGCGAGTCTGCCGCGACCTCGAGGACGAGTGACGATTGCATTGTAAAGTTCTGTACAGCGCATTTGCACGAACACTGCGCGCGAATCACGCGTCGAGCCGGGATCATCATGCCGTTTCATTTTTTTTTTCGGGACTTTCGCGGCCGAACGTTTGAGGAGTGCAATCGTTGGTTATACTGTATCTATGTATATACAAAGCTGAATGTTTACATCCTATAATAAATAACTCGATAATTTAAGTTTCGCTGTTGCAGTTAAGTAGACTCACAGTTATGTGCAGTGTTTGTATACTTCGACATCAAATCACATTTAACGCTGCGAGACGTGCTTTTATTCGGAAAGGTAAACTTTTCGGCTAAAAATAACACGTACAGAATCTAATCAAACTTTGAGCTGAACCATTAATATCTGTTTCAGCGTAGCGGACGGCAAAAACTAAATTTATCGAGCGCACGATGCATAGATACAGTTGAAACGTTAATTCTTGTAATTTCTTCCTTTTTTGGTAGACTGCGAAAGTCCATAGCCTCCGTTCGCTCGTTTCTGTAAAACATCACCCATCCACAGGAACGAGGGTTGACATATTGCATCGATGTGTAAAAAGTTAAATACAAGAAAAGTGGATAGTGCATGCCAAATCTGATTGTGTCGAGAGTACCGTAGTTTATTATGTGTTCGTAGAAATGCGCTCCCTCAGAGGATGAGATACGGCGTTGTTTAAGAAAACAAAAAATTAATAAGTGAGAGAAAGAGAGTGTGAGAGAGAAATGGAATGAGAAAGGGTTTCGCGTCGAGTGCACTACGCGCGCACGAGCGACATTACACTGCGGTGCGGTTGTTTTTTCTCGAATATAGAATCTAATTTTACGAATTAAGAGGTCCTCTGTACGAAAATAAATTTCGGATAAGCGTGTTAACAATTATATCTATGGGCACATTATGTATAAAACAAAATACGTACGCGCCATATTTCGATTTGAATAAAGATTACATTAAGGAAAAGATTTGAGGAAACAAAAGGGATGGGAGAGCAGAGGGGAGACCTACGCGGAGCGAAGTATTTAACGGGATTTGCTTAGACGAGCGGCGGATATCGTTCTCTCATCGTCTGCGACGCCGAGCGCGAGGGAAGCGAGATTCATTTGGGCCGACGACTCGAGGCTGATCAAAACTAGAGAGAAGGTCCCTTGGCCGTCAAAGGTTTTTATCGTTTCGCCACTGTAAAAAAAGAGAGGGGGCGACGAGAGTCGAATATGAGGACGCGATGAAATCGGGCGACGCTTTTAATTTATCGAGCGAAAATCGAAAAAAAAAAAATGAAAATTTTTAGAAGGTTTGAAAAAGCGCGAGTGCGCGGACGAGATTGGCGCGCTTGAAAAGCGCGCGCCGCGCGGCTCTCGCGTGTAATGGCTCGACTTTGGTCTATAAAAAAGATTATTTATACGTTTCAAGGTAAATGTGCGCGCGTTGTGACAATGTGAGGCGCGCGAGTCTATTGAAATGAGCACGACTCGATAAAAACATTGACGCAAGGGACTTTTTTCCAATAATAAAAAAATAAAGCAGAGTTTAAAAAAAAAAGGAAGAAGATGAAGAGCGAGGTGGAAGAAAAAGCTTATTTAAAGACATCGACGTTCATAAGTTTTACGTACAATAAATGTATGAGTATAAATTTGGCCTTAATACACAATTTGTTTCCTTTTAATAATAATAATTTTGAATTAATAAAAAAAATGTTATAATTGATAAAAATAATTTATGCCGTTATTGCCGCTGCACGCATGTAACTCAGACGCTTAAAAAAGACACTGATTATATTTACATTGGAGAGTTTTTTTTTTATTGTTGCTCCCTCGCGGCTTTAGCGGCGCGAGCGTTTGTAGTACACGCGCTTACAACACTATTTTTAGAGGCATCGCATTTTCTTGTTAAATGGTATTAGGAACAATCGTTTAAGCATATCGCTAAATTAACTCGATCTAAGAAGAAAAATTCTCTAATGTAAATACAGTCAAATTAAAAAAGTAATTAATTTAAAAAATCATAATATTTTGGAATATGGCATTTTTTTCACGAATTCAACTACAAAGTTTCTTTTTTTTTTACAAAAAGAGACAGATTCATTGTTTTACAATTCGTAAATGTCTTAATACTTAAAGTATTCGCCAGTGCGATTGAACGTGAGAAAATGCGGATTATTCCATAATAGCTCTAAAAAAATATTTTCTCCTTATTTTCAGAAACGACTATCGCCTCTTAATACAATATGACACAACTACTAGTAACATACCTCGTTGAAGGCACATACGTATACAGAGATTTTCTACATTTTATAATCACACTTTTCTTACTATTGATAGTTCTTAGCTATACAAATTGGCAACTAGTTACGTACACAGAATTAAGGCAATACTCGGATAGAATTTTTAGTGGTCGCCCCACCTCACTTTCGTAAGACGTACATTTCTTTCAATTGCTACATATCAATTCAGAAAATTGTTTTTATCAAGAATATAAAGTAATTTTTTCGCTATCAAAAAGCAGATTTAATCAAGGGATTGCTCAGTTTCCAAGGGATAAAGAAACGCGATCGAGTGACCACTAAAAAATCTAGGTGAATCAGACTTACACGCGAGGATCAAATTTCACGGCACTAAAATCCCTATAATACACTCCACTACAGTGAACGATTCCTCCCATCAAGCTACAACAAATATCACACTAAGGGAAAAAAAGGAAGAGAAAAATGGATCCCGCAAAAAAATTCAATCCTTCTTTCACATAAATCCACTTCACAGAGAAAGAGCCGAGAGAACGTACGGCTCGAGAAGTTATCGAAATAACCCTCGACAATTCCCGGCTTCCGTTGACCTAAAGTCATAATAATCCCAGAATAACCATTTCAATTAGAAGTTTATTTAATTTAACAAATATTTTAAACTATATTTTACCCTTTTATTCAACTTTTTCTTTCAAAGAATTAAAAAATAAATTACTTTCTCCGCGCTATCATCATCCCAATTATTGTTTTTTAAAAAAACATTTATTTCCTTTAACAGTTCTATCTAAAGGCCGCGTCGTTCTCTCCGAGCATGGAAAAAAAGAAGGCAGTCGAGGGGTAAGTATACTGCCATTTAGAGAAAATAAAACCGAGAGGATCGCGTTGAATCACTTGGCGTAGTCCCGATGTCCCGGCGGCTCGGCGTGCAGGTTTTTCTTCCTGGGCAGCTGGAGCGTGATGGGCTGGACCTCCTGCAGGGCGGCGCGCCTCGTCTCCGGGTAGCCCGGCGTGCTGCTGCTGCGGAAGGAGAGGACGCGCAGGTTCGGCACGTGCTGCTCGCCCGGCCAGTCGAAGTTGAACACGGAGACGGGGGTCTCGGGGGTCTGGTGGTCCGAGGAGTCGTCGGCCGCGTCCGCCGGCGTCGTCGGCGTCGTGATGTACGGGCTGAGCTCCTGGTGCACCACGTCCGGCACCCGCTGCAGACCGCAGTCCGGCCACAGGGACGCGCCCGCCGGCGACGCCGCCGCCGTGCCGCTCGGGCTCGACCACTGCTCCTGTAGCGGGCGTATTGCGGATTTTAGCAATTTTCTTTTTTCACGCTGCGGTTTTCGCTTGGATTTATTTTTTTCAATTTGTTTCTGGGCGAGAATACGTTTTTTGTGCTCCTATTTTGAGAGTTTGTGACATGGACGTTGACGAGTTCATCGGGTTATGAACTCCCGTAGGAAAAAAGTATGCACAAGTTTTGTGCATAAATAAAATTTGTGCATAATTTAAAAATTGCGCATATGGTTGTGCATAAATTCGTGCACGGTTTTCGCGTGGCAGGCGAAAACTGCACGTATTTATGCACAAATGTATACATTATATAATATCATATATGCACAATTTTTTAATTATGCATAAATTTATGCACAAATTCTATTTGTGCACAAAAATTTTTCTTACGGGTAAACGCAAGAATTGATATTTATTATTTATTTTTAACATTTACAGAATATAAATTATTAATGTAAATAGTCAAAAATGGACTTGTGTCATTTTATAAAAGACGTGGACTTAATTTTTTAAAACTCAACGTTATACATATACATTACATTTTTAGAGAGCTTTTGTAGAAATCTGCAAGTCAGCGGTAAAATATTTAAACTATAACTTTCTTCAAATTATAGATTGAATATACTTTTATTAGTTAGTAATACAAAGTTTCTTAACGAAAGGCATTTGAACGATTGAGTAATTTTATCGACGACAGATATAAGAAGTTTTAGTTTTTATTGAATAAATTTCTAGAGACTAGGGACATTTTTTTCCAAATAGAAACTGATTGAGTTTGCTACTTTAAATACACATTTGATTGCAATTATTCAAGTTGATTGTATAATCTAAATTATACAATCTCTAGCTTAAAACCCATCAAACATATAAATGATTATTTAATGTTCAAAAATTAATATTTATTTCTTTCGCATCTCTAGAATTCATTGGTCGCTTACTTTGCAGAGCTATTCGTAAATCGTATCAGTTGAATTAATGAATTTTTGCTACTGGATCTTCAATACGTATCATTGGTAAATGTAAGTGTTAACGTAATCAGTATTGAATTCAACCGACCCTCCTCCGGCATCTCCATTGTCTCCCGCTCTTACTCGTTCTTGAGTGCTATACAGAATACAGTACACAGTTACTAGTTAGTCTGCAACTGGTAACAGTACTTGATACAGGAGTATTTAATAAAGTTTCATTTTGTTCAATTACTTTTTTTTCCATAGTTGCCCACTCATTTTTTAACAAAAAATGGCTCCTAATGCACAAGCTTTGCCGAAAGAAAAACTTGATACACCACCACGAGGAATTAATGCGGTGTTATTGGGTCCGCCCGGTAGCGGCAAAGGCACTCAAGTAAGTTTCTTAACCTAATTTGTTTAAAATTCAAAGTTTTTTCCAATATGCACGTTCCTTTGTTTTTATCAACAATAGTTTTTTACAATTGTGTGGAAATATTCAGTTTTTTTTTCACCTCCAATAATGTGTTAATTAGCCTTGCAATTCTAGGCACCGCTGCTGAAGGAAAGGTACTGCGTTTGTCACCTTTCCACAGGTGATATGCTAAGAGCTGAAATTCAATCTGGCTCAACATTAGGCTCACAAGTCAAAAAAGTAATGGATGATGGCAAATTAGTGAGCGATGAATTGGTAGTTAGTATGATAGAAAAAAATCTAGACAAGCCAGAATGTAATCGTGGCTTTCTTCTAGATGGATTTCCTAGAAATGTTCCACAAGCTGAGAAAGTAAATACTTTTGTCTTTTTCTTTATTTCTGCAGAGAGCTTAAATTTTTACAATTTTTTATTTTTGATCCAGTTAGATGAAATGCTGGAAAAAAGAAAAACCAAACTCGATGCCGTTATAGAGTTTGGAATTGATGATAATTTATTGGTAAAAAGAATAACAGGTCGCTTAATTCATCCTTCCAGTGGACGGTCATATCATGAAGAATTTGCACCTCCTAAAGTGGCTATGAAAGATGACGTAAGTAATAAAAAAAAGTACACTAAATATGTTATATGTTCAGCAGTTAAATTGTAATTTTCTTAGGTTACTGGTGAACCTTTAATTAAAAGGTCTGACGATAATGCAGAAGCACTTAAAAAGCGACTTGTTTCATATCATACTCAAACCCAACCACTTGTTGATTATTATGCTCTTAGAGGTATTCACAACTATGTTAATGCTGCAAAATCTAGCGAAGATGTGTTTAAAGATATTGATTCCATTTTTATGAAATCAATTAAGCAAGATCAAAAAACAGGATTTTTTAGTAGATTTTTTTAAGGCTGCTATCTTACTGCCTATTATTTCAGCAAATGTACGCTCTTCATGCGACAACGATTCCTACTAAACAATTATTAATAACTTTAACTTGTTGCCTTTCTGAAAGTGAAAGTTTCTATAATTTAAAATAACTACTTTTTGACAATTATTTTGATGGTTTATTGGTAGAAATAATTTAACTATACACAAGTGCTATTGCATTGAATTTTTATAATTTTTTTTGTAATTGTCTTGTATTTAAAATACTGAAAATCAATATTTTACTTTTTCATATATAAATAATTGTTTTATTTTGTATTTGCATTTATTTGTTAACTATTTGTTATATCTTACGCACAAAGTTGTTGATTATATTACTTTTCTATATAATTCTAAACACTTATTACTATAAAATATGAAAGGGTGTATGCATCTTTCAGATTGGCAAATAACGTTAGATACATTCACAGATTATTATTGGCTCACCATACTCTTAGAGTTGAAGGCTATAATAAATTTTAAACTCGCCTAAATATTATTTAGCAAAAAATATTTACTTTATTTAAGATTACAGAATTGTACAGAACTATTTTAGATGTACGGTGTTATAAAATGTATATCTTGTTAAAACGTCGTCGCATTGTGGTAGTCTGCATTTTCGCAGAAGAAAGAATGTATAAAAAGAAGTAAATAAAATTCTTGATTTATCTAAGATTGTTATTTATCGATTTTTAGTGTTGTAATGTGTTGGGGGAAAAAAATAATCTAAATTTTTTCGTATTATACCAACTACATTCCGTAGTGTAAAAGATTTAAAAACATTAAATAAGCAGATTTTCGCAATTAAAGCATTTTTGAAATATTTTGCAATACATATTTGAATGATTTTATTAGTTTTTTGAGAATTGATGACTTATAAGCCTATAATTATATAAAACGAAATAAAATGAATAATTTTGAAGAAATGTATTAATTTTTAATAATGATAGGGCTCTACAATTAAGTAAATTTCAGTTTTTATTAAAATAATTGGGTTTATTGATCAATCTTCTAGATATTTATAGTTACGATGAATTCGTGAACATCAGCGTCATGAGGAACAGAGGAAATCAATGAAGAAGTTTTATCGTTTTATGATAATATCTATTTCGTGATGGCGCTACTAACGCATTACCGCTAGCGGCGCTAGCATACCTGATTTACCACCCCTTCTTGCATACGTGTATGTGCATGTATGCATGTACTATGTTCTGTGTACATTCCGTTTTTTCTGTGTATAGTACCAACTATGGAGATCCAAGCAACTGAAACAAGTAAACAATACTTTACAGTACATATTTTAATATTTTAAATCATGAAAAAGTGATATTAAAACAAATTCTTTTTACAACAGGTGGAATATGAAAATTGTATGAATATGTATCATACAGAAACTAATTAATAGATAATTGCAGTTAAGGCATTAAATTATTGTTTTAACCTAAAGTTGAAAATGTTTGTCTATTTAAGTAAAAAGATTGCTATACCAAACAACATTCGTTTAAACTGCATAGCATGGAACGAGAAACAAGGTTATATAGCTGTTGGAGGCGAAGATGGGTTATTGAAAGTTATAAGAGCAGATACTACCTCTGCAACAACAGATACTGCAAACAGCAGTGGTAAAAGTCGTTCTGTAACAGCTACAAGTAATTTGAGTATGAACCAAACATTAGAAGGACATAATGGAAATGTGCAAG
>JAXIUT010000037.1:23691038-23704003 GCA_035586675.1 Eurytoma californica | reverse complement strand
ATGGTTGTGCATAAATTCGTGCACGGTTTTCGCGTGGCAGGCGAAAACCGTGCACGTATTTATGCACAAATGTATGCGCAATTTTTAAATTATGCATAAATTTATGCACAAATGCTATTTGTGCACAAAACTTTTTCTTACGGGCTATTTTAAAATAAGTAGCGAATAAAGGAATGAATGTGATTCATCTTTTAATTTGATCCGCATCCTTCATAAAAAGTTTTCTAATATTCGGATGAAAATAAATAATTCGTTTAGTTGTATGTTTTGCAAATTATTGTTAAATACGTTTTCGTTATTGTAAAAGGTGGTAGAAGTTTCGTAGATTTCAAAATAAATTTATGATGTCAAAAATGTAAATTAATGTAAAATAAATCTCCAAAAAAAATTCTGTATGTACCCAAATATAAGCAATATTTAACTTCAATTCTCTCTTCATTTACGGGATAATAAAGCATAATACTAAAAGAACAAAACAAAAGAAAAATTTACGAAAAATAAAAAAAATCTCCATGTAGTACCGTTTTTTTTTTCAAAAAAATTCACTTCGCTAGGTGTCTCATAACAACACCCTGCAGTCCTCTATCACACTCAACGCAAAAAGGAAAAAAAATCACGTCGGTAGGTGTGCGATTACACCCCGTTCTCCCCTATCGTACTTCATCGCAAAAAGGAAAAAGCGGCGTAAACAAACGAGAAAAAAAAACAGGATAAACACTATCGAGCGAAAATAAAAAGTACCGTGTGATGAAGGGCGAGGTGATGGTGCGGCCCGTCGGCGACGCAGGGATGGGCGTCGACGACGGGCTGCGTCGCTGCTTTGGTCTGGTGCAGCAGCAGGAGCTGCCGCTTCTGCGAGTAGGTCGGCCCGTAGACGTCGGCCGGCTCCGCGTGGCCGAGCTTGTCCAGGTCGACGATGCTGTACTTGAGGCCGCCGTTGTTGTCCGGACTCGGCGCCATGCCCGGCGACATCTGCTGGTGCAGCTGCTGCTGCTGCTGCTGCGGTGGCTGCGGCTGACCCGACATGTAGTGACCCAGGGACTTACCGCCGCCGCTCGATCGCAGGTACGGCTGACCCGTGCCAAGCATACGGTTCGGACTTTTATTATTGGGCTGAACCTAGGAATAATTGTACATGTACTTATTATACTTATTATTTTTATAATTTAAAGTTACTATTTTTTATTATTTTTACATTATTTATTATCTAATAGTAAAGAATTAGGTATAATTTTTAGTCAATATTTATACTGGAAGACGATAAATGTTTGTTAAATATTTAGGGGAGAGCGGAGCATAGCGGGCCGTGAGGCAATTGAAAATAAAGCTATTTAAAAGAATATCATTATTACATTGATGTATTACTATATATATCTGTTGTATATAGTAATACAGCAATGTAAAAATGATATTCATTAAAAATGCTTTATTTTCAGTGAGACTTGTTAAGAAATATGTTTCACAGCAAATGAAACATATTTAATGGGGTGGACCACTATGCCCCGAAGGTTCACATTGCCCCACGGCCCGCTATGCCCCATTCTCCCCTACTTATAAAAAGCTGTCATAGATAATTCTTTAAGATAGACGTTTAATGAATTTTTTTTTCATTTTTTATAAATAGAAAAAACGTAATTTATATTCAGAGGCAATTTTATCGATTTTCACGATAAATGTTTAAATAACGTCACAATTCACTATATTCCACAAAATATCAAATAAATAAAACGTTACTCTACTAATCATTCGTAAAACCACAATACTATCGATCAAATTTTCAAATCCAAAAAATTTTAATCACAACAAAATCATTTGTAACAGATCAATAATCTATAACGCGAGCGAAAATAAACAAGCGATAAGTTAATTAAGATAAAGCCGGAGCAAATGTAGCCTACCATCGATAGGTGTCCCTTATTGCAAGGACAAAATTCCGCGGGTCCGGCGTTGGCGCAGTGCTGCATGGAATGTCGCTCGTCGTGCTCGGGCGCGCTATTGTTGATGGACATATCGACAGGCTCGGCCGCATCTGTCTCCTGGCCGTGGAGTGCGGCCTGACTTCTGGCCGTCCGCTGCGCGCCCGCATCGCCGTAGACCTGCACACCGATAATCGTATTCCGGCTTTGCCATTATGCTGATCTAGTTAAGTCGACGTAGCAGGCCCCGGCTAACGCCTGCGGATCTCTCGCAAATGGATT
Organism: Eurytoma californica; assembly: GCA_035586675.1. Classification (NCBI taxonomy): domain Eukaryota; kingdom Metazoa; phylum Arthropoda; class Insecta; order Hymenoptera; family Eurytomidae; genus Eurytoma; species Eurytoma californica. Next base: position 23,701,805 of record JAXIUT010000037.1, on the reverse strand, counting down.
TCAATGGGCAACAAATCGATAATCGACTTTCGGATTTCAACGATCCACTGCTTCGCACTGATTGTCAGTTGTTATTCCTTCATTTTTCAATTATTATTTCAAGTCTTTATTTAGCTTTATTTTTTCCAACTACTGTGCTGTATTACTGTAAAACAACGTTGGTCTTACCGGACACGTCTGTTACTACTTTCTTTTTCATTCGTAGATATATCTTCATTTTTTTAGAGGTGTTTCCTCCGAGTAGTAAACATAGTTAATAGAAAAGAGAGAGAGAGTATTTTTAAATATGTATAAGCTAAAATCATCGTAAAAAAAAAATAAGTAGTAACAGACAGCTATGGTAAGACGGATTTTATTTTTTTTTACAAAGTAAAGTTTTATGATACTTTGAAGCTTTTTTTTATTACACAAACCTTTATTTTTGTTTTCTTTAAACTCATTGGAATAATAAAATAAATAAACAAAATAAAATAAATAGTCTTCGCTTTATTAACAAATCCCTCAAATTTCTGTTGAAATAATAAATTTCAAAACCAAATTCTTTATTTTTTATTTTAGATATTCGAGATATCGTTTCTTTTTACATGAATTACTTTGAGTCAAATCCTTAAAGAATCAGTTTTTATTAAGAATTAAGGGAAGCAGATTTTATTAAAAATTAAGGGAACCAGATGTTATTAAATGACCTCAGTGGGCTCCTGCTTGACGAGGGCGCGCTCCTTGGTCCAGGGCGCGAGTTGGCCGTCGTCGAGGGGCGGATGGGCCTGGTAGGGCACGCCGAGCTCGGCCTCGTGCGGGCCCAGGCCGTAGGCCAGGGACGGGGGCGGCGGCGGCGGCGGCCGGCCGCTGTTGTAGTCGACGCCGTCCGGGCCGTACGCCAGGGCCGACGGCGCCGGCTGCGGCGGCTGCGACTGCACCGTCGGCAGGCTCGCGCACACGCCGTACGTGAACTTACTCTGCGACGAATACTGATACAACCAGGAACTAGTGCGCATTACCTCAGCCTCTTTCTCACTGGCGGAAAAAAGCACTTTTCAATGTATCTGGTAAATGTGAGCTTACCCGTAGGAAAAAATTATGCACAAATTTTTGACAAATTTATGTACAAATTTATGCACAACTTTTTCATACGGGTAAATAGCTATTTACTTGTATATTTTACGTAATTCGTTGACTCTTGCATTATTGTCTTTATAAAAAAAATGGTAAATTTTTAGTAATATTTTCGTGGGAAAGGTTTGGAAGTGCACGTTGGTAAAAGTGATTGAGCAGGCTGCGGGTTAAATGCAGTAATAAATAAGGCTAATATCAAAGTTGACCCTTGCATAATTTACGGTAATTATTATGGCTGGAATTAGCGAGAAATAATCGTTTGGAAAGAAATATTTTGTAACTTAATTTCTCATTTCACGCGATCATTCTGCCTTTCACTTTAAAATTTATAAGTTAATAATATCATTCCGCTGAACTGTTGCCGCTCGCTCAACGTTAGCAAACAAAATATTGTAAAGTAGACGATGTTCATACCTTAATACTTGATTGGTACAAACAATAATAGGATGCTGGCACTCTTCGGACGTATCTTTGACTTGTAGAACACAATGGACCCAAAACCACCTTCCGGAGCGGCTCTGTAGCCTCAGTAAAGCTGTGCTCGATCGCTCTTGATCGGACTGAATAACTAGGAACCACGAAGATTACAAACAGAAAAGTACGTCATGTTATCTCTTGTAAAAAAATTAATTACCAGTTTGGTGCTTGCAGTAAGCGGTACGTATACTATCCCAATGAAGGAGGTTGTACCACGACACCCCGACAAGCTCCGAACGACTATATTCCATATGGCTTTCGGCTCTGTAAACAATCACAACACCCTCAAATCCGTAATCACCCCATCCCCTTAAATCCGATAAAAAGAAACACGCGAAACATATCAATAATCGTCATTTAATCTGCGCACACCACAAAGTCAGTTACCAAAACTACGATACAACGGAAGGGATAAGGTATAGAAGAGGCGCGACACGCGTTCGAATGTAATTCGATGAGCGCGATATTGGCCGTCGCACGCGACGCGAGCCGAAAAAAGGAAAGGAAACGGGGTGGGTGTTGTAGGCCGGGGCGCACGCGATCGAGCGGCGCATGAATGAGGCGCGCGAGCTTACGTTTTGTCGATGTGGAGGTACTTCATGTCCATCGAGTGGATCGTCGTGAAGATGTTGGTCGCGCCCTGCACGACGCTCTCCCGCGTTTCGGGCAGTACGACCGGCGTGCACGAGGCCAAGAACACCGACTCGTTGCGGTTGCACAAAGGCACAAACGGCAAGTAATGACCCTCGACCAGCACAACCTGCACAAGTGTACGTGGCTATGAGCCTCTCGCTGAAAAAGCTCTTTTGTGACTTGCGTTTCAGCTCGAGCACTTTTTAGCTTTGCTTTACACCTCTAAATTGTCTTTTCACGTTGCACACTTGCGATCGACGCTTTTCTTTCATTCGCGGTTTGGTAATGACAGTTTTAAAGATTTTTGGTAGATTACATTTTTTAATTGACTGACATTTAATTGTTCAAGGGTGCTAATGCGTATTCTTTAATTCTTGACTATAAAACAGTAGTATTCTTGTACAGAGAATTTTTTGGTAAAATTTACTATGTGATTTGTAATCTTGAGATTGCAATCGGTGTTCTGTTTGTGCAAATTACAATGTGGAGTTGTTATTTTAATTTTTCACAATTTTTAGCTAGTTATAAATAATTTTTGCCAAACAGGTCACGTAATCCCAAATTTACAGATAAACAATAGATTTTCAATATTCGAGCTGTAATAGAGAATAAATTAATAACTGATAATCAAATTAATGAAACCGCAATCTCTTTCACTTTTTATCATTCCGTTTTTAGAGGAATGCTTAAATTAATTAGTCTTATAAGCTAAAAAGTGCACTACTCCAAAACGTCACAAAATGTATAACAGTAGTAATCATTATAATTTAATTTTTTTTTAAATTACGTATTTATTTATACGTTCGTGAAGTAAATAACTGTATCGAGCAAATTTGTTATTAAGAAAAAGACATCTATCGATTCACGATGATAAAAAAAGTAACACATGTCCCTATAAATTGCATTACAAGATAAACAAGGCTGGAATCGCGTATTGCGAGCAGGCCGATTAGAAAAAAAAAAATAGCCTCACGTGGAGTCCCGTTCATGGGAAACGACGCTCACCTTCTGATCGCCGAAGCGCAGCTGCCTCCTCGAGTTCCGCGACACGTTTATCCGACAGAGAAAGAGCCGTCGGTCGTCCGGGGCCCCCGGGCCGCTCCTAGCCAGCTGATTCTGTATGACCATGTGGTCTTGCTTGTCGACCACGTCGTAGACGCTGTCGCCGTGGATCAAAAGGTCCTCCTGCAAACGCCGCCAACGTTTTCGCACGGTCGGATAGACGGAAAGAGAGAGAGGGAGAGAGACGGGGAGTCCCGGTACTCGCGCTGCTCTGCGCCCCGCCGGGCACTCGTTAGGCCGAAAATTATTGCGGGAGTATTCTTTAAGCGTGTAACCCCCCCGGCGCGATATTTCAACCGAGTGCGTACACACAGACCGTTACGCAAGACTGGATGCGCCTCTTAATTCCGTAATGCGGGAAAATGGATGTTTAACGAATCGGCGGATTCCCCCGTTAATGCGTATGGATTTTTCTTTGTTCATTTCTTTTTTTCGGTGATTTTGAAAAGGGTGTTGTTTGAACGCGCGCGATTGTTTAATTAGTGGGTTTAGAAATTACGCGGAAGTACTGTAATTTGTAAAGTACTTGTCACGCTTCTGGGGTGTTAATTACTGTGATATTAGGCATGATTTTTGCAATGTTATTTTTCGAGCGCAAATAGAACGTTAAATCTGTTTAGGGAATGTCAAAAAACAAAGTATTATGATTAAAATTGTCATTTTTCTCACTGCCGCGTAATAGCTCGCGAAGATAAAATCATGCAATTAAAAATAATAAACGCCTGGCAGTACAATTGCTTCATGCGATCCACTGGGGATACATTTTTACGATTTTAAATCTCGTTCGTATCATTAATTTCGTCGCGTCGTAAAATTCGCAAAACCATCTTAGGCCGGCGTAAAGTTATTATCACCCTCGTGGCTCTTGTAAATAATTCTGCTTTTACGTATGCATTGTCTATTAATTCCTTGTTCAAACGTTTTTATTATTTGCTTAACTTTGAGTAACATACTTATTGCTGTTTCCAAGAGTAGTACCTATAAGATAGGAATACCTTCTATTTAATTTTTAAAATTAAAAGATAATAAATTCCAAATTTTATGTAATTTAATTATTCGAAGGGATTCACTTTTTAAAAACATTTGTCAAGTCTTACTGAATATATTACTTACGTCTTACTTTTGAGCAATAAAAGACGCTGTAAATTTAGCAAAATTTTCTTTCGCTACCAGCTATAAAAGTGTACTAGGCTTTATTCCTTATTAGACTCTAACAAAACAGTCTCTAAAAGCGACCCTCGCGTGGTTACAATATTATTCAAGATTTACGACAGTTTCGCAACGCTTTTTTAATAACTCAAAGAATTCACCGTCAAACTGGGTCATAACTTAACCCTTGACGCGATCTAAATCAGCATCGCCTATAATCAAACTTCCCCGCTCTCCCTTCCCCCGGAAAAAAGTCAATTCCGCAACGGTATTCCGGTGTCCGCGATTTTTAACGGGCCGATATAAGTATATCGCCGGGGCGCGCTGCAGCCGACATCCGGCATCTGACTCGCCGTCTCCCCCCTCTCTCCCCTTCAGATTTTCCCAACGCTATTACCATCGAGTGTCCCAGGTACTCCGCGGCGTTTTCCGATATGTACAGCAGCTTGCCCTGTTGAGTCATCATCATAATGAAGCCGGACATGGCCTGAAAAGTATTGTTCGCCGGTTATTGCTCTTTAAAGTTCCACACGCGTTTAATACACCCGCGAGGCTGTATACATGCATAGGCGCACGCCGGCAGTCGCGGGTGGCGCAACGCCGGGCACAAGGCATAAAAAAAAAGACAAATAGCGGAGACAGAGGTAAAGGGGGACTGCGCGCTGATTTCGGCTGATTTTTACGGGAGTCGTAAAGCTGAAAGAGGAAGCGGGCTGGCCGCGCTATCGGCGGGAGACGTGCTATCGCTATCTTGGCGTGCGTGCATGCAATTTTTTAGTCTTGCGTTACCTTGGCTGATCGCAGTTGAAATGGGAGTCCAGCGTTAGAGCGAGCTTGGGCTAATATTTATTTTTATTTTTTTTTTCAAGAATCGTGATGGATTGCTGTTAAAATTGATGCTCCGATGGGTCTTTATGAGGCAGTTAATTTTATTTTGTTTGTTAGTCAGAGGCGAAATTATGCACTGTCGTTAAAAAAATTAGTTTTATATTTTTTTTTCTTTGTTATGAATTTGATAACATTGGTTGTAAAACGAGTAAATGAAAACTTGCGCTTACCTTTGAAAATCCAATGTTTGGAGTGGGCATGCTTGCGGATTCCTGGTCGTTTTTTAAGACTGCAAAAAATATTGATTTTAGAAAATAAATTTTAAAGTAAATCTATTTAAATATAAAATTTAGATTTAAAAATCAAATGCGTATGTTCTTTTATTTTTTTGTGTGCAATTAAACATTCAGATTTATTTATAAATTTCTAGCGAAAACGAATATTAAACTGAATTTACTTAAAATTTGTTTAAAAATATCAACTCATTGTTTCTATATGCATGTGGTAGTTTCAGTAGACTACAAATTCAGTAACAATATTGCACTGCCGGCGGTTCTATGGGTTACAAATTTAATAACGATATTACATATTGCATAGCTTATTCATTGGATAAGGGCTTAAGGAGATTCTTTTTGTATTTTATGCTCATATCGAATCGTTGACTACTAACATAAAACGCGCATTTAGTTACACTGCCTGGCCTCGGCTAATATATTTCCCTTAGTATTACGGGATTTTCAAAAACATACCCAATTTATTTAAAATGCACTCAAAATGAATTTAAATTATCGTTATCATCCCCGATTATCGTTCATGCGCTTTTCTGTGTTGTTAATTCCGAAAATTGTAATATTAAAATATTATTATTTAATATAGAAAACTACATTTGCGGATAAGGAAGTGAAAAACTATTTTTATTCTTGCGGTGGATAGCTGTTTGCCTTCTAAGGAGAAATCTCGTTATTTCTACTGGATTTTGAATGGCGAACTTACGGGTTAAATTTTAAATTTAAAAGAAAATAACAAAAGAACGAGGATACGGTCACTCTTATAAAAGCGTATCAATTTTCCTGGTGATCGATCGTAACTACATAAAACTTATTTTCGCCTAAAATATGATTCACCGAAATTTAGTTTTAGTTCTCCCTTCGAGAACACGGCTACCTTGAACAAAAATTTAAAAAACATTTTCCAGCATGCAGAAAATCCTCGCTTTTCCGTTAATTTAATTGTGAATCCCCGAGCGACGAAACTATATACACAGCTAACCAAAAGAAAAACTCGCTCACGATCGCAAATAATTGCCGCCGCAAAAAGCGTACAACGAAAATGGTTTCATTATACTCTCGTAACATCGGAGCCGTTCTTAATTTACAAACCGAAAAAATTTACCACCGCATCCGAACCGCGCCGACTCGCAAAAACCGCGCGAGCGCGTTACAGTGACCCGCGCGCAATCCGAGCTGCTCGCGCGAAAATACGCCCTCGCGCAAACTGAAAAAACAAAGAAGCGTCTGCATCGATCGGCGCGGCATCGCGCTATCGATTACGCTCGTCGCGCAAAAAAAAAAAAAAAAAAAAAAAATCCACCGCCCGCGCGCGATTCATCAGTTTTCGGCGCGTCTGCGGGCGCCGGCCCGGTATCCATAATGCGGTGCTGGTGGCGCGCGGGATGAGTTTTTCTGGAAGAATGCGCGGCATGTTGGCGCACACCGCCCCCACCTCTCTCTCTGTCTCCTCCGAGGCGAGCCTCTCTCGCGCGCGCCAGCGAGGGAAAGAGCGAGAGAGAGAGAGCGAGAGAGAGAAAGAGAGAGAGAGAGAGAGAGAGTACGGGAGTATTATAGGGAGATATAGCGCCGCGGGTGTACGTAGTCGCGGCTCGTCTACGTGTGCGCGCCCCCCGCGTGTGCGTGTGAGGCGAAGGATATAAGAGAGAAAGAGAGAGAGGAGAAGGCGAAGGCTCCGCGGCGGCAGGGTGAGGGAGGGGGGACGGTTACGGGGGAGTATGGGTTACAGGAGCGTGAGAGTGTTGTTGCAGAGGCCGAGAGGTCAGCGGATCACCCGGAACTCGCGCTTAGGACTCGCTCTCTCGCGGAGAGCAGCGCTCGCTCGCTCGCCCGGGGTTCCAATGCTGTGCGCGCTCCTCCGCTCCCCTCTCTCTCTTTCTCTCTCTCTCTCTCTCTCTCTCTCTCTCTCTCTCTCTCTCTTTCTCTCGCGAACGGTTAACTTTGCCTCCCTCGCGACCGCCGGCAAACGATATATATATATACACATATATATATATATACATATATATATACGTATGCGAGCTGGCCTCCTCCTCCTCCCTGTGTACCTCTTCTTCTTCATCTTACGTCTTACCTTCCTTAGAGGCTCTCGGGCTCTCTCCTCTCCCGTGTGCCTTATGCCTTTTATCTTAACTCTCTCGCTTTTAAGTCGACGGGCGGGGGAGGCGCGGGGGGAGCGAGGGGGCAGGGGTAAGGGGGGGGGGGCACGGCATTTTTTGCGCTCGGGCTTTTCTGTACCTCATCGAGCTTATAAACAATGACCGCCTAAGTAGCGGACGCGAGAGCGAGCGAGCCGCAGCGCGCGCGCCGGACCGCAAGGTTTGGCACCGACGATGTATACGGGATGAATAAATGTAAATGGACGCTTCCTAGAAGTGAAGAGCTGTCCCTTTCCTTCCATGACTTATCGCCAATTGAAATATGATAATGCCCCGGAGACCCTATCGATTTTTCCCTCGGTGCGCTTCTCCCGCTTTTTTCTTTCTTCTTCTTTTTTTTTTTATACCCACTGTCTCCGCTGCCTTATCTCGATGTTCTTTTTTTAATTTCTCCCTTCTTTTTATTTTTACGTGGAGCCCTCCTCCTACTTTGACGCGGCGATTGAAATAATCGTTGTCGATGTCATTATCTTGAAAAATTGCGAGATTGCGCGCTTTTTCTTTTTTTAAGGTCCGTTACTTAAATTGTACTTTGCAGTCGTAAGAGGCTAAAAATATTTGAGTTAGTGCACAATTAAGATAGCGTTAATGCGCAAAACGGTTTCAAAGTCTGATATTATTTTAACTTTCACTGCTATTATCCTTTACTTTAAACTTCGACAATCTTACGGAAATTGAACAGCAAACTTCAATGTAATAACTTTTCAAAAGAAATAACACCCTTAATATTTAAAAAAAAGTTTTTTATATTAAAAAAAATTTCGAATACCAAAAGTCCATCTATTTTTCAGCACGTTTAAATAAACGCGCACCTCGTCCGAGGCGCCCGGATGACGATTGAAGCGCAGAGGGGGGGAAACGTGCGAAAAGCGTCTAAGGATGAGGATGAAAGGTCATTCCGCTCTAGACTTACTGGCACACGGTGCCTCTATAAGGCTTATGCATAGCATTTTATGGGTATTTCTTTAATTTGTAAGTTGCGGCGTGGTTTTGTTAATTGCGTGTAATCGCGCCTCGAGGCTTTACGCCAATAAACACTGTGATTACCGCTGATAATTACACCGGCCGGAGAAAAGTCTCTCCATGTAAAGAGTTATCACAGCCGAGTTCGTAGCGTAATTTAACTTCCTTTTTCTTCGCTTTGCATTTTTTTCACTTCAAAAGTTAGTTTATCTATTGAAGTTTCCAACGACTTCATAATGCTCGCATAAAACTGCGATAATACTAACATTTTATCCTTTTGTTTTTTTTAAAGTCGCTCGTTCAATTTAAGTAAACACTGAGCAAAAACGTAAAAGATAAATGACGTGAGCTCGTTGCAGTGCTGCACTGTAAAAAGAAATATATTAAATATTTTTAATTCTATGAAGGCTCTTTTAATTTATTGTCAGATTTATTCATGTTTTAAAAAATGAATAAATAAATGCATGCAATTACAATTTTTTCACCTTCTGTTGTATTTCATATAAATAACTTATTTCATTGACATAGAAATCACGAAAAAAACATCTGTTAAAAGATGACAATTCGTTTTACATTTAGTTTCCAATAAAAGCGCGCTACCTACGCTTAAAAAAGAAAATCAATCGCCGATGAAAATTTATTATTGCCCGCCGGTGTAAAGCCGATTATTGAATAAAAGTTTGCAATCGGATATTTTTGATTCGCTGCTCAAACTACACGGGTAAATAACAAAAGGAGACATTGATAAATACACCGTGGTGTGCTGGTAAGAATTACCCGGTGAATTAAGAAACTGGCCGAGAAGTGAAGAATTACGTGAATAGGCTGTGAAAACTCACTTAGCCGCGCTTAGGCTCTTACAAAGGCTTTTACAGCTCCTCTAAAGGCTCCGAATACTTTTCTATGCGGTATTCTTCGCGAAAAAGCTTCGCCGCGCTCGTTTATTACATTAATAGTATCGCATTTTTTCAGTTAAAAGTGAAGAATCAACAAACCATCCAACACTTTCAAATAAAGACGACCGAAATTATTATCGTGAAACTTTTTTTCTCAAAAAACTACGATACACGACAATGCAACATAAAATCTTACGTGGTGAATAATTATTACAATTTATTATTTCTGATTTCATAATTCTTTCGAGTTAAACATTAATTTCATTAAGAATATATAAAGAAATTTAAAAAACTAAACTTAAAAAATTTTATAATAAATAAAGGATTAGTTATAAATAAAGTTAGATTACATTACAAAATAGATTAGTCCATTTAATTGTGCAGAAAAGTTTGAAATAAAATTAATATTTTGACAAACAGCAGGTTGTGCAAGTACGACTTGTTAAGCCAAACATATATTTGATATAACGCGTTTGAATTTGCTTGCCCTCCAAAATGTTTGATTAACGTGTACGAATTAATTATACAAGATTATAATTATGAATACACTATCATAGGGCGTCACGCGACCGCGGCAATTTGCATAGCACCGGTCTAATTAATTTGACTCTTTACAGCAAAACTGATGAATTGTGCAATATTCAAATTTTCGCGTATTTATTAATAGATTATTGTTATCGCTATAATGCGATTGGAAACACTAAGCTTCAAATAGTCAAACATGTATCCGATCATTTATGTTGGCTTTAAACTTTTGTTCCTACGATATCGAATAGTTGCAATAGCATTCGCGCGTTTGTCGGTTATTAAAATTCATTTCGCAGTAATTAAATAATTATTACATTTTTCCAACATTAAATTTATATTAACGTATAGAAAAAAAGTCGCAGTTTGCAAATCTAAATCAATGAGATTCAGTGAAAACGTAAAAGAGTGACAAATCCAAAAAAATCACTCGATTCAGTATAAAGTAATTTTAGAGTCACTCTCTAAAATCCAATCGTGAAATTTTCACTGATTTTTACAGTGACTCCAGTTTTCACTGGTTGGTAAGTGAAAAACGACTGTTTTTTTCAGTGAAAGATTTTCTTTTTTACTAAATGTGAAATTTCACTATTTCTACAAAAGTGTCCTCTCTCTACCTACCATGTATAATTACACTAAATATTATTGTTACCGATGCTTGCGTAGTGCAGTGAC
>JAXIUT010000037.1:23666817-23687088 GCA_035586675.1 Eurytoma californica | reverse complement strand
AGAAAATATACGCAGATCTCAGTTATTACAAATACTCGACAAATTTAGAGATGTTTTAATTACATGTGAAAATGAAGACCCAGCAATGGCTCTTTTTTACTCTCAACCTGCTTCTCGATAATAACTGCAAAGTTTCCTATTTATTGTAAATTGTATGTACATACTATTAAATATTTTTTATTGTTATAGTTTTTCATATTTTTGTATCTTAAACAAACTCAAAATGATCAAATAATCTGAAAATAAATATCAGATTAATGAATGATCTTTTAATTTTACGGTATTTATTGCGTTATTTATAAATATTTTTTAATGAAAATATTTTTTTAATCGGTATAAGAAAAACAATTCAATTGTTTAAAATATTAAATCCTAAAATAATAAATATAAAATATATATAGTTAATTGTTGATGATGTTTAATTGCTTAAATATATCCTTATGAATTTATTTATTTGTTAAGTCTAATAATGTCTCATACATGATACTCAATACACTTAAAAAATCAATACTTTGCACATTGATATCAATCTAAATTTAAATATTCAAAAATAATACCATTTGTTATAATTAAAATTAAAATTTATATTTTCTAATTGCAAATGAAGAAAATAAATAAATAAATCCTGTAATAATTACTGAAAAAGAAATTATTAAAATTTTAATTCAAATTTTTGAGCTTAATCGTTTAAATTTCAAATACTAGTTCAATATCTCTTATGTAAAATAAGTTATAAAATTAATAGCTTCTGCAAATAAAAAATCGAGATATATAGTGAATAGTGTATAAATGCATCAATAAATGTATATCGAGACGAGGACTAAATAACGTCGTAAAAATATCTTGGAAGGAAATTATTAGGACAATCACTTGCATTGCGCATGCGCATTAAGAAAAATGGCGATTGGCGTGTGATTGGCGCATACCTAGAACTAGACTTGTATTGGCGTCGTCCGAGCAAGATAAAGACAGAACAACTAAATCACTCATAATTTAAGCAGAACAAGGACATAAAAACCCACAGGACAAGAGGAAGCATAATGGAAAAAATGTGACTAATACGGAAGTACCAAGAGACTTCAACCACTCGTAAGTTAGCTGTTAAAACAAAATAATGGACTATATACACATAAATTCAAATAATAATACTGGCTTATACATCAATTTAAAAAATCTTATTCGTTCATCGTGAACTTCATATTTCTCAGTACAATACAAAGAACGAGTAATTCTTAAAAACATAGATTAATTGCATGAGGAAAATCGCAGGGTAAAACAGTGCTGCATTGCAAATTCAGCCGAAGACAAGGAGGGAAACAAACGAACGAAGCAAATAACCGGCGCCGGCAGCTTCTAGAAACACGATACGAAACCGCCACGGCGCCACTGGTACCACCACCCGCCGCCGCCGCTGCTGCTCCCGTGGACCGACGCCATCTAACGACTAGCATTATTGCAGTTTTTTTTCCCCGTTGGCGGTCCTCCGCACTCAGTGCTAACCCACTATTCCAGAGAGGTGCTGTTCCGCAAAATCGCCGCAGCCCGCAAGTGCGTACGTACACCGTGAGTGAATCGCACGAAGCAGCCGTCGGGCCCGGCACTTCCGTTGGCCGCCGCAAGTAAGATAATCGCCGATTGATTGGTGTATTCTCCTTCTCTGTCGGCACGCGCGCGCTGCGCGTCCTCTAGTCTCGCCGCCGCCGCCGAGAGAAAGAGGAGCGGAGCTCACTGTCTCTGGGCGCTAGTGCGTGTTTGTTGATTCGTCATCGGCCGTCCTCGGCTGTCTCCCGCGCGAAGCAGAGGAGCAAGAAGACGAGCGCCGAGGAGTCGACGCATCTGCGCGAAGGACGATAAGTGCGCGCGTGTGTGTACAGCGCTCGAACGCCGAAGGAGGGAAAAAGAAGCGCCGCGGCGGTGTCCCGCGCTCTCGGCGCACACCTACACACGCAGCGACGCGAGAGAGAGAAACTCCCGCACACACGCAGCGGCGTTACACCACAGACCGGAGCGGCCGATGTTATGTCGAAGGCGCGCCGCTCGCCGACGTAGCCGAGCCGCTGCTGCCCCCCCGTGTGCATTAGGCCTCGACTCCTGCCCGTCGTGCGCCCGGCGCCGAAGATGAGTTGATGCGCGCATCGAGCAGCGTCGAGGATCATCGTCCCGAAGGTGGAGTCGCCGCGAGGACTCCGGAGTGCCAGCGCCGCTCGTCTCTGAGTGCGCGGACACGGACCGAGCCGCAGGTAAGCCAGTGGGCCGCTCGCATTTTTTTTTTCTCGAGTACCCGAGAAAGCACCTCGGGCGCACGCCGGGGGCAAACGAGGAATAGGTGTGTTCTTGGAAATTCGAAAATCGTGCGTGTCCGTCAATACGGGGAATTCGTGCAAGGATCGCGGGGACATTAGACACCGCGGAGAAAGTAAACGGGAGCGAAGGAGGGAACAACGAGAGCGAGCGAAACGGCGACGGTGGGAGGGAGAGCGCGGCAACGGCAGCGCGACTCTTGTGCGTGCCTCGGGGAACGAAAGAGCGCGCGAGCGAGACGGAGATAGATGACTGTAGAGCACAGCCGAGCAGCCTGGCACCTATATACAGTCTCGGTACTTCTCCTCGGCGGTAGTGCGCGCGTTTCTGCATCTCTCCGGCTGTTGCTGCTCCAATCGACGGACGGCCGACCGGGCGCCGCATCCCGCCCCAGCGGACCGGAGGTAAACATTCCCGAAGCGCGCGGTGCGCGCCTCAAGCTCTCCTATCCCACGGGCGTCTTGGCGCGAACCCGAGAGAGACGGAAGGGAGAGGAGAATGCGCGGCCCGCTCGAACGTGTATACGTACACGCATCGCGCGTATATTACACATGGCGGTCCGGCATTTCTTCTCTCCGGCTCTCCCTCTCCTTGTCTTTCTTTCCTTCCTCCTTTCTCGCCCGCTCGCGCGTGCGATAAAATTCTCGAGTTGACGCTACGTACACATGCGCGCGCGAGCGCGCCCCGCTCACACACACACACACATACCCACGAAAATCCGCGGCGGCGCGCGCTCTCCTTACGCAGTCGGCAAAATTCGATTCGTGTTTATGTTTACCGGGAGCCCTCCCCCCGTGTTCCTTCTCCTCCCGGCGATTCGCGCGCGCGCCACCCCTCGTAAATCGTCGCCCCCGCCGCCCCCTGTCCCTTGAATATCCCGCCGCCCTCTGCCCCCCCCTCCCTCCTCGCACGAGTATACTTCGTACGCTCCTCTCTCGCTCTCTACAGTGCACTTGCTTCTGTTTCTCTCCCGCGCGCGCGGGTTATTCCCCCCCGCGTGCAGCAGCGCACTTATACCCGCGCGCCGCGTCCTGCTCTCGTGTTTCGCGGGCCGAGCGTGCACATTCCCCTTTTCGATTTCTGCGCCGCGTCTCGTTCGGCTGTCGCTCGCTCGCGTAGCCGCGCAACGCCGATAACACTCGTGGCCTGGCATCCGCGCGCTGGCCCTAGCGCAGGCTTTGCCGCCCGCCTGTCGCGAGGACTCGCGCCTTCTCTCTCGAACTCCCGCGCTCGCAGTCGCGCCCGCCCGCGCGAATGCTCCTTGCCGCGCGGCCCACACCGAAACACTCCTGAACTTTCTGGCCGTGTAAATTTTGAGCGTGCACTCGTGGCTCGTGTTTACGCGCGACTCCGCGCGTAGTTTTGTTTGCGGTAACCCTTTGAAGCGAACGGGGCGGGCAGTCGATTGATCGCGTGGGGATAAGACTGACAGTCAGCTGAGGAGATTATGAGTGTGCTATGGATGTGTCGGTGCTTTAATTGTTAACGTGGCTAGTGGAAAATATTTCGTTTTAGAACTTCGATTAATCCAAAAAATTTTATGATAAACATTGAGATAGCTATTTTTAAGTGGCTTATGACATTTTCTGATTTATCATTCTTTTATCATTTATTAAACACACTGATCAAACAAAAATTTTATTTAAATGCTTTTCTGCAGTTCAGAGATTATTTATTGCATAGAATTGTTTTAAAATTACCACTGCTTTTATTTTAGATATGTTGTAAATATGTCTGAAACTTTCTAATGTTACAATCGAGCTCTTATTTCTTTTATTCTCAGAACTTGAGATTGTGAAATTAAATGTTTTATTGCAAAGTTAATTTTGATATAATTATAGTTCAGGGTGTGAGAGCTAGATCGATAAAATTCTTATCTGATTAGATAATACAAAAAATAAAATTTTAAACATGCTTTTAAAACTCATTGAACAATTAATTCTGCTACACTAAATTTTAAGTAATTCTATTCAAAATTTAAAGATTCATCCATTTTTATTCCGATTAAAAGAAATGAAATATTTTAAAAAAAGGGTTGTAATAGCTTTAAAACTTAACATAACATTTTTCTTTTTGTTTCAGGAAAAAAACTTTTTGTGGATTTATTACGTATCATTTACTATATATTCTGAATGATTCACACTTGAAGATTATCAACCATTTTGGCTTTACAAAGAGCCAAAAACAATCTATCTGAGTGCCAGGTGGGACATGAGTGCACCCGCCATAAAGTCATCCATGCCTGGAGTAGGGACACCAACTGCATCATCCGGTCATCCGATGTTGCCCATGAATATGGTTGCCCAGAAGGTGGTTCCTTCCACCGACCAATCAAACTCTGGCATGAAGCCATTGCAAAGCCCCAATCTTAATTATGTGACTCTGCAGCCACCAAGTCAACCGTTGAGTTTGATTCAAGAGCATCGAGGTCCTGCATATCAGGCACCTTTTACAAACAACATTCCAATGGAACAACAACAACAACCGCAACCACAACAGCAGCAACAAACACCACATCAGCAGCAGCAGCAACAGCAGCAACCACAGCCACAACCAACACAACAACAGCAGCAGCAGCAGCAACAGCAGCCAATATCACAACAAACACAAAATCAACAACCGCAGCAGCAGCTGGCTCCTCAACAGCCTCAACAATTGCAGCAAACTCCTCAACAGCAGCAATTGCCACATAAGGAGCCTGACCTACAGCAGTCACAACAACCTCAACAACAGGACACCAATAAACTTGTCCAAAATGGCACTGAACAGTCAAAGGTATATTTTTATAATGTATTTTTTTTTTCTTTTTTTCATTGAAACAAGAAATAATTACCTTATTTTTATTACCAACCATCTTGCAAATTAAAACGGGTAAATAGAACTATTAATAAATTCCTAAGCTTGAGTGATTCACTTTTTATTCAAAAGTAATTAAATAATAATATTCTTTGAGTTAGATTTTAAATGAATAATACACACAAAATTTTACATAATATTCCTAGAACAAAAATTTGCATAATCAAACCGGAGTAAAAAATGGCATTTTTAAAAAAAACAATTTTATAAGCTTAAAGGGGGTATAAATCTTTGCAAGATTTAGGTTCATGCACCGTAGATTATACTTCACCAAAATATAATAACATAAATTTTTTTACCTAGGTGGAAAAGGACAAACCAGACGGAGTAACGTCGGCAACGCCTACCACGACTTCTGCAGTGACGCCAGCAGTCAACGTTCCTGCTCCTACGTCAGCCCCAGCAGCAATAACTACAACGCCGACGACACCGGCTCCAACTACAACACCTAGTACTCCCAGTAACGCGATACCTGCCCCAGCTGTTAGCAGCGCGACGAACGCAACACCGGCAACGCCGGTAGCACCAGCAACCGGAACTGCTACCCCAGCTGCGTCTCCTGCAACTAAACCAGCTGCAGAGCAACCTAAGGTCAATAGTTCCAGTGCTGATGCATCCGTTCAGGAACAGAGGTCTCAAGAGGCTGAAGCGACGCAGAAGGAAGATGCAGCGCAAACTAAACCAGTTGAGCAAGGTAATTGTTTATTTATTTATTTATTTATTTTTATCTCGGACACTTAAAATGTACAAAAAACTTTGAAATAAGTGATACTTGTACTTAATTTTGCAGTGGTAGTTTCAATTGTTGATAAAATTAAATTTAGATATATGTAAAACAAAATTAATGTACTGAGGTAAACGTAAATGAAATAATTGATTATTTTATTTTTAGCATCACCGTCTGTCACGCAAATTAAAGTAGAAGAGAAGAAATCTCCCGTGAGCAGTGGACCAAAAGAAGAAAGTACTGCTGCACCCGCTGGTGCTTCGCCGCAAAAACCAGCGGCTCAACCTACGACGCCGCAAAAGTCCGAAGAGGCTACGCCCAAAGTCGAAACTCCTGTACAAAAGTCGCCAAAGTCTCAGACGAAGGCAGCGGAAACTCCAGACAAAGTTGAGGCAAAAACGCCGTTGTCGACGCGACCGACTAAGAGAAAATCGCGAGAGTTGAAGGAACCAAAAGGTGCAATGTCGGAAGGAGGCCCAAGATCAAAAAGAAATCGTGTTCAAACCACTCCCTATCAAAGCCCGTTACCTGAAATGGTAGCAATTGTAAAGAATTTAAATAAGCCGTCTAAAAGCGCAGATGATAAACTTATTGTATTTTACAAGTACGTATTTATTTAAAAGAAATGTTGAACTTCGACTATTTTTAAAATTAAGCTCATTTCTAAGGTATTAAATTTATTTTTAGAAACGAATTCTTGGCAGTGAGAAACACGGAAGGAAGCTTTTACGTATGTCAAGCGATGCAGAACATTTACAAGTCGAGTAGACGTATACGTATACGTTGGCTTTCTCAAGACAAAAATAATGGAGAAATATATTCACCCGATTTTTACGATCATACAGGTAAATTAAGTCGCACTTATTTTAATTAATTTTAATTTCTATATTTGTGTATAACTTACAAGAAATCCGTTTTCAGAGTTCGATTGTATATTGACAAACCTCAATTTAAACAAAGTGGAAAAAAATAAATATCAGTTGACTAAGTACGAGTTGCTTCGGACAGAAAATATATTAAAAAGAGCTATAGATGTTGAAGCTGGACTGTCTGAAAAACCTCCAGTGACTGAAGAACATCCTGATGGACGTGAGTATTCTTATATTCATTTAAATGAAATTTATAAAACAAAATTAAAACTGAACAAAAGTTTAAATACCTTATTTTTTTTTTTTAACTTTAGTGGACTTATCATTGTACAAAGATGAGGCGCAATTAAAAACGAAAAAAGGAAAGAAAGACAAAGGTGGCAAAGGTAAATCAAAACGCCAGCGAAAGAAGTCTGACGATTCTGGTGACGACGATGATGAATCCGATGATGATGACGATGATGATGACGATGACGAGAGCGATTCTGACTCTGATTCTTCTTCCGTGAAAAAGTTGTCTCCCATGGCTCGTAAGGGTCAAGCGAAAAAACGGTCGGGTATTAAAGCTGCAATGGTACAGACTCCTGTAACGCCGAAAGGCCCGAGCAGGGCTGAGCGTGCCCTAAACAGAAGTAAAGGTTTAGTAGGTCCAAGTACCTCTGGCACGTCGAGTGGTACCCTCACAGCAGCTAAAAAGACTACTGAACCGAAAAAAGCCGTGGAACCGAAGAAACAAACCGCTAAACCAGCGGCAAATAACAGTGCAAGTACAACTGGACAATCGAGAGCAAAGGCGCGTGGTAAGTTCAAATAGTATAATTTTTTAATTAAATATTAACTGAATTACAAAAACTGCTTTTCGTCACGTACTTTTTTTAACTAATAAATTTAGACCAATGATGTATTAATAAGGTTATTTTTTAATAAGTATTAAAACTTAAATAAAATTGCTTGTTTGAATCAGGTGCCGCACCAACTGCAACTGCACAAGCATCGACGCCGGAGGCTAAACCTGCAGCAAGCGGACGTCCCAAACGAGTAGCCAGTACAACGACAGCCACGCCGTCGACGAGTGAAGAAGGTTCATCCCGCAAAAAACCGCGTGCACGAGCATAAAGCGACATCGCGCCCGCACTAACTACGCGCCATGCGTACAACAGCGTCTGCATTGTAGGTAACGTCTATACGTCGTGCGTGGATTACGAAGAAAATGCAAAAACTAATAATGAAAATACAACAAAACAATACAAGGAATTATAACTAGTGCATTAACATCCTCTCTTTGAGCATTTGGAAAATTATTATATATTAAGAAAAAAAGCTATTTGATTTGTTGTTGTCACTCGTGTTTTGAGGGAAAAAAATAAAAATACTAATAACGGCTGTCCGATAAAGTGTATATAAAAAAAAGATAAAAAGAAATTCGCACTAAATATGTAAAATCTACTACGATTAGGACTGTGAAGCGATGCAAATGAAGTTGGTTCAAAAGTGTCCGAACAAAGTGAGGGTATGCTTTCTTAACCAAGGAGCAGAACAATCGACAGGGTGTGTCGCGCATTAACGCATACTTTGGCGATAGTCTATTTTTGATGTTGTAAGTGAATCGTGTATGGATTCGATTGGGCTTAAAACATACATTTTTCATCGGATATGATAATTTACCCATGTACAAATATTATATGTATGTGTCTGTTGGGGATGTGAGTTATATTCTGTAAAACAGAAAGCGCTAAAAAAAGTGCGTTAAAAAAAAAAAAGAGAGATGATAAATCAATTTTAAGCAATTTAAGACCTGGAAGTTTGACAGCCCTTTAGATTTAGAAACTCGACTATAAGTGTATTTCTGCGTACAAAGGCGATTGACAGCGAAATCATTCGATGAAAAAGTAACATCGAAATAATTTTAACGGACTAAATATTCGTTTTAATCATATTTTGTTTATTTTATTTTATTTTTTTTATTTTTTTTATTTTTTTTATTATTCGAGGCTGAAAGAAAGCACAGCTATTTTACTATTTCCCTAAGGGTTTATATTTGCGTTTGCAATCGTCTTTCATGTTAATTATATCTAGCTCGAGGAAAATTTTATCCAGGTCGAAAAAAAATATAAAAAAAAAAGATTTAAATGCAATCTGTATTGAGAATATCTGCGTTTCTCGAAGCGTAAATTAAACGCTCGATCTGGAAAACCCAGATGATCTCTGCACTGGTGCCGCGTATAATTTAGCCACTTTTACATTATCTACTTTAGATAAAAACTGCTAGAGGACTCGAAGCAAAAATTTGAGTCAAATGTATAGATTTATTTTACCTTTATACTTGTCTACTTTTGTCCAAGAAAAAATTATACAGAGTGTATATTATTATCAGAAAAAGAAACAAAATAGCACATTAGTCTACGTTTCGAATCTAAATAACGATTTGTTAAATGTAGCCAATGTTATTATTTCAGAATGTATTCATATCAACATAATTATGATCTTGTGAATAATTTTGAAAATAAAAATAACTACAATAGATTATTGTGATTAATTTAAAAAAATATATATAATTTATATTATAAGGCGAAATGTGGGTAATACAAAAGACATTTTTCATAATAAGAACATTTTAATATTATGCTAAAAGCCGCAGTGATTATTTTTTACACATCTATAATTACGAATCACTTAATCACTGACATAAAACTTCTGTAGAATATAATATATTATTATCTTTACATAGTATACATTGTTCGATTTCACAACTACTAGCAAAAATGTTATGGTCCAGTGAATCATAATTTTAAATAATAGTCATTTTGCTTTTTATGAATTTTTATGAAACAAGAAATAATAAATAAATAAATTGATTAGCAATTGAAACGAATAAAGCATCATTCTTCCATCATTCACAGTGTCACAAACGATATATTAATATCAACGAATATAACTTTGAATATATTTTCTTTTTGAGTTTAACATTACATACTTATTAAAAATCCATACACCTTAATAGAACAATCAACAAATTTAATAAATTGTGCATCATGCAATATTTTAAAGTTTAAAATAAATATCCTTTAAAAGGATAGACATTTCAACTAAAAAAGAACGTTTGTGACACAAATCATGTTCATTCTTAGTAAAAATTCGTTAAGCTAATTACATTTCTAGTTCGCGTTGACACGTCAATTTAACTGGCAGAACATATTCTTTATAACAATAAAAATTGTACAGTATATTGCCAACAATCGACGAGCAATTTTTACGTACAGCACAGCTTGCCAAGCAATCTGTTATGTTTTTACACAGTATATTTAAAACGACGGACGTTTTTTTTTAATTTGTTATATATCTTCTACTTTTCTTGGAGAAAATACATCTTCGTTAGTACAGTCAAGTCAGTGAAATTTAAAGAAATAATTTAGGGCAAAACGTGATCGATCAGCGCGTTACCCAATGCAGTAGAAGGCACGCGTGAATCGTGATTCATTAAATTCTTAGCTCAACTTTGTGACTTCGCGTAATCCTTGACAATGTCGCAGAGTACATCCAACAACTATACAGTTCACTCGGTTTCGGAGTAAAGCTTAGTACCTTATTTATATCCTTTAAATAGAATATCTTATTAAAAACAAGTAGGTCATTACATGAATCATCTTCAATATTTAATGTTTCAGCTTATATTTTCTAAAATTTGTCTACTACAATATAATTAAAATAAAGATATAATTCTTTAAATTTTATAACAAATTTGGCTATACAACCAATTAAATACTGTGATGTAGATTTACATTCACATTTATCAATTTTATTTTAAATCATTCTTTTCGAGCTAAATACAGAAAATTTCATGTAAACACCTTAATCAAGGTCAAAAAATTGTAAACTTTTGGTTAAGGCAAAAAATCGTGCATCATAAGATTGATGAATTATTTAATGAAAATAAAAAATTGCAATCTTATTTGCTCAACTTTTGAATCTCTAACTACATATTTTACATTTTGATGAACAAATTATTGCAAATCTGTAAGTATAAACGCACATTGTGCACTTTTTTTAACAATTCATCAATCATAATCAAATACTGCATAAAATAATTTTGATCTGCATTACACTTCAGCAAATAGGAAATAAAAGATAGAGCCACATCTTCACATTCACTAAACACTTCATTGTTTCAAAAAACAGTCTAGATATTTTTATATGGTACTTTTGAGCATTCAAAACAGTATATAAATATAAACAATTGTAATAAAAAAATAGTTACAAGTAGTAATTTATGCAGACCTAAGTTCCTTAACCAAAATTTAAATTGAATCTATTACTTTCTTTTAATAAATTTCTCATCCTAGTTAACAAACCAATGTTAACTGCTACAATTGAAACATCTCATCCTGTTCCTTTTGTAGCCTCTGCAGCGATGTCTTTACTCTCCTTCCTTGTGTCATGACTACTGCTGATGGTAAGTTCTGTATATCACCAGATGACGAAGGTCGTTGATTTTCCACAGAAACTAAATGTGAGTTTGAAGTGATAGGATGTGAATTGCGTAACCTAGCTGTTGCTCTTCGTCGTTGTACATATCCATCATCTCCCTCACCTAAAAATCTAATTGAAAAACTTTTATTAGTTCTTTACTTAACAGAAAATGTAACAATTACACAATTAAATTTTAAATTTTTATTTTAATTTAAATAAATTAACAATAATTTAACGTTTTACAATATAATTTGTTAAAAATTTGTTGATAAAGTATAAAAGAAGTTACTTTTTTATTAACTTTCTCAACAATTAACTTATCAAATTTGGAAAAGTGATCAAATATAAATTGATGAGTCACTGATGAGTCACTGCACAAATGTCTTAAAAAAAATCAATAAAGTTGGAAATAAATAAAAATTGCAGTACTTATAAACTGAATAGCAATTAAATAAATTTTTAATGATTTACATCCATAATTATTAATAAATGCTGATAGAAATGTTAGAATAATAATTATTTTTTAAAATTTTACTTACTCACTATTGCCTTGTACTTTCTTAATCTCTTTTTTTACAGTTGCAATGGAAGAATCCATTTTTGCTAAAAAATCGTTAACTGAAGAATTCTCATCATCTAATGGAGAAGACACAGATGATGGACTAGAAACCTAAAAGTAAAACAATTATGTAGAACTGTTGCTTCCTAATTAGTCTTTAAAATAATTTAAATTTCACTTACATTATCAGTGCTGTCAAAACTTTCAGAAATAGAGGTAAATGTACTCGACGTAGATAAAGGACTGTCAGCACTGACTGGAATTAATAAATGCTCTCGTAAAAATAAACTGTCCGAGGCCCACAGTCTATTCACCCTTCGAATTTGTTCTGTCTGTAAAGAGAAGCAAAAATTAAAAAACTGATAAACATACGATAAAAATATTTCTATGTACGTATAGTGTTTCCAGAACAATTAGTAATAAAAGCAAAATACTTAAAAAGTGAAAACTTCTCTAATGGATTACATTTTATTTTATAATTTAAAAGATCATTAACATTACAAAACTTGGTACACAAGATTATTATAACAAACGAATAGCTTAAAATTACTATCTAAATGAAAAAACATTAAAAATTCTTACAAGGTCAATTGTATATTTTAAATCCAATTTCAAAAAGACTGCAAAAAAAGGTATAAGAATTCTTCTCAAGAAAAAAATGAAAGTAAAACTTTCTACTTCTGCAAAAAGATATTCATGATAAGTAAAAATTACTCTTAAGAAATATAACCACTAATCTGCATAAAACATTCCACAATAGTCTAAAAACTTCCTTTTAAGGTGCAAAATACTCGGCAATTTTCTTACAAATCAATAAACAATGTCAAAGTCGCGTAATGCACCGAACATTCATCGCCTCAACGTAACGCTAAAAAGCGCAGTATAAAATCCTAAGCAGCATCAAATTGGGGCAGACGAGTTGAAAGTAAACACTACGGAGCGCTAATAAAATCGCTCCAAAAGAAAACGCCGAGATAGTAACCCCCTCTCGCCTAAAAACTAAACGAAAGGCAGAAGAGGCATCGACGCGAGGAAAAATCAATTAAAAATAAACGTTACCGTGACACCGTATCTAAGGGCAATGCCTTGAAGGGTGTCCGTCTTGGAGACGGGGTGCTTGACCAGGGTCTCGTTTCTCGTCACGTGCCTGGCTGTGCTGCCGTATCGCTTGGGCGCCCTGCTCGAGTCCCGGATGGACCGTCGCTCTTCCATCTCGCCGCCATTCCACTGAGCTCCATCCATCGGCGGGCCCGGCACGCGTCAACGCCCGAAGGACGAGGCCCCGGGTGTCGTCCTCACGCGCGCGCTGCTCTACCCAGCGAAATGATGATCGCTCGCGCGGCGGCAGCCACTCGCCACTTCTCTCTCTTTCTCTTTCGACCTCCGCTCCTCTCGCCACTGGTTCTCTCTCGCTCTCTCTCTCTCTCTCTCTCTCTCTCTCTCTCTCTCTCTGTACCTCGCTCTTTCCCAAGACTCTTCTCTCTCTCTCACTCTCTCGGCGTCGATTGTTTGCGACGCTCTCTGCGCGCGCGCCTATATATACACATATATAAACGCACGCTTACAATGCCGCCAACTCTATAGTCCGATATCTCGTCTGCAGCCTTGCGTCTCCTGCGGCTTTACTTAACACTCGACTGTTTACTCGATGCGTCCAGCGTCGGCGTACAAGTTACTGCACACATGGATGGCACTTATCGTATCGACTACTCACTCAATGGAAATGTTTGACCGCACGCGGGGGAGGAGTCGTGAATGAAGCTTCCATTAGGGTGAGAACTGTACATAGAAAATAAGATTTTGTTTTTACTTAAATCTTTACGGGATTTTTTATTATGTTATGCGTTATTGTTTACAAGACTATAAGATATAGACTGATCATCATCCGGCTTAAAATTTCAAACACGAAGAAAGAACTCTTTGCATTCTTTTTCATCTCCAGTTTGCTGATTTGAGATAAAAGGGATAAGCACGGATAAGTATATAACGTTTCTACTAGCACTATTTTATTTCTTAAATATTACAGTAGTTACACGTCAAGTATATTTTTTAAAAATTAAAAAAATGCATAATTAACAATCCCTCTCTAATCACTTATGAACACACTAATATGTGCTGCTCCGAAAAGCATAAAGTAATAACACTAAAATACACGAACTAAACATTAAACCAAAATTACTTTTCTCACGTCTTGTAAGAGCACGTTTTATATTCAAATCTGCACCTGAAACTTGATAAACACGATGAGCTGCATCGTGATACCTCAAATAAATTCGCACTTGTCAGTAATGAGATACGGTAGTAAAAATCGAGACCGTGAAAGAATAATAAGGATCTCAATTATGCATACATGAAACTCTTTACACAAGTGACAAACGATTAAACGGTTTAATTTCCTTTTCACGCACTCGAAAAGTGTATAACGCTCACCTGGCTCTCGTTTTTTCCTTTCGCCGGTACGCCAACGCGCTCGAATCTGGAGCACTACTCCGGAGCGATGCAATGTATGCGCGAGGCACTTCTCGATTTTCCAGATCGACGCTAACTAAAATGCAGTGGGCGGGGCGTTTTCGGGTACAGCCCGATCGCCCCCTCGATGCGTACGCTTTTCAAAAAGTCGGAACTCGAGCGCGCGCGCGTAAACCGATGCAGCAGTGAACTCCGAGATTTCTCGCGTCTTTCGCCACTTTCGAGTTGTCACGTGCGCCCTCGCAGTGTTGCCAGGACAATCGCTTTTTCTTCTCTCCTTTGCGATCGCTTGCAGGATTGCAGTTGGCTTCTCCGCGGCTTTGACCTTGCCTTGCTCGCTAAATGAAACGGTATGCTACAGTTTGCGCTGCAGTTGCAGTATGCACTTTACGCGTTGCTATATAGGTTCATCATATATGAATCTCGTTCTAGCGTAGTTATAGCTTATTGCAAGCTTATAGAGATCGCGCTACTTAATCGTATAGCTTTTAAATGCCTCTTATGAAAATGGGGAAATTGACCTCAATTTTATCATTTCAGTATATAATAGTGGAGTGAAAGAATGATGTGGGCAATGTATGCATCACGTAATCCGCGAGCTCAATGCATTATGAATTGGTTTCCTTTCCTTTTTCGACGGAATGTTTACGGCCGATTACATAGTATTTGGGAATCAAATGACCATTGTGCTGTTATACTCAGTCGTCAGTTTAATTAATAAGGAATCGAAGAACCGACAAACATCGCGCTTATCAATTTAACCTACTGCAAGATTTATATCATGACAACTTATAAATTTATTATGCGTTAAATAGATTATGATCAGTGCGTGATAATCTATTCAACTTTTATTGAAACTTTCGTTATTATAAAGTAGTGTATAATTTTCATTACTTATTATTATATATTCTCTACTTAATTGCCACAAGAAATTTTATCATTTGGGTTTAATTGATATGTGATAGTTTATCAAAGTTCATTTTTGCAATGTTTTATATAATATACTTATTTAGACGCCGGAAATAAAAAGAAGCTTCTTGTATTACTACGACTTAAGAAAATGATAAGATTAGAGAATTCGAGAAAATGTATGAAAGCAGATAAATTTTGTTGCTAAATTTCTTATTCAAGAAACTTATTATTTCTTAGACTACTTAAAAGTTTGTTTATTTATTTATTTATTTAAACTCTATAGAGGTAAACGCAGTTACCTGTACATAGGCTGGAATTTGTCGATATATATATTTTTAATACTAAATTTATTATTGGAAATTTCAACTATATTAGAATAGAAAATTATTCTGGACTTGTTTATCTATAATTATTAACAGCATCACCTGAAAAAGTTTAGTATTCAATTACAAAAAATACATGAATACGTTTTAAAATGCATATTTCTTTTTCTTACTACCACAATGCAGTCGCGAGAAAATTAATTACTATGTGAATATTAACAACAATTAACTAACTTAAAACAGTTAAAACACATCCTATACCATGTTAAACCACATCCTATATAAGCAATTTTTACAGAGCTAAATAATTTTTTAAAAATAAAAACACTCAATTGAACAGGTATATAGGTATATATTAGTTAAGCCTAAAATCATCACAAAAAAGCAGACGACTTGAAGTTCAGCGACTCCGTTCTAGCAGAACGTGTCAAAATAAATAAATAATGCACAACGTGGCAACAGTGGCGCCAACCGGAGCGCGTTATGCGCTCCAGTTTGACCCGCGAGCAGCATAAGCCTCCGTCCACTGCAGTGGTCCACTACCACTATAAGGAATAGATATATTGTCGTTGCACCGTCGGCTCCCAAAAGGAAAACAATGCGTGTACAGGTCGACTGACCGTGAATTATTATGAGACACGTCTGAGAAACTCCTGCGGAAAACATGGTGCGCGTGACGTTCCTGCACCCGGACCTGGGTATCGGCGGAGCCGAAAGGTTAGTCGTCGACGCGGCCCTCGCACTCAAGCAGAACGGCCACGACGTTGACTTCGTCACGGCACACCACGATCCCGGCCACTGCTTCTCCGAGACCAAGGACGGCAGCTTCAAAGTCACCGTCGTCGGCGACTGGCTGCCCCGGCACATTTTCGGCAAATTGTTCGCCCTCTGCGCCTATCTTAGAATGGTACTTCAACATTTTGAGAAATTTAAATCATTTAATGTTCAGAGAAAAAGTTGCAATTGAGACTTGACTGCACTTGAGATGTGCATAGATAATTGCATAAATTATTTGTTTGAAATTTTTGGAAGATTTATTAACTGTTTAAATGTGGAATTAAAGCTTATAAGTTTAAGTACTCTTTTTTTCTTATATGAAATTAAAATTTTAATTATTTTTTCAGATATGGGCTGCTTTGTACATAATTTTTCGAGCTGACCGTCCTGATATTGTCTTCTGTGATTTAGTTTCAGTGTGTATTCCAGTGCTTAAGTTGCGTATTCCAGTGGTTATCTTTTACTGTCATCATCCAGATCAAGTATTAACAACTTATAAAAGTCAATTGAAAAAGCTTTACAGAATTCCACTAAATTTCCTTGAAGAAATTACTACTGGATTAGCCGATAAAATATTTGTTAATAGCTTGTATACCAAGTCAGTATATAAAAATACTTTCAAAAGATTAAATGCAGAATGTACAGAAGTTTTGTACCCTTCAATCAACACATCGTTCTTTGATCAAGTACATATTCTTACGCTAGAAAGAATCTTGGATAGAAGATTACCAAAAGATGCTTGTTTCTTACTTTCTATCAATAGGTATGAACGCAAGAAAGAATTGTCTACTGCAATTGAAGCTTTAGCCGATTTGAGAAGATGTTTAAATCGAGAAGAGTTCAGGAATGTGCATTTAATCATGGCTGGTGGTTATGACAAACGAGTAGAAGAAAATGTTGAATATTATCTTGAATTAATTGGTCTTGCAGATGAAATGGGCGTGTCAGAAAAAGTTTTCTTTTTGAGATCTCCAACTGACATTGAAAAGGTTTCGTTGCTTGTGAATTGTGATATTCTAATTTATACACCTCCCAATGAACACTTTGGGATAGTACCTTTAGAAGCAATGTATGCTTCCAAACCAGTTGTTGCTCATAATTCGGGTGGTCCTAGAGAATCTGTTATTGATAATGTTACTGGTTTTCTTGTTGAGAAATCAAATTTTGCTGAGAAATTAGCAATTTTAATAAAAAATAAGCCTCTTAGGCTACAGTTTGGAGCAGCTGGAAAACAGAGCTTTGTGGAAAAGTTTAGCTTCCAAGCATTTAGTAATAATGTTAATACATCAATTCTTGACATACAAGATAAGAAATCGCGATAATTTATGACAAACGTAATTTTATAGAAACTTTATAGGCGCAAATTTTTTCATAATTTTTTTATTGACTGCTTTATCACAAACAAATGAAATATAAACAAATAAATAGTAATTGGTCTTTTATTTCAAAACATCCTAAATTCGAACAAATGAAAAAAATATCCTAATTTGTTACCGTTTTGGCCCCACATCTGTGTCCAGTGCTAAAATTAAAAAAAAATTATTAATAACAATTGCTTATAATTAAATAATATTTTAATTTAAAAATAATAGACTTACTCTTTCCGTCACATGCTACAATCTTAACTTTATCAACCATTGCAACTTCTTGAACTTCCCTAAATTCAACATCATTCAGCATAAATGTCCAAACATTATCACAGAATCTATACGTATTTAATTTCCCAGCCTTAAAATAGAAATATAGTTTTTACAAATTAGCATTTAAAGAATTATTTCTTAAAATAAAAAGCATTGTGACATTACTACACAACTATAAGTCATTTGAAATCAACAATTTAAACTCAATAGTTAATAATAAACAATAGCAATTGTTTTTGTATGTACAATTATTCTCAGAAGCTTATATTCACTTGTTCAAAATTATAACAAATGATAAATAGAAGTGATATTGTTGTAGGTTATTAAATAGAAAAAACGTGTAACTCTTACCCTAAAACTAAGCCTGGATTTCACTCTTGTGGCTAATGCCTGGTTTATAGCCTTGTCAAATTGCAGTAATACTTTAACAGCTAATCCAGGAGTAATTTGGCCATACTAAAAGACATTTTAAAGTTTTATAAAATATACGCAATTGTCACGTCGGCAATTTTGTTACTCATCAGTGAGAACAATGAAAATAAGCGTTGTAAACAATGTAACCTAACTCGACGGTACTCGATTAAAAACTTACTTGAATTAATTCATCCAAACTTTCTTGCAAAGTATTCCCTAAAGTTGTGTTTCTGTATAATTGGTAGGACATTGTTAAAATACTTTTACGGTTTAACGCAAAGACTTACAAAAATAAATCAAAATTTATTTCAACTTTGGGAACAAATGCCAAGAAAATGAAATGCATCTACTGCGAAGCACATATGTGAAGGAAGAGAAAATGTGAAAGTAAATACGAAATCATTTTGTTTGTGCCGTAGGGGGCAGCACGTACTTACAAGCAAGGGCAAAAAAATATATATGTATCACAGCGACTCACAGCGCTGTATATACAAGAAAATCAATTAACATGATTATTCGGCAGATGGCTCTGCGACTTCCATTTAGTACGAATTCCAGTTTACAAATTACAATCCTTCCCGAGTAAGTATGATTTATTGTTCCAAAAAATATTGGAGTAAAAAAAAAATATAAATTTCATTTTTGAATGACTTTTATTTACTACTTTTTTGTATTTTATACAGTATGATTTGTCATAGTATATTTGACTTATCACAAGTAAAAATACAAGTTTTGAGTACTTTTAACACTGCATAGCATGCTCTTTAGATATTATTTACTATTGGCAATATATTGCGTGTAATATGTTAAATTTAATAAACTACAGTTCAACAGTTATTTTTAATTAAAATAAAACTGTATGCGGAACAAAACTAATTATTTACTCAGAGCCATTAAAAAATAAAGTATTTTTATTATTTTAGCGTAATAGTATAAACTATTACTAACACATAGATTAATTATTTTTTTGCAAGAAGTGTCTCATAATAAAAAGTTAGAATATAAATATTCCAATTATAGATTGTATTTTTAAATAAACATTTTATAGATTGCAATAGTAATGACAACAGTTAGAAACAGGTAATATTAATTTTAATACAGTAATATATTTTATTCTAATCAAATATTTTTTGTATAATTTTTACAAGACATTTTCAATAACACATAGAATAAAAAAATATAAGCTCCTTCTAACAATGTTAAAAAGTAGTTCTCAATTTCTTTTGTACCATTCTGTTGATCGTGATGATTTTTGTGTTGTTTTTAACAATGCTTTATACAGCTGATAAAAAAATCTAGTAAATCATTTAATGAGACACCAATGATTTTAATATAATTAATATGATTTGTGTTAAACTGTAGAAATAAATATATTCTGACATAATCAAAACAACTTAGTCATTTAACAGAGCTGATTTTGTGAAAGGCGACCTAGTCCAAAACTATAATATACATTTCCTAAAAGCTATGTCTCCTTTCACCTTAATGACCACTTATATTACGTTTATGTGTTGATGATCTGAAACTTAATTAATAATATTTTATCACTTCTTAGCATCACCGAAGCGGGACATCCACCCTCGAATAAGTTATTCTGATTGGTGGTGGTACATATTCTCCGCAGTTACATTTCTTTGAGCTGACAAAATCAAAGGAGCCAATTCTAGCATGACACAAAGGACAATGTAATTTGCCCT
Source organism: Eurytoma californica (assembly GCA_035586675.1). Classification (NCBI taxonomy): domain Eukaryota; kingdom Metazoa; phylum Arthropoda; class Insecta; order Hymenoptera; family Eurytomidae; genus Eurytoma; species Eurytoma californica. The sequence goes on along the minus strand of JAXIUT010000037.1, from coordinate 23,667,077 downwards.
TTATCCAATTTTCCTGAAAAAAAAAAATGAATTTAAATTGATGATAATTAGGTAAATATCATTTTCGTCACATTATATTACGATTTTTAAATTTTTATAATGCATGTCCATAAAAAGAATTATTTGTTGCAGATATAATCCATAAATAATTATTAATAGTAGACATTATCATTCCTCTTAAGTTATTCAGTTCAGACAAAAATTTTTTTTTTGGTCTATAAAGGAACACAAGATTGTCAATTGCCGATATTTCTCGTACT
>JAXIUT010000037.1:23621273-23663410 GCA_035586675.1 Eurytoma californica | reverse complement strand
GGCTCACAGACTAGTGAGTACGAGAAATATCGGCAATTGACAATCTTGTGTTCCTTTATAGACCAAAAAAAATTTTTGTCTGAACATAAATAATTATATTGACATTTATAAAAAAATCATGGATGCTATTTATTTCGAAACATAAAATTTTGAAACAGTAAATATTATTTTTCTAAAATATCGCAATTAGGTAGAAGAGAATTTATCATTACAAATGATAAGAAATTCAGATAACTATATAACTGCAGAATTTCTTGTTAGTACCGAAATAATTATATAGACTAAAGGCGTACATATTGCAGCACAGTTCCGATCTCTAATCCACGAAAAAGTCGACATAGATCTTTGCGCTTCCAGGCTCATTTCCGCATCGTCGATCGCAGGCAAAAATCGCCTTCGCAAATCGATCCCTTCAACGTTCGAAGACCACCTTCGCGCGTAAAGTATCATCACGCTGCGTGTATATAGCAGAAGACGCAGAAAAAAAGGCCATTGCTACGAGCAAGCCCCGCAGCCAGTTGGCAGTCGAAAACGGAGCCAGCAATAAGGCAGCTAATTACCCTCGGCCCCGAAGGACGCGCACCATCCCCGCGGGTAAGTAAGCAACCGCGCGAGTCGCCCGCATTACTATCGGCTCTCCAACGAAGAGCCAATGTGTGTGTATACCTTATCGACGGCCTCGTGGATCCAGTCGGGCATGCTGTCCTCGGCGAGGTAGAGGCAGTCCTCGGGCACGTCGCTGTTGCAGCGGGTATTGCGCACCCCGGTCCCGATGGGCTGTCCATGGGCCGTGAGCGACGGCGAGGCCTCCTCCGTGAACAGCACGTTGCGGCACCGCTTGCACTTGATCTCCGTGATCTGCGAACATCGGTCGAGCCTTCAAAACAAAGCCAATTGCGTCGTGCTCGCGCGCGCCTGCGCGTGCGTATGTGTGAGCGCGCGCGCGAGAGAGTCGGGTGAAACTGCACGAGAAAACAAACTCTCTCTTTTCTGGAGACGCGAACTCCAGTACCCCGTGTACACGATTATCCCAGCGCGATTCGACTCGGGCTCCGAAGGGAGGACGAGGATCGAGGGGGCGAGCGCGTGGGATAGCGCGCGCGTAACCTACTTAACAGTTTCCTTGGCGAGACTCACTTTGGCGGGCATTTCGTCGAGGACGCGCGTCTGCCTTGCGCGAGACTAGGGGTCCATTCAGCCGCGGCCGGGCGCCACGCGGGTCACAGCGCGGGCTGCTGTCTCGGGGGGCTCTCTTTGTTTCCGTTTGTTAACGCTGGGTCCGCGCGCGCGGGACGTTCTCCAGGCTGCGCTGGTGTGCGTGGGTGTGCTGTTGGCGCGCGGCAGCGCGCGAAATCGACGGGCGGCCTACCGTAGGTACGCCTCGCAGCAACAGCAGCGCTCGCGCAACTCACACTGTCCCTGGGCCGCGGTGCAGTCGGAGTTTAAAGTGTCCACGCACACACGTGCAAGTTTTACTCGCGTGCGGCTCGCGCATGTGCATGTTTATGTATACGAGGGAAAGGCCGCGATTCCGTGAGCCAAGAGCTATATGCGATGCTCCGCGCGCTTATCTGAGGCCGAGTCTACGTTTGTCGTCTGCTCGAATGGAGTCGGTACGGATCTCCGTGTCGATCCTGTGTCAGTCCTGCGGAAATGGAAAACACAGTAATATTAGGAATTTATTTGTTTAAATAATTAAACTGACTAAAAGTGATTAATACAATGATAGTATAAAAAAGAAGTATATTAAATTTAAACTAAGTACTAAGGAAAGGTATTACGTGCATGCTAATTTAACTGGAGTTGGTTGCAGGTGGAACGGAGAGAGGACTGGACGGTGCATTATGCGAGCGGTTTGGTCTTCGACGGAGGCGAAGCTGGCGAGAAGATCACCGATGTAGCCGTGGCCGCAGTTCGCGGATGAAAACGCAGCTACAGCCGAGCTGAGCGAGGAGGCGCGGCGCGCTTTATTCGAACTTTATTTGCGATGACGATTATGGTGTCGGAGATGCAGAAGGCGAGGCTCGGAAGAGTTGAGACTTGGCTCTACATCGGCGTTTGGACCGGAGCTGTTTTGTACTCGATTTATTGCGTTTATTTAGCGACGGATAAGTGTGAGTATTTTTTAACGATGATGTAATTTAGTTATTTCTATTGTGTTTTATTTTACTTTCTGTACAAGCTATAATGTTTTAAATTTTAGATTTCAATGAAAGTTATGATGACGCATATAACGATTTCAATTCCGGGTGGTCTTTTCTTAATAGAAAAGTAGATGTTTCTGATGAAGAGTGGAGAGTATGGATACCATTAATTTATACATTAATTCCTTGGATTTTTGTACACACTTTTATAAGTCAATTTATAAAGTTATTGTACAATAACTCGGTAAGATAAAAGAATAATACAAAAGTATATGTCCACTTTTAAATTTAACAACCAAAAGACATCCTTTTTTCAATTTCAGACTGCACTATGCGCCTGCTACATTGCGATGTCCGTTACATTTTTGTGGTACCACTTCGGGTTGTTAAGTACCCTGTGTACCCTGTTATTACCGTGCATATCGTGCTTGCTCACGTCACTTCGGAGCAAAACGATTTCGTGGTTCGTGCACTGCATTACACTGGCCCTGATATACTGGGCAAAAGTATCGGATGTGGTATTCCGCGAGTGGCTGTCGCTCGAGGATGAGGAGTACTTCGTACTGACAAGTGCAGTCTGTTGGATCCAACTGAGAAGCATTAGTTACAGTATTGACAGCATCGGTACCTACGAGCATGTTAATATTCCTGGCTTTTTCAAAGACTTGCTCCAAAATTTAGCGTACTGCCTGTACTTGCCTACTCTCTTTTTGGGACCTGTTGTCCTCTACCAGCAATTTATCGATGGTGTAAGTTTTCACGTATTTTTCTAAAAAAAAGCTTATTGGTTGAAGAGATCTTAAATAGATTAATATTCAACAATTTTCAGATTAATAAGCCATTCACGCGATGGGATGCAGAGAAGATACGAAAGATATTTTTAAATCTAGTCCGTTATTTATTTTGGTTGTACTTTACGCATTTTTTCCTGCACTTCTTATACTTCAATGCACTGCGATTTCACCCCGAGGCAGTAATGAGTCTTGGATCCTGGGCATTTTATGGATTCGGTTATTGTATGGGACAATACTTTTTGAATAAGTATGTCGTAGTTTACGGACTTACGTCGACCATGTGCCGGGCGGAAGACATCGACGCTCCTCCTCATCCGAAATGTATCGGTCGAATTCATTTGTATTCGGATATGTGGAAACATTTTGACAGAGGTTTATATAAATTTCTTTTGAGGTAGGAAATATTTTTGAAATTATCAGATTCAAATTTTGTTATGTATTTTGTTATAAAATAATTTTTTTGTTCAGGTACATTTACATTCCATTGAATCCAAAGACGTCGCTTCAAAAGTTTCTCGCGTCTGCAATTTCTTTCACGTTTATCTACCTGTGGCATGGCATGCACCTTTACATTTTTATATGGGCATTTTTAAACTTTTTTGGCCTTATGATAGAAAATATAGCAAAATCTATGAATAACTATTTTTACAATATTCTGCGAGTGCCTTTATCTTTGCAAAATAAACGAAGACTGGAATGTGCCTTATCAAGTCCTCTTTTAGGACTTTCTGCCATATCAAACTTTTACTTTTTTGCTGGTGAGGAAATAGGACACATGTATATATGGAGAGTGATGGAAGGTAATAATTATTAATACTCTAGATTCTTCAAAATATAAAAAAGTTATCAGAACTGGAAGTATACATCTATTATTATTTTGCAGATTCGTGGCAAACTAGATTTATTTTACTATTTATACTTTACTGTTGCTGTCAAACTTCTACAGAGATTAAACAATGGGAAGAATCAAATATATTGAAATGCAGGAAGGATCTTGATGTGAAAATGAAATAAGGCATATTTATAATTTTTTAGATTTATAGATATAAGTACAAAATATGTATAAAAATACAATTACTACATACATTTTTATGATAAAAAGCTATAAATCGATACATGTATGCAGAGTACGATATCCTATAGTTCCTTAATTATTAATGCATAAGTGACTTAAATAAATGTATTCTTACATTGTTTTTTTATATCAAAATGCTGTAATTATTATTTACCAAATTGGTTTCACAATTGCTTCTTGTTAGAATAAGGCACGTCTCATAGATTATAAAGCATTTGAATTTTCATTTATCACCGTCGCGTTAAGGAATGGAATCGAGCGCATTGGCAAAATAGGAAAGCTTCTCTTGGTATTTTTAGTAAAAAAATTTGATTTGAAAAACTTTCACAATATTAGCGTTTAGGCTTACAATGTATATAAATATTAATTTTCAAATTCGTTGCTTGAATATTTGGCAATCGACCAAACAAAATTCAAGTTTATATACATTTTTAGTACTTTATGTAAAGATTTTTTTTTTGCAATACAATAATTTTATGAATTTATACTAATATTGAGATTATTAAGATGAAAATTTTGATGTAATTATCGTATGAAAAAATAGATATTGAAAATTAAGTTCTCTTTTCCAGCCATCTGGAGTTGGAAGACAAATTTGAGCTGTTGAACAGAAATACCATACTTAAAGAAATTTATAACTCAAATGATCGGTCAATCCAAAATCATTAATGTTAAACCATCATTAATGAAAATAAAACGTACTAAAGTAGAAATTTTTAGATCATTAAACCATCATTACAAACATTTCTTTTATAACACACTGTAAAAACGTTATTTTGTAGAAAACACTTTTATGTAAAAGAAACTTAATCTTGTAATATCATTTGATATCAAGCACGTAAAGGTAGCTTTTAGAATAATCTGTAGAAGTTCTTTTTACAGATTTACGTACATTATCAAAAACTTTACCGCATCGCTTTTTAATTATTCTGCAGGGACTGCAATGACTGGCAGCGATTTTGATCCTTCGATAATATTATTATCTATTTCTAAAAGATTACTATCACCACTTGCCAATAATAAAATGGTGTGCTGTTTTCCATTTTGTATAAGATTAATGCTTTGAGCTTTATTTCCTAGTAAAGCAATTTTACTATTCTTCAATAACTTCAATGTTCCATTGTTATCGCAAACCTTTACTTGACATGGAATAATCTTCACTTTTTGCTCTTCAGAATTTGTCTCCATATGTACCAGTTCCTTGTTTTGAACAGAATTAGACGTGGAAATTAAATCTGAACTCTCTACTTCAGAAGTAATTACTTGTTCACTGTCTAGAACAAAAACGTTATTATCGATTTCCTCTTTTGTTGTAAAAATAGGTTTGATTTCTTCAGTGTAAGAATCGGTACATTCTTGATATTCAATAATTGTTTCCGCTTGATTTTCATACTCTTTAATATTTTCGGATGTTTCTAAAGAATCACTTTGTACACAAGAAAACTCGATCTGTCTAGTGTCAGTGTACACTGCTTCTTGTGGATAACTGTAATTTTCAAAATGCAATGTACCGTCTGCGTCGGTTTGTGCTATGACTACTTCATTGTTTTCAAAATTATGATTTATTTCAGTCTCGTTAATGTCAGTCTTAGTGTTTGGTGATTTATTATGAATGTCACTGTAACTCTCTTCATTAGCTACATCTGCTTGATTTTCGTACATCCAAACAGTGTTGTCTATACATTGTTCGATGCTGTTTTCATTTACTCCGTTGCAGACCTGCTGCTCCTCCCAAGTAAATACTCGATTTGGTTGATCTATGATGCTTTCTGTCGCACTAACTGTTTCATTTATTATATTTTCAGTGACATCTTGTTTTTTTCGACGATTCTTGGTTCTTACTTTTTTTGAATCCTCCTCTGACAAATGTAGGAGTTCACCTGTTATTGTCAGCACTTTACCATGTCGAGTCTTTAAGTGCCGCTTATAAGTATTTCTGGTCTTAAATCTGAAAAATAAGAAAAGAAACCCTTATTAATGTTTGTTTTGCATTAAAAATATATATAATAAAAAAAATTGTACAAGTACCTCTGCCCGCAATCATCACAGCCAAAAGGTGCTTCTCCAGTGTGCCTCCTCCTATGTTCTCGGAAATGTGAAGGATGCCTGAATTTTTTACCACAGTCAGCGCAAGTAAAACGAGTTTGATTTTGATGTATTAACATGTGATATTTTAAACTGTGTCTTCGTGTGAAAACTGCTCTACAAATTCTACATTCATATGGCTTAATTCCAGCATGACTTCGATAATGTGAAACTAAAGTAGTGGGAGCTGTAAAACTACGAGGAGGATCGCAAATACGACATTGAAGATTGTTTCCTGTTGGATTGCCTTTTTTTCGAATCTTTTCAATAAGAATAAGAGCCATTTCTCTCTCTTCTTTACTGGTACCGATAAATTTCGCTTTTCCTTTGGGTTTCGCAGGCACAAAAACATCTGTTGCAGTTTGTGGTTTATCTTTCCAAAGAGTCATATCTAATAAACAACACAGAATTTATAAAAAAACTGATTTATAAAATTAGATTTTAACAATTCATAAAAAAATAACTGTTTTTATCAATTTAAATTTTAATTATTCTATTCTATTCTATTATTCAACACCATTAATGGATAAGAAATAAAGCTATATTTAGAATTTTTTCCCACGTAAAAAGTAACAAATCATTGTAATAAATATAGTTAGAAATATAAATTAAAAAACTTACTTTCTTCTTCCGTGTTCGAATTAATTGGAGGATTTTCTATCACATCAAGAGCATTATCTTTCACACAAACGCCGTTATTTCCAACTACCATTAACATGATCTGAAATTTATAAATAGAGCATTAGAGGATTATGTAATTTAGATTTCCCTTCCCTCTTTTTTGTCACCTCATTTGAAAATCAGGCCTAAGGTTTTTAAACTACCTCTAAGTTTTGAATGTAAATGCAGAAATTTAGTTTAATGTTAACTTAACTTTTAACTTTTAACTTTTAATTTTTAACTTTAAATTTTATTAATAAAAGTTAAGCAAATAAAAAATATAGTAATAAAACATTGCTTACATTTTCGTTTGTTAGTGAATTAACAGGTACTTTGTTTATTTGAGATGAAGATTGTGCATTGGCATTGGCATTATCTTCTTTTATGTGTTCAAAATAACTATGATCTCCTAAGACTTTAACATCTGGTGGTTCCTTTTTCACTTCAATAAAATGAATGTCTCGAAGATCATTGACTTTCTCTTGACCAGAATTATTTTCCAATTCTTTTAAGTTTCCTTCATTGGATAAAATTTTTCTTAAATAATTAGTAGACTTTCCAACTTTTGTATCTTTATTTTCTTTATTCAATGTTTCCTTATTAGGTTTCTTACTTTGTTGAACTTTAGGTTTTTTATTTTGTACAGTTGGTTTTGGTTTTGTATATTTTACAGCAGTTGCTGTAAATGATGCATCTGAAAAGTAAGTTATTGTTACAAAATACATACAAATTGTATGGATATTTTAAATTTTATATGAAAAATAAAATGTAAAATTTAACATTGAAGAACTTACAAGTTTCTGCATTATTTTTGAGAAATTCTAGATGATCGGCAAGATGTGACTTAATGGACATTCTAGCTCTACCTTCACTAGCAAAGCTTGTGTAGTTCTGACCACACCCAGGGACCAATGCGCAAGAGTAAGAATACTGTCTTTTAAGTTCATCGCTACTGAATACCGAAAACAGTTTGACCAGCTGAGTAGCTGGCATAGTGAGTAACTGATTGACATTAAAAGTAACTTGCTGACTCTTTCGTTTTGTCTCTTTTTGTTTAGCAATGCTATTTTTTGTGTCCAATTCACTGAGCTTCTTTTCTGAGTGTAAAGTTTGAGATGCCACCTCTGCTAGCATATCTAACAGGGCCCCAGGACTGTCTCTTCCCATGTCATCTAAAAAAGATAATAAATTAGTTGATTTAAAAACATGAAAAATCTTTAATTATTCTGTACACATTTTAGATTTAATTATAGAGAAGTAAAGAAGAAGAAATATACAAAAAAATTTACAAAAATAGCAATGAAAAACATTTTTAGAATTCATTGATAAATCACGATAATAAATAACAAAAAAAAGAATAATATTCCTTCACATTTGGCTTTGCTCAGTCTCACTGTTGATAAAACTTATCGATCAAAGGGAAAAAAAAAGAAAGCAGAAACGAAGAAACGCGACTAACGACGACGACAAAAAAGAAAAGCATTTATAGCGCAAACAAGGCTTTGACGGTAGACCGAAACAAAGCCAAACACGAGGTAAATAAAAGGTAAAGAGGCACGAGTGAATCGGAAAAGTACAGGAAAACTGGTCGCCCTGCAGGGGCGGCTGTGGATGCCAAGTGAGGTGAAAGCTCCCGTTGTCCACTTGTTGCTCTCTGCATTGCCGGCTAGATTGCGACATTTGCTCGGGCGACATTTATCCCGGCACACGCTCCCACGTTTCTCTCTCTTTCTCTCCCCGAGTGTATATTTTTCTGCGCTGAGCTGTCGGGGAGCACGCAGTCTCCGGCGGCGCCGCGCGAACCCACACTCGGACGCGCGTCGAGTCTGTGTATGTGCGTGCCCGCACGCACGCGAAAGTCCTTTGTCAAACGCGCGGGCCGCGCGAAAAATGAAGGCGGCCGCCCCCTTCCCTCCGGCGAGGCCTGCGGCACCGACGGCTTCGCCTCCCGGTGCGATCCTCCTCGACGGGTTCGCCGCGCGTCGCGTCGCGTTCGCACGCGCGTCCCACGGCAGCCAGCAGTCCGCTACGGAGAAAGGTAGCAGCGGCGGCGGCGGCGCATCGGAATTCTCGCTTCGACAGGCCTCCACGACAACGCCCGGCCCGCGCGTCCCCTCCGGCACCAACGAGCTCCACCGCGCGTCCTCTCCTCCGTCGCACCAGAGACAGCCGCTTTTTTCCGCGCGACAACAACACTTCCCGGGAACTGAGCTGCATGCGCGCTAACTCCGCGGCCCTTTTGACGTCTGTTTTCCTCAGCGGCAGTCGGGAGACTCGATGCCCGAGCGGCGGCGGTATGGTATGGGGCAGCGGCAGCTCCGGCCAAGACGGCGGCGGCGTCAAACTAGCAGACGCCATATCGCAGGGACGCGCAGCAGACGGATTTTCGAGATCCCCCGGTATACGGTCGTGGGTGCCGTTGCTGCGCGCGTAGTCTCCTCGCGGCTGCTCGGACGCACCGGGAGGCCCGGGGCGCAGCATCGCCCGGCGCTTCCGCCCGCGTCATCCTTTGTCGCGGCGCGCGCGCACACGCGGCCCTCGACGTTTTACTTCCGTGCGATATATAAAATATCGAAGCCGCTTCTTCTTCCAGCAGCTCGGTTGTGTATGCGTGCTGGTTTGCTGTATACTCACCGCACTCGTAGCTGTACGCAGGGACGCACTCGAGGCCGATTTTCGCGGTCATCCTGGACGCTGGCTGCACGCGTGGTGTTTTCAAGGGCTGCCTATCCGCGCATCATCGACGCGCGACTCCACGCACACCGCGGACACGATAGTACGCGACTCGCGCCGCGCGTTCTGGCCTGCCAGCGGAGCCCCGTGTATGCTCCGTCTTTCTCGCGCGGAGCGGAGTTCGGAGGCAGTGGCTCCGCCGCGGGTTCTATCTTGCCGCTACAAACGAGCCACGGAAGTTTATGTGTGTGCATGTATCGCACACCGCGGGAAAAGCAGCCGCGAGAGCGACGGGAAATGCCGCGACGGCGGCTTTCGTTGTGTATAATATGCCCGCGACGAGCGGAGGAGGGACGAAGCGAAGTGGCGCGCGCGCACACACCGTGTGTACTCCAAAACCTTTTGCCGTTCACCTCTTCGGGCATATAGTGCGCTGCTTCGATGAATTTACTGCACGCTGCACTAGTTACGAATTTACGATATGCTTATTACTTGCCAGTGCATGTATGCGCGATGGCAAATTTTTATCGTTCGCTTATTTTTAGAGTTCGCTAGCTGGCTACCCTGAATATGGTGAGGATGACTCGTTCACCGGCTATTCCGATTTCTGATTTTAATGTTTTTTTTTTTTTTTTTTTTATTTTTATTTTTGTTTACAGTTTATTTATCTTTCGGGTATTTAAATGCTCCAAAACACAATTATCAGGCGTTGATCAATGTTAGCGATGAACCTGGACTACGGTTGATTATTTTAATGCAGAACGTGAAGATGGAATTTTCCCAAGTCAATATTGTATACATATCGTTGCATACAATAGATTTTCAGAGAAAACACGCGTCGCAGCAACGCCTACGCGCAATTTTCTCGTACACGTATGCTCGATCCGTACACGGAGTTCAACTCTTCTTTCTCTTTTTTTTTCCGCAGCTCAACTGCTGACTCGCGTGTGTTTATTTGCAATATTTTCTTTTATGTGGAAACGACTGCAGCGCCTCTTTTTCGAAGGTCACTCCAAGTTTTTCATGCGTATTTTGAACTTAGTATCCGCGCAAATTGGCGACATTGCAAATAGCTTTGCTGTATTACTTTATAGATAATAGTGCAACGCGGAATGATCTTCATAATATTGCTGCAAAGAATGTACACTTGCGGAAATTTTAGAAAGTTGCTTAAAATTATGTAAAAAAAATCGATACTGGAATTTGCCGGAAACATAAATGTGGAAAATATGTTGTTTTTCCAGAATTGAATTGATAAAAATTTCATTCACACTGAATATGAAGCCTGGCATAGAATTTTTTACATTATTATCCGCAAATTTTTTATGTATTTTATTTTTTAAGTTTTGCAGAAGAATGTAAAAAGCAACGTATTTATTAACTTGCTCAAAATTTGCATTTTAATTGTAGTCTGCTATCGAAGTCGTTTCCAATATGGCTGACAAGGAAAACAACAGTAGGTGCACATTATATAGATATAGAGATAAGGAGATGCGTTATGAAAATGTTAAACATTAGCAGATATTTAATCGATTATTTAAAATGTTTAGATATTGTTGTATCTACATTTAAAAAAATTACTTAAATATATAACATATTTTAGTACATAATAATAGAACAATAACTATATGGATTTGTTTTAAGTTGGTATTGCGTGAAAGTAGGAGTAAAAGGAGCTTATCTTCGTACTTTCGTCTGCTTTTGCATATCCAAAATCGCCTCAGATTTTTAATATTTTTTTCAATTTCTTAAAATTTACTTTTTTTTTTAACTATTCCTCACCTGGTAAATTGGCTGAAGGCACTGCTGATTTCTTTAACTTTCTTGCGCTACATGGAAAATCTATAAACGAATCAGTCATTAATTTTTTTTCGCAAAACTATGTTTCATTGTTAAAAATTCTCATTTACCTGGAAAAACGTAATCATCTTTAGAAAAGTGTAAGGAACACACGCGAGCATGAGGACTGCAATTTTTGTCAATTTTAAGTGTTATCTGCCATGATGTTCTTCTGTCAATCTTCTCTTCTTTATTAAGTGCATTAGTTATAGTTACTTCAGTCTCTCCAAATTTTGGAAGAGAATGAAAGCGCACAGTCGGGTCCTTTTTCGCATAACTTTTGCAACCGTACACACAGCAGTTTGTATTACTTTTACTCTTGTGCGGAGTAAATCTCATACCACAATCTTGTTTTACACTACTGCACTTTTCCATATTATATTTGATTAATAAACATTAGATAAACAATAAATGTGTTGACTGCATTGTTTTCATACAGTGAGGTGCCATATTGATGAGGTCGGACTATTAACAACAGACAACAGTTGGTTTTTTTATCTTGGTCTAGCAGTGCCGCCAACGAAACGACATTGAATTACTTTCAACTTTCAAGGCTCCAAAATATAAATACCATCACATGTTCGACGGCTAGGCACATACACGGTGCGGTGTTTGACGTAACCTCGTCAAAAGATATATTTTTTTTAGTTTTTTAGTATTTGGAAGCAACAAAATGAAGCTATCACAAATTCTTTTCCAACAACACATTGGTCGCCAAATAAGAAGTATGTGGTACATTCAAGGGAAAAGGGTACCAATGGAAACTAATGCAGAGAAAAGTTTGCTAGCAAGAGGAATAAAAGTTGTTGATGCTGAAGAAGTTGTAAAACCAAAGAAGGAAATGTTGAAGTATTGTCCTTTAATTAACATTTACATAATGCCTCTGTAATATATCCATTGTTATACTGCATAAAATATTAACTAATTTGATAATTTTTTAGTTTCAAAAATTTCAATTTTCTAAAACCGCTACCAATACCAGAGAATGAAACACACCCAGATTGGAAGGACCGACCTTGTTTAGCATACAACGATAATAATTTATTATGTGAAGGATTGCCACAAGCACAACAAATCACAAAAACAATCTGTTTCAATAATGCCTTACCGGAATCTGTGGAAAGCCTGGTAACAGATCTTCCACAAAATACACATGAATTAATCCAAAAGTAATAATTTTAAATATTTAATGATTAAATGATAATCAAAATATAATTAAAATATCTAATTATCTTTTTTAGAATCATAAAAACTTCAGTTATATTTGATGCTCATCAAGAATTGTTGCCAAAACTTAAAGATCCTAATAGACCAGCTTGGAATTTTCCAAGACAATACGGGATAACTGATGTTCGAAAAATGTATGTAAAGGCTTCTTGAAGTTAGTTTAAAAAAAAAATCCATAGTAATTATTATTCACTAATCAATGATTTTACGATTTTTATAGTTCAAATTTAAGTAGAAAATTTATTCAACTCTGCGATTGTATAGCTGGGCCACAAATTGCAAGGACCAGGGCTGTTATCGACAATGCATTGATAAATTTATTTTTAGGTATGCTAAAAGATTATTAAATAATATTAATGATAAATGATAAATTTCAGAATTTTATTTCACATAATTTGGTACTATTTTAGAAAAAGAATTTGATCTCTACAATTTTAAACTGACAATGGATTTAATGCTAATGTCAGACAATCCATTAAAGCCAGCTGGTCAAGTTAACAGCAAAAGTCAAAATGATATGCAATTGCCAAATCTTTATCCACTACATCATACCCTTGGTTTAGACCAAAAAAATGTCTATAAGTTAGAGAATTTGTATCGTAAGTAAAACTTTTTAAATGAAAAACTTTATCTGACGATTTCAGAGAATACCATACATTTTTAAATTTTATTTCAGCTTTTACAACAGGATATAAAAAAAATATGCACACTATTTTTGTGTATTATGATAATACAAAAGTTAAAAACAAAACTGAATTAGAAACAAATGAAACACAAATACTTGCTAGAGCTATGATTAAAGCATTTACTGCTGCTGCAAGTTCAGCTACTCAAAAATTTGGACCAGATGTAAAAGAATTACCTGAACCAATAACTGTGCAATGCATTCAATCTGATGGAAAAGCTTTTTACTTTTCTGTTTATCAATTGAATACTTTAGATATTGAAGGAGAAGAAGGTTTGAAAAATTATTCTTGGATTTTACCAAAAGTCAATCTTTATGAACAAGGTGGTTATTCAGAAGGAATTCCAACTCTCAAAGGGTACAATCCAGAAGTTTTTAAAAGGATATTAGCATTTTATAAAAATAATTAATTATTAAAATTAACAAAATGAATAATTGTATTTATTTCTTTGACCGAAAAAATTTTAGATAAACCGTACATACAAGTATAGCTACTTCCATTAATATTATCAAAATTAAAACAAACTTATTGGTTAATACTCTTTTCCTCATAGTATTCAGAATCTTCTTAGATCTATCTAATTCTTGATCGGTATCTGTTAATCTTGACTTTGCTTTCAATAGAGTGTCTCTTTGTCCTCCTAACTCTGATATCACTTCTGTTCCAATCTGTTCTGTTTCTATGGCTATTGCCTGTGATTTGGTAACCGATTGATTTGCTCGTTGGATAGCAGCACGGCTTTCCAAAAGGACTTGTCGTTGAGCAGATGACATATCGGTATTCATTTTGGAGCAGTCCTTTTTATTATCTAATAAGTTTCTTTATTTTAAAAAATTATTGCCTTACCACATTTGAGTGTTTCTAGCCCTGTAAAATGACAAATACAATATTTTAAGTATTAGTAAAAACACTATACCTATATTGCCTTATCAAATTATGATCGGATTAGATCTCTACAAATATGAATCTAAACACCGACCTTAGACTAATCCTAATAATAAAACATTCAGGAATATTCTTTTACTCGTCCTTAAAAACATTTATTTACGTAAATAAGTTGCTGACAAGACATGTTTATTTCCTTTGCGCATTACACGTTCGATGTAACCTCCCACTACTCTTTGACAGCTCCAGGAAAGACCAAGTGTTGGTCTGCTAGACCTGCAAAATGGAGCAATCCGAACGTAGCGCCGAATTCATCGAAATCTCGGAGCAATTTGCGGCCATCTTCGCGCGCTCGGGAGCTCGGGAGATGCTGCCCGCGTTCGGCGCTCGTTGGCCGATCAGCCGTCGAGCATCCCCCCCTCCAAGGGCCACACAGGCTCGCGCACAACGTACGTGCAGTCGATCCGTGGAATCGTGTAGGTGCGCGTACGCCGTCGTCGGAAAAACACTAAACAGCCGTCCGCGGTCCGTCACCGCAGCGACGAAGACGACGGCCGAGTCCCAGCGCTCCGGAATTTTTCACTGAAACATCGTCCCCGCGCGGGAGGTGCGCTACGTCCACGGCGGGACGGGGGCACGGCGTCCGTCTGCGCGGAGCTGCGAGCCACCGAGGACTGCAGCCTGGCGCATCAAGTGCGAGGCGCGGATGCGAGCTTCGGACGGAGTAGCCTCGGTGCCGACACCCCCCGGGTTGCTACGTTGACACTGCGATCCAGCATAAGCGAGGGGAATCCGCTGCAGGAGCTGCACGCGCGGCCACGGAGCCCTCGTTTTAACCCGGACCTGGAGGTTTAGAAGACGAGCGGTGGCTGTGTTTTGTTGTGGTGCCGATTGTTTGTCCTTTTTTTTTTTAAATTGAAAGTCGCCGCTGCTAAAAGGCAGTCCAGCGTGGCCCAGACTCTCGTCGCATTTTGCCGTTGTGTTTGTTTTGGTGCTCGAGTTTTGACTGAAGGACGATGTTCTGGTAACTCGCTCAAAAATTCGAAGAATCTCCGTGAAGGTTCGCTCGTTGGCGTGGTGACGATTCGCTCTCGGAAAATGCGGAGAAGAAGGAATTTTCATTCGGATTTTGTTGTGCTGCGAGACTTTGTTCTTAGTTGTATGTTAAGAATTTGCCAGACTTGAGAGTTAACCTATAACACTGTATGGCAATGTTATGAATGTAAATTGTAAATTTTTTATCAATACTGATAAGTTTGTTAGTACATAAACGAGGTTTATGTTAATTTTTTTTTTATCTCGAGTGTTTTAATTTTTAAGTAAAAATGAATGCGAACAACAGTGGAAACGACGGAGATCAGGAGAAGCATCTCTCAGAGAGCACTGTGCAAACTGTTCCACAAAACTTGACTACAATACAGAGTATACAGACTGTTCAAAGTATACAAAATGTACAGAATGCAGTTTCAAGCAGTATGCAAAATATTCAAACTGCACAGACTGTTACTGGACAAACTGCAACTTTGGTAGGGAAGTCTATATCACTGGAGCTTAATTCTAAACTTATTATGAAGCCGTCTATCCCATCCAATATTGGTTCTTCATCTGACAACAGTAAAATAACTAATGCAGTATGTAATATTTTTTAAATATTAGTCATGTTGAATAAAAAAATAGAACCATCTTAAAATTGAATTTTTACCTACATTTACAATAATCATTTTAATATTTTTCAGTTCTGTCCTCAAACTGTCCGGATAATTGCACCAAACATGTTGAGCACAATTGAGCGCCAAACTCAGGCACAAGTGCAAACAAGTCAACAGTCGCAGCAAATAGTGACTAGCATTCCTTCGTCATTTGGGCCCCATGTACCTCGAGGCCCAGCAGCTGTTGCTAACATTTCTACTCCGAGAGCAACTATTGCTACTCCACTTGTTAGAGCGATTAGCACTGGTCAAGCAATACCCATTTCCAGACCTGGGTAAAGAAATACTATTTCTATTATATAAATAAGAACTAAATTTAGTCACTACTTTAAGTAATTTTTAAGTCAATCGTAAAATATTAGTTAATAGAAATTAAAAACATTGTCATGTATTGCAATTATCAGTACATAAAATTTAAACAAATTATAACTTTATTATATTTTATGCAACTCTGTGTGTAAAGCACTGGTTTACGCACTAGTGCGCAATTTTGACTGTGCTAAATCAGCACTTTACGCCATCGTTGCATAAAGTAGTGTTCGATACTCGTGTCAGAAGTGATTTTCAGACTCGTGTGACTGATCACCCT
Organism: Eurytoma californica; assembly: GCA_035586675.1. Classification (NCBI taxonomy): domain Eukaryota; kingdom Metazoa; phylum Arthropoda; class Insecta; order Hymenoptera; family Eurytomidae; genus Eurytoma; species Eurytoma californica. The sequence continues at coordinate 23,647,044 of JAXIUT010000037.1, read as the reverse complement.
CGCTTCGCTCGGGCGCTAAACTCACGCTCGTCCAAAAATCACATCTGACGCACTAGTATCGAAAACTACTATAATATATTAATTCTCTTAAAATTAATTAAAATATAAAATTGTCATTTAATAAATGAAATATCGCGTCAATAACGCTAGAATTTTTCAGAATTTTTATTATTTCTTGTTTTTTCAATGCCTCCAAGCAAGTAGATGCTTTCACACTTATTTACTTATTCATGTGTGTATTTGCGTGTGCGTGTTTGTGTGCGTTTAGTAATGTTCACGGAACTGCTACACCAGTCTCTCACGTTTCTGCAACGAGGACCCATTACTGTACGCCTTCTAGTGTCATTTATAGACCTTGGTAAATGATTTGATTTTTTTTTATTTTTTTTATTTTTTTATTATTTTTTTTTAATATTTCTCATGTTTTATTTTATTTTATCCCGCATTGGGTGAGTACTTAAGTTTATTTATGTGTGTATGGGTTGCGTGCGTATTCTATAGCAATCCGAAGAAGCGTGGAGGTGCAGAACGTACTAATCCAATTGTTAATGCTCTCGATCAGGGTACACCCATACCTACACCTAAACTTGGGTAACTAAGTATCCTTTTCTTACTTTTTTAATTCGATTTTTTTATTATGCACAATTTGAATTCGATGAATCTGAAGAAATCTTAGAATAATATTGATACAAACTTGGACAAATGATTACTGTAAGTTTACCTATTAAAGATTGTATATATTGGCAGCAATAACTTAATTTTTTACAACGAAAGTATATAAAAAGTGATAAAATATAAAGATATTTAATAAATAAGTTATTTAAAGTTTAATATTTAATATTAATTTTATTTAAGTTTACTAAGTAAACGATAAAATGCATAGCTTAACTATTAAGAAACATAACTGTATTTACCTTCACGATTCAAGATATAAACAAACCAAAAAAGGTTTACAAAGATCATAAAAAAGCAATGTCTAATCGCTCCCTGATTTTCTAGCCTGAACACCTCCGTGTCCAACGTGCAATGGCAACCGAAGACGACGTCCGTGGTTTACGCTCAACCGCAGCGTCATCCAGTGCCGGTGGTGAATCGGCCGCCCACGCGACCCGTGGCCACGGCGGTCTACTCGAGCCCGCAGCAGCAGCAGCAGTCGCAGCCGGGACAGCAGCAGCAGCAGCCGCGACTGGTGAGCCCAGTAGGGGTGCAGGGTAGGCCCGTGCAAGCGACGGTAGTCACCGCGACGCCCTCGCGACTCATCGCTCCGGTCCTCCAGGGGCAGGCCGGCAACATCACGCGGCTCCCCTCGCCGGCGCGGCCGACAACCCCCCAGGTCGTCACCAGCATGCCGCAGGTGTCGCAGGCGGGTCGCCAAGTCACGCAGACGATTCAGGTGAAGATTGTAATGACGTTTTTTTATTTCGTTATTAATCTTTCTTTTTCTTTCTTTTTCAGTTAAGTTTTATTCGCTAATTTTAAAAAACATTGGACGTATCAGAGATAAACTTCCGTTTAGACGATTATTTATGAAGATTTATTATTATCCCTTTGATGTGTTTCTGTATTACATCAGATGCGAAATTAATTAATCGCTCTACTCCTTTATTTACACACCGCGATTTATTTATTAATAAAAATGACAACTTCACGTTATTTAAACTAACCACTATTTTCTTAATTGATTATTTTAAACTTGTAATTTCACGATTGTTTTTTTTTTCAAAGTACGCCTTGGTGCATAAATATCGGTATTGAAAATTTCATTATTTTTAATTTTTAATAAAATATTAAAATGCTATCGCTTTTTGTTTCAGCCTAATCAAACCAATAGACCTTTGAATGCTACTCCTATAAATCGCATAGCTGTATCAGCTCCGTTGATAGGAGCGTCGAATAGAGTTGCTACTGTTACTTCAGTCCAAACGACCGTCGGACGTCAGCTCACCATTAACACTGCCGCCGGTGGTTCCACCGGCACCGTTAGTCGTATAGTAATTCCTCAGCAGGCAGTAAGTATATTTTTTTCTTAGGATTTCCAGAAACTTGAAACAAAACGTAAACAGCATTTGTTAAGATAGCTAAGTGCTAATAAAAAAAATTCAATTTTTAGATACAGCAACAGCAACAGCAGCAACAACAGCAGCAACCGGGAACGGCGAGAGTAGTGCAAACGGTAACGCCGCTGGCGAACTTTAGTCAGGTGTCACGGGTGATCGCCACGACGTCGACGAATGCTGGCGTGGCTGGCAACGTAACGCGTGTCGCTCAAACCGGCCCCACATCGGTGGCCCGCATTACCAGCATGTCGTTGCACTCGTTGCCACTGACGCCGGCCCGAGCGACCCCTACGCCCCTCAAGGTCACTGCCCAACCACCCGCTATCCAGACGGTTCAACTGAAGCAGGCCACGTCGACGATACAGCAACAGCAGCATCCCCAGACGCAGCCACAGTCGCAACAGCAGCAAGTGACGACGCTACAGCGGACAATCGGAAGCGTGCCGAATACCGCCGCCTCGGCCAGCGTGGTCAGTCAACAGGTGACCCAGGTGCAGGGGCAGTATATTCACCAACCGACTACGTATTACTCTATTGAACCAACGAGTGAGTTTGCTTTGATTTTTGAAATGATAACTTCTTATGGCTCGCTGTGAACGCTCAGAAATTTCAGTCTCAGGAATTTTAATCACCAAAAGTATGAAAAGGACCCTTTGTTTTACCTCGGTTATGCCCTCTCTCTCACTCACCCGTTTAAGAGTAGGTGGCTACCTACTCTCTATCTCTCTCTTACTCGTAGGCTTTTCCTTGCAGCACGCGCTAATCCCTTTTTTACGAGCATCATATTGCAGATCAAAATGAGCAGTGATCGAATAAGCTTTGAATATTTATAAAATGTTATTACAATTAAACAATTATATTTGCACTAAAAAATTAAGAAAATCAAAATTTGAATGGTAAAAATCGATCAATTACATGCATGCGCATAATTATTAATCAGTAAGTTAATACGCACTTGTAATTGGCCGATTTTTACCGTTCAAATTTTGTTCGTACTAATATTTTAGTAAAAATGAGATATACAATATTGCTAGAAGATAAATTTTAAATAATATAGATCTTTCGTAACTTATGATGAAGAGAGAAGTGCTACCGGGGTTCTATATTGAATAGTATCTACTGTACATATAAGACTTGCATTGCCAAATAAAGTTATCACTTCTGTCGAGGGTCCCGAGACCCACAGTTTTTTTTCTAATTGAGTGATTTGTGACTTAAAATTGAAAAAAAATCTGTTTTAATTACTTTTTGTAGATGCATTTCAACAATACCGGCAGACATCTGGTCAACCAGTCAGATTGCTTGTGGAGCAAGGATTTGAAGAACCTCTTGGTAAACCAAACGCTTCTCCTAGACCTAGCATACTTAGGAAAAGGGATCATGATAGTTCTCCAGGAAAAGGTAATTAATAGATAATTAAATAAAGTTTAATTGCGTTTAAAAATATGAAATAAATTAATAATTTAATTAATTGTAGGTATTGCTAAAAATTTGGTACCCGTGTTGGCTTCTCTTCCTACGACATCTTCAGCATCGAGTCCACCTGGTTCGCCGAAAGGCGACCGAGATGGTACTGGCAACCACAGTTCTGGTTCCACGACTGTCTCTGCGACCTCATCACCGGGTCTTGATGAGGAACCTGAACAATCGAGGATCCCCATCAACCCCACAGTGGAAATGTCTCCTCGTAAAAAGCCTCGGAAACAGCAGTTAACTGGTGTCGAACTGACTGAATCCAGATGTACCGAAGAGGAAATGCAGTTCATTACTGAAGAGAAGATTAAGAAAGAAGCAAAAGAGGAACATAAAGAGAAATTTAGCGATATAAAGCGCAGTGTGCAAGATATGTTGTGCAAAGACAAACCACCCCAATCGGCACCTGTTAAAACTAAGCCTACGCCTAGTCTATTAGGTACAAAATTATTCCTTAATATATTTAATATTGAAATAAAGAATTGATAAAAATGAAATACCGTTTTATATTTGGATGAAACTGTTTTAGGATCTTCATGGAAAAATCGATGGGGTGGAAGGTTGCATCATTATAGAAGACCTGGCGATGTGAAACCGCGAGAAGAAAGAAGACCAACGATTCACGAAATTGCACAGCAAAAATACGTTATGCAAAAAATTAATGGATGGAAAATTCATTATTTAACGGCGCAAATAGAAGAAATCGCTGAACTTCAAAAGCAGGTATGTTTAGATACAAGTTAAATTAATAACATAACATTAAGAAAAAAATACCCTTTAACCCTATTTTTTTCGAAGGTCCATGAAAAATTCAAGTCAACGCTAGAAATAGTGGAAGCTCAAATGCAGCAAGGCAGAATGGATGACAATTTAGAGAAAACTAATGAACTCATTAAAGGAAATATGCAACGTAGTAGTTTAATAAGTGACAATATGATTGAAGCCCGTGATCAACTAAAGGGTATATTTAATCATAAAAGTCATGTGACAGATTTACTTCAACGTTGTGGTAATAAGCGAGCTCAAAAAAAAAGGGATAAGTGAATTTTATTGTGTGCAAGATTAAAACATGTTTAAAAGACTATATATATATAGATATATAAATATAAATATAAATATAAATAAATGTGCGAACTTTAAAGATACGTTATTTTTACTAAAAATTATATTATCAAAATAAAAAAAATTTTTCAGATTTAATCATGTCTGAAGCATTTGTCATTGTTAACCAACCTAAAATATCATAAAACTTGTAAATATATAAGTCGATGAATTATGAAAAAAAATAGAATTTTTTAAACTTTAAATTAATGTTAATGGGATTATCTGTGGTGTAAAGTTAAACTAAAATTATTTCAAGCAAAGAAATAAGAACAATCATTAATTTTGTTGATTCAATTAACTTTAATTACTTTTGTAAAATGCTAATAATAGCTCCCTTTGATATTTTTTTTAAATATCAGGTAGGATTACATCGGTTGTTTTAACTTTTCGCGTTGTTGATAAAAATACTACAGTAAAATAATTTAATATCAATTTTTCTTCGCTTTGCATGAAAAGATATTACAATATTTTGTGTATATTGATGTTTATATCTACAATACCGACCATATTTGTACAGAGTCCAACCCGTGAATTGTGTTCCTTTTTTGCTCCTTAATTATTTAAGTTATGAATTTATTTTTCTACAACTTTATCGGTATACTAAATGCTTAACATATAAAACTATTGTACTTAATTAATGATCAAGCATGTACACAAATATAAATTGTTCTGTCCAAAATATATAAGGGAAAGGACTTCATCTCGTGCTTGATTAAAGCTTTTGTTTAGTAAGCGCACATTTTTATTCTTAGTCTATTGCAGTACATTTTAAAGCTTTCATATTTTTTTTATTTTTATTGAACTCTTTTTATAAAATTCATGTGATGACATACTGCGTAAATATAATAGGTGTATCAATATTGCCTTCTGCAATGAGAATCTTGGACGTTTATATCTGATTTAAGGCTTCTATTTTATATGTGCTTTGATTTCACAGTTACATTAAAAAATCTATCTTTAGCACACTTGAAGGCTTTCCGATACTTTCTTTATAAAAATTCAGCGATTTATAGTAATACATTGTGAAAGTCCAGTGTAGTATTGTAGTTATTACTCAAATATCGTTGATTAGAATCAATTACTTTTGTGCAAAATCATACTTTTTAATATAATACAGTTCTTTTAATAAAAAATAATTTTTGCTATACAAATTAATAAATCAACAATCAGGTTTTCATAAAATGTTATATATCTTAAAACAATAATGTTGAAATAAAGTATCTTTGAATTTTTTTTTAATACTTGTACTTCTGAAAAATTTAATTTTTACTTAATGCATAGTGAACAACACGAAAAACGCAAAATATTCTTCGTAGTCTTCACAGTCATCCAACATTCTATAAAATTGCGGTCTTTTATTTGACAGAACCTTACAAGATTAAACCTATCATCAAAAATGCATTTAAATTTTTAAAAATAAAATTTGTAAAATTTAAAGATCATCATTCATGAAAATAAATAATTTATTACAAACTTTATAAGTTGAATAAAAAGTAATCGAGGTTTACTCGAAAATATATACATATTCGTATATTCCACTTTCGCAGTGCACAAGAATCATGAGCGTTGTAAATACATATAAATTGCGTTATATATAAAATAAAGAAAAAACGCCTGCCTAAGAATTTCAAACGTTTCTTCTATAAATCCATTATAGTTTACAATTTTTCATGTTAACAAAGTAACGATCGTATTTAAATATCATTGGTTTACTGTTTTTCATTGTAACGACTGCGGCGACGACGTAGATTATTACAGTTCAGCGGTATAAACTTACAGGCAAACTGACTCGTTTTTTCTTTCGATAAAATGAGGAACTATTGCATTTATAGCTTCTTCGCAATCAAAGTGCGAGTCAAGGGTGCCCTTACATGCACTTACATATAGTAGAATAAGCTTTGGTTTAGAAGCAACTTCTTTATTTTGTTTTTTTTTTTTTTGCTTAAAAAAAAACATCTTTTACTCTGTCGCCAAATGTGGGTAAGAGCGAAGAATGTATATTTATTTTTTGGTCCCTGAACCTAAAAATTTTCAGTACAGAGATTTTTTAAATTGCATATTCAGGTGAAAATTGAAGATAATAAATTATTATATGATTTTGATTAATGGTTGTATAAGTACTTTTTCTTTACATAGTATGAATAAATAAATATATATGTAAGTTTCCTTTTTAAATAAGTTGTTAAACTGTCCTTCAAGATAAATTTTAAGTATAAAAATTGTCTGAAAATAATCACGTTTAAACAAAAATATTCTTTAACTCAGTTTTTCAATTTTCACCCACATACATATTTATAATTTTTTAATCAATATAATTGTAGACTGATTTTGGATAAGAAACAGATCGTTGTTTAATTGTATGCAGTATAATTACTGGCAAAGAACATTTATTATATTTATAAAAATCACAGAAAGCACTGACGTAATGTGCGTGAAGAATATATTTGTATGCGTTTAGTACGACAATTTGAGCCGTTTTAAACAATTATAAAAATTAAATTAATCATGTAAATTATTGACTGATAATTTACTTTATCGCACAAACATCGATTGTAATGCACTAATTCGTTTAAATTTAATATCTTACAATACAAACAATGAGTTGCGTCATTTGTGCATAAAGAAAGAAGTTGGTCGTTTAAGTAAAGCATATATACATTGAAATAATGACTTTGATGGTAATAACGTGCAAACACAAATATTAACAAACAATAAAAATGCTAGATAAATTGGCATTCTTCTGATAATATATTTAAATACTGCTAATACTTTTTCCCGTTATGCATAATTATATTTGCAGCAATAACAAGAAAATTAAATACATAATAAAATTAACAACGTGGTATTTGATCAAGTACGTAAAGAAAAAATATCTTCAGCAAAGAAATGAAAGAAAACGATACAGATTACCTTGAAAGAAAAAATGGCATAAAAATTACATATAATTATCCAAAACAACGGAACCATTTCTAATCCATGTTTTTTGTTCACGGACGAATGAAAATAGCTTTCATCTTATGATTAACAATTTCAAAGTAGTCAACGAAGGTTCAGGGAAAATTTGCAGTGAGCATGCACGATAAAATAGAGTAGGCTTTGCGTGCGAGTTCTATTTTGTAAATCAATGCAAGATTAATATTCGATAAACGTATCCTAAATACATCAGTATTCCTACATTTTTTTTTTTCTCACGTGCGTGTATTACAAAAATGATTGCGAACGCATGATGATGTACCCACTCATCGCCGAAAGGTACTCGTCAATTTCTTAAGGCTTTCACTAATTACAGTATCTTTTACACATTGCGAGTGTATGCAGTTAATTTATCCTTTAGAAAAACCATTTGGCAAAAAAAAATAATCATAAAGATAATAATTTTATAATTTTCTATACTTATAGATCAGTAATTCAGATGCAAATTATTGCAAGTGAATATTTGAAGTAAAATTCATGCGATTCGCTATCGATTTTATCGATAGTAAATATTACATAGTTACTATTTAGATAACTCCGATATCTCGGATATCTTACATAGTTTGTTACATCGTCTCCGCTAACTTGTAAGGCCAAAGTTACACAAAGTTAACATTTCATAATTGAGCGACTATACTCGTACAGTCTTTTAAGGCTTTTGTTGAGAATATTTCTGTCGACGTTAAAAAAAAAAAAAAAAAAAAAAAAAAAATTTCGCACGATAGTGCATGAGGGGCATTTTTCTCTTACTGTTCCATAGAGAAAAATGTAGTTAAACGCACTCCAGCTACATAAGGATTTTCATATAATAATACCTATATTCAAATCTTGAGCATAGTAGTGCAAAAAAGAGTTGCTTTACGCCCTATTTGCGAAAACTACTATTTTTTTGTATACGATTTTATTGCGCAACTCTCAAGGAGTATTTACAATAATACTTGTATCGGTTTATTCGCGAATTAAATGGTTCAGAGGAGTCGAAAAATGTTGCGACGTTTAAATGAACAGTGCTCCTAACGTTATAGGAAGTCTGTAAAAATTTTAATGCAAAAATATCATTTGAAGGAATACGCTAATTCATTCGTACCTCAAGATCGCTTCTGAGCCCATTTCATATCGTCGGCTCGTGGCTTACATCCCGACACTTTTTCAATAATGCACTCTAATATGTACCAGAAATGCAACTTTTCGAGGGGCCAATTCAGCCACCCGGTAGTAATGCAAAAGTACGTTTCGTGAGGTGCGACGTGGTGAATTCGATGATGGCGTCTGGGTAAAATTATTCTGTACTCTTGTAGCCATACTACGAATGAAGGCAATCCGAAGTAAGTGTGGGACCATTTGTGAATCTGAACAAATTTATTGCATTGATTATTTATAGTGTAATGATATTAAAGAAATTTCGACTGTGTGGCACAAATTAAGCAGTATATTTACTAATAAGATCACTGTTTTTCAGATATTCTAGTAATCAATATCTTTTTCTCAATACTTACTTGATTGGTCAATGCTACAAAAATAGTAAGTTGGTACCAGTAGCAAATCCAGAAAAATTTCCTCTGGATTTCTTGTTCAGACAAGAACGTAAAATCATAAAATAATTTACATAAGACTGGTATGGTAACTGCAAATGTATCACCATTAGTTTCTATGAAATCATGTCTTGTAATACTTGTAGGATCAATGTGATGTTCTCGAAATGGCCTAAGAAAATTCTGAAAATAGAAGTATATATTGTAAAACATTTGTTATCATATTTCATTTAATTATTTTTATTTATAATTAGTATGGAGTGTACCTTTCCAATGATTGGTAACTCAATAGATCCCCATGTGTCTGCTGCCCAATGAGCAAAGCCAGAAATAAAATCAGCAGTGACAATTCCACATAATGCTGCCACTATTATCCCGCTTATATTTTCTAACTTTATTCGCACAAGTATAAATAATATGTCGAGGGACATCAGAGCTATGCAAACACATACACAGATAATTTCTTGAGTTCTTTTACCTGAAAAAAAAATTGCATAATAATTTGTGTGAATTTATACTTTTCATTTATTTAGGGACAAAATTCAAATATTCTTACCTGTACTATATAGACTTGCTAATTCTTGAGCACCTTTATGTTGTGGACCCCACCTAGGCTTAGTTCTATCTTCTGGTGTTGTAGGTACGACTGAGTTAGCATTTGGATCATCCTCTAACATAGAATTTTCTAAAATTTGACGTTCTGTTTTTACAGGAGCCAAAAAATTATTAGCCATACTGCAAGCTGCTGATGCAGCCTGACCTAAATGTGGCACAGCTGATGCTTCCATATTATACAGCAGTCTTTGTGATATAAATAAAACTTAATAGATTTTTGATTGACTATTAATTATTTGTTAGATTGAAGTAGAGAAAATAGTAACTTGCGTCAAAGGTTTAACAGCCATAAGTTACAAAAATTCTCAACCATCTGCACACTTGTCCATTGGAATTAAGATAAACGCGCTGCCAGCGCGTCTTTCTTGATACTATGCTTGGAGTTTAATCCTAGAAATTATCGTCTCTGTATTTGTATCTGCAGCCAGTGTAACAACTGTTGGTCTTACTAATCCAATTCGTGTAACAAGTATAAAGGATCTCTGCACTTGCTTCGGATCAGTCGTCTTCATCCTGTTCTTGAGAATGTTAGTTTAATAAATTTTCTTGGACCATTCAAACTGTAGCTTTTGAAAACAGCTTAATTCTTAATAATCTTCACTGTTACAGTTTATTTACTGAAGATCAATCTTGAGACAGCACTACATTTCTGCTATCTAAAATAATTCACAATAAATAAATTTTATTACTTATAAATTTATTAATTTATCTTTACTATTACTTTTATATTCTAATTTTACATAAAAGTGTACAGTTGCAAATAATGTAAACACTGAGAAATGTCAGATAAAACCAGTTGTTCTCACAATTTATTCACCTTCTTAATTATACAATAAAGTCAAGTTATAACTGGATTAAGCTTCAATTTGACAGTAATTGTAACTGCACAGAAAACAAAGTCATTCACAATCTCCAGATTTAAAAATTAATCGTCAAGATTATTTACTAAGTAATCAATTTCCACATTGAACATTAATCCAAGGCTTTTAAATTTCATTCATAAAAAAATATCTTAATCCACGAATTCACGACAATATGCTCGTCACCAATAAATACTTAACGACCCGAAATAGCGTGGGTCAAGAGAAGAAAAAAGGAAAATGAAGCAATCCAATGAAAAAAATAAAGCAGATTGATTTACGCTCTGTAAATTTCTAAAAATATCCCCTCGGCGTGCTTCAGCGTTGAGGAATTTCACAATTTCGCGTTAGCGCGTGAAACCGCCGTGGCCCCGTCAATGAATCGCGGCTGCACGCTCCTCACCGAGGGCGCGATCCGGGCCACTGCCTCGATGGGCGACGGGCGAAATCCTCGTTGAACCCGAGTCTCGTGTAACAATATAAGTATCCGCGTAGGCGCGCGTAACGACTGCAAGAAAGTACTTACGTACAGCCGTATATATAAGCGCGAGGCTTTACATCCGCCGTCGTGCCGAAGTTGTAAGGCCGAAGCGGTTCTCTCCAACTTGCACTGCCGAATCAACGAACCCGTTTCCTCTCTCCTCCCTTGTGCACCACACTCAAACGAATGCCCGCGCGCATAAGGGGTTACAGAGTTTGGCGGGAGAGGTAGAATGAGGCAAGGGGAGAGACAGAAAGAGACGTCGGGACACCTGCTCCGAGATTTCTCGGCGCGCGACAGATAAGGGAGCGATAAGCGACGCGCGTACCGCTATACTTTAAACGCGTAAAGCGCGAGTACAGTCACCGGCGCCGCCTCGACGTCGGGGCTCTTTTATTTTTGCTCTCGCGGCACGCACACGCGTATACCAATTGTCACGTAATTATTTGTTCGGATCAGTATATAGCGGCTCGTAGCAGACGACGCGCCGCGGAGAGATCAAGGAGCGAGAGGGAAGGAGACGTCGCGAATTATAGAGACGGAGACGGTGAAATGCGCCCGCTGTTACGTATATATCGAGCAAATAGAGAGCGGAGCGAATTCGCTCTTTTTTTTTCGTTGTACACTAAGGCTGCCGCTGGGGGGGAAAGCGAGAGCAACAGGAGGCTCGAGAAAGTGCCGGAGAAAGAAAGAAATATACGTATAAAGCGCAGCGGGTGTACGAAGAAAGCGGCGTGTATATAGGTGATCATGCACGCACACTACGGGATGCGCTCGGCACGTGTGCACGCGAGGAGGCACGTCAGACGTGCAGAGAAGAGCCGCCGACTTGACAGCGGGACGAAAATAAACGTGACGGTGAGAAAGGAGCCGAGAAGAGCGTCCGGGCGAATCGATGGGTTTTGTACGCGCCTGCCCTCTGGCTATACTTACTTCTCACACTTGTAATGCGCCGGGGGGTAGGGGGAGCGTCGCCGGCGTCGACTCGCACTCGCGAAATTAGCGCGCCTAGCGCGGCCCTGCTAAATCCGCCGTGCGTGTATACTCCTCGAGTGAAGTAATACGCGGAGCCGTGATATATACTCGGCGCGAGCGCGGCGCAGTGACACCGCCGTGGTACGCGTGCGGTGCGGCACTGGGAGAGCGGGACTGCGCGCGGCCTTTGTGTGCCGCCGCGTCCGCGACAGTCATCCAGAGCCTCGCCTTACGTCGTTTCGTCACGATGGTTACCTCCCCTCTCGCCCCCTTTTCTCCCTACCCTCCCGCGGCGCGCCTCCTCCCGCGACTCCGGTATACACCAAGACCGTGCAGGCTCGCGACGCAGTCCCCTACCACTATAGTGGAGTCCCGCTTGGGGTGGCCCACGTGCTCGGGAGGGAGTACGGACTCCGCTAACCCTTTTTCCCCTGCTGGTACCACCCACCGTCGATGTGTTTTCGTCAATGGGGTTGTTGCTTCGCTCGCCGCGGGCTGATGTGCCCCGGCCTTTTACTACTCGGACGTTGCTACGAGGCGCTTTTTACGAGTTTCGCTCCCGCCAGAGCTTTCGCTTTTACCTCTTTCGTATACACTGCTGAAATAGTATTCTTTGCCGTCTTTTACGAGTGGTGCTTGCAGTATTTGAAAAATGCGGTTTTCTTGCAGACTTTTTTTTCTTTTGCATTTTAATTGTAAATTTTTACTTCGCCCTTGTTTCCCTGCGACCATAGTCTTGTGCTTAGTGCTTTAAAAATGAGTAATGTCTTACGTCTTTTTTTAATTTATTAATTAATGTACTTAAATTGCACTAGGTATATATACACTTATCATCATCGTTTATATTAATTATATACTCACATTAATTGCATTTTGTATCATAAAAAATGCGATGCGATACGACATTAAAAATGAAACAAAATTACTGTGATGTAGTTCAGTAGAAAAAGTCCTACACGGTAAGACGCTTCTCTTTTTCATAATGCGTGTGGAATATGAAAAATTGAAAACTCATGCAGTATTCTAAATGCAGTATACTAAAAGCTCGTTAGGTGTTAATTATAATTATAAACCATTACAATTTTCCTTCAAACACTACATACTAATTTGTTTCGCAGAAAAAGGCTTGTAATCCATTGTAAGAATTATGAGAGTACGTAGTAGAAGTGCAATTTTAAGAGTACGAAATTCAGGCAAAATAATGAACATCCTTTTCTTTTTCCCCTTCCTCAAGCATTCCGGATTTTTAACGATCCCTGTAATATTCGTTCACCCTCGATTCGAGCAAACATAGTAAAATATTTCCTTTGACAAATTACTAAACGATGAGATGTATACGCAATAAAGTGCTCGCGGGAGAGTGTCGCACTACGACCTCCAGTGGCTCCACATTCGGTTTTATTTGCTTTTACCTTTCATCGGGCTCTAAGGTAAACGTCCTGTAATTATCGTGTGGGCAGCAGTGTATATAGGGCGCCACCGGCGTTTTATGTTTTTGCAGGTACTCATAAGCGGCTTTTTCTGCGCACGAAAAAACACCGCGTTCGAAGAAGTTGTGTGTGCGCTTAGCGGGCTCGAATGAACGGGACAAACCTACACCCCGTTTAGTGCCAACAACGAGAGTGTGTACTTTTCGCGCGCAAAAATAATTACCTGGAGTTTTAAATTTTAAATATTAGCTGTGATGAAACGCAATTGCCCGACTTACGCAATAAATTCGTGGCGCATCATCCTGGCAAACAATTCTGGTTGTAAATTTTTACGATTAGATTTCGCAATTTCGTACTTACGTTGTCGTACGATTACTCGATTAATTGTGCTTTATTAATAAACGCGATAATCAATTTTGATACATGTTGTTTTTTAGATTTTCGATTGAGAATATACTGCACGGCACGTATCTGCGTAGCAATTTGTACGATTTTTCCATCAGACGGTGTAGAGTCAATAATTAAATCGGAGATATAGCCGCGCCTTCTTGTGTTTTTGAGTCGTTATTACTGATTATTCTTATCTACTTACACGAAAATGCTCTAAGGTCGACATGTTAAATAACTGCTATTCTTTCTTGTACGCTAAATGACAAATACTTATACGATAATGAGTGAAAATCAATCTTTGTTCTCGTATCTATAAAACTTGAATGACTGATTCATGTGTGGTAAATTTGCTCTCGTCTTTTAAACTCACTGATAAAAGAAGGAAAAACATTGGTTTCGTGTTTAAAACAGTTTCTATTAGTAATCTTTGAAACTAAAGTACATTCTTTTTTTAAATCTGAAAGATATTTCCTAAGTGGGGTATTTTAAGGTATTTACAAGTATTTCAAGGGAGTCGTTAAATCTAAAAATACTAAAATCGTACATAATCACAATAGTGTTATTTTTCTAAGAATTTTTTAATCCAAGGTGATAAAATTTATTTCTGCGCGGCAAATAAAACGTATAATAATTTACACGTTGTGTTCAAGTAGATAGGCGACGGCTTAGGTAAGACTGCCAACACAACAATTGATTTTCCCTAATATTTGAGTATAGATATAAATGCCAAAATCGCAAATTTTTACACACGAAGATTACTAATTAATTTTATTGCGTAAACTTTAAAAAATTTTAAATAACAAACAAATCTACACTCTTTTATCGAACACTTTGAAAGAAAGTTTTACGTAAATTCATTAATATTCTAGCTTGATTGTGTAACTTTAGCGAACACTTCGTTTCACAAATGTACCTTACTTGATCCAGTCCAATAATCAAAAAATGGTTCGTAATAAAGCGATCGCGTGTACATATATAGGTACGAATGATGACTCTATACTTATAGTACTTCCAGCACATAATCCGAAAGAGAAGGAGCATGCTTTTGCGTGTCGACGAAAAATGAATGATCACCACGTCGAACTAAAAATATATGGTCATTGTGTATCTCGGGTGCAAGAAATAAAAATTGCTTGATGTAACGAGAAAAATAACTTAAAAATGCGTTAGTGGTGGGCACGAAGGCATTGTTTATATTTTATAAATAATTATATTATTTATGAATTGCGAGTAACTACTTTTTTCTTACGATACATTTAATAAACACACTTTAAAGCAAGTGCAATCTTTAAGACTTAATATTTTAAACATTTTTAGTATTTTTTTACGTCGTCCACTATTATTTATTTAAATGCACGTTCGCTTGCAGCGGTTTTACGATAATTTCAATTTATAAACAAGCTAATAATCTATAGTTTAAAGCAACTAGACTGCTGATAACAGACAATTGATGATTTGATTTATACCTTCAAATGCACTACTTTTGGAATATCCAAAAATTACGAACAGTTAACAGTTCTTAGTTCGTACTAAGAAACATTAAAAAGAAATGAACTATTACGAAACGAAAACGTATCTCATTGAACAGAAAGCGTACAGGTCGTCGTACAACGAGGGTATACCTTATACACTTACTTCCGTAAAACCGGGAGTCTACGGAAAATCCGATGGCTCGCGATGAGCCCGTCATTAAAATTACATCGGCCACGGGTAACGGGCAGATCGAGCGAGGCGGCGAACGCGCGCGCGAAAAAAAAAGGAGCGACAGAGAACGGAGACGAGGCGGGAGAGGGAGAGACAGTCCGGCCGGCCGCGGCAATGAGCGGCGACTTTGAAAAGCGGCCGAGGCGCGCGAGGTTGCCCCGCGCGCATCGCCGTCTCCCGCGACTAGCTTACGCGACGCGTCCACGGCGCGTATTTATAAATAATGACGATCGATCAAGAACGGCCGAGCCGCGGCGGACCTGCGGAAAAGCCCGGCGCGCCGGCTTTTACCTTCTCGCGTGTTCCTCCCTCTCTACATTTCCTTTTTTTTTTCCATTCGTCGTGCGCACGGCGCACCACCCCTTTACCGAGATTAGCGGATTGATTTTCGCACGATCGCCTTTGTTTCTTCATCGACGGCACGGTGGTGGCTTACAGGGGCGATTTATTCGCGGGGGCGGTGATAGGGGGGTGCGCGCTACTTTGCGCGCGGGGAGATCGAGTGAATTGTTTCGGTTGGGATTGGTACGGCGCGGTAGTTGTTTAAATTTAAATTGTTTCGGTCGGCTCTTTCGGTCGGGACTGTAGAGGTGTATCGATTTGGGTGGCATTCCATGCTTTTTTGAATTGGTGCCAGGCTTGGGGACCGAGGATCAAGCCAGAGTTCCCTGACATTGATGAAACTGAAGAAGGCGGGGAATGCGATGTGAATTTAAAGAGCTGACCGCCGGTGCTTATGCCAAAACAATGTAAACTTTATTTTATGCTTCGTTTGATGCGCTCAATCTGTGAGTGGAATAATCACTGATTTCATCCTCGAACAATTAGATATTATCCATATTTTCTGAGATATAATTATCGATTGTTTAATAATGAATTTCACAGAGTAATGTGCAGTAGAGAGAATTGTTTATGATTTGTATAATTAAATACTTAAATTTCATAATTATTAATAATTAGACAATTTTTCAGTATGATTATTACACAATATTATGTAGAAATTTGTTAGTTAAACTTTCAGTTCTGGGTCAGTATGTCTGCAATTTGCTCAACTACATTTTAGTACCCGGCTCGATATTAAACCACAGTCCCTTATAGTTTCGTATCAACCTTTTGATACTGGGTCAATGCGGGTATGGTTGTAATGTTTTTCGGCGCCACATCGCAATTTCACTTCTCTAGCTTTACAGTATCGACCAAGCTAAACCACCATTAACCAACAACAAACAAACAAAAAAGACATTTCAATCGTTAACGACGAAATTGAACAGTTTCCTATCTATAAACAAGCTTCCCTCGTGCGACTACATCATTTTTCTCGGGAATTGACAAGTTAAAAGACAGCGGCGCAATCAGGCGCCTCCCCAATCGACCCCCACGGAAAGAAAATAGCCGAAGGGGTTGAACAAGCGGCGGCCCGTGCACACCCCTCTTCGCAACGCCGCTGTGCCGAACCTCAAGCGACCACCCCCGCGGGCAATAGTCGCGGCTATTTACAGTCTCGACGTTGCGTCCGCTCGCGAATTTTCCAGAGGCCGCGAGGCGGTCCGCCCGGCAATTCCGCCTCGAATATTAAATTAGCGGTGCCCCGCGGCATCGATCTCGGCCGGGGCGCGCCTACGCGCCGCGACGTCGTCGCTGAATTCGTGCGGGGCGCCACGCGATACACCCGCACGCAGGCTGGACAGCGCGCCTTATTTGTTACGTGCACACGCGCTGCGCCGCACGAGCTCGGCTGTACTCGTGCAGGATATACGACGATTGTTCTGGCCGAGAGTCGGGCTCATTATCGCGCTAAGAGCCGCCGCGGCTCGCGAGTATTGTCTCGGGTACGTAGGAACGGCACTTCGAGCGGTGAATCGCGCCTTTCGCGGGATCCGAGGCCTCGCGGCGATTTGTCATCGTCTAAAGTTGTAACGGTTTATTAGCGACGATTTTTTTTTTCAGTCTAAAAAATCATAAATTATTGTACGAGCGCTGGAGTTTTGTGAATGACTTTTTATTTTTTGGATGGATGTAGCTATTTTTTGTAGGTTTTGATGACGATTTACGTTTTAAAAATGGGAGGTAGGAACGATTTGTAGAGGTGAATTAGATGCTATGACGTTAATGCTATGATGACTGTTCGCGTGAATCAACTTTATTAAACGCAAGATAAAATAGTTTTATATAATGATTTTAAGTATTTTATTAGATATTTTTCTCTCAATAAGTTAGTGTAAGTGTGACTGTTGTTTAAAAAAAATATATAATACCTATTTAATTAATAATAAACATTAGTTTCGCAATTTATAGAAGATACATTTTCAGAAAATAACGATCAAGACTAGAAATAAACATAGTTAGCTCTGTACTAAAAGCTTTGATTTAGATCCTACCTGAGAACTGAGAACGCAGTCAGACGTATAAACTGCGGTAATAAAATGTACATTTAGATTCCAAACTACATTAGATTTTAAAATATATTATATTTTACATTCTTGCATTACATTACGTTTATAGTAAGTCGATACACTATGACTTAGGTAAGACAAAGCGTGAAAAAACTTTTATAGTGCCTTTACATTTCAACCAAAAAACGAATATTTGTATACACGTGGAGTTAGTTAGTCATATATTTTGCTAATCTTTTATTGCGCTAAAATTTGAATTGACTAACAAAATTTGTTTTGTAATAGCAATTCATGAAAATAGTATAATATACCGTGCGCTGTACCTACACCTACTTAGAATGTTTAGGCAAATACACGTACCTGCTTTGAAGAAATTAGTCACAATATTTATTTTCATATCTCGCAATTGTAATGCTAACTCGCATTGTATATAAACCAGAATCGAAAGAATTAATTTGAAAATTGGCCACGTGCGACACGCGTAAACCAGCAGCAGCTGGCGACACCAAGGTCCTGCGGATTCCCGCGTCCCGCACGCGCGCACTTAATCGGCATACGAGCAAATTTGGACCCCCGCGCAACCAGTTCGTATGTATACGAACATAAGGCATATCGATCGCTGCACGCTCGAATTGCGACCGACAATGCGATTCGTTGATTTTTTGGAGTCGGCGGCCGCCGGCTCGAACCGGAATTTTCGTGAAAAGGGGCCTAATTGGCCGGCGATGGCGGCGAAACGGGTCGGCCCTCGACGCAGAGCTTTTATTTCACCTCAAATTTCATGAATATATACGTACTTAAGCGCGCTAATTTGTTGTGGCTCGTATAGAGGTGAAAATTAACTGGCGCGCGGGAGACTTTTTAAATTTTATATGTATTTATTTTTGTTAAACTTGGAATGAGGTGTTCTCAATTTCAGAATTCATCTGCTTTTTTTTTTGTTTTTTTCAGAAGAATTTTGTCACTATTTTTTAATTTGTTTATATTTAAGACAGTTGATTAAACGCATAAGTAACACATTATTAATTTAGATTAAGCACTCTACAAAAGCATACAGTGATGTTTGCGAAAAGTTTTTCGTAGAACTATCTTCAATATAAAATGAATTCAATTCATGTATTCATTCATTTTTTAAATTTGGATGCTTCTACTATATGTAAAATTTATTGATATGTTGCAATATAATAAACATCAATTCATCCATTAGTTTTTCGTTCAAAATATTTATGTTGGAAAAGTGGTAATTATAATGTTTTACTTTATAAATGAAAGCATTTAAACTAGTAAAGTAAACGCAGTAATTATGAAGGCGATCTTGGAAGTTGAAATGTACTTCCGACATGCGGAGTTTCCTGTCAATTAAAGAGCTTAAAAATATTTTACAACTTTCTCTCATTAGATTTTATTTAAAACTTTTTTTAACGTTTTTTAGCATCAATTTTAATAAATTATATAAGAAATATCTTTTTTAAGATTTAAGGCCAAGAAATTATATGAATGTATCCAAGACTCGAGGCGTATTATGTTTTATAACGATTTACCAAGGTACAGAAATATATTTCCTAGAAGTTCACGATAGACCATCGTATGATGCGTACTGACTAAGAACGTAATCTCGCGACATGTATTTTTAAGACCGTCGCGCATTATTATATCATTTACACTGCGGCAAGTAGTTTATCCCATTCAGGGCAATACTCGGACAAAATGCGACTATAGTTCGGAAAATCGACAACCGTTACACTTTCCGTTATTGCCCCAGCTAATAAGACGCGCATTACATTCGGCTGTGTCAATAAAGCATTCAATTGGCGCGCGACGCTTTATCGACTAAAGCTTTCAAAGCTCAATCAAGCGGTCAGTCGGTCGGAGCCGCCGCGGCACTAAATTATGCACAAAATAGCCTTTTAATTGCAGGGATAAAAAGTTAAATAAACATGGTTTCGCGGAATCGATAGCAATTTCTGTTTCCATCTCAGCGTATCGAATTGGCGCAATGACCTTTGCAGCGTGGACGATTGCTACAAGTCTATTGATCGCCGGCGAAGGGATCGATATGTACAGTTGACCAAAATTTTTATAGCAAAACTACACGGCCAATTGGTGCTGAATTTCAACGTTCAAATAAGCCGGTCTACGTTACTGTTTTCACGAGTCCACTATTATTGTGTATGTATCGTTTGTAAGCTCAATTATTTAAAAGGAGAAGGCGCGCAAATAGGCGACGAAAATCAATATGTATGCGCTTCTACATTCACACATACATACACACATATGCTCGTTTTCGTCTGTCAATATTTTTTTACTCCCAACAAATGCGCAGAGAGCAAATATGCTTTGCTCAAGTCACGCTTTTACGATACGTGATAATGAGGAGGTAATTATGGTTTTCGAATCCAGTTAAGCGGTGCGCACTGCGAATTGTGGGTTCTTTGCAGGCAACTTTTTTTTATTATACGCAAGTGTTTTTCATTGCGTCGCGGTGGCGCGAACGCAATTTGAAAAATCGATCAATCGAGCGTCGAGATCGAGCGCAACTATATACGAATGCAGATTGCGGGTACATGCGACGTTTAGCAGGCTGATCGTTTTAACGGTAAATATTGTTATTTTTTCTTGCGTTAAACAGTATTGATCTTTTAAGTTAATGCGCTCCAATTACAATGTTAGTGCGGACGTGCAGGAAAGTTATTTCTTTTTTTGAATGGCACCTTGGAGGATCAGATAAACTGAGTGCTACATTTCTAACCTATTTGTTTTTCCAAGGAGATTGTATTTATCACTCTATCACTAAATCATAAACTGATTTATTGATGAATTGCCATAAAAGATTTTACAATTTCATGAGACTTATATGTTTTATATATTTTTTAATTTTTTTAATATGAATTCTTATCTGCGTGTGTATGAAACAGAAAATAGTGTTAATTAAGCATATTTTAATAATTTTAGCAAAAATGAAGCTTTCTCTTTTTAACGAGAATAAAAAAGTGTTATTAGTGGGAGAAGGAAATTTTTCATTTGCCGTCACTTTAATAAAGCACAATGTAAATATTAATCTGGTTGCTTCATGTTATGAAAATGATGTACAAGAAACTGGAAAGAAAAACATAGATATTTTAGAAAAATCTGGTTAGTAAAGAGAAATTGTACAGCATTTAATATTTTAACAAATTTTTTCAAATTCCAATTCTATGAATTTCTTTTCAGGTATTCGTGTATTACTTGGAGTTGATGCAACAAAGTTAGAAGAGCACAAAATTTTAAGCTCAGAGCGGTTTGATGTAGTGGTCTTTAATTTTCCTCATGTTGGAGGAAAAATGAGAATTGAAAAGAATAGAGATCTGATAAGAAAATTTTTCATATCAGTCAAATCTGTTTTACAAAATAATGGGGAAATATTTTTAAGTTTGTGTGACGGCCAAGGTGGAACTCCTACTGATAAAACTAATAGAAAATGGAATGATTCTTGGCAGGTTACAGAAATGGCTGCTCATGGCGATTTTATATTAATTGCCATTGAATCATTTGATTCAAGTTTGTTTGAAACTTACACTGTCACTGGATATCGAAGTTTAGAAAAACAATTCAATACAGAAGGGTCTCTTACGCATATTTTTAAACTAGCAGAGAAACCCAATGAAAATAATATTTCACCTAAACATAAAATTGACTTGAATTCATATTTTGATAAACCAATGGTTTGGAAAGACCTTTTTAAAGACAATGATGATAAATATATAGAGAACTGTAACAATAATTTAGCTATGTATCCTAATAGCTATAAATTTGATATTACATTTATAATTTCACCAGAATTTAATTGTGTCAAATTCTATGAAATTTTGTATAATAATGCAGGGTTAATAATTGATGATGTAGAATTTATTGGCTCCTATATATTTTCTAATCTAAAAGAGACACGATCATTTCGAATCACATATAAATCTAAAATTTTTCCATTATACAGAAAATTAGTGATAAACATTCATGAAAATATAATAGCTGAAATTATTGAATCAAAATTACATGTACTTGTATCAAGATAGTAGTACTTGCATTTGTTAAAGTAACTTATACAAATTGATTTTTAAAATTAAAAAGGTTAATATTTTGAGTATTTAAAAAAGTATGTATATTTTGTCAACTAATCTAATTTTAATTTTCAGATGCAATCTCTCAGAAGATGCCAGTTTATCTCTACAATCTTCAAGAGTGCCAAAAGTTACAATGCTACAGAGAAAGAAATTTTTCAATCAAAAAAAAGTAGAATAATTAGTAGTTACATGTGTAAATCATTTCATAATACTTATGAACTAAGAAACGAAGATCAAATTGCAAGTCCCTTAAGAAGTAAAAAACCCAAATCCAAAAGAGACACACTTCAATATTTTGTAGACATGAAACAGGTAATTAAGATTTTTAAATTTCTCTAAATTATTTCCTTTCATGTTCATTGTTTAATATTGACAAATAACTTAATATTAGATAAGAATCAAGGGTGGTACAGGAGGAGATGGAGCTATTTCTTTCCTCAACTTGTGGGCAAATGAATATGCTGGTCCAGATGGTGGAGATGGAGGACACGGTGGTCATGTAATACTTGAAGTTGGTAAACATTATATTATTACTACTTCAATCTTATTTCAAAAATTTTTCTGATATTTTCTAATTATTCAATATAAAAAATTGTCAGGTTTCAAATGATGTTAAAGACTTATCACACATAGATACTATTATTGAGGCTTCGGATGGTGAAAAAGGAGGCAGTAAAGATTGTTTTGGAAAAAATGCAGATCATTCTATAATAAAAGTTCCAGTAGGAACGATTGTAAGAGATACTGATGGAAAAATTTTAGCAGATTTAAATGAAAACAAAATGATGTACATAGCAGCACGTGGAGGAGCAGGGGGTCATGGTAATGCTTTTTTCAAATCTGGTGCAAACCAAACTCCAAAAATATCAGAGTATGGTGCAGAAGGAGAAAATAAACAGTATCTACTTGAAGTAAGAAGTATGGCACATGTTGGATTAGTAAGTATATGATTATTAAAATTAGATAAATATTTTTAAATCTATTTTAACTTTTAACATCATGTTAAAATTATTTTTTATTTAGATTGGGCTTCCTAATGCTGGTAAAAGTACATTATTAAGAGCAATTTCACGAGCTCGACCAAAAGTTGCAGAGTATCCATTTACAACTTTGAAGCCACATATTGGAATGATTCTGTACAATGACTATGAACAAATTGCAGGTAAAACGATTTAAAAATATTGTCTAATATTAGTAAAATAATGACAGTACCTTTGTGTAAATTACCTTCCAACAGTTGCCGATTTACCGGGATTGATACCAGATTCCCATAAAAATAAAGGGCTTGGAATAACGTTTTTAAAACACGCGGAACGATGCGCTGCTTTGTTGTTCATTATTGATGTCACACAGGAGGAACCATGGGAACATTTAGACATTTTACAATACGAAATTAGTCAATTCAATGAAAAATTAAACGAAAGGCCAAAGATTGTTATAGCCAATAAAATAGATTTACCTGAAGCTGAGGTGAATAACAAAATAATGAACAATTTGAAATTCAAAACTGAAACTAAATATATATCTAATTTTTAGGAAAATTTAAAAATATTAAAAGAAAAAATAGATTATCCAGTAATACCAATTTCAGCAAAACACGGAACTAATATAGCTAAATTGTTAAAGGAAATTAGGATACTGTATGATGAAAATATGAAGGAAAATGAAGATGAAAATGACGAGAAAAAGGATTTAGCATAAGTTTTATTTAATAAAAATATTTTAAAATTATAAAAACGTACTAAAATTTATTTTTTTTGACAATATTTAAAATCACCAATGACAGACTTCACATTTGGTTGTTGAAGAATGGTTTCAAACCACCTTTGAACATTTTGATACTTTTTCCTTGTATCGTTATTAAAACCATATTCATAAGCTGGCATCAAAGTGACAAATAACGCAATATCTGCTAATGTGATTCTTTCACTCACCAAATAGGTTCTGTTAAGTAGTGTTTTATCTAAAGCATCTATAGATAGTAATATACTACTTTTTGATTCCGTTGAAGAATCTTTAGTGACTTTTACTGATGAAACCGATGGAAGTATCCAACCACAAACTAATGGTAGGATGTGGTTATCTGCATAACTTAGCCATTGTAAAATATGACTTTGTGTCAGAACATCACTACCTTTGAAGTCTGCATTCGATACGTAATATGCTATGGCGTTTCCACCATTTAAGGTCACATTTCCTTCCTTGTAAACTATGGAACCTATTTCCTTACTTTCATTTGTATGGTTCTGAATATTAAGGCACTTTCCAGCATATCGCGCAGCAATTTGCACTGTCAATCCTCTTATACTTCCACTATTTACATAAAGGACCGGCTCATTAGTTGATTTTGCTTGAAGTGGTTTTGGACAACTTGTGTCGCTACTATTGTCAATTTCTGAAAATTTTGAATTATTCAAAACTATAGTATCCAACATGTCTTTTCCATCTAACGTACATACATTGTTAATTACAATAAGAACAATTTTATTGCATACAAATTAATAATTTTACAGATTTACATAAACAATACATTGCAAGTCGATAATAAATATAAAAAACTAACACACTTGCACAAAATGTAATCTTACATTCTTAATGTAAGTTATAAAAGTTAGTACGTAACACAAGAAAATGAACAATTTTCGTGCATGGATTTCCTATAGCAGCAATTATTTTAACGGAGAAATTACGAGAATGTTAAACAAAAATCACATAAGGCACAGGGTAGCTGCAAATTCAGTTAAAAACACTCGTGCAACGTTACAATGTACCTTCCAATTTTAACGTTGAATGCGCGTATTTTGTAGCAGTAGCCAAAACTTCTTCCATACAAGTAAAGTTCGGTCCTGATGCTTGAGCAGACTCAGGTTTTCCACCTCCCTTTCCTTGCATCAGAGGAGCAATCGCTTGTATCCATTCGTTAGCTTTCAATCCCTTATCAATAGCAGACTAAAAATTTAAAATATTAAGTAATCAGTGAAAATAAATATTTAAATAAACTACATATAATTATTATTTTTGAATGAAATTAAAAAATATACTAGTAGATCTAGTCGTTTCTACACTTACTTTAGGTACAGCACTAAGGGCGAATATTTTCTTTTCATTTTTATCAACGGTTATGAAAAGAGCACTCGTTTCTGGCGAGATAGCTTTCACCTTTTTCAAAGCCATATCAAGGGCCTTAGTATTACTGTCAGCATCCAAAGCCTCCACCAAAACAGGAGGATTTTGGTATACGTCAATCAGATCTACCACAGTTTCGACAACAGATGCAGCAACCGCAGCCTTAGCAGCGCGATCCTTATCATCCAACATTTTCTTTAGCGCTTTCAATTCGTTTCGCATCTCTTCCTATAAAACCAATCGTAAGCGAATTTCATTAAAGTTACGGGCAATAATTTCAAAGTAAAACAAAAATTCAACGAACTTTTTTCCAATAGGGTATTACAGCGTGAGAAACATCATCGGTCAGTTCAACAATCTTCTTCACGACCTCTCGAGAACCAGTGGAATCCTTCACATCTTCGATGCTGCTTCTCAACTGGTTCAAATTATTTTGCAGTAACTCTGCCTTCTTGAGAGCCTTCGTTGCCTCGGGGCCGGTAAGTGCGACGATACGTCGAATACCCTTGGCGATGGCCTCTTCGCTCGCGATGACGAAGTCGCCAATGTGTCCAGTACGAT
>JAXIUT010000037.1:23484850-23621173 GCA_035586675.1 Eurytoma californica | reverse complement strand
TGTGGCGAACTTGTAAAAGATTTCGACCGTCGTAAAAGGTACAAATTATCGCGTGCGGCAGGAGCTAAATACCTTTTCCAACCGTACGAAAAAAAGTTAAGTGGTGGATGAAAATTCGACGTGTGGAAATCGATCGATCCCGTGAAAAAAAATGTTTACGCTTCGCGGCGGTCGATGCTACGTGGCGTGCACTTTTCGCGAGCGAGGAGGAAAAAAAAAACGCAGGCCGATCGCTCCGCTCGGTGGCGGTACGTCGCGTTAAATCATGCATCGAAATGTAAACGCGGAGGCGACGCGCCGAAGATCTTAATTGCACGATAGCGAGTCGCCGCCGCTCTGTTATTTGCCTCCGCGTGGACAACTACGCGACGCGAAAACACTGTGTTTACGGAGAAAAAGGTGTCGCGGTTTTGCGACGCTCGTTCGCTATTTTTCGTGCGGTGCGCTTTTTTTCGTCTTGCATGAGATCTGGTGTAACGAACCGAAAAATTCGCTTCCGCAGAAGTGGCTTTGAAGGCGGTTTCATTTGAATGTCTCTCTGCTTATAAAGTATTGCACTACTTGGCTTATTTGCTACGCTCCCGGAGAACAAACAATTTTAAAAAAAATTTAATATCATCAAAATTTAAGGTCTTCTGAGAGAAACTGATACACTCTTCAAAAACCTCCTCGTATAAAATACATTAAAAATTCTTTAATTTTCCTTAAAGATACAACATTCCCTTGATCTTCATTAAAAACGGAAAAGATCTGCGTGTAAAAAGTGTGTCCGTCGCGGCGATAGCACCCTGCGCGCGAGAGAAAAAGAAAACCGCCCGACGCGACGAGAGCGCGTACGTCGCCGGCACCGTTACGCCGAGCAGTCCCATAAAGAGCCGCTGCGCCATCGAAAAATCCATACAATGTCCAGGCGCGCGATTCCGCGATTATTATGCAAACGATCGCCGTCGATGGCCCCGGCTGCCCTCGAAACTCGCCCAACAAAAGTAAGAAGAAAAAAAAAAGTGCACACGGAGAGAGAACGAGGAGGAGGAGGAAAATCATCGCAGTGGCCGATGATCGCCGCGTCGGCGTTTGCATATTTCATAAGGACGATTTTCGCCCCGTGTCGTGAGCGCGACTCATTACCGGCGCTCGCGAGGCCGGCCGTATACATACGGTGCGCGCGTACGTACGTGCCGCGGAAACGTTACGCGATGCGCGACGGCGAGCTGCCCGCGGACGCGCCGACTTTGTGGAAACACGTGTAGATGCCCCGTAGATACGTAATTCGGCGATTAATATGCATGCTTCAATTACCGATGCGCCGCTGCGCCGCTTTCTCGGGCTGCTCTGCGGGGGGAGATTGACTCGTTCGATCGGGCCTTTTTAAAACTGTACACTGTTTGTTACTTTTATATCTGCTTAAACGGGCTACACGCTTGTCCTCGATCGATCCTTGTTTCCGTTGCGAACCAATGTTTTACGAGTCCAGTTTGCTTATGAAAAATAAAGTGGACGCGTTGTAAATCGTGTAACTATTTCGTGAATAATATTATTGGTTTACTAGGAAGAAAAGAATACCAATGTTTACATAAGTTTAATGTAATTATTTTGAGTTTTTTTCAGGTACTTATAACAGTGTATAGATGTTTTTTGAACTCGATTTTACAGGTTTTGTATACAATATCCTACATTATGTAAATCTCTTCAGTGTCCAGTTTAAATTTTAATTAATTGACTGAGAATTACAACTACTTTTTTCAAAACTGTTATAATCGCTCTTGTACCCCAAACGCATTAATAAAAATCGCGTTAAAATTTTCGACGTAACCATACACGAATTCTCACATTCTGAGGACATTGTATAATGTGACCATTTTAGGTGTAAATTTTCAAACCACGTAAATTTTAAACATCATTCGCAACAGTGCAAAATCGATGCTCTCGCATTATACCGCCGGCTTCCGCGAATCAAGCGCAAGCGTAACGACGCGAGCGAGTATTATCCTCCCCCCGCGTACGCCGCCTCAATTTCACCACCGCCAACAAATCCAAATATTTATGCTAA
The DNA here is from genome assembly GCA_035586675.1 of Eurytoma californica. Classification (NCBI taxonomy): domain Eukaryota; kingdom Metazoa; phylum Arthropoda; class Insecta; order Hymenoptera; family Eurytomidae; genus Eurytoma; species Eurytoma californica. The sequence goes on along the minus strand of JAXIUT010000037.1, from coordinate 23,619,123 downwards.
AAGCGGTGCGCGCGCAGGGCAACCCCGTAATTTGGCGAGCGCGCGCCCAAAAGGAGCAGCAAGGCGCGACGGCCGTTCGCTCGCTCCCCGTCCACACGTGCGCTGCATCGGACAATTAAGAAAACCGATAAGATTATCGTTTAACAGGGCAGTTGGCACCTCGGCACTTGACGCGACGAGAGGGCCCTCGCGCTCGGCCGAGCCTTAACCGCGCCGTTAACCCTCCCCGTGAAATTATGCTAATCGGCCCGGGCGCGCTCCGTTCGGCCGTAACGCGCGCGCGCGCGGGGTCCACGCTTTTGCGTTCACTTAAAATCGCATCGGCAACGCTCTCGCGCGCCCTCGAAAGAAAATCCGTATCTTTAACGCGCCAATTATTACGGCAATAAACCTTCGGGAGCGCGGGGGGGAGGGAGCGTCCGAGGCCGCCGAGGCTCGGGCCTCGCCTCTCTCGGTTTGTTGTTTTTCTTTTTTGGCTTCTTACCTTTTCGGCGTCCTCCTTGTTTAAAGAGAGGAGGGGCCGCGGGAGGGGACTTTTTTTTCTCCCTCTCGCGAAGCCGACTTTCTCGGCACGCAAAGCGGCGCTGCACTTTTTTTCGCGCCTCCTCGGCCCAGGGACATTTGCATAATTGGACGCCGAGGAGAGTGTACGTATATGTGTACGTGCCCCCGTTCGGCGATTTTTCGCGAGCACAGATTTTTCCAGCGGAGGGAGAGCCGAGGCCTTTTAAAGGTCGTTGTTTTTGAACTTTGCTCCTGTGTTCAAGGCATGTTCCTAAACTTTTTGCAAGGGAACTAGCTTGCATTTTGATTACGATTGATCATGATACGTATTTAGGTTCGATACGAGGAGTATAATAAAGAATTGATAATAATAACTGTGACGTTTGCGAAAGTCAGAAGAAAATATTTTCCAAGTGTAAGATTCGCAAATGTGGATTTCTTTTGCCACTGAGATGAGAAATGTTTTTTCGCTTAGCCAGTTTAAGGAATGTATATATATTGATTAGTGTGAGTATAATTATACTCATAGGAAGATTTTGAACATTGTAAATATTAAAGTTTACAATTAATACTATTCTATTAAATCCAAATATAAATTCATGAGCGTGCAGGTTGATAAATTATTACGGATTTTGCCCGACGCGCGGAGCCAGTTCGATACAGGCTTTTTCAATACCGGAGTTTTCATACTATAATTTGATTTATGCCGTCGTGGTTTAAGGACACCGAAGGCTTTATTTTTCAACGGTAGCTTCTTCCTGTCGAACTTAAAGCTGTGATTTATCGGTATTTTTTTGTGATTCGTCTAAAGGACGAGCGGCTGTGAAATTTTGTTCCTTTTTATGTATTTTAAACGATACATCAATTTTAACATTTTCTGTGCAATTTTATTTCGAATATAAGTTTGATGATAATAAAAATAGTTGTTTAGGAGCTTAGATTTACATAATAAATGTTTAAATCTTGAACTATATTATCCTTGAAAAATGTGCATATATAGTATGTGTATGTAGTAATTAAAGATCGATTTGAATTTAGCATTTATTAAGCAAATGCTAATTTTTATGTCTTTAATAGTTTAATAAATATTCCATGATAATCTGCATTTTGGGTCGGTACCGTACGCTACTATAAATACTCTTTCACCGTTGAATTTTTTTTCGGAACTAAATCGCAAAATAAAATTTAAAAAAACGTTGTATTTTGTGTAATAAACATTAATGATATAAAAGGTTAGTCTTCAAAAGAAAAGTTTTTAAATTTCTGATACAATAATGAAAAAAAAGTGTCATTCATACCTTAGTTTTGCTGCCACCGATGCTACCAGGTCTTATGCTGCCTGTCTCGTAGAACCTGGTGAGTATCTTCGACACGCAGCCGTGCGAAACAAGCAACTGCCTGGATATGTCGCAGGGTCGAACACCCACCAGGGCCAGTTGTACGATCTTCTGCCTCACGCAGTCCGGTAGTGGCCGCCCGTTCACGAATACTCCGCCCAACTGATTAACTCCCGCTTGACCTGCAAAGGAAAAAAGCAGTTTTACTCACTGACCTCACCACCTCTAATGGATATTTGTTTCTCGTCGGCTAATTCACATGTTTAGATTACAGATTATTCATTCTCTTTTTTTGTCGAATTTCTGCAGAGATAAGCGTAAGAGTACGCTACAGCGTTTCCCATCTACCGAGCGTAGCATGAAGGGGAATCAATTAAGGTCCCGTCTTCGGGTCGCACTTCAACGCCACCATAATGTATTCAAATGAACGGCCGTGCCCGTTAGCGCGCAAAGTCGTGAGGCGCGGGGATTTACGGCGGAGCGCGGGCCGCCAATAATTTATCGGCGTTTATCGTCAATTAACGCAACAGCTCGCAATCAATAAACCTAATTTTCTCCCCGTATAACGACACCTCGCCGCGAGTCGTATCAATCGCCGGGTTGCACCGGCGCCGCTTCCTCGTTCCCGCGCCGGGACATATTACCGCGCCGAGGGAATCTCCAAGCGCGCGTTTAAAGCCTCCCCGCGCGCGCGCCAACGTGCTTATACGAGCGCCTAATTAGGCAGTAAGGACGGCCATTTTTTTTTTCTCCGTTTTCGCGGGAGATTTTTCCTTTTTTACAAAGCGCGCCGTTGCTCAATTATTCGTAATTTTGGTCGCCTCGTAAAGGCGAACTCCTCGCGCGCAATTCCGGCGGGGTTACACTTTGGCGCCGCGATTTGTGCATTGCGTTTTTAGGTGAGGAAAATTTAACGACCCTCGCCGAGGATAAATTATCGCGCGGTTATAGCGCCTTCTACGGGAGGAAGGCACGCGCATTGAGTAAGACGTGCTACAATACGATTATCGCGCCCGCAAGTGCAATTAAATTGCTCGTTTACTACCTAATCGAATGATCCTCCTCGATTCCTGTTTCCTTGAATTATTTCTACGCTTATCGCTTGGTAATATAACCGAATGTAGTTAAACATTGTAATATATTACGCTGCTCGTTCCCGCTCGCAGATCAGGTTACCGAAGATCCTCGCTCTCGCGAAGTCGAATAAAAGTCACACAATTAGCACCCATTTGCATTGCAAATAGCGTTCGAATTATTTGCCGTGAACAGCAATTACATACATCATCGCGGCGCCAACATAATTTATTCACTTTAACTAATTAACATTTCGATATTTATCGCGCGTTCAATTTCTTCCGGCAAATTATTAAAAAATAAATAAATAATTAATCTTTTCGAGTCGCATGTACACCGTTCCTGCTTTCGCAACGGCCACCGCCGATCATCTCGGAGGGTCCGTTAATCGCCCGCCCGCCAATCGCCGCTTAGCTCTCGCAGTGACACCGGACGGGGCGGATGACGACGACCGCGGAGGCAGGTGCCCGTTCTAACGATCGGAGAAAAGAAGATTTCGGTCTCGCGTGTCCCCGGCACGAGAGCTGCAATTAGCTCGGCCAGGCGAAGTTCGCGCTAGACGAAAAATTAGAAACGATTTTTACGAGAGGCTAGGCGAACTTTTCACCTGGCCGCCCCCCTTCCCAATTACACGCCGGGGCAGTAAAACGCGGCTCGGCCGTCGGGCCAATTAACGAACGCGGCCGCGACGAATTCTAGCCTAGCAGCGAACTCGTTACCCTCGTCGTCGGGAGCTCGTCGGTCGAGAGTCCGCAGAGAATCGACAACTTCGCAATCCTTTCGAGGAATGCCTTTTGTCCGGCGGACGCCCGACTTTTACATCGGCTTTTACGTTCGATCGACGAGGCTGTATGCTCATTTTTAAAAGGCAGCTTCGAAAACCGGCGGCTGTTCGCAGGTGATTCGCCATGTATCGAGTATCGGCGCTGCCTTTCTAATGTCCGTCCCGTGTCGCGGCGATAAGAGGACGCGCCGCGGCTAACGGTCCGCAGATTCCGACGGCGGGGAGAAAGAGCGCCGAAACGAGCCGGGCGCGCCTGCACGTCCCGCGGGCGCGCGGCTAATTGCGCGCGCGGAGAGGATCCCGAGCGCCGCTAATAACCTCATTAGCCCGGGGAGCGCCGCGGGCCCGCTCGGCTTTTTGGCGGCGAGCTTTTTCTCGGCGACGCTTCGCGACGAATTACCGGCAATTCGGCGCTATCCTTTTTGCCGGCGTCCGGGGCACTTTGCGCGCGCGTTGCGACTTAATTCAATTGAGTTTACGCATTACACGTTTTCGAGATAATCGCGCGCGAGCGTTTAAAATTTCATACGTCTTCATGAGGTCGTTTTATCGCGGGGCTAATGAAAAGTCGCTCGAGCGCAGGTGAGCTGTAAAGCGACTTAATAACGCGGGCATTATAATTCTCGAGCGGAGGAAAAAATGAAATTCGGGAGAGCGGCGCGCCCCGTAAAGCCCCTGATCACCGGATTTTTTCCCCGAGATAAAGCGAGCTTCAAATCGGCGCGCGCGAGCTTCCAAATGACCGGGCCCGGGGGAAAAAAGCGGCATTAAAGCAGGCCCCCGCCGGGCCCCCGAAAGGCTGCTCTCCTTTCAATTAGCGGCGGGTTTTTTCGGCGCGGCACGCGCGCGTCGCGAATCTAAGCGGGCAAAGTTGTCGTGCCCGGGGAAACGCGGAGACGGAGCTGCGCACGCGGAGGAAATTACGCGAGGAGGGCTGGGCCCACCCGGCGGCCCGCGGGGATGCATCGCGCGCAAGAGGCGACGCGCCTGCGCCTCTAAATTATTATTACGGCAAAAAAGCGCCGGGGCGGCCCGGTATCTGCCCGCGAAATCGGGCTGTACCGGACACTTCTCGTGCGTAATTGCGACGCCGTAAGGATAATTAATGATAGACCGTCTGATTCCCGAGCAGATTATCCGGAGAATTAGAAAATTTTTTTTTTTAAATTTGCAAAAAACTTTGATTGCCGTAATTATACTTGTATATGAAGCGATATTTTTGAGTAATTTTGAAATTTTTACTCCGAAATATAAAAATAATTTATTTAATTTACTTCACAGATATAGTTAATTCGATATGTCTAAATTAAGAAATTAGACTTAAAAACAAATAGTTTGTCACTGGAGTCAATGCAACTAATACGCAGAGACAGAAAATTCTAAATTTATTTCATGCGATTTATAATAAAATACTTCAATTAAGTTTAAATCATACAATGTAATTAAGAAATTTTTTAAATTATTTTTTTCAAGTGCGACAGTCACGTCCTCAACGGGCGTTATTTTATTCAGCGCCAAAAAGCGATGGCTATCGGCGCTTAAACTGCGTCGGATAACAAACTATTAGTGCGGATAACATCTCCAAAGTACCTCGCAATGCAAACAAAATTACACGTGCGAGGCGAAGGGTGGGTAACGAGGAGAGCGTCGCACAGGGAGAAACGAAGGCGAAATTAGCGGAATCAAGATGAACGTGGGGGCCGGGGCGAACGGAACAATTTGCGCGCGATTGTCGTGGCGCGAGGGTCCGAGAGAAGAGGCGAGCGGACGCGCGCTTACGCGCGGGGCCCCTCGGAAATTAGCGGGCTAATACGCCGGCGATGGCTATCGGGCCTCTCGCCCATTTAGGGGCCTATCTCGGCGCACCTGCGCGCGCGCCCGGCCCCTATACCTGCAAGCGCGGCGCCCGCGCATCGCCCCTGAGCTCCTAAACAGATTCTCGCCCGACTGTTGTTTGGCCCTCCTCCAAGGAGGCTTTGCAGCGCGGGAGATGGAAGTGCGAAGGCACGCGACGGATTTTATCTGCGGGCCCGCGAGCGGCTAACGCCGCTGTCCCGAGGATTTTCAACGCTTCGCCGGGCTGCGGCTTGTTATTGACCGGTGCCGATTCTCGAGGCGATAGATTCTGTAATGACTGGCTTCTCGACGTTCGCATTAAGCCGAGCTTCTCAGGTGATATAATAATTTTTGTTGTTGCAGTTGTTTCTGAATTATTTTTTTGATTTGTTAATTAGTCTTTTTTTTTCTTTTTTTTCTGGCTGATATTATGCTGTTATTGTTTTTGCGATGTGGCGGTTTGGAGGTGATAGTCAAAGGATGGGATATATGCTTCGGGTTAGGTGGATATTTTATAGGTAGCGAGAGGCGATGAGTGTGCATCTTCGAAGAAAGTAAGAAATTTGTTAGTTTTATAGCTCGCGATGATTCTTCGTTATTAAAACTCGTTAAAACTCGTATTATTCTTGTTTTAATATACCTATAAAATTTCGACGCAATTTCTTTTTTCTACTAATTGCAAAGCTTTATATTATCGATAATTGAGAGGAGCAAATTGTAAAAAATTAAGTCATCACTGAAAATGTAATTTTCTTTTTTTATCCATGCAGCTTATTTTTCATTTCATTTCAAAAATATTAAATTTAATATTATGATTTTTATTATGATCCTTCGCTCTGCCTAAAATTTGATTAAACGGATGATATGATAGATAAATCTGAATTCTGCCTACATTTGAGAAAAAAATTGAATATTCATGACAACCCTATACTTATTGAACATCTTCATCCATTTTCGCAAAAAAATATGCTTTCTTTTTCTTGTTTCGCGCAGTTCACGCTCGCAAAAAACGAAACCCATTTTATCCGGTACCGATAAAAACTGATAAATGACGTTAATAGCCAGTCCGAGCCAAACAAAATTTCTCACGCTACGAGAAAGAGATACACCGCTCGACGATGAGTAACAGAGCTCGCATTGCTCCCGGAAGAGATCCACGATGACACGCTCGCGCGGGGATCTTCGCGCTGCGGCGCTTTCACACCGGCTCAAGATCGGTTCGCCGTGACTCGCGAACTTCACTGTATCATTCGACATATGCGTTGGAAACTTTTGAATGAGGCAATAATTGAGAAATAAATTGTCAGTAAGCTCCTCAAATCGGTATAAAGAGGTGAACCAAGAGATGAATTATTATGATAATTGCGCTCGATCGTAACGTTTTATGATATAATTTGATTTGGTGGAAAATTTAGTCGAAAGCGTCAGCCTTCGTAGAAATCGCCCGTAAGCGAACGCAAATTCGTTAAATAAGAAAAAAAAAACAGTCCCAATTCCACGTCCACCATTTATAGCTAATCGACCGCCAAATCCCGTTCCCGATCGAGCCTCTCTCGATTTCCAAGATCGGCTCAATAAAAAATGCCCCGAAAACTCCATCGACACATAAAAATCCGTGAAGCTGAGCAGCGCGCGGAGCGAGCATAATTAAAGACATTTATAAGAGGAGCTCTCCGCGGGCCTAGGACCCCCCCTCCCCCCACCATGACGCTTATAAAATTCCCCGTTAATTACCGCGCGCCGTCCGAATCGTAACTCAGACCGTGCTTTATATTCGATTTTTACTGCCGCGGGATATACGCGGGCCGCCTGTGATCTCGCCGCCGCGGTAGCCGGAAAGATTTTCGGCCCGACGGCAGCGGCGATCGATCGATCCGGGTGGCGATTAGCGCGCGGGGAACCACCGCGCGCGGCCTAATAGACTCGTCCGCGCGTCGCGCTTCGATTTTCTCGGGGCTTATCGCGGCGAGGAGGTGCTCCGATTTCAGAGCACGTTTTTGCGCGCGCCTTTTATTGCGGCCCCGCCGAGCCCGGCCACGCGAGAAATGCACGAATCGGCGAGGCGCGCATAATATATCGGGCATAAAAACGCGATTAAAATTTATAATCGGAGCCGTGAAACGCCCGAGTGTCAGCCGGCCTAATCGCCGTAAACGCGCCTCTCCGCCTCGTGGATAAATCAGTCCTCGAAAGGTGAATTCCTCGTTTAATGGCCGTGTCTATAACTATCTAAACTGGATTTAGTGAAAACTAATAAAAATAGTGAAATTTCATTCATTTCGATGAATTTTCACTTATTCCTTAATATACTTGTTAATGTATTTTATGTTTAACAATTAAAAGAAGAAAATCTTGGAAATCGATGTGCCTCATAATATTGGTTATTTCGGAAATTTTGATCAGGCGCCCGATGGAACGTCACGCCAATGTAAATAAAAGTGAAGCAAGCGCCTTACCTGTGTGCGGCATCTCGAGGAGCGGCTGGCAGTCCGACTGAAACCGAAAATAAAATGACAAATTATTCGTCCGTCGAATTACCGTGAGTCAAGCTCGACGGGGGGAGGGTAGGAAGTGAGCTTACGTTTCTCCCATTAATATTCCGAGATAGGCCGCGGCCAAGGAGCCCGGGCGCGATATGAAATCGCGTTATGGTTATGGGTATTATGTGCCGCGGGGGGGGAGAACTGACCGGCGGAGGCGAATCCGTGTGCGCTCGGAGTTCTTTTTTTTTTTCGTGGTGTGCGCCCTCGGCCGGGGTAATGAATTTAAATGTATTCAAAAGGGCGCGCTTGACACTTGACATGGCAACCCTTAAATATATGCGGCCGAACCGATAAGCGCGAAAAGGCCGGTAAAGTGTGTTACGCCGGCAAGCACGACCGTGACTCTCGACTTTTTTTTCATCGACTTGGAACTGCTGCGCCCTAGGAACAATGGCAATTTTGATTTTTTTGAAAAAGATTATATGTTTCACTCCTTGCGAATCGGGTAAATTATTGGTAAATTATTTCGTCGCTTTTTTATAACTTCGTTTAACGAATTTATTAAAATTGCGTTTTTTTTTCGTTTAGTCCCTGGATTTTATTTTTTTACGTGTACGAAGCGATTTTAAGGGAACGAATTCCGCACGTGCACCGGGAGCTACGCGGATTCCTTTTACGACCGATACAAAACCATTTGTCCTTATTAATTTCAAGTCGGCTCTGCGACCGGCAGTGGTGAAACAAAAAAAATTCCACGGCTTCCTAATACTGCCGCCGGTATTTTGAAATTATACCTTAAATCAAGATTCGGTTCGCTCGTCTCTCGACTTTGATTTATTCGCGCGGCCTACATGAGACGCGAGCCTCTTTTCCGAGCGAAGATTACGGCGGAATCGGCATTCGGTACGCTAACCGGCGTAAAAGTCGTATTAATTATTCCGCACGGTGGCTGCGGAACGGCTTCGATTTGATTGATACCACTTTTTTCGCACGAAAGTCCATTTCTCTCGGACTTTCAAATACGAGCTAAAAAATTAATCATTTTTTGCAAATTTCTTTTTTTTTTTACATCTGTAGCTATTTGTACGATACGTCCGTGTAGAACCTCAAACTCTCTGTTACGCCTCATTAATAACACTTGTTTACACTACCACACAGTCAAAACTTTACGATCCACCTAAAAAAAGGCTGAATATATTCAAGCTTCGGCTAAAAAAATTCCGAAGCTAAGAACAACCGTAAAAACTGCTCGAACAAAAAAATTCAAAGCGCACGCGTCCAATTTGACTTACAAGTCGAGGCGGGGGGGTGCGGGTGAGCTGCGCGCGCGCGTGACTCGCGGGAGGATCGGAGCGACAAGAAAAGCCGAGGAGTATGTAATCGGCGAGCTATCCAGAAAAGCATAACACGCTCACCTGCGGCCCCCCCTCGCCGACGACGTCGTCCGGGGGAGAGAAAAAGGAACGAGCGCGGCGCGTGTGGCGTGTACTTTGCGATGCAAATTAATGCGCGATTACCGAAGCGCACCCTCGACGTTGCGCTTTCTTTCTCCGCGGTGCGCGTGCATGTATATACATACACGTACGGCGCGGGCTTTAATGGCCGCCGGGAGATCCAGGCCGCCCTCGCCGGTCCGCGCGGCTAATCTGATTTAATTATTACACATTACGCGACCTCCAAGTCGGAACGGTATTCACCCGCGGGCGACGCGACGGACACGCTCTTCGGCCCCTTGACGAGGCGGCGCGCCATTTCTTACGAACGCTGCGGCGCGGGCGGCGCGCTCAAGTTTCGCTTTTTGCGCCCGCGTCGTTGGGGTTTTCTTTCTTGCGGTTGCTTCTGACGGGTAATGTTTACTGGTGGGAAGATAACTTTTCACTTGACATTTTGTGATTGGAAGACTTGCATACTGTCCATTTTTGTAGTATTTCTTTTATTCCGAAGAACAATGTTACATTTTACTACAAGTTTCTTCCTTAAGAACTGTAATAATTAAAATCATATTCTTATTTTTGAAAGGAACATTACGTCTTAACGTTATGGTAGACATTTTCATTATTGAATTATTTAAAATCTTATAATAGTTATAACAGATTTAAAGACGAGAACTACCAATCTATTGCACACTTACAAATTCTCAAGATTTTGCTATGAAATATTAGATTTGAAGTTTCCATTTGTAAATCAACTATTGCTTAATTTCTTAAAAAAGTCAGACTAATAGTTAAAAAAAAATAAAAAAAAAAAAAAAATACAAATCCACTGGTCTTATATACCCTCACCCTTCCGGCTTACTCGGTGGATCGCGCGTGGCATCCCCGTAATGAGGAGATGGAGCGATTATTATAAATCAAACTCGGTCTGGGGGCCGCGCCCGACGTCTTCATCTGGTGGCGCGCGCGCGCGAGCGACGTTCCGCGTGTTTTGCCCCTGTAAAGTCTCGCTTCGCGAAAAATTCCCCCGGCGGAGGGATATAATTAAGGCCGCTGACATTCCCGGGCGTGCGCCAAACATTCTGCTCGTCCCCGGCAGCGCAGCTTATTTATCAAGTTCGCGCTGCCGGTAGAGCACCGGAGACGGGCCCGGCCGTCGAACGGACTTACTGCGGGACTTTTTTTTTGCGTAACGAGGGCGACGTTAATTGTTCCGAGCCGATAATTTTAGTGCGGTGGAATTGAAGCGTTCTTGCGGCGACGCGGCTTGATTGATAAGCCGCGGGCGTAACTTAGTTACGCCGATGGGAGGCGAGCTCGATCGCTTCTTCCAGGTTTTTTGCCACGGGCATAGACGTCTGATGTTTTTCTTTTATTTCGAGAACTTGATGAACTTTCCTTGGGAAAATGTATATCAACTTGTTCAATTAATATTAATTGTAATTAGAGCTTATGTACACGTCTGTTAAAAAAATATATTAGAAAAATAAAACATTTTGAAGACTAATCATTTTTAAAATGAAAAAAAGTGAATTTAAAGTGAACAGCTTTGAGAAATATTCCTTCATTGCCCGGAACGAAATTTCGTAACTCACGCAATTTGTAAGTGTCCAACTTGAGATTCTTCATCCCTTCCACCCACCATACTCCGAATATTTACGAAATACAGTCAATCAATAAAGGAAATTAAGCCATCGCGCGAATTCCTGAAGGGTCGGCAAAAATCTCAGACACGCGCCCCGTCGAAAAACGCGGACTTTGTACATCGAATTTCTCCCGTCTCGCCTTCGTTTCCACCTTCGGGCGGGACACGTAAAATAAAAGGTGTACGCAGGGGGAGCTCGATGCGCCGTTAAAGGTCACGCTTTTACGCCGCGCGCACGAGAGAAAGAAAGCCTCGGAGCGAGAAATCATAGTTTTTGTTTATTCATTAGGCTACCAGTAATGGCTCGCGCTGCGAGGGGTAGTCGACGGATCTCTCCGATATGCCCGACAGCTATAAAAATCTGAATATATTAAGAGCGTACACCGGCTGCCGATGCCACGGCGATAATCCTACTTTTCGTCATTTTATATGTACGGTCCTCGTTTTTTATATTTTTTTACGCCGACTCGAGTAGAAGGTCGCGGATATTATTTTACTTGATTAATGGCTGCTTCGTTTATTCCTTCCCGCTGTAATTGTGTCAAATTTTATACGAAACTTATTTTTCTAACTTTGATAAAAAAAGCATTTTTTTGCCTCTTCAAGCGGAAGAGCCTCGATGCGCCTTTACGCTAATCGCGCGGGTGAAGCATGTAATCGCGATAATTTTAGATTAGCTACACGATCGTAATTTTCTATTTTTTTTTTTCAATAAAACCGTTGAGATTAGCATGAAAAATTATACACACTCCGCCCGTAAAAATAATTCACGGTGTAAAACGGCGCTCTGGACATTGCGCTTTTAAGCTCGCGAGGGAAAAAAATTCGCGCGCGTCCTAAAATACGCCTCGCAATTTACCTGGATAACCCGTCGCGGAAACGCCGCGCAGAAAAGCAGTCCGTAGGCCGCTGATTCGGTGCGTTCCGCTCCGATTTTTCCGCGCGCGCCCGAGGTGCGGGGCTTATCCGCACTTAATAATATTTTGTCGCAGGGCGTCTATCGGCGGCCGGCATCGGGCGCGCCGATGGCCGCGGATAAGCGCATTATCATCGGCATCGGGGCCGCGCGCGCATTTGCATGGGAATCGCGCGCGCCGCGCGCGTTATTATAATCCGGCGGCCGCGCGAAAAATCGCACCGCGCGCGGCGCTCGCCGTTAATTAAATTACGATGGGTAGCGCAGCTCGATTTTCTTTGAAGTTGTTTATGCGGCGAGCCGATTTTACTCGGGTTTTTTTTTTTTGTATCTTTAAAGAGAGACAAGATAGCGGAGAGCCGGCCAGGTAGCGCGCGGGCACGCTGATTTAATTTAGCGCGAACGTTATGCAAATTCGACTTCTATTTCTACAGCGCCTCTTGAAGTTTCGTTGAAGATCTCGCACGTAGGAGGAATTGATCGGAGTTTATTTTACTGTTTATTTCAGCCGCGCGTATCGCTGTCGCCCCGGTGTCTTCGCTCTGCGTTAAAGTACATTCGTGACGGAGCTGTAATTATTATTATCCGCACTCGCCGCAGTCATTTTGATAAACCGAGCGTAAATTACTGTACAACAGTTACGTAAAAAAACGGATAAAAAGAACGAGTCCTCTTACCTTCTCAAAACCCGTCTCTTCTCAAAAAATCCATTGTAAATTGCGTCGAGCGCTGGACGTTCGCGAGGCACGGACACTTTTCACTCCGACGTTTCACGTCTCCTCCCCTCGCGTCCACGAATGTCGAGCATCGGATCCCACCTACAACGCGACCAGCACTTAGCACCGGAGGAGTTGGGCTCGCCTCGGGACTCGGCTACGCTCTGGGTGGCTCGCGATCGCGCGCGCGAGCTTTCAGCCGAGGGTAATTGGAATAATTCGGGGCAGCGCGACCGTCGCGTTCACGCCACTCTCGTGGAAAGAGAGAAAAAAATTTGCATTTTAAATGAAGCGATAGCGTGCCGTGAGCTTGTGTCCCCGGAACCCACCTCCCCCTCCTTGACCCCGCCGGCCCCGGCTCCACCCCCGACTCCCCGGAACTCCGTGCTTTATAAGAACCTTAATATTTATCGCGTATCCCGCTTGAGCTTTTTTGCTCGCGAAGCTTTTCGCTCGCTCCGATTGTGCTTACGCGGTTCGTCGAGCTTTCGATCTGGTAATCAACGAGGGAAGGTCCGAAGTTTTTTTTTAACCGCGAGGGTGAGATACGATTTTTGGTTGAAGTTTGTCAAAGTTAAACGTTTGATTTAAAGGTAAGTTGGCTATTCAGGGCATCTTGGGCGTACGCGGTTTTAACGGGTTGCAAGCGTAATCTTGATTGCTTCATTTAGGCTTACTAGGGTGTTATAATTTTCTAAAGCAAAAAGTAGCTGGACTAACGCGCAAATATATTTTATAAATATATTTTATTTATTCGATAATGTGCTCAGGTAAGTATGAATTCTTTTTCATTCTTTCGTTTAGCAAATTTTCAAACAATTTTCACTATAATTCAACTAACATATATCGTAATCAAAGTAACTTTTCTTATACAAAATAGAAGAAGGAAGTTTACCAACCTGTATTCATGCAAGCGTCAGGGCAGCCGAATGTCCAGGCTCCTCGGCGGCATCCACTCTGCGAGCCACGTGCTTGGGGTAAGTCAGCGGCGGCTGCCGTCGCAATGATCACTGCGACTACCGGCGCTCTGCGGACCGCTGCTGGCCGGCGATCGGCTCGTCAACTGTACTGACTCGAGGCCGTCGTCGCCGAGAGATCGCTATCTGCGTCGCGATTACGCCCCGCTCGCTCGAAGGATGATCCCGTGGTCCCGCCTCCTCTTTCCCGTCACCTGTCAACCGGCCCACAGGCTCCTCACTGCGCGAATTTATCCTCACTCCAACCGCCGCACCGGTCCATCGCGCCACTCGTGCTACTCCTTCAAAAGTCACTCCAAAAACCGAGTATCCTCCCCTCTCGCAATAAAGTCGATCATAAGCTAAGCGGGATTGAGCGATAGACGCGCGATGCTCGCGGTAAAGTCACTAGCGGTCCACCTTGGCGATCGCAAACGGGAGGCTCGCGCCGGGCAATTGGCAGAAGACGACCTGCGGAAGGAAGTCAAAGAGAAAGAGAGAGAGAGAAGAGTGTCGGTCGCGCGATGCTGTCCACGCGAGGGACACGGCGTGTCTGAAGCGCTCGCGCGGTCAGGTTCGAGCCGGCCGGGCGCTGCTCTCCGTTCGGCCCCCGGGCGCGCCGCGCACACGCACACGCGCCTCGGGAGGAGGCGGCGCGCCGGGACACATGCACACGAGAGATGGCACACGCGCCGCGCCGAGCCGAACGCGCTTCCCCTTTTTCTACGCGGCATCTCCCTCGCTCGCGCGCTCGAGTCCCGCCGCGCGCTTCCTCCTCCCACTCCCCCCACCCCACCCGCCCTTTTTTGCGCCCCGGATGATTTTTCTCCCGGCGCGGTGATGATGATGAGGGATGATGCTTACCTAAGCTCGCGAGAGCCGGCCCCGCCGGAACCGAGCACTTTTTTCCGCGGCGCAAAAAAAAGCTCGAGACAAGCGGTTGCTTGATGCTGGATTTTTCGAGTTTCTAGCGATTTTGGTTGTTCGCTAGGTGAGAATTAGTTGATCTTCTCCAGTCTTTTTTATTCGCGTAGCGTAGAATTTGAAAGTGTATTTTAAATTGTACTCTTCTAGTTTCGATTATTCGATTTTGGGAGGGAAAGTGGCAATTGAATTTCCTGAAGAATAGAGAAATAAGAATTTCGTGCGCATACTTCATATATTTGTATGCTTACCTGATTTTAAAATAAAACATCCATCTCACTGCCGAATTATTGAAATGCTCATCCGAATCACACCGATGAATTTACAAGGGGGTATAATCGACGGGACAAGCGTGCAATTTTGTCACTCTCCTCGGCCCATTATCGCCATCTCGCGCAACTGAAAAATGAGCAGCGCGATTAATTCGGCCGTGGGTACGTAACGGGCGCGATTTCGCTTTCTTTTTTTTTTCCTTAAACCCGCTGTCATTGCGGGCCCTGCCCCGGGGTGGGACGATTTCGTCGTTCCCCGCTCGCCAGATCCGATCGCGGCAAAGTGTCCTAGTAATTTGCCCCCGGCGCGAGCGCACCTGCACTTTTAGCGATCACGCGACGCGAATTAATTTCGTGCGTATACGTACACGCGTGCGTGCACTTGGGAATCATTACCTTATCGGTGGCTGCCGCGCGCCGCTCCCATTGTCAATGCCGAGAGGCCGCTAACCATTTTAATTGCCAACGATTTTTCAAGGCTCGCCTCCTTCCTACTCTTTTCTTTGATCGCGTACTCGAGCTGATTTGAAAAATGCCTCTTTTTTGGTAACGATGTTTTTCGCGAGTGTGCAGATTACCACTGTATGAAATAGGAAGTAACAGTTAAATGGAAACGCACATTACTCGAGATTTATATATGTCGATATCATCTGATGTCCTGTCTGTAATTGCGTCTGTAATTACGAATTTGATTTGCAGATACATTCTCTTGATTCTTTATTACTTTTAAGGTAAATCGTCGAAAATGTCTAGATAAAATTCTTGTAATAAATGAACACTCATTTGTATCGTTCACTTTAAACTTACCCCTACACAGGTCAATAAAATCTCGCGTCCCGTTGTTGCAAAATGAAGAAGCAACAAGGCGAAATGAGATTGAGAGAGCGGTCGCGTTTGATGGCGCCCTTTAATGGATTGGGTGTCGAATGACAAATAAACACGGCTTGGCGAAGGGGGAGCCGCGCACTAACAGCCCCCCGCGGAGTAATTGTGCGGTAACGGGCCGCGCATAAGGTCCCTGGGCCCGGTGACAGGTTGTCCCGGCTTCACGGATCATCGACTCGACTAAGTCGGCAGCCCGCGACACTCGCCAAATGTCGCCGGGACCTCCTTCGATCCGTAGTTATGAATCAAGAGGGATTTTTTCGCGCGTTTTTTTTTTCTTGACGAGGAGAATGATTTATCGGGGATTGCCGTGGAGTAATTTGCTTTGTACAGCTTTTTTAAGAAGATAGTTATTTGTTATTTTATGAGACGTAGGAATGATTTCTAATATTAGCTTAGACTAAGTTTTCGATTGATTTTTGAATACTAATTCCTGTTTTAATGCAATTGGGTAATCAATAAGGATTTTGTAGAAATCATTCATAGAATTTTTATGATTTTTTACCAGAAATAGTTTCAGTTTTGCCTTGAAAGAGGAAAATTCAATGAGCACGTAATGTCAACAGCTAATAAAAAGAAACACGATTTAAACCCGCAATAAACATAAAAATGTTAATTAGATTTCGAGAAAGTCCCAAAACTAATGCAAACGTAATATTTCAAAAGCATTTACGCAGAGCAGAGTATCCAGAAAATCCAATGGAAATATTTTTTACTATTTTATTATCGAATTTTTTATGCAAATTTATTATGCATTTACGTTCAAGGTTAAGCAACACGCGATATTCTAACACACAGATATTATTTCCTTGATTTATTTTCGAGTTTAGTTGAATAACAATAATTTTTTGAAACTCTAATTAATTTTGCAAAAGGTACACAACAGCTGTAAACGATTTTAAAACCAGAGGGTTGTGAATCCGATTTATAAGAATTAAAATTTTCTTAACACAGAAGGAATTAAGAATAGAACCAAGAGCAATCGACCATTCATCCATCACACCCCATTAAAAGCACATAACAAATTCGCAAAAACCGACGGAAACTCGCATCTACTGAAAAAAAGGTAAAAAAAGGAAGTCCCCGAAGCGTCGCCGCGCTGAAAAGAAAAAAGTGGATTATCCCCGATGGCTGGGCAGCTCTCGCGGCCATCTCCGTCGAAGCGTCAGTGTCATCCCCCACCGCCTCCGAGCGGGCTCGCTCGTCTCCCGCGCGCACCCCGTCGATCGCTCGACGGCGCGGGGTCGATCGATCGGCCCGGCCGCGCGTGACGTCCTCCTCTCCGGTCGCGCGCGATAAGATCGCGCCTCGGCAGTGGCCGTCCCGTCGGCGGCGCAGCGCCATTGGCCCAACCCCCGCCGCGGCGCCGGCTACGCCCAGGAAGGATGCGCCCCCGGCCGCGCAAGCGCAAGCGCCTCCGCACCCCGCGCTCGCTCCGCTCCATTTTCGCGCGCCGCGAGAGATTCCGCGGCGGGGGCCGGGGGGGAGGAGGCGAACGCGCCGCCTGTGACGATGACTTCTGGCCGCGGGGTGGATTTGATTTATGGAGGGCGGCATGAAAGAGCCGAGCCAGAGCGGAAGGGTAAATATTTGTATGGTCCGATGATGGGATTCGAGCGCTTTCATTGTGCAAGAGATGCGCTCGATACGCGAGGCGAGAGCTGCTGGATTATACAGTTGCTCGTGTCACTGCGGGTCTATTTTTTGCTTTCTCATTTTGGCCGCAGTGGGATGTATACTTGTTACTTCAAATTAATCGTGTAATATCGAACCTTAATATACTTACTATTATATTATAAGTTCTATACATACGTACGGATGATTTAAATTTAATTTATTTTAATCGAGTAATTTTTTACTTGAATAGATTTAATTTAATGTTTTTATTTACTTTCAGAATCAAAGTCGGTATAATACGATTAAATTTTCATTTTTTTATGTTTATCTTATTATTCACTTAAGAATCGGAATACAAATTAGCTTGAAATAATTAATACATCTCCGTGGAAAACCTACACTCTAATCAGTCCGAAAAATACGCCATCGGTGCACGCCAGCGAGCAATAACAGAGCCGTGCAATTACATCTCATTACCCCTTTTCACGAGATTCCCTGTTTGCTCAGGGTAATGGTCGGAATTATCTGAATCAAGCCAACCTATAAACTTGCGAATTGCACTGCTCGCGTGCCTCTGGTTTAAATAAAAAAAATTGAGCTGATTCAACCCCTCCGGATTGAGTTACAACGCGACTTTGAAATTCAATTTGGTCGACGTTAAAGCGAGCAGGTGTTACACCGGACTCGAAATTTAAAAGTGCTCGCTACTGATTGCAGGTTGGCCTAAGCTTTTACATTGTAAAGTTGAAATTACATTTAAGTACACTTTTAAAATAAATATACTTTGCGAGTACTTCAGAAGAACTGACCGGTGAATCTGTTTACGTAAGCCCATCATAAATCGATGTAAGCTACAGTTCTTATGATGTGCTTGCGAGGAAAAAAAGACAAGCATAGCGACAGGAATATATTTTTTAGGAACTGAAAAAATTGTTAGTTGATCTTGATATACAAAATCTTGTGTAATGAGTATTATGCACACATTACATCGGCTTAGTCATCAGAAGAAGTGATCAATGAAAAGCCGGTTTAAATTTTTCCCCTGAACGATTGGTTACACATTAAGATTATGTTCTATCTGTATTATTCACCCGGAAGTTATGAGAGGCATTACGTGTAACCAGTTTTATTATATTTACTGATAACGGGTTTTAATTCTTTTACTCACTTGAGGATCTTCTGATTTCACAAAGTAGTAGAGAATACTACGGCAAAAATACCTACTCTACTTTACCTACTCTGCATCACTTATCGTAAAATGTATTTGAACAAGAAATTGTATTACGGTCGTAAAAGAATTATGATACTATTATAATAAACTAAAAGGCATCTGAAGTCGTAAAATGTCAATTTCCAATTAAATTTCAATTAAAATTAAAATACAATAATAAAGCGCACATTGCTTTATACTACTTTACTTTTCAGTTACATAATTATAAACTTTCCTTATTTTGTTCGACCAATCCTCGGTTTACCTCGGTTTACTCGGAGAATTTAGCCAGAGAAACGAAGCAACATCGCAATGACTCTAATCCACTTCTCGCCCTCGCTCTAAACTACATAGCCCGTCGGAACTGCATCGTCCGGAGCAGCGTTCCCAGCTCCTTGCTTTCCAGAAATCCGCAAAATTCCCAAAAGTGCGGTCATATCGCGCGGGCCCTTCTCGTTTTTGCGGCCGGCAGGAAAAACGCGCGCTTCGCGGAATCACGATGCAATAAACGAGTAGGAGGGCAGCGGGGCCACCGGCGTAATTGCATGAAATTACTTCATTCCAGCAGGTGTCGATAATAGGAGCGCCCGGGCTATACAAATATTTGGCAGCGCGCCCGCCGCAATACGCACTTTTTCATTAGAAACATCGCGCGCTCGCGGTCAATCGTAAAACCACCGGGCGACCCGTCAATTACACACCGCGAGTGATCCGGTGGGAGGGGGGGGGGGGGGGCAGAGAAAGCGGGATGCCCCCCCGAGGCTGCGGTGCCGGGTGTAACCCGGCGTTTATCGGGCGAAAATTGCATCGCGACGCGTCAAAATTGTAGCGCCCGATCGCGCGGCAAAAAGGAGGCGCGATCCCGAAAAATTGCCCGTGTCTCGTTACGTGGATTGCGAAAAGTGGACGGTCCGTTTTTCGTTTTTGCGAGACGCGGCGCGCTCGTTTTCACCGGCCGTGTCGTTCGGTTCCGAAATTAATTGAATACAGGAGAGGGATTCGGGGGAGGCGAGACGCGAAATCGGCACGGGGAATTTCGCCGCGTTGTCATTATCGCGGTTTCGCGGTGCCGAGGGGAGGAGAAAAGGCGCGCGCGTAATTGGGCACCGAAAAATTTAATGATTTTTTTGTTCGAGCGACGTTACGGAGTGTCCTGTAAAATTGAGATATTTGTGCGGAGAGGCCGAACTTTTTTGCGGAAAGGTCGATTCTTATAACGTACACTTACGAATTCGAAAGTGTGTCCAATTCACGGTATGTCAGGAATTTTAGATTCACGTAAATTGAAGGTGAAATCTAATGAAACAAGAACATTTATATCCTCTATAAGTCGGTATAAAATTACTTTGTTTACGTAATATTTTATCCCTCGTTGTATTAGTAATTTTCGAATTTTCAGCTCAATTCAGTATAAAGACTCGTATCTTAATAATTGAAACGGTCATTTGGACAAAGGACGGCTGCAATAATAAAACGGTCGCCAGCGGAGGTGGGCGCGTGCAGCGACCCTGCGGACGTTATTACGTGGACAGATGCATGCCACGCGGTTTCTTTCTTTTTTCACATTTCGTTCCTGCGCACTTTTTTCGCACGTCGAATTTAGGCGCGCTCTTCCTAATCGAGGGAAATAAAAGGATTCCAAATGAATTTTCGGGCATAACACGATGGGACCTCAAAGATATGACTTATCGATCCACGCCCCGAAATCGTAAATAATACGCGCGTTCGTAGACCATTCGATACACAAATTCCTGATTTTGTGGTTATAATGAATTTTTATTTTTAGTAAAGCGTAAATTTGAATGGACAATAGCTTATTCTCTATAAAATTCAATTTCCTTAAAAAAACTTTGCGGTAAATAAAAGAAAAGGTCCGTTCTTCTGTCCAGCGGTGATGCACTGTCGCAGGCGCCGGCTTAGCCAGCTCGTTAAAAAGCGAACGATCTTTTTTGGGGGCTCCTCGCTTTCCGCGTTGTTCCTGCACCCCGTAATTTTAATCGGGGCCACGGTTCATGCCCTATACAGCTGCGGATCTTTAGCTAATAATAGAGTCTGTTTATAGTGAAAGGAGAGCAGAAATTAGTAAAAGAAAAATAACTTTTTTTTTCAATTTTAATTAATGCACCGGCGAGCGCACGTTAGCGAGGATATAAAACCTTCGCGAAATAAGAAATTTCGGAAAGATCAAGCTCACCCCTCGCATAATTTGACTAATAAAAATTTTTTCTTCACTTGTAATCTGACGATGAGGAACGAAATCGCACGTGAAAATTATTTTTTAATGACATTCATTATCCTTTATTCGCTGGATTTTTTTATCCATCAAAAAGAAAAATATCCAATTAAACGAACAATAAATGAAATCACGATAAAAATATCGCCAGCATGCCATCTATAGTAGCTAATAACAGTTGTAAAACTATCAGCGACCGAGTGAACGCGACGTTACGAAACGCCTCGACCGAGACTCGATCATTACCTATACCTTCGCAGAAGAGAAACGCCGTCTCGGAGTGCGTTCGCGCCTTTTTTCACGGATCGAGGTCCCTATCGATTCGCAAGCGTGTCACATAAACGCCGGTACCGTTAGCGCGGTCCTCTGCGCGGCATTTCGCCTTTTACGCCGATTATGGAAGTCTCGGCACAATGACCGCGTCGCGGGCAATTGCTGCCTCTGCGATTCGCCGCGGTAAAACTCGACGCTCGCTCGAGAAAAAAATAAACAAATAAAATAAAGACGCATCCAATTTATCCCTCTCGCCTCGAGTTTCACTTCTGCCGGCGCGCCACCGCGAAATATTCATTGAGCCATTGTGCGTCGCGTTATCGTCGCCGCCGGCCGTAAAATCCGGGCATCGCGCGAGCAGACGCGTCGTTTACATTAATTAACTTTATATTCGTGTAAAATTAGCGGCGGCGAGAAGCCGGCGGAAGGTGTCCGAGCGCGCGGCGCCGTGTGACCGGTTGCCGCGCGGCGTAATTACCCGCGCGCGGAGGGATCGCCTCTCGGCTCGCTTTTACGGCCCCGCGCCGCGCGACGTCCGCGTTTAACGAAGCCGACGACTCACTCGCCCGCGGCCCATCCCCGGACGACGCGTTCCGCCGGAAGCGACGCGATGCTTTTTTTCGAACTTTTTTCGACGTTGCGCCGCTCGGGTGATTAGGCTGGCATTGCGGGTCATTTGTGTTTTCCGCGAAAGTGTGGAAGTTGTTAGAGTTTAATAAGGAGGCCGACACTGTGCTATAATTTTTAAGAAAAATTTACGTTTGCGATTAAAATCGCATTGTTCAAATGATTAATTACGGAACTTTTTTGCGAACGTTTAATATGCGATGGTCCGAGGCACACTTTTATAACCCGAGAAATTACCATTCGAAAGCTAAAAGTCAAACACAATTAACGTATAGACACCAAAACCATAATTCACTCAAAACCCGCGTAAATATTCATCGATGCCCGGCGAACGATTCACGGGCGCAAAAAGGGAAGATTCCACGCTCCTTAAATACCCGGCAATGGCACATCCCGCATAATTACAGACACGTCCCACGGGGGCTCGGTCTCCTATATTATTAATATCCCGGCAGCGTAACCGCGGCGCGCAAAACAGCTCCCGTCGGTTTTACGGCCAAAAAATCGGGCGTATCTATGGACGTCGCGGGGGCCTCCACCCACTGCGGGCCCGGCAAAAACACGCCGGCGCGACTCGTTTAGCGCTTTTTACCCAGCGCCCCGGATTCGATATTCATCATCGTGCAGCCGCACGCGCGCGCGCGCGCGAGGAGCTTCTTGCCGACCCCGGCTCGTTACCTGCCCCCGCCGGACCGCTCCATGAGTTATGCTAATTGAACGCATCCGCGACGGGCCTAATTGGGAATACGCGCGAGCGACGATGAAGAAGTTATTGCGCGCTGGAAAAGCGCCCGCGCGATTCAATTTTCGCTGCGTTTAAGGGCCGGGGCTGGTGCTGAGTAAAGGCCATCTCGTTGAGTGTTATATTTGTTTGCTTAGCTGAGTGTAGTGCTGGATACACTGGTGATTTTCAATGTAAATATTGTTAACGTTAGGTTAAAGTCGTTAGCTCATTCTTTTTATTGTGTCGTATAACGCCTTTTAAAAGATTTTTAATGAGATTGTAATTTTATTAAAATAATATTTTTACTTTAGGTTAATGTTTAGGTAAAATGTACAATAATGTTTTTTCTAAAGTAGAATAAGTAAAAAAATTCACTCAAGCAAGTGAATAGTGACTTATTCTGCGTTAAAAGTTTATGACGTTAAGTAAGTTTATTCAACTTAAGATGTATTCAAATTCCTTACTATTTTAATAACTTTTTAAAAAACAGAACACTTTATAAAATTTTTTGTCCAAGCAAGTCAATAAAGAAAAAAATACCCGCGATACATCTTGTGAACGCACTCAATTCATAATAATCCATCTTCGAATGACCATTGACATAAAAACCACACCGATCAAAAATCAAACCAAAAAACCGCAGCAGCTAGAACTGAAAGGAAAAAAAGACGAGGAGTAAGGCATCGGTGCAGCCTAGAAAAAGCCACCTGCGCGCAGCTCATCGGCCGACAGATGCGCCAATGTCACGCACCGTGGGTCCGGGTCTCGCCGCGGGTGTCGCCGAGTCGTAAATTCGTTCGGCTCCCCCGCGCGCGAGTCGCGCACTTTTCCCCCTGTGTCGTGGGGAAAATTAGCCTCCCGCGCCCGGCGACGCCCGCGACGGTCATTAGTCCGGACGATGAAGTTATTCCGACACCCGCGACCATCCGGTTGGCCGTCTTTACGATTGCGCTGCGGCAGGGATGGGGTTTGAACAGGGACTCGAAGTGACTTTCGATTAGATTATTTAACTAATTATCGGCTTTGATGCGAGATACACTTCCGCGTTTTATTTTTAAACATATGTAATGAATTTTTGATAAAAATAACACTGTTTGAGTATAATTTTTATTAATCTAATCAAACTTTTAAATGCAGGTATGTTTAATCGAGCTAAAGGTTGTAGAAATTCTTGAAACATCGCAAATTATCGATGAAACGAGCGAAGAAATTTTTAAGATTGGCTACTATTTTTTTTTTAACTCCAAGAATTTGCATAATGGTATACAAAATGCAAATTACTCCGAAACAAAAATTTTGTCTCGCACTGTTTGTACGCCACTTTGAAAGATGAATGATCGACAAGGAAACGAGTTACGACGTGAGATGAGGAAAAATATGTGAAAATAATTAAACAGAATCTTCGGAGATTCTTTCTTTTTGTTGCATTCTTCATTCACATGTCCATTTATAAGTATTCTTGCAGTGAAGAAGTAGTGAATACCCACGTCAACGTCGAGGGTGGTAACGCCGTTGACTTCGGAGTTCGAAAAATTTCATCCTCAGGGTATGTCTTTTCATTCAGGCTGTAGGTTGAAGTTTCTTCTTGAAGCACGATCACCACTTGTCAAAATGTAATTACTCTCGTGCGTGACGACGTTTCTTCAAGTGAAATCGCTTATAAATAAGCCACGTGAATGAATCTTCTTGCTTATTTAATAACGTTAAAAAATGAGATAATATCAAATGCAACATTTAATAATTTTTTTTAAAAATTGATAAGATAATTATTCTGCAAGCTGAAATTTCAAAAATATTGAAAACAATATTTTTTAAATGAAAAGGAATGCATATAATTTTTAACGGTTTTTCAAAGTTCAAAAAACAAATTATTATAATTTAACACTGATAACATTGCGTTAATTTATTGCAAACTTACGGTACTAAGTGATTTTAATCAATACAGAGAGTTGAGATATTTCATACTGTCAGGTAAATGTTTAAAATATGTTAAAAAGAAGTCTCTTGGATATAGACATTAAATTAGGATTATCACACTTTTATTTCCTTAAGTGTTATTATAGTGTCGATAATTAACGCGTTAAGGTTTTACTATTCTAAATAAGTGTATTGTGACAGTGTAAAATTTATAAAATAATGCGAGCTAGACGAGCATATTTAACACTTACGAAAAAATATTTATAGCAATTTCATTTTGATATCTTAAATATACGGCGAATTAAACTTCGAGTCGTAACAATTTCATTTTATGAAATTGTATACTTTAAAGTTCTCCAAATAGAACAGAGAAGAGAAAGAAATAATTCATATTAATTTATTTATACAAATTATATAGCTTACAAATGATATAGCTTACTTTAAATATATAGTAAATAAACTAAAAGAAAAAAAATGAAGACATTAAATACTTCTCAAATTAAGAGTCATCAAGTTACTTTCGCTGATCGCTGATCACGCAGAGTAATCAAGATTCGCTCGCGCATTTTACCGAGCAACTTTTCAGTCTAATGCAATCAGTTACATTTGCTGTCGCGCAAATAAACAAAAAAAGGCCATCCGTGGACTCAGTTCCGATATAAAATAGTCCTAGAAAGTAAGATGCAAATTTCACTTTGCAGTTTATTAACCGCGCGGCTGCAAAAGCAAAACAGTCCAAAAAGAAAGCAAACGCGCTTTCCTTGAAAACTGGCGGTTTTCCATCGATAAACAACCAACGCCTCGCCGCCGTTTTCTCCCGATCATCGAGCTGTACGCCCGATCGATTTGCCGACTAATCGCACGCGCACTCATGCTAATGCGAACGACGCGCGGAGGACCGGACGAGGGCAAAGGGGGGCGGAGAACGGCGCGCGCGCGACCTCGATTAAGGGCGGCCCGACTTCATAAATCTCGGCCGCATGATCGAAATTTATGAGCGATTAAAGAGCAGGAGGGAGGGAGTCCGCGATATCAATTAAACGAGGCTCCCGCGGAGCGTGGCGGCGCGCGGAAAGGAGGCGCAGCCGGTGGTGAACGCGACAAGAAAGTCTACTGTCGAAAAATTTACCGACGACCTAGCCACGCGCGTCGCTCTTTTTTTTCCTTCAATTACCCATCCGTCGAGTCTCTCCTTGGCATTTGCCGGAGCAGCGGAATTCCGTTATGATTGACCCGCGATTATCGCCCCGACGCGCGCGAAATTTCGAACGGCGCTCTTTAATCGAATTAAGCGCCGAGCGCTAATTCGCCGCGTTTATTTTCGGCGGAACGAGGAAAAAATCGTCGACGAAAAAGGCTCGGGCTGAGGCGCGGTCATTAAAGCACTAGAGGTAACTGAGAGAGCCCAGTATGAGTTATTAGCCATCCATTACCCATTAGGGATTCCGGGCGCGGATCGCGCTCGTAAATAAAAATAATTAATCGAACGTCATCGAGTGTTATTTTGAGCAATTTTCGTCGCCGTATCCGCGCGGCCGCTTTTTGCCGGGGGAACGGAGTATAACTCGGCGTTTTGCGCGATTACCACGCGTTTACCATCCGGCGGCGCAGCGAGCGACGATTGAGGAATTAAAATCGCTCGAACTTGCCCCCCGCATTCCGAGTCCTTCACGGAATGAAGAAGCTCGCGACGTGGATTCCGCACCGCGATCAATTGCGTTTCGATACATAAATAATTGCCCGAGTTTTGAAATTAAATATAATTAACATTGTTTGCTGTCGGTTCTTAATTGGCGGTTACTCAACTCGGTTACTTTCTTTTATTTCGAGTTTATTTGATTGTTTATTTATAGTTCCTGTGGCGAGATACGATCGTTTCCCATTGTATGACAGACCTCTAGAAAAGTGGCGCAATGTCCAAGTCAGTCTTCTCTTCCGTAGTGCGTCGTAAACAAATAGATGAAAATCAATAAGAGGTGTTAACACGCAAAAAACTGCGATAGCATCTCTCAGTGCCCCGAAAGCGGTTCCCGCGAGATAACGCCACGAATGCACAGTGACCTTTGTCCTCGTGGCTCCGCACGTTTACCTTCGGTCGCCGCTTAAAAAAAAAAAGGAGCAACTATAAGCCACCAAATTGACCATGTCAAGTCGGCCACCTTTCACACGTCCATCACGGGTGGCCGTATATCTGCCGACTCGCAGCCGTTGAAAAAGTGCTCGCGCGCGCTCGTTCCCCATGAAAATGATCCAATTACGCGAGTCGCGTATCGGCCGATCAGCGGCGGCGGTGGGGGCGACGGGAGCGCGTGCAATTATCATCGGGGCCGGCGGAGCGAGGGTGACAGCGGAGACACTCGGAAAGGGTGTTAACGCTCGCGCGACAACTTACAGCGGGCGCGTTATCTGGTAGCGGCAGAGTGTGCCCCGGTAGGCCCATTGTAATCCCTCGACCCGGAGAGAGAGAGAGACAGAGACGGAAAGTGGGAGAGCGAGAGAGAGAGAGAGGCGGAGAGAGCGGAGGATCGCGGTGCGCGCGTGCCGCGTCACGTGACGCCCGACTGCGCGAGAAAAAGCCCGGGGGGGATGACGAGCGCCCGGGTACCCCCCAGGGGGATGCGACTCTCTAACCGCTAAACGCCTAAGAGCCTTTATTATCTGCGTGAGTCTGTACACACACGTCAAGCCGGGGGGATATCGAGACGGCGCGCTCGCACGGGCTCGCCGCCCTCTACCTGCGGTGTCAACGCTTTGTCGCAGTTACAAGGATTTGTTGATGTAAGATTTCATTTCGATTTTGCCGTGTCAATGGAATTTTCCTCTTCGCTTTCTTACACGAGAAATACATTCTTTTTGTAATTTAGTAATTTAGAGTAAAGCGCGTGCTTATTACCTTTTTATTATAAATATTTGTGTATAACGGAACATTATGATTACATTGCGAAGGAAGCTTGAAAATAAAATTAATTTCGCAGTATGTAATTACAGCTACCTTCGACTTTTTATTCATTATACCCAGTTAGTGAATTCCACTAATTTTATAGACATTATAATTACATTTTATTTTCCTGTGGCGTTAGCCGTTGCAAAATCCTTGCCACACAGTAACAGATTGCCCGGTAACTCTTTTTTTATTCTATGAGAATGCACCATCAAAAAGTGAGTCGCACCTGCAGCTACAGATTTTTTCAACATTGTAGAAAACGTCCCGCATGTAAAAAACGAGCGAAAGCCAGTGGCGCGACGGTCATTATTTCCGAAGATAAATCGAGTCAACTCTTATTTCCGAGAAAAGTTCGAAACGCGAGGTTCGTCTTCATGGGAGTTGAGCGCGACAAATAATTATCTCCTAGGGGTAATTACGAAAAAAAAGGGGTGCTACAAACAGTTGAGCCACTTTAACAGTTGCAGGGGCCACCGGGACTGGCTCGCAATTACGAAACCGCAGAAAATTCCGGACGGTGTTACGTGTGTGCCAAGTGCTTTCGCGGTGTGTGGGATTAAGGTGGCGACAGCGAGACATCCGCAAAAAGCTCAGCGACGCTGTCCCTTGCTTCCTGCCTCTGAATTCGTTTCAAAAGTGTGCTAATTACGTTAATTAGATTA
The DNA here is from genome assembly GCA_035586675.1 of Eurytoma californica. NCBI lineage: Eukaryota > Metazoa > Arthropoda > Insecta > Hymenoptera > Eurytomidae > Eurytoma > Eurytoma californica. The sequence continues at coordinate 23,591,151 of JAXIUT010000037.1, read as the reverse complement.
ATTGTACATATTTTAAGACTTTTAAAAATATTTAAACCAGGTCTTAATCCCTTTTGTTTGAGGTAACAGGTCTAACAACCTGCGGTTCCGAAAATTTGTAAATTAGTTGTCGTGGACACCTTATGTAGGCTTCTCCTGGAAATAATAAATATATATACAGGGTTTCGTGCAAAACATTGCATGTCGATAAACTGCGATAAAAGAGGCTAACTCCTATACTGAATGTAAATATAAACTTCATCGATAATTCGATGAAAATTTTTAGCTAAATAGCTAATAGATCGAGTATTAAAAATTTGTAAACACGAGTCTGTGATCGGAGTATGATGCACGCGAGAGGTTTGGCCGTTTTATCGGCCTGAAGTTTTGATTAATAATAATTGTCAGCTATTATCTTGAAGCCGCAGGTTCTGCCAGATCACGCGAAAGATATCTGCGAAATAAAATGATCATGGAGAAACGCTGCAATAGCGCGGCTATGATTTTAGTGCATAAAACCTATACCTAGAGTAAATAAAATCTATTTGAATTGTTTATAATTCAATACATTAAAAAAGCCGCAGTTTTGTTTTTTAAAGGAGATTATACTTAAGACATTAAATTATTGCACGGCTATTATTAAATGCCATTATTGGATCGTATAATAAGACACTGTAGATCGATTTTTAAGCAATGCACGACTAATGATCAATTTAACCGTCACTCATATCCACACGAATTTCTTTTAAAAGAAATTGGTAAACAGCCAAATTATCTACATTTACTTCACAAAAGTCGGCATCTCTTTTAATCTTCATCGCTCCAATTTGCATTTCCATTCATTCGGTCGAGCGTTTCTAAGACAACCGATTCTTTTCTTCTCCCACTTCGATCGTCCGACACGAGTCTCATTATACTTCTGCACAAACCCATCGAGCTCCGTCGAAGTTATTTAACGCACGAAGTCGATAGACCGCGATGCCTTCTCTGCTCATTTTTCGTCTTTCTTTCTTTGGAGGCCCGCGGCCTTCGCAATAGAGTCATTTTCTACAGGCGGCCTTTTTTTATTTCGGCCCCCCGAGACTACGAACATTCAATCTTCGCGAACAAGACCGAGACGTGAGAAAACGGAATATTTGGGGCAGTCTTGCGGATCCGGTGGCGAGCCTATGCGCGTCGTGAGAAAGGTGCGATGGATTCGGATGCACTGGGGCGAGTCGCGCCGCTGGTGCAACACTGTATTCGCGGGGCTCGATAAGCGAATCGCCCGAAAAAGTCGCCCCGGACGCGGTGCACGCGAGGGAAATTATCGCGCAGCCGCAGAATGCCCAGGGGGCCAAAATTACACGCTTCGGGCGTCGTCGTCTCGCTCCTTCACGCTCCTCGGAGCTCGCCTATTTTACGACCGGTCCATTCTCCCCGACAGCGACACGCGAGACCGAGGGACTCGCCGGGTTCTTTTAACGGAATCTCGTGCGCGAATTTTTTTTTTTATCCAACCTCGGCTTCGAAATTTTTTCGCTCCTCGAATGCGATCCGAAATTTAATAAACGATATTGCATTGAGAGACAAAAAAAAAGGCGAAACTTTACCGTTAAAATAAGGAAAATTTCACGCGCGTTTATAAAAGAAAGGAGGGAGACGCGGCGAACGGGTTCGCGGAGTAACAGGACGGTCGGGTATATAAACGCGCGCGATATCTTTTTCGCCGGCGCGCGAGATAAGCGCGTGTCGCGGCCAATCGATGCCCGCGCGGAGCTAATGAGCGCGACCGGGAGGACGGCGATTATCGCGAGCGACTCTCCTTTTTTTTTGTTCTCTCCGAGACAGCGGCCGTCCGGTAATGACGAAGTGGTCGCGCTGGCCGCGTCACGCATAATCGCCCGGGGACTCTCCTCCTTTTTTCTCCTGGATCCTGGCCTGATGAGCGCGGTTCTCCACTAGACAGGAAGGCCGGCTTCTCTAGCTCTGTTATTTTCGGCGGACCGGAACCGATCTCGTGCACGCGGGACGCCCTACGGCCGCTGCAGAAATTGACCATTAGCATGCGCGCTTGCACGCTACGGGCCCGTGGAATTCTCGCTGCCAGAGTTTAAGTTATGGGTTAATGGTTCGAAGGTTTGATAGGCATTAGAAGTTTGCGGCGAAAAAAAAGAAAGAAATTGGTTCTATTCTTCGATTTTTTTGTGAATAATTTGTAGAGTGATTCAGCAGAAGGAAAGGATTTAATTTTTTTTGCCGCTGTTATGGATTTTTGATCGCGGATTTTCATTAGTTTCCGAAATGTCAAGGTAACGCCTACCTTGGAAATAGTAAAAAAGCTTAAGCCCAATTAGGCTGTAAGACAGCGACCGCGACTCGGTTTCACCTGCTCTAGTAGTAACGAAACTGCAAGATCATGGCATTGAATTAATACGCTCTAGAATGCCGTGTGCAGCCTACCGAACACTGCGCCGTGATCTTTAAAAAAAAATCAATTCGGCAATTGCACGTTTGACCGCGAAAATTGAACGGAAACTCCGGCACTTCGCGCGTCGGCGACTCCTCGAAAGTCCGGTGGCCCGCAGGGGATGGCGCTTATCCCCTCGATCTCGTCGGCCCCACCCCCGGCCACGCGTCTCCGCAAATCCATTAATAAGTTGGCGCGCGTCGACGGTGGCTTCGAAACGTCCAATTTTTCCTTTTCTTCGGCGAAAACTTCGACGCCGCTGGACGCCGGGCCTGATTGCCGGTTTAAGTCCGGACCCGCACTTAGGCAGATGCGACCGAGTAAATCCGCCCTGCGAGGCGAGGCGCCACGCGACATCGCACCGTTCCGTTTTGGGCCGCCCCTGGGCGTTATGCACGCGTCCCAATTTCGGTTGACCCGCGGCGGACGTGGCGAGGTGGTTGCGAACACGAGGTACTTCTCACTTCTACCTTTACGTTGAAATGGACGGAGACTTTGTTTTTCCGCGATGCAGGAAGTTGCCGTTGAAATTTATGGTGAGATCGGATTGAGATTCTCACGACTTTGCTGTTGCGCGGTTTGGATTTCAGTGCAGTTTTGTTACATCGTATACACTATGAAGTGATTTATTTTATAGTCCATTAAAATAATCTACACCGTAATATAATTACACATTTCGAATAAAAAGGACGAAAAAATACAACATTAAATTTGATATAAGTAAGTATGTCATTGTTATTCAATAAAAAATGAGTTTTTACATAAATTATTAATTTTTTCTTAAATTATTTTCTTACAAGAGCAAAATATCAAATTTTAAAGTGCTTTACTGATTTTCGCAGAACATATTTTAAGCAAATTATCTCTCATCAGTGTCCCATAAAATAGAAATACACCGAATAAATAAAGCAAAACTTTTCGGAATCGCTTTACAAATAAAACGCGCCAAGATCTCAGATTTCTCCCGTGCCTTATATTCCTTTCAAGCGTCGTCGCATGCAAAACGCCGCTGGGAAACTCCATGGCGAAAAGGAGCCGGGTTCGAACGGCGCGGCGCCCTGACGAAATCCTCGCGCTCATTACCGATGCGCGGGAACGCGGACAAAAAGCGCTAGTCGCGGCATCCAATCTCGCGGGGACGCGACTCCGCGCCGTAACGAATGATAATCGCGAATAATTTTCTCTCTAGCGGTAACAAATCACGCCGCGCGGACCAACCGCCGCTCATTTTTGCCCGGCCCGGTAAGATCGATCGCGCGCGGCCCCTTCCCGTATCGCCCGCTCACAAATTCATCTCGGGAGGCTCGCGGCCTAATTAGAATTTTATATGCCGCGGCGTCTTTTCTTGTCCCGCCGCGCGCGACTCCCGGCCCCGGCGAGCGATTTTACGAGGTTAATTGGCCGGCTTCTTGCCCCGTTGTGGACCTCGCGAAAAAGCGCGTCGAGGATTAGGCTCGCCGCTGCGAGGGCTGCTTTTATTTAAATTGCGCAATCGGTATTCACCGGTGTCCCGCCGTGGCTTTTAAGCGTGGAAGCTGATAATTCGAAAATTGTGGCCTCGGAATCATTGGGACGAAATGTTGAGCGATCAGTCGGCGTGATTAGGTAATTTGAGATTACATCTAAATTTTTTTGCCTTTGTGTATCAGTATCCTGAGAGTCGCTATTAAATTTTATGAATATTGCAGCCAAGATAATAAGACGTTTGCGTAATACATTTTTAATATATCATTTCGACATGTTCCCTTTTCGTGTTGAAGGGTTACCTCTAAATTAATCTAGAAAATTCTTAATTCAATGCACTACTCAAGAGATCATTTAAGTGTAGCTAGAAAAAGGTATACCTATAAAACTATCTATACCTTATATTAAAATAATTAAAACTGCAATTTTCGCAAAATACTCTTGACTCTTTTTGACTGCTGTCTATTTTCTACTTATAATTGTAGACATTGTTCACCCAAAATAAACGTAATTAATTAAAAAAAAAAAAAAAAAAAAAATTTTAATAAGCGACTCTACATCAAAAGCATCATAAATTATATTTCAATTGCAAAATCTTTAAATCAATTGAATTCAAGAAAGTGTAATAAATTATATAAACAAGCGAATGAAAAAATGCAAATTGATTCCGTAAAAAAGAAATCTAGAGCTCTTAACTTGGAATAGAATGTAAATCGATGATCATTGCGCCCATAAAGATAAGAAATCGACTGTTCGAAATCATTACAGCGCCATTCTCTTCATTTAGGGAATTGGTGTGTGCGATACACTTTACGAAAAAGTCAGTATTACGTGCGCACGGCGCCTGATTTCTCTTGCGTAAGCGGCCCGCGCCGAAGCTCGGCCGCAGGGCCGCCTCGGCGCCTTTATTAAATTAGCCGGTTGCAGGCATGCAGTAAGAAAGCGAGCGACACACATTATATGCAGCGCGACGAGTCCGTTATGCCTCTCTGCTGGACGTCTCAACGCAATAATTGCTAGAGTAAAGCGCGTCACGTAATTTTTTTTTTAAATTGCACTCTCTCCGCGGAACACGCCAAATTGTTATGATTTCATTAAGGTTCGGGTTAATACATAATAATCATTTATGCCGCGGTCGTAATTAATATTACCTGCGTCTGATTAAATAATTACGTTTTCGGACTTTCAGAGTATGACAAAATAATTTGCATGTATTAATAATGAATACTATATAATTAAATCCTGTCCCCTCTATTATATAAATAAAACTCTTGAGTGCTAGCCAACTTTGTATAAATAATGTTAGACAAATTTTCAAAATTAATCGCAACCGCGGTTGGAGCGCCTAAAACGCAAAGGCTTAAAAGAACGAACAAAAAAGAGGTAAGAGTGAAAAAAAAACGGCGAGATCACGCGAGGCGCCGAAAAAAATTCAATTTCTCAACTGTCCCGGTCTCCAACCGGCATCCTAGGGCGGCTCGCGTCGGCGGCCCGGATAAGGATCGCGCGTGGCCGAAAGTGGAAAAGTGCCCTATAATCATCGGGAATTAATCGAGCGCGCCCGTGAGCGCGATCTATAAATACTCGGCGGCGGCGGCGCCCGGGCAAATCGATAACCAACGACGCGCGCCGCCGCCCGGACGGCCTCGTGTCGTCGATAATTGCGAGCATCGGGATCGATGCCCGGGTGCACCAGCTATGCGCGAGCGTCCGACACGATCGCGACACCTTGTCTCCCCCGGATGACGCGTCTCTCTCTCTCTCTCTCTCTGTCAGTCTCTCGTTCGCGCAACTGAGTGGCCCGGGTTGTACACACTCGGGCCTCGGGTAATTGCGAGGCACAACAAATAGCGCGATTTGGGCGCGGAGGTGTGTATATACTTCGCGGGCTCGGTGCAGCGCGGCGTGGCTCAAGTGAAAGTGCGCTCCATGGGGCTATTAAAGCGGACGCCTTCCCCGCGGATTGGCGAGCGATCCTTTTATTCGAGAGCGCGGGAAGGTCTGCCTGCCACCGCGGGTATGGCTGCTTCGTTCGACGGCTTTCCACGGATGTGTTGATTGCGGGACTTGTCTTTGATTGGAAATTTTTATGGGATCGAGCTTTTTGCGGAAAATTCGAGTTGATTGGTTAATCTTTCGGAGAACTACGTACTATAGTTTATGCACATCGGTTTATATTTGTTGTCCACTTAGTTTAATAAAAGTTACATTGTGCGATATGAAATTATGAAATAAATTACAATGGAATATCCGAACCAAACATAACACCTAGAAATACGTTATTGGATTTGATAAAAAAATGTACTACTAAAAAACAAAAAGTAGTGAAAAGATAAATATTTAAAATTTTTAATAAGTAAAACACTGTAGGTATTACTGTTGAATTTTCACTAATTTATTGTAATTAAAAATAAAATATAATTAAATAAAAGTAATAGAAACAAAGTTAGAGAAAAAATAAATTATATTCATGTGAAAGTTCATTTTTAAAGATTTTTTAAGTAGCTCATTAAGATCCGTTTTGATTATAATCTAAATGATGTATCAATCAGAATTAAAATATTCCTTGTAAGCAAATAGATGACTAGTAATCAAGAAACAGCGTTAATTAGTTCTAAATATTTAACATAATCTCACTTTTAATTGAAAATAAATCTTTTTATACAAGTCAATTTGAACAGACTTTGATAAAAAAGCCCTTCAACATCAATGTTAGAACTAATCAATATCAACTCTCAAAATACTTAAATTGTCACGTTCCATACAAAAATAAATAAAACATCTAATAATAAAGCAAAAAATTATCACAAAAAAGTACGCATTCCCACTAAAAACTTAGTACCCCTAGCGAAAAATACAATAGCGTGTAAGAGTCCTCGAACGACTTTCCAGGAGTACCTTCCCAGCAGCAGTAGTGGTATAACGTAAAGCAGCTCGTAGCTTCTCATGTGCAGGAATGAAAACAGCGGCCGGTAGTTTAAGGAAAAGAGCATAACGAAGCTCGATAACGGCATCGGGTGCGTCGACCGCGGATGCCGGCACGCGCGGCCAGCGATGCATGAATGATCCCGCCGGCGTGTATGTGCGCGTGTGCGCCTGTAACGAAAGCAAACGCGATCGGGATTCACTTTCCTCCGCAGATGATCTCTCCGCGCGATCCCCCGGCGAGGAATTGAAGCGAGCCGGGCGCCGCATCTACTTAAAGTGAAATCTCGAGCAGGCCGATCCAAGCGTCGATGCATATTGATGATGGATACTTTTTTTACGTCTCGCTCCTTCTTGTTGTACAGTTTTTTTTTTCAACGGTGGAAGTAAGGAAACTCAATCATGCTCCCGCGTTTATTACCTATCGTTATAACGCGGGAAGGTGGTTTAATGAATTTTAAAGGTTTTTAGTTGCCGAGCGTATGAAAGGATTTAAATTGAATCTGCGCGCGCACGGCGCGTTGAGAAAAAAGGAGGAGATAGGTGGGTAAAGGCCAGAATTTGGTTCTGGAAAATTTCACAATGAATTTTATAAGAGAAAATTGTACGCGTGATAAAACATTAATTCGTGAACACGAGATCGATATCGGCGGCCGCTTATTATATGTGTTTATGAACTAGGAAAAAGCATGCCTCCGAAAGTCGATCGGTGCGGAACGAATTTTGAAATTTTTTCAGTCCGCCATGGGCTCGACCTCAACTTTCGTGCGTGTTGAAACACACTTTGATCTTTCACAAAGCTAAAAAGCTCCGGACCTCCGACAAAATCCCTTTCTCGCTGCAGTAATCCCTTCGAACGAAATATTCGTCTCTTACAAAAAAAAAGACTTCGCATTCCTCGATCGAAATGCTTCTTTTCCGGATTATGTCACCGGCCGCTTGCTTTTTCGCGCGTGGCAATTACCGAGCGAATCGTCGCGATCGTAAAAATTAACCGCGGCCCGTAACGACACGCTCGGCCGAAAAGGCGCATCGGAACATCAAAGCTCGCGCGGGACAAAGGAAAAGCACGCCGGGACGCAGTTAAACTGCAATCGGCATTTGAGGCGTCGCGTGCAGGTGCTTAACTATATAAAAAAAATAATAATTCGAATTGCGAGTGATGACGTTTTGAAATTCTCGAAACTCAACGCGTGCTTTCTTCCCTCGGTTCGGAAGCTTGCGAAACGGGCAGCAGCCTGGTCGTTGAAGAAGAATATTAACGCGAACGATTTAACGAAATCAAAGCGAAGAATTGGGTCAATCCGAAGTTTGGAAATTAATTTCCAGTTCTGTTTTTGTCACTTTTTTTTCAAAATATGATTTTCTTCTTCGAGTTTTTATTAATTACGGTTTTTTTAGCGGGTCATTACTGCAAAAGGTGCAGCAAGAGTATTTTACGCAACGTTTACTTTTGGCGGGTCGAGCCGTAATTTCCCCTGGAGCTTCCTGCTTCCTCGCAGGTGCAGTGAGCTAAGAGGACGATCATCGCCCTGAAGATGTTGGACACGCCCACACCCTCCGCTCGAGCCCTAAAAAATCGAGACCCCAGATAAATTAACGATCGTAGATGTAGCAGTCGTGAACAATAGGATCTCAAGATTACCTAAGTAAACACGAGCCCGTAATAAGTCTTGTTTTTTCAGCTTCGAAGATTAGAGGCACTTGCCAGTCCACCAGCTATCACGCCACTTCTCACGTTATTACAAATTACGCAAACTCGCCCGTCGTTTTCACTTTCCGATTCAAAACAAGGCTTGATTGTTCGGTCGAATCCGTCGCACCTGAAACTGGGAAATCGCATCCCATTCTCACTCGCGCATAAGCCGCGGCTCCACATTAATCACCTCTCCGCCGTAAGTCGCGTTCCGCAACATCGCCAAAAAAAACGGGAGCTGCGCTCGCTTCCTGGAATCTCCGGTAGCGAGCGCTTCGTATTAAGAAAAGAAAATTCTAATTGCGGCTCATAACGCCGTATCAGATCAGCGCGAATGCAACCGGCTCGCGCCGTCAACGGGGGGCTTGCGCAACATCTCTTCCCTCAATTGTAACGCGCTGCAGGCTGCGACGCGCGCACTTGGCGCAACGCGCCGCGTTTTCGAGACCGTCCGATCCGCGGCGGGACGCGCAGAAGGGAATTATTATCGCACACGTAGAAAACGCGTCGTTCACGCTTGCGCGCCCGCTCGCATGTGCAACGTAAAAGTTGCCAATTACCGCGCGAGCGCGCGTCTTTTTGCCGCTTTGCGTCCGTGTGTGTGTGTGTTTGTTTGTACGTGCGTGCGAGCCGGGATTTACGTGCGTGTGGGTATTGCAAACATTGCGCCTGGTCACGGAATTGATACGCGAGTGAACTTGCCTATCCGCGCGAGCCGTGCGGACGCGAATGCTTATTCCACGGGTGTGCACCGCGTGGCTCCATTCTGCGTGTAATTGTTTTAGAAGAGAGCCTAGGGAAAAGCGCGTCTTTGATAGATGGTTCTGTTTATCACGTAGCGTCGGTAAATGAGGTTATCAGAATCTTAATTTGGTTGGCTCGGTGTTAGAGTGGTTTTTACCGAAAGAAAAGTTCTCTAAGTGCGCTGGATTTCTTTTTTATAGTGCGAAAATTTGCATTTTCTTGAAAGAAATTGTTTGTCGTTGTTTTACGAATCGTTGGAGTTGAAGATTGATGGAGTAATTTAAAAATGACATCAATTGCATCACGTGCTTATTTTATTTCAGGAATTTACCGTGAATAAATTAATACGCGTCAAATTTTATTCATCTTATTAGAGTTAATATTGGGCTAGACCACTTAATTTTATGGATTTTAAATTCAAAAACATCTTTCTTCTATGTTTCATAATTAATACACATTTATATGTATTTACAAATTAGTAAATTAGGTAGTCGATTAATCTACTTACTAAAGATGGCTATATATTTCACAAAAAAGAGGCCTGTAATATAATTTACATAAAAAAGTTAACTACTTACTTGATAAACAAAAAATAAACAAAAATAAAGAACCACCTCAAGAATCCAGCGCAAGAGCGGCGCAACGAGCTCGTGCAAGCTCGAGCGGAATCTTATCGAGCTTGGAAAAGCGGCAGGTGCGGGATAACGCGCGTAAAGGGTCAGGCGTCGAGAATCTCGACGCCGGCGTTGGCGCGGATGAATCGATAAAAAAGTCGCAGCGCGGCCCAATCTCGTGGCGGAACGGTTCCTCGGCATGCGACGTCCACCACTGTGCCCCTGCCACGATCCAGACGTATTCCGCGGTTCTGCGACGCGCATGCAACCCTTTTACATCACCCCCCCCCCCTCCCACCCTCCCCGAAATTACGCCTTACCCGGGGGAATTTATGGGATTGCTTCGAGAAAAATTAATCCCGGGAATAAAGCCGGCGCGACGCTGAGTTAAGGCGCGATTTACATGTGTTAATTTGCATAATCGTACGATAAAAAAATCAAAGACTACGCGTTGAAGGAAGTATGGCCGGGCTTTGTAATCGAGTTGTAATTATCCAGTTGCTAATGTATTCGGGAAAAATTGGCAACTCTGCGGGAAGTTTCTTAACTAGCGGATTTATCTCCACGATCTGGGTGTATCGAAATACGCTCAGACAACTGAACATAGTCATTTTATTAACGAGCGTGGATTATTTATAGGTGTTTCTTTTAGAAAGTAAAATTTAAAAATGATGCAGGCAAATACTATTTTCTTTTATTCAAAAAGGTGTGGGCTTATTACTGAGCATTCCCGTGATCATTAACGTAATCTACTTTGACGAATAATATCTCGTACGTATTTGTAGCTAGACATGCAGATGACAAAAATAATTAAAAGAATTCTGCAATTAAAATGAAAATTATGCAAATAATTAAGCTAGAAAGCACTTAAGCCGCGCGAAAACCCGCGGGAAGTAACCGCCGAAATCGCTCGACGCGCCTACGAGCATGCATTACGCGTCAAGGCCTCAGCGCGGAGCATGCGATTAAACTCTGAATTTCTATTTTCGAAGCGAAAAAAAAGCCTCCCACCTCAGGGTCGCTCCGGTCTCGCTCGGAGCCGGCTCGTGACGCAGATAAGCTTGGGCGCGGGAAAGCGTTTTCATTGGGAAGAAAGGAGCGAGCCCCCGGTGTCCGGGCTCCTTTCCAATCGCAACCCGGCGGAGATACGCCGGCTCAGATAGGCGAGTCCGCGCCGCGGCGTCAGGTATATAATTGCCCAATTCCGCGGGCCCGGCGCACGACTTCTGCATACGATATATCCGCGCGCTCCCACTGCCCGCCGGGATTTCTTCGCGCGAACGACGCCCACGCGGGCTTAGCGTGGCTTAAGTCTTGTGCGCTCGCGAAAAATGAATTCGGATGTTGCGACAGCTCGTTGATAAGACATTAGCGTGATATAACTGCGATCGTGGCTTGGTTTTATATTCGTTTGGTATGCCTCTGGACGTTTGTGAAATTGTGGATTACGAGATTAAGTACGGGTAGCGTTTGTTATAGTTTCGTGAAACTTTGAGAAATTAGGTCTATATTTATGAGGTAAAGCTTACTTTTCGAACGTGACATTCACATTTGAGTGATCGAATGATTTAAGGCGATCGGCCCAATTATCGTTGCATATAATAAGGCACGCGTAACGCCATACGCCGGATTCCGGATACGGCCGCTTTTACCTTAGGGGCAGGCGGTGCGCCGGCTGTAATGCGTTACTGCAATAACGCTCGACATTCAAGACCGAAAAAAGGCTAATTTTGACCTTCACTTTGAAAAACGAGAATGCACGGGCGGGAAACCTGCTCGGGAGGGGCTGGCTCTCCTTCGTGCGCCGATGGCGTTCCGATATTTTCTCCGTTGTGCAACGAGTATTATATGAGTTGTCGAAGATTGATCTCCTTTAATATTTACGCCAGCTTTTATTCGCGCCGGACGTCTGGCGCCTTTGCACAATGCCCGACGAGCGGGTGAATATTTCAAAGCAACGTGCTGCACACGCTAGAACAAAAGTTCAATTGTGTGTACCCTATTCCCTCGGTGTGATATAAGATTCGCTCCTTTTTTTTTTTGCTAATTAACCCAGTTTTTATCGTTGAGAGCAAGTGCCTCATTTTGTACAATCCGAGTGTAAGCGATTGATGCTGTTAAATAATAACCAGTACTGGTTGTTGAAAAAATCAGTTAGGAGAGTCTGATATAACTTTTTTTGCAGTGACCTCTATCTGAATGCGATATCGAAAGTTGCCGATAATATTTTTTTGCGAAACGCTTTAATTTTGTAACGAGGGTTACGGAGACAAAATCAGAAGAAAATTGTGAACGTTAGAGTGAAAAATAGTCCGAAGTGTCGAAAGTTTGCCCGGATAAAAAAATACTTTGCCACGTAATTTACGCGTTACGTAGTTTTGGTAAGTGAAAATGTTCATTTTTCATGTCGTATTTGCATTTCCCCGAGCAATTTTATATATTTCAGCGGCATAAACTATTTTCATCGTACACCGTAACACGTCTTATTAAGATAATTAGGCGATTTTTTTCGGAAAATTTCCACGCTCACCGACGGCGATACTGCATCCTTATCAGCATCTAAATAACCCATTCATTTATAAATTACAGTAGCCCGGTAGCGCTCGTAGGAAGTAATCAGCGGAAAAAAAAACGGACTACACGCAAAGATCTTTTCCGCGCCGCTCCCTTACGTCACCGAACAAATAAACCAGCAGGAAACGGCGGCGGCCGATTCCCGAGACCTACATACGCGCCAATCGAACGTTCGATTTATCCCGATGTACATATAATCGCGACGCGAAGGGGATAAACGGTCGCGGGGGTACTGCGTACCCCGAAGAATATAGATATGCAAAGCGCGGCGCGCAGTGGGATAGGTCCGTTTCGCCGGGCCGGCCGTTCGCGGCCGACTGAGGCCGCGCGCGTATTCTCTTATCCACTTATTCTCTTCCTTTTATCCGGGCAGCTCCTCCGCGGAAGGCTCCTACACGGCTGCGCGCGGCAGCGCGGCCACTTTTACTTTCGCTCGGAGGTGAACACCTTTCCTTGTACTCCCGAGCTCGACTCGCCGCTCCGAGTCTTCGCGCTCCTTTTTTCGCGCCGTGGATCCTATTGTGCACACCGGAAAGAGATTTTGCGATGCATTTTCTCGCTAAGGGTTTTAAGGGGTTTGCGAAGGGTTTTTTTTTAATGATTTGCGAGTGGAGCGATTTTAAACGGTGAATTTTGGTAGAGGTCGAATTTATCGACTTTGTATTTAATGAGGCTCTTTTGACGAAGTAATAAGAAAAAAGTGAGGCGGGATCAAGGTGCTTGCTCGGTGTCGCGGACTTCTGGTCCGCCAAATTTTTAAATCATGATTTTTTTGATAAAAAACCACATGCCTGTTCTTGCTTTTGCATAAATTTTGAAGAAATATGACCTTTTCAATAATTACATAAATAAAATATTTTTGATTTTGTCTTTAATAAATTTACAAATAAATTTAATTAAAATTTTCATAAATTAAAATGTGTAAGAAAATTAATTAATATAATTACACTAACTACTTTTTAGAAAATAATAAATAAATTAGAAATCCATAGAAATTATTTACTGGATATCAATTTAATCAACTAGCAGATAAAAGGGTAGATAACATTACCGTGACCTACACAACTCTTAAGAAATAAAGAATTATCGAATTAAAATTTATTTACAAAATAATAGCAGGCAACGGCAAGAAACTAAGTTCGCATCAGTTGCCGTATATTATTTATGTTCTTTTACACGTCAATGGCCATTAACTTGATAGAATTATGAAAGAATATTCTAGTAACTAGCAACTTGAGGTTCAAGATTAGAATCTTTACCTTTCATTCGAGTATGTGCACATATAGATATATATGCACATCTTACAATCGCATCATAAAATCTTCGTTTTGTAACGCCATTAAAAAATATCAGGGTGTCAATACTGCATGTCTGCATCAATCATCAAACCAGTTAATAGACATAAGTAAAAATCATATTAATTTAGAAAAGTTACTTTAAAAATGTATCAATCGATGGTAAAGGTCGTACGCGTCGGCTTAAAGAGATGTTTACATAAGTCCCTTGGCCAGCCAGTATGCAACTTTGAAGTGAAAAATGTACGATTGCTAATGCATCAGCGGAGACAACGACAACGACGTCCGGGAGCCGAAGGGTTAATTACGTTTTTTATAGCGAATTTCTCCTTTGCAAGGTCCGTAGAGCTGCTCCCGTTCCCTCTCGCTTCTGCTTTCTTTCTCTCAGCGTTCCTTTTTTGCATGCTCCGCTGCTGCTCCTCCACGGTGAAAAAAATTTCAAAAAGTCCGCGTCCAGCTCGATTTCGTTTTCGGGAGCTCGAAAAATTTCGGGTGCGAGTTGCGCAAAATTTTTCAACGCCGCGGCGCAACACAACGGGAATTATGTAAAATTCACTGAATTTTGAAACAAAATATATCGTACACAATTTTTACGCGCATAGGCCGCTTGATCCGGGTTTTTGAAAATCGGTATCAAGTGTCGCAAGTGAGCGATGCCACGAGCCAATAATTATCCCGAGTGTGTACAACGAGCGAGCTTCGCGTAATTTTTCCTACCGAAAAAAACGGGCGATTCGATCGCAAGCGAAATTACAGGCACTTGTACGGAATTAAATTTGCAGAATTCCCGAAGAACTTATCGCGCCGAATCAGGAAGTAAATTGCGCGGCCTTTCTCGTCTCGCTGCTCTCAAGTTTGCGCCCCGTCGACGTCCGCAAGATCAGGAAAAATAAGGGAAAAACCGGTCGACGTAGATGATCAATGAACAAAGGGCTTTACACTTTGCGCCGTCGAAAGGAGTTCACCTTCGGGGCTCCGATCGGCCGGCCGTCTTCCCCGCCGGCGGATCCTTGCGGTCGCGCGACAATAGAAACGCAGAGCCCGCTGTTAAAGAAACGAGATGAGCGCCTAATTAAGAGCCGCACGACTCGATCGCTCGCGCCACTCGCAAATTGACCGAAACAAAGGAGCGAGCGTCCTTTTATTTTTATCCGCGTCTCCCTTTCGCCTTCGACGTGCAGCCGTCGGACGGAGAGATCGCGCGACGCGCCTTTCCCGGCGTCGTGCAATCGAAAAGTGCAGCCGTCGCGAAAGAGCGAAAAAAAAAAATAAATACCGGCGACGGAGTCGCACGACTCGGCCGCGCAACACGGCGCAGGCCTCCCTCGCCAAAATCGTTGCGCAACTCCCCCCTTGCAAAACGCCTGGTATCTCCCTCGCGGCGCACCCCGCGTCGCCCTCATCGGGCCTCCCCGCGGTATACAAGCTCCCGGTGGACCCGGCCGCGAAGTTAAGGACGCGCCGCTGATCGGCCGAGGCGCTTACGAACAAAGAAGGCGGAGGCGCGAGCAACAAGAGAAGAATGACGAAGGCGGCAGCCCTCCGAAGTCGAGCAGAGGAGAGCCGCTCGCAGGATCCGCTCACGTTTCACCTTACGCGCGAGCGAGCGCGTGTGTATGTATCGAGCGTGAGCGGGCCCCCGATTCGCCTTCATCCCGCTCGCTCCGTCCTGCTCGCGCGGCCTGCCGGAGAGCGCGCGCGCGGGCCCCGAGTGAGGGAAAGTGTTGGGCCTCGTTCTCCTCTACCCGAGGTATATAAGGCTCGCCGCGGGAAAACTCAAGCAGTCAAGTGGTTTCTCAGCCACGAACAAGCGCGCGCGAACTTTACAATGAAGTTTAAGGTAAGTGCCCGGGCGCCTCCGCCGAGTCGCCCACCACACACCGCACACACGCTCGGGAGACGGGGAGCTACGGCGAAGACGCGTTTTTTTCGAGTGCCCGGATTAGAGAATAAGAGAGCCGAGCGCGCATTTTCACGAGTTCTGTGAGAAAGTGAAAAAAGACGGAATTTTTTTTTAATGCTTGCGTGACACTTCGAGTCGACGGGGAAACGTCGATTTCACGCGCGCGCCTTGGAATTGAATCTCGTTCGTTAAAACGTGATCATCGTGTTTTATTTTTCTTTTCGATGTAAAGTTTTTTGTTTATTCGAACTGGCATCGTTAAAGCGTCTTCACTTTTTTAGTAGATCCGCTGAGCTACATAATTACACAACTGACCTTAATTATCGCTCGTTAAGAAAAATGTACACACGTTTAATCTCGTAAATAAACTCGCGAAAGTGAGCTAATAAACTGGAACTCAATCTAACTATTATGCAAAACACTGCATAAAAAGCGAAAATCTCATAATAAGCATTTATTTTTCTTGTTACAGTTCTGTCTAGCCTTTTTGGCGCTCATTGCGCTGGCCCGCTGCGAGGAGGCAGCCGAGGCCGAGAAGAAGACCGAGAAGCGGGGTATCGGCCACGAGTACATCGGCGACTACTCCCACCCCATCGCCGAGCACCACGAGCACGTCAAGACCGTCGAAGTAGTAAAGAAGGTGCCAGTGCCCGTCGAGCACGTGAAACACGTGCCCTACACCGTCGAGAAGCACGTCCCCGTTGAGGTCAAGGTGCCCGTACCTCAACCCTACACCGTCGAGAAGCACGTGCCCTACCCCGTGAAGGTCTTCGTGAAGGTGCCCGTCCACGTGCCCCAACCCTACACCGTCGAGAAGAAGATCCCCTACGAAGTCAAGGTCCCCGTCGACAAGCCCTACGAAGTCAAGGTCCTCGTGCCCCAGCCCTACACCGTCGAGAAGCACGTCCCAGTCGAGGTCAAGGTTCCGGTCCCGCAACCCTACACCGTCGAGAAGCACGTCCCGTACCCCGTGAAAGTGAAGGTCCCCGTGCCCCAGCCCTACACCGTCGAGAAGCACGTCCCGTATGAAGTGAAAGTCCCCGTCGACAAGCCGTACCCAGTCCCGGTGCCCAAGCCCTACCCAGTCACCGTCGAGAAGCCGTACCCAGTCACCGTCGAGAAGCACGTCCCCTATGAAGTCAAGGTCCCCGTCGACAGGCCCTACACCGTCCACGTTGAGAAGCCGTACCCCGTGCACGTGAAGGTGCCCGTGCCCAAGCCCTACATCGTCCACAAGCCCGTGCCCGTCTCCGTCGACAAGCACGTGCCCTACCCAGTCAAGGTACCCGTCGACAAGCCCTACTACGTCGAGAAGGAGGTGCCGTACCCCGTCGAGAAGGAGGTCCCGTACCCCGTCAAGGTGCCCTACCCAGTCCCTGTGCACATCAAGCAGGAGCACCACCACGTCGAGGGAGGCTTCGAGCCCAGCTACGGCCACAGCTACGGCCAGAGCTACGGCCAGAGCTACAGCCACGGCTACAGCCACTAGATAACCAGATCTCCCAGCCGTCGCACGCCCATCCAACCCTCTGCGATCCGCTGTCGCTCAGACTAATGCTCTTTTCCGATCAAGCCACAGACGCACCGGCCAAGGCGGCACGGCCGCGCGCCCTCGCCTCCCCCTCCGACTACCATCGTTACACCTAGCGGTGACGCGCGATTTCGCACCCTCCCGCGCCTCGTCCAGCCTTCGTTTCGCGCGCGCCAACTGCGGGAGCCACTTTGACGAGCAGCAGCGGGGAAGGCCACCGCCGTCAAATCGACATCCGACGCCGGGGTCCAACCTGCGAGGAGGAGGAGAGAACGCGACGGGCGAGAGAAGATAGCCGCGAATCGCGCGCCCGCGAGCCGAAAGGAAAGTGCCACGGAGCTACGCCGGGAAGAGAGATAGAGACCAACAGGGGAATCAGCCAGCCGCTCGCCTCGATCCGCGAGCGATTTGTCAGCCGACCGGTCCCGCCAGCCAACTTTCCGCGCCGTTTTCCTTTCGGCTGCACCACGCGCCGGCGCACTTGTAAATACAAAGGGGGAGATTCGCGGCTCGCGTTCGACCGGGCCGCTCCGCCGCTTCTAGGGTTACAACGATTTCAGGACGACGCTGCGATCCGCATCTCTGAGTACCATCACAGTCTTTGCGATCGGGGCCGACGATAACAAAAAACTTGCTAATCAAACTTTATTTTGTACCTTGCGTCTTTTGTTTGTCTCTTTGAACGATTCAACGGTTTCTGTCACCAACCCCTTGACTTCTACTACGTTCCGATTACTCACGTCTTTTTTTTCTATCTTTTATGTACAAACAAATTTTATGTATGCGACAAAACAAAATGTGAACCAACGCACTCGCTCGTACGGGCGAGATGATTTACCGTCAACGATACTCGATGGATAATGGAAAAAAAAACGAATATCAATGTGGAAAAGCTGCGCGCTCAAACGTGACAGAATGTGAAAATGCCGCTCCAAAGCGGCGCAGCGTGTGTAAAGTTCGCTGATAAAGCGGGCTAAAAAAAAAACTTTTTGTACTGGAAGTAAAAATAAAATTTTTTAAAAACAAGAAAATTTATCTGTTCACTGGTCTGCTTGATTTCACTCCCAACCCTCGTTCCCCGCCCACTCTAATGCGCCTCCATTTGCGAGTGAAAACGGCCGATTAAAGTCGGACGTTGGCGCGAGTAAAAGTCGTCCGATTAGATCGGATCGGATTTTGCGTACGTGCGTCCGGATTCTATAGTTGCCCAGTCGCGATAAGCACTCATGATTCGCGTCCACGCCTCATAAAAGCGGTTCAACGTCCACCGAGAAAGTACTCTCTATAAAATTGAAAATAAATAAATAGATAAATAAAATTAATCCTCTAAAAATCGTCAGTAGTTTTGGATGGATCTACCCGAAAGTCACGGTTTCGATTTGGTCACGTCCTTGTCGCGACAAACGGGCCGGAGGATCCTCGAGGCGCGAAATTCGAATCGGCCGCTTTCGCGCCGAATCTCAGTAGTTACGAGAGCGCAATTAAGATGTGTGCGCCGCGCACACCGGCCAAGAAAGCATTACTTTCTCTGCGGTCGCGCGGCGGAGTTTCACGAGCCGGCCGTACACTTCCACGTTCGTGTATGCACGCGCAAGAACGATCTCGAACCTCCGTAAGCGCTCCTGTTTTTTTCCTGCCGCGCTTTTTCCTTTCCTCGCGTTTTTTTTTCGCCATGGAGCGCGACGCCGGCGCTTCCTCGTAATACGTAATGCGCAACGCGGAATCGAGTGTTTTGCGTGCAAATGGGCACGCTGATGTCAACAAAGCGGTGGATCGCCGTAATGCGCCAGGGAATGTGCGCGACTAATGCAACGCGATGTTTACCGTTTACTCGAGCGAGTAAAACACGGCGCACCGGGCACCAATTAGATTTGTCCACTTTATTGGGTGAAAATTTCGTTTTAAAAGTGTGAGGACTTCGCCTCCTGCATTACGCTCGCATTATGTAAATTTATTTACCTTTTACGCAATCGTCGAACTTTTTTTATGGGGCCGAGGGTAATTGATTTTAAATTTATTTTAAGATTACTACGTTATATTAAATTTTTAGCCGCGATAAAAAGGAAAGTCCACATGGTAAGTCAATTTCTTTTTAAAACTTAACCCTGGCTGGACCAGCAACTCCTAGAGTTTCAGAAATTCAAATCGAAAATATATCTTATTTAACGAAAAATGTCCAAACCAGTTTCATTACAAGCTCGTATCTAATATTCATTAGTGGTGTACTTCGGCCAAAAATGGTATTATTCTATATGACCGTAAAATTTTACGGTTCTCTCTTGATACTCATACGTTCCCAGCGCAATTTCAATATTTCCAGTGTGGTGCAAACAATGAGGGGGTGACGCAACCGGTGCAATATTATTATCCTAAGCTTTAAACGAGTAGGGAATTAATTCCATTACATGTTTGCACAAGCAAAACCAACTCCTTTCCAGTCAACTAAGACGCTATTATCGAGGACTACCATCAAGAATGCCATTGTACAATAGCCCCCCATTAATACACCGCTGTACAAAGTTGCAAAATCCACGGACGTCTCACTCCCGTGAAATTTCTCCCTGCCACCGATACTTCGCGAGTAAATCAAAGCGCAGCAGCTGAACCACACCCGAAAACTCAATCGATTACGTCGTGCAGTGGAGGTGTGTTTCCTCGGAACCGGCACCCGCGGCGCAATCGGGCGAGCGACGGGCGAGAGGGACCGGTCGGTCATCTCGCGCGCAAATGTGCGCGTGTGTGCGCGCGCGCGCGCGTGCGGCCGGCTTTTGTGAAAGTGAAAAAATCGCGACGAATCCGCCATGCGTGAATTACGACGAGCGCGAGCGCCCGATACGCCGACGCCCGCGCGCCACAGGCCACTTCCGACGCGGAGGATCCCCGCAGGCGCTTCCGCTTTTCTATATGCGCTCCTCGCGCGAGGCACGCGGTTCGCCGCTTTAAATACATATTCGCCGTTTTACGAGCTCCGGGCGTGAAAGGAGTTCCTCAAGATCGATTTTCTGCCGTTTCCAGCTAAAATTATTTACTCGCGCAGCGAAGAACGTTGTTCAATTTATAACTATGCGAGTATCGCGGAGAAAAATCTTTTAGAGAAATCTAATCATTAGAATGGTGTATTGTTATTTTCTCTGGAATTGATCGTTATTTAAAAAATTTAATTGGTTTTCGAATAGAATTTTCGCATGAAAGTTATGGGACCAATCTGGAAATATTTTTATGAATATTAATACAGCACTATATACGGAACAATTGATAGACACTAAAGTAAATTTTATTAAATAGATTCATAATTTTTATTGAAATCTCGGTTATTTTTATAAAAGTTTGATCATTTTTCCTGACAAATTTAATTTGAAAATTCTACCAAACACTATTGTAATTTTTTCTAGTTTTTTATCCGCGTTGACATATCGTAACGTCATACTTTCCTATTTAATACTGATGAATAAAAGATTATACAACATTATTTAGTTCCAATAAAAAAACTAATATTTTAAATTTGATGTCGAATTTTAATATTCGAGAAAATATTTTCTTTTAGTATCACCTCGGAGAAAGTCCCGATTTTTATTCACTTTTCGTACCTAACTTACACACAGCATCGCCGATGATTTCCGTTCCCTCTATAAAAAAGATAAAAAGAAAAATGAATCGCCTGATGGTATTGCGGCTCGCGAGTACACCAGTCCAAAACAAGCAATAATGCACTACTCCGCTGACGTAAGGCGCGGAGTAATTAAAAACGAAACCGACATTTTCACTCTCGTAAAAGCATCAGCGTCCTCTAGATTTCCGGAATCAAACGGCGGAATAGCCGCATGGGGAAAAGCAAGCAAGCGCGCGCGCAGCCGCTTTCGTCATAATCATCGCCGGTCATTATCATCAACGCGTCCGCGGCGCTTCCGCGCTGCGCGTTTTGACGGACAGGCGATCGCGTTGCGCAAGGAAAATGCCAGACGCACGCCGGGGACTTTCGAGCCGATACGAAATTACGAATGATTGAGTGCACCTCCGAGGATTTTTCATCGACTTGCGGTAGTACGCGAGTGTAACGACCACCGCGTAAATTTTCAGCGCGACGCTCGGATGTCGAAAAGTGGATTTTATTTACGGGCGCGCGAGCGAGTTACCCGTTGCGTGGGTAATGGGGATTTGGCGTTCTTTTTTAGGGGATAACGTGGCGAAGTACAGCGCGTGTTTACTTTGACGCAGATTTGTGCCTCCCCTCCTCGTGATCGCGCTTAGCCGGCCTACTTATTTGACAGGTTTCGCAAGCTCTTATTTTTCGCAACGATTCATTCCCTTTTCAAACGGCGCGCGCGCCGATTTTCCTGTGCTTTCTTCTTGAACGATAGGCCTTTGATAGGACAATTTTGCAGGTAAACATACCTTCCGATGAAGATTGCGCGATACGTACGACAAGGAGTACTTGGAATGCACGACGAGGTCTTTTGGCAGCGTGGAATGGAATGTGGAAGTCTGACGATTTGAAATATAAACTAGTTCTATATAATTATTTAATTTAGAAGCGTAAGTCGACGCGGTTAATTTAATTTTTTGTATTACATTTTTTAACTTTAATTTGGTGCACAATGATTAATTGAATAAAATAAAGGAAACGTGATTTTACTATTATTTTTATTTTTATACTTCCAGGAAAAAACTATAAAAGTCTGGAGTTATTATTTCTCTCTTGAAGATAAATCAAAGGCTATTCATGATTTTCTTGTAGCTTCAAGTATTACAACACAGTGTGAGAAAATCTCCATGCAGCTTCTCAATTAAACGTGCATTCTGTAGCGAATTGTAGGCTATAAAAGAATTTTAACAAGAGATCTATTCAAAGTGTCTTTAGATGGAAACGCAAACATTGAAACCATAACTCCAGTTTTATAGTAAACAATATACCTCGTTCGAGTAATAAAAAAAAAAAAAAAATAAAAAAGAAACGAGCCACGTTTACAATTAAAGTGTTTCCTTAAATAAATTGACAAAGGGAAAACTGAAGCGAAAAAACTCCGACGGCGAAGGAAAAAAGTCCTTGTGATAAAGCCGAACCTAAAGAGCGAAAGATATCAGTCGCAGCGCTAAGAGAGGGGGCGAAGTCGTTCGAGTCTCCTTCGGCTGAACTGAGCCATCGCCACCGTCGGCCTCTCACCCTCTCCCTCTCTATAGTTCTCTCTCTCGCTCTGGGTATTAGCGCGACTGCAGCAAAGCGAAGGCAATTATCGTGGAGCGAAACTTGAACGCCGCTGCGGCGGGCGCGAGTGTCGGCTGTCTGATACGACGGGTCAGGTCCCCCGGGAATCCCGGGACTCAAACGGGACTATCCCGCCTCTCCCATCGCAGTTAATTACGCCGGCCTTCTGCGCTCGTGCTCCTCCTTTCGCCGCCCAGCCAGTTCCTCTTCCTTCCCTTTCCTCCGCCGTCGCGCCGCCGCTCTGTATAGCTATCCCTGGCAAGGCCTCGCACGCATTCACGCTTCACCTTGTGCACTTCTCCCCCCGCGCATCTCTCGCTCCAACGCCTCTTCTGGTTCACTCGCCTCCTATACCACGGCGCGACGCGATTTACTCCGGATCTTGCCGGGAGACTAAAACTCATTTTCGTCGCCGAGGGTCTGCGGGAGGTTGAGTATCTGCTGAAAATTATAAGTGTTTTGTGTTATTCGAACATTGTGTCGATTATAATTATTTCTAGTGATTATTTTACGACAGTGTAATGTATGTAAAATATACTTATTTGTATAAAATTCGCGATTTTGCGATTAATTCAATTGTATACATTTATATAAATAAATTAAATTTACACATTTTATATTGTTTTTATAAACAATATCAATCTAATTGATATCCTTGCTGTCTTACAATTACATATTTTTGTATTTAATTAAAACTGGTTTTATCTTAAACAGTGATTAAGAAAGTTATTTATACAAAATTTTTGGTAATTTGCTAATTAAAATTATTATGAATTTTTTAATCCGATTCCTTCGTCGGATTCTTTTGCATTATGTAAAATATGCTACAGAAATTTCCATAAAATGATTTTTTTAAATATTTTCTTCATAAATTTTCGAATTCGATACTGAGTGGAAAATCTCGCGCTGCTTTCACAAGTGCATGTAGTTTTGTTACTTGGCTCCTTCAAGAGATAGTGATCCTTGTACAAACGCATAACTTTTCTCCAAAAAGTATAAATTTTGAGATATTCCAGCTACTGTTATAAATAATGATCTTCAAGCATTAGGTATCCATAAAATCAAGAGCCGGCTTTCATTATTTTAATCAGTAGGATTATAGAAAGACGCTCCGATCATTTTCACAGATAAATTACTTTACAAAAACCCGCAGCCAAGAACTATGTTTTCAGCGTCGATCACGTAACGGACAAGCAAGGAAAACACGTTGTTTTCGCACACTCTTCGATTGTTGTTGTCGTTGCATAAATTTCCAGTTCCCTCGTTACCAAAATTTTGCGACACAACTGGTTGTTGTACCAGGGCAGGGAGCGATTTGTCAATTGCGCAACCGCCTCCTCGCATTGATGTAACGGACCTCCATCTCCTTACTCTCGTTGCCCAATACAGGAAAAAAAAGAAACAAACTATACTTTCACACCTCATTAAACTAGCGGAGCAAGTTCAATAACGCTACCTCGGGTCCTCGGCTCAATTGTATACACTTGGGCGCAAAAATTCCGGGCCGACAATTAAATTCGCGTTTTCTTGCGCGCCTTTCTCTTTTGTTTCATCGATCGGCTTCCCCTCTTTTTTTGCGCATATAAAATCATTAAGTACGATTTCGAGAAGTGCTCCCGGTGCGCCTCGCGAGCTTTCACTTCGAAGTTTTTGCGTCGCTGGGAGAAAAAAAAGGCGTAATTTGGCGCAATTACGCGCGCGGAGGCTCTTGTTATCATTTTTGCCGCGTGGATTACAGTGCGTTCGCGCGCCCGACTAATTGAGTGTCTGTTTAACGTGCAATTAGAAAAAAGAACGTTTGTTCTTTGTAATTGCGCGAACAGACGCTTCAAGCTCGCGCCGCTTTGGCTTTTCCAATTTTTGCGATGCCGCTGCGATCGCGGAAGTCCAAGTTGCTTACTTTCGCGCAGGTGCTTCGTTGTTAACGAGGATTCTGAAAAAAAAAATAAAAAAAATTTCATGGAAATTTATAAAAGTCTTTAATATTTGAAGGTAAGACTTTAATCGATATTCATTGCTACGCCCTTTCCTTTTGCTCAATGCATCGGCATGAATTTCAAGTTGAAACTCAAGGCTCGAAGAAACACGTTGTATCGATAACTTTTTGTCCATACTTCAGTTTATATTAAACGTCAAGGTTCGCCTTTAATTCATCGTCCTTGTCCAATTACATATTTGGAGCTTGAAATTGAAGTTGTTTT
Organism: Eurytoma californica; assembly: GCA_035586675.1. Taxonomy (NCBI): domain Eukaryota; kingdom Metazoa; phylum Arthropoda; class Insecta; order Hymenoptera; family Eurytomidae; genus Eurytoma; species Eurytoma californica. The sequence continues at coordinate 23,566,573 of JAXIUT010000037.1, read as the reverse complement.
TACAAAATGGTCCTCTACTATCTTTCCTGGTTTATATTTTATTGACTCTATCCACATCAGTTTTTAAATTAATTTTCTTACGAATCTAATCATTTATTTACTTCCACTTACGTACCATTAGATACTCTAAAAAATGGTAATATTCCGTTAACCAACAGTTTTACGTCGTATCACTATATCTCACCCGAATTAACGGAATAGCCTATATAATCAAGCTATTAAAAATATTGAGCTGCTGAAAAGCGCATTAAAGATATTCAACGTCGATCACCTTCGATTAAAATATAAAGCGCAGCTAAACGCCGCTATTAACCAATCAATCAACATTAACATTTCATAAACTACCCTCGCTTAAAATAAAAAGAGACAGAGACCATTTCTCCTCTTCCAATCGCTCCAATAAACTATAAACCCTTTCTTCCTTCCTTCCTCCACGGGAGGCGCGAAATCCAGCGGGGCGCGCGTTTATCTATTTTAAGCGTCCTCCCCCGCGGCCCCAATCATCGGGTGTCACAGAATCCGAAGGGGGGGGGGCGAAGGGGCGGGAAGCCTCCCAAGGGTACCCGAGCGAGCGAATCGTGCCGGGATTGAACGCTCTCTGGAAATGGAATAATATCCAATAATCTGGCGCGCAGGCGGCGGCTCGCCCCGGCGCGGTTAAAAAGGAGCGGCTTTTATCGGGGCATCGCAGCGCCCACGCCCGCGCGAAGCCGGAGGCGGGAGAGCTGCGAGCACGCCGAAATTAATTATTGATTTCGGATACGCCGAGCGCGGAGCTTTTAATCGGAGGGGAGGCGCGCGCCCTCGCGCCGTTTCGCGACGGTGCTTTCGGGTGGTGAGAGATTTTTTTTCATGCCCGCAGACGGGGAGCAACGGATTTTTTTTTTAGTTGCGATGCAATCGGCTCGCTTTTCAATTGAGTTGTGTAGCGGGAAACGGTATCTTTAGCTTGAATGTTGAATTTTAAAGAACTGCAGACGGTACAATGTTAATACATTAATAATTTTTCGAATAAAGTTGAAAAAAAAATCAGATTTAGAAATATACTTTACTCTGATAAACAAAATCAAACAGTAGTTCAAGACATTCATCGCCCGTAGACATTTTACGCAATAGCTAAGCTAGCCTTTTCTCGTAACATATTGCGCATTAACTTTTTTAGTTCAATTGAAGACAATACAGTAATTTTGCACTAAAGAAATTTAAGTGCTATGCGTGTAACTACGATGCAGTTAATGTGGCAATTAACATAAGCACTAAATTTGTTTTAAAAATAAGAATGTGATTCATTGCGCTCAATTTTTTTACGTCTGACTGCTGCAATCTCTTTTCGCTTTAATAGACTAAATGATGAAAAAATAGACGTAGGTAATAATGACTTGTGTACTAAATGTTGATGAAAGGTGTGTTAATAGGAACACATTTTAAAACTTATGTGAAATTAAAATTTATGATTCAGAAATGACGATCGTTAAAATCTGTTATAACGTGATTACAAAACTCAATTTATATAAGTGTTTTCGGTAAATTTCAATTGAGAAGCTGAATTTCCAAATTTTAATTAAGTATTTATTACGATTGCTGCCCTAAAAAATAGAAACTTTTCTTTTATACTTATTCTTACATTTAAAGAAATTTTATAATTGAAATAGTAAAATAAATTATAATAAGTATGAGATTTCATAAATAAATAAATAACTAAAAATTGTGAATGATGATTAAAGCAAGAACTTATGGTTTGGAAGGTGTTCAAGGATTTGAAGGAATTCATCAGCTTTTGATGGACAATGAAGCTCTGATGGATGATGGGGCCGAAGAGTCTGATCTAGACCTTAAGGAATCGTCTCTTGATTCTGGAAGAGTTGCGATCGCCTAAATAAAATATATGAAAAAGTAATGTTAGTAAAATGTATTAAATAAAAATTAGGTAAAATGAAAATAAAATATTGAACAAAATCTTATTCCAATAAAGAATGAAATGCTTGTGTAAGAGAATAATTGTAAAGGTTTTCTAAAATACTATGAAAATTATTTTTTTTTAAACTTTCTATTTCTTTGAAAAAAAATCGAAGTATAAGAAATTCGTGTGAAAACATGATTATTTGCGTTGCCAAACCATGGCAAGTACACTTGATTTCAGAAGTGGGCAGCACCCGAAGTACGATGATCTGCGATATTTGTAGACGCGCGAATCGAAGAAAAATTATGGATACTTATGCGATGTCCTTAATCACCTCTTGTAATTCCTCCTTTGTGAACATGTGGAATTTTGTTTCTGGTGTCATGGACATAACTTCGATGTTTGTATCATTAAGTTTCTCCTCCATGACTTGCTTTAAAATCTTCAGTGCAGCTTTTGTTGCTTCTTTTAATGTCATTGACTGAAAATATAATTGTAAATTAGTCGTAAAGTACTAGTAAAATTTTAAATCTGAAATAATTCTTGTATTAGTTTTTTAATATCAGATGTGACATTTATAAGTAAAGTGAGTATGGCTTTCAAATTAAATTGTAATAATCTTTCCTTATCAACATAGTGGTTTTATTTAATTGTTAAAAAATCAGTGAGTGTTAAATAATAAGAAATAATTAAGTTGAAAATTTTGTTCACCTTATGATAAACTTCCTGCAAAGATTGTTGTGCTCCTTCACTGCCAGAACCAATAGCTTTAGCATCAAACTGAACAAAAGTACCAGAAGGATCCATGTGAAATAGTTGAGGTCCTTTTTCGTCAATTCCAGCAAACAAAAGAGCTACACCAAATGGTCTGGACATAGCACTTCCATCGTTGTCGCTGTCTCCGAATTGAATGGCTAGATTGGACACAGCTTGAGTCGCAGACTCTACTGACATTTTCTCATTATAAGTAAACCAATGATTTTGACATTCTACTCTTGCTCTGTCGATCATAGTTCTTGAATCTGCCATGAGACCCGATGACACACAGCCAATGTGCTTGTCGACTTCGACAATTTTTTCAACCATTGTTGGTTCCATTAAAAACGATGTTGTTCTCTTCTCTACAGCTAAAACTACTCCTTCTGATGTACAAATGCCAATTGCAGTCCATCCAAGTTTGATAGCTTCAATGGCATACTCAACTTGAAAAAGTCTGCCCTCTGGTGAAAAAGTATTTACTCCACGATCGTACTCTGAACGTGTTAGAAACATCTGAAAAATATTAAATAAGTTACTTTTTTGAAAATGGTGTGTTATACATATTAGAACATAAATATACTAACTCTTTTTGAGGTTAGTTCACAGTTCACTTTGCGAATCTAAAACTGTGAATTTACTTCTAATTTACTTGTAATTAAATGATTTGCTATTGCAAAACCAAGTGATTTTTGAGTTTATTTATGTTCTAACTGAAAACAATATCTACTTATAATTTAAAATCAAATTCAATTCAAAATACTGGATAAGGTTAACCGACAATGACGATGCAAGACTTTTTCTCCTTCGCACAAATTACAAAACCTTCACGCAAATCATGAAAAGGTCGGTTAATCTAAATAAAAGTACCAAATTACCTTGCGAAAACTCCTTAAAAAATCTGCAAATCGGAGAAAAGAAAAACAACAAACCGCTACGGTCTACAAACGCAGAGTCACGACAGCGAAGGCAGCGCCACACATGCACCAGCACAGCGCCGAGTTTTTCGCAAAATCGCGGAGGCAGAGCGGAGCCTGTAGGGTACTCTGCCAACAAGGCCAACGCGCACAGGTAGTTCGACCGGCCGCAAATGGCGTCTGCGCAAAGAGGAACGCGATAAAAGTGGGAAAAACCACACACCCTTTCTGGAGAACGCCGGCGCTGAATCGGCCGCCTACGCTTATCGCCGCTTCATTGTTGCTCGCGGTGACCCGCAGTTGTCATTTGCACGCCGATAAAGTCGCGATAGACACTTAAATATAGACCGGACGGCTGCTGTGCTGTGTGCCCTCGTCGGCTGCTGAGGAACAATGCTCAGCTGCGCTCGCTGAGATCTCGCGAAACGTGAGTGTTTCAATCGTTCAATTGCTTTTTAATGACGTTTTATGTAACTTCGGCTTTACATTTTTTACGTTGACGCGGCGCAGAAGCTGCGCACCGGGGGATCAAAGCGAACGAGATGACGGAGTCCGCGGAAAAATTGGCCTCCTGCGTGGAAAACAACGACTGGGACACGTTGGTGAATGTCCTCAAGCCTAAGGATTTTTGCACTGAGATACCGAGGTATTATAGAAGGACTGGAATTATTTGGTACCCTGGAATAGGAGGGAATTTAACGATTTGTTTTTTATTTTTAGATCACTTTACGACTTTACTAGGCTACTAAAAGTTGCTGAGATTTTGGTGGATGAGGATCTGAGTCTTCCGGAGAAAATAAAAAGTGTGCTTCTAAAATGTTTGGCCAATTCTTGCGTTAACGGATACGTTGAGAAAGTATACATTCCAAATGACGGTGCAGATCTTTCCACCCACAAGAACTTTTACAAATTTGTATTCGAAGAAGCTTCCAAATGGAGCGATGAGGGTCCATATCCATTTAAAACTAAGTTCCCTTACGATGGAGTAGTAAGATGGATAACAAAGACAATAATAGAATACGCTTCAAATAAAAGGAGGTTGAACGAGGAACAAACTGAAGTACTGAGATTGAGTCTCCAATTTTTGTGCAATTTCTTTACCTTTGCTTTCAATATTGCAACCTCTACAAATGCAGATCTTATTATGGAATATATAAAGGACCAAAACTTTAAAAATACTATAATGTATGCCATTATTATTAAATATTTTTTAAAACATATTGTAATTTTTTAATGATAAAAAATTATTTTCTTTTTCAGAAAACTTGTTGGCCATGATCATGCTGCAATTGCAAGAGCTGCTTGCGCATACGTTCATAATATGGTAAAGCAGTTGTTGAAAGAATTCTATGCAACTATTGATATAAAGGAACTTAGTACAGAACTTATAAAATCTACTATATCCGATATTCAAGCTGCATTGGATACAATTACTTTATTGTTGAAAGAACCAAATTATCTAAAAGATATATATGAAGAATTAAGTATTGATGATAAATTATATTTACTGGATATAATCCATCAAGAAGTTCGTTCCACTGTTTATGCAGAAGAAAACAAAAGTATTTACTGGCTTCCATATGAAGCTATAGAATTTTTATCTGATAAGTTTAAAAAGAAAAGTGACTTGATTTTAAAAACAGTAGATACAAACGTAAATGACTTAGAGCCTACGGAAGTTACTATTTTACTAGATATTTTAGGTGTATTGACATCGAATTCCAATTTAGAAGAATGCAAAAAACTGCAGGAAGACAAGAGTCTTCTTATAAATTGTATTTGTGAGTATTTTGTAGTTTAAAAAGTATTCTTCAAAAAAATGTTGTGCTTGATACTATATAACAATAATAACTATGTAAAATGTAATCAATTTTATACTAGAAATTGTACTTTTATTTTTTAGATCTTTTAAAGGCTGTCCATATGGTTGGAAAAGAATCAAATAATGCTTTTACTCCTTTAAACAAATTAAGTGATCTCGCCATAAACACAAAAAATAATTGTTGCAATGAAGCTGAAGATTCCAAAAGCCATGTATGCAGTAAAACAATTAAGTCTCATCCTGCATTTGGATTTAAAGCAAGCTTAATTAGAGTGATTGGAAATCTAGTTCACAACCACGAAAAAAATAAAACTCTTGTAATAATTAATAATTATTTATTCTTTTACAAATGTAAATAAGCTCATGCAGAACATTCATTAACATGGCATATACTTTTAGGTGCGAGAGGAAGATGGAATTCCGCTTTTGCTAGACTGCTGCAACATTGATGCGAGAAATCCACGTACGTATTTTTTACTTACATAATATCAGAAAAGTTTCCTGTCTATTGTAAACAAAATGTGCAATTGACTCACGTGCGCAAATGATTATAGTGATAATTCAGTGGACAACGCTGGCCGTTAGAAACTTATTAGAGAAGAATTCGGAGAACCAGGAGGTCGTGCGCAATAGCATAAAAATCGGCGTCGTCGACAGCGCAATGATAAGGGAAATGGGTCTAACGCTCCACGACGGGGCCGAAGGCAATGCAATCGGCATTATGCCCCTGCCGAAGAAGGATTGATTTGATCCGTCATCACTAACCCATCGATGTTTTTAACTCTCATTAATCAAATTCGCATGTAAATTTTAAGGAAAAGAAGAGAAGGAAAAGAAGAAACATTAAGTCCGCCCTACGTCTGCCAAAACTGAACCGTTTTTAATGTATATTTTACAATGGCACTTTTGTGTCGTGATCTTTTTTATAGTTATATATATTATAATATTACGCTTAAGCGACTTTTCGAATACCACTTGTGATCCGATCGTTCCCTGCTTTACCTTCCGTCTGTCGGAGCACGAGCGCGAGACCTACACTCGCTACGCTCGCGCAGATCCTTCCTCCGCCAGCAGGTCGACAGATGTCCTCGAGGTCGCGATCCAGATGATTTTTGTAAATTTTTCAAACGACAAGAGAAAAAGAGGCAGGCAAAAGCTGAAGGGAAAGAAACGACGCGTCAGTCCAGATATACACGATACGTCAGATTATTGTATCCTCGTAATGTGCATGCACACACAATGTAAACGTACACGTATCTTCTAGAGAGAGATGAAAGAAAAATAAAAGCTTTAAGTGAAAAAAAAGGAGCCTTGACGTCGTGGATCATTTGAGCAGTCACGATCGCGATCCCACCTTCGCCGGGGCATAGATCATCCCCGGCGATGCGCGCGACCCTATCTGACCGGTCTTATCTCGCAACAAAGAGCGACACCGAGGTAGCTCGTCTCAATCGGCGCGATTCGGCCGCGCAATCCGATACGCCATTAAGGCATCAACGGGCCGCGATCGCGCGGGCGCCTCCGACTCTCTCCTCCTTTTTCTCTCTCTCTCCTCCCGGCCGCGTAGATCATCCGATCGAAGGCAATCGTGTTCTCGGGTTTCGATCGGCGCAAACGTGTTTCGCTCCGCGCGCGCTCCTCTTTTTATTCACTCCGCCGCGGAGTTACGCGTCGCTCGCCGTTTCTCCGACTGCGAATGCGTGTGCGCTCGCGCGGGGATTTATTTATATTTTGCCCGACGCGTCGCGCGAATTCAATTAAAGCGTCGCTCCGATTTTTCCGCCGATTTCTTTTACCCTGCACTGTCGTTTTGCGGATTTAAACATGTGCGCGCGAAATCGGACCTGCCGCGCTTTTTCCTCTTCGCAGCTGCGACTGGAGTTTACGCGGTTTTGTATTATTTTGCATAATTAGATTCCAGACGGGGAATCGGCCGATTTATATCGTTTAAAATCAATTAAATCGGAGTTGAAGGTCGTTATAAGCAGTAGGAATTCCGCGATTTCGTTGAAGCATTCGCGAGGATCCGACAAAAAGTTTATCTTTCAACCTCCTGCCTGATAAGAAACTTCAAACTTTATGTACACGCGTATTATTGTGCATGTAAACAGTTTAAAAGTCAACGCGAGTGTAGATGAAAATTTACTCTGTCGACGGTCAATCGAGCGACTAATTTAGATTAGAGGCGAGATAAGGTCGTTTACACGTCTCGGAAAGCTTTGTACGCGGCGTACGCGCAAAATTAATGAACCGGGGCGCGCGCAGTTGCGGCAGTCGTTCGCGCGCCTGCCGATAAGCGGCGATTATCTCGGGGAGAAACGGGCGACTACTGTCCGGTGAGCTGAGCTGCGCTATCGCAGGCCAGTAAATAAGCTAGGAATAGATCGGATCTGTTTGGATGGAATAGAACCGTTTGTACGTCAATTAATGCTGTCGCACCTTATTTGCTCTACATGCGGTTGAGCCTAGAAACATTTTATTTTTTCTTTATTTGTTTTGTCTTTTTAAATTTATCACTTTAATTCTGCTGTCAAAATATCTTTTTGAACAAAGTAGGAGTTATAATTAACCCTTCTTTAAAGTATATGTAATTGAAACAAGATCCAAAGGGATAATCGAGGAATTTATTCTTCGAGTTGATTATTTCTTTATGTTCGTCTGATTTCCACTATATATCTTCCTTTAATTATGTACTTAATCTTCTAAAAGTAAATACCTACTTGCTGGATAATAAAAAGGGAATCACGGGAGGTCCGAATTCTTTCGCGAAAACGTACATCGATGAGAAATCGTTTCCATTCCAGCCCAACTTCTTTTTTATCAATTTTTATACAAAAAAAAACTGATCATTTATCGTTCCTGTATACGTACTATACTTTCGATTTCAACCTCGGAATGTTCAATATACCCATAAATTCCAAAAAAAGGAACACATCCAATTATCTCCCCCTTCCAAATAATCGAAAGTATAAATATACAGATCCCGACGATTTCCCCAGAAATCATAAATTCCACGCGTCTCATCCAATTTCACCGCGATAACGACTCAATTATAATTCCTACTTTCCATCTGCGCTCCACCGGAGTAGCTTCTCAAAATCGAGATCGATCGCGCGTACGCGATATTGAATTAGACGATTCGACGGCGGCGACTTCGACGCCGGGGCAGGACGCGCGCAATTCGCGGACTAATCGAGCGTGACGATCGGCGCGCGTGCCGCGTGAAATTTTATTGCCTCGGAAAAATGGCGGGGCTTCGTGCCCATTTTTTTCCTTGCACCTGCGCGCACCGGCGATTTATACCGATCACTCGGCCGCGTGTACCGGCGCTTGTCGCACCGATTGTCGATTATGTGGGCACGCCGCGCGGTACGGAGAGAAAAGATACGTGTTTCGGAATTGCTGCATTTATTAGGAGATACGCGCGTCCTGTTTCTGCGTATTTAACGCTCGCACGTACAAATAAATTAGACGGTTAAATAGCCCGTGATTGTATGCGCGCGGGGAGGGCGATTAATCTTCCCAGGAATTTTTCACGCGGTACGAAATATTTTTTTTTTTCAACTTAAATTGCTTTTGGGAATTTACTATTCTTAACTTTTTTTAAGTAGCCGTTAATTATTAATTTATAATTGAAAATGAGGAATTTTTGTGGCTTTACTTTTTTGAGCTTTTCGGGAACCTGTTTCTTACCTTTTATTTCATTAAGTATACGAGTAGACATTAAAAATGATTATGAAAATGATTTAGTCGCTTTTCGTTTTAAAATCTTAATATTATTCATTAAATATAATAAGATAAGAGGTTAAGAAATGGAAAAAGTAATTTACTCCAAAACAAAAATAACTCACTCAACAATTATCGTTTTCATAAAGATTTTTCGACCGATACGATTCGAGCCAACGGTGTAAAAAAGCTCGGCAACTTCATCCCGTGAATGATGGACTGTTTTCATATAAATGGACGTTTATCACTCGGTTACGGTGCGCAAATCGACCTCCTCCCCGTTCGAAAATAAGAAATTTCGCCGGTAATTCGAGACATTGGCGTGCGCGCGACGCGCATACAAAATCGCGTCGCGATAAGAGCGGAGCGAGGTCGCGCGCCCGATCGATCTCCCCGTTCAATTAACGCAAAATTTATCAGCTAATTACGGGCGTTGATTAATCGGCCGGCGCGTCGGGCGGAAAACGGCGCGATCGCGTGCGCTAAATACTCGCCGGCGATGATCGACTCGTATAGGGGCTCCGCTCGCCTCATCGACACTTAGTATGCTAATTTCGCCGGCGTAACGACAAAGGATTTTCGATTGGACTTTTTTCTCCGCTCGTCACCGCGGGTCTTGCGCAATGTTATTTTGATTAACGGCGTTGGACTTTGAAGGTGCATCCAAGAATTTTAATGACCATCGTCTCCGATTGAATCGAGAAAAATCACTGACGATGTTATCCGCGCATAATTTCTCCCCGGCTCAAACGAATGAACGCGATTACTCAGGGAGTATATAAAAAAAGAAACGCGTATAACGATTCATAAGCGCTCAGCGCCGATGAAAAATGTGTAAGAGCGAGCCGGGCATTCAGATATAGCTTACATCCGGCCCGGCGCTCGCTCTTCACCGAAAATTGATAAAGGGGTCAATTAAGCCGTCACGGCGGGACCCCCCTTCTTCCTCTCTCTCTCTCTTTGGTACCTTCGAAATTTCCCGCGGTGAATCGGTCCTCGAGCACAAGCGGCCGTCGAATTCCTGCCGCGGCGTCATAAATAATAACCAGCTCGCGCGCGCGGGAAAAATCACTTTTGGAAAGCGCGCGCGCCGGCGATCGGCTATTAATATTCATAAACGGGCGGGTGCCTCACATTTTTCAAGCGGCCCCGACGCCGGGATCCCGTTAAGTGCGGCGCGCCGTAATTGCGCCGCGCGGGGGGAAGGGGGAGGTGCGTTCTGCGCGAGCGATTCGGTGTCCTCGAGCGAGGTGTTAAGTAGTCGCGGTTCGATATTTCAAGGGGTTGGTTGCAGCGGCCTCTCGAGCGCTCGGAACGAGGGTAATGGCGCATTTTGCCGATTCTTTTTCGTGAGTGATTGTTTCGTTTGCTTGGAGACACTTTGCTTCATTCATATTTTTTATGGTTGAGGTGCCAATACCGTTGTAGTTCGATTCAGGGATAAAACTACTTCAGACTTTTGAGCGTCAAATTATTTGGTTGGTGATGAAGGCTTAGTTTAAAAATAATTAATTTTGAAATACGAGTATAGTATTTTGTGAATATAAGTTATTCGTTTTTCAACATTTATGGTGCTTATTATTAATCAAGATATTTTTATAAAAACTGAAATGAGTATTTAGAAAAAGAACCATTAAAAATTGATAATTACAAAATCATTCATTTATGTAAATTTTAAACTATTGCGCGACAAACTAATCATCACGGCATAACTGCATAAAAAAGTCAATCATCGAGTTCTTTTACGCACACGTAAAAAATTATTACTAACTTATTTCCAAGCGATATCATTAAATAAAAATTTCATCTCAGCTAACCCCAGCAAGAAAAAGGGAGGCGACAAAACAAAGGGTTCCACGCAGCATCCCGCGCTCAAAGCGCACCGCCAAAAAGCGCCGTGGAGGCGTGAACCCGCGGAAATTCGCGAAATGAGCCCCGCCGCTTTATGGGCCGTTAAAAGCAAGCCCCGAGAGAGGAAGACAGCACGAGATTCCCGTGGGATAGGCCGTCCCTCTCAATCGGTCACGGCGTAAGAGACCTAATCTCGCGCCCCCGTGCCGCGTCGCTCACCTCGCTCCACCCTTGCTCGTCCTTTTTTACTCTCGCGCCCAGGAGAAAGAGCTAAAGGGAGAAAAAAAGGATGAGACGGCCGCTAGCCGAGTCACAAGTAGGTCGATAAATTAGCATTCTTAATGACGCGCTAATTACGCGCGAACCGTCCCCGTTAATTGCATGATTTATGTCGCCGGCCGATAGCTCGGCCGTAGGCGCGCGTTTACGTAAACTTCATTTCATTGTTTATGCGACGACGTTGGATAACTACTGTGCGCCTCTTTTTTGCGAAGCCCCGCATGAAAAACGGCGGGAAGAAAGATTTAATCGGAAACGAACAAAACGGTACCCTTGTCTTGCATAATTCTTGCACACTGCACCTGACTGCATCAATATTTACTTAACAAAAAAAAAAAAAAAAAAAAAAAAAAAAAAAAAAAAATCAAAAGATCAAAAAACTAAATAAACCGTCCGTCGATTTCTCGCCTCGTTAAAACTCGCTTGATGCGATCGGAATAAAAAGTCATCCCGCCGCCTCGTCGATTAGATTCCGCGCGCGTCTAAGGCTCTCGTCCGCGATAGCGAAAACACGTGGGTGCCGCGGTCGGAGACGATAAGCGCGCGCGGCTCGCGCATGCGCCGCCGGCGGCGTGATTTTTTTATTCCTTATCTCGGAGGCATCATCCGGTCTCGGGGGCTTCCTACCTGCCGCGTGCGCGCAGTGCGATGCAAGATTTTTGGAAGGACGCGCCGCGCGAGACACGCGATCGGCCGCGGGATGAGGAAAACTCGCTGCCCCTTGATTTACTGGTGAGTGCGTTTTCGCCGTTCCTTTTGTATTCCTCTTTTTTTTTGCCTGACCCCCGTCCGGGGCTAGCTGACGCCTCGTCGCGGAATAATCGGCCCGGGGCCGTAAATCACCGGGCCCGGGATAATTGCGAGGCGTACGCGCGAGCGATTGTTTCGCGTGATTCATGCGCGGCCAGTTAATAAATTGGCGCGGGGAGAGGGAAGCAAGTAGCCGAAAAAACGCGAGCAGTTCGTAACGAGCTGTCGTTCGGGGCACAATAGGCGCGACGAGATTGTTAGAGGACGCGATTCTCGAGATGCTGTCTTTGTTATGCATACAATTAATGCGCATTTATTTTTTTTCATCTATTTTTTGTAATTTTATTCTAAAATTAAAAATCTTTCATTGTTTTAAGTATTTATTTTAAGCTATACGTTTCTCTCGTTATTAATACTTTAAAATATTATTATTTTAATTAATTATTTAAATTAACTATAAAGCAGAAATTTCTTTATTTCTTATAAAGCTAGCAAGTCTAAAGATATTCCCGTTTTATTGAAAGACGTTTTGCATTTATTTTCGGAATGGAAATTATCTAATATGCGGTTTAAGCTACACAAAACCAGTTTCTCCGGTAGTTTTCGACTGGGATGCTCATCTAAATTCGGCACGGCCGAGATAACCAGCAGCTTAACGATAAACGAAAAAAATTCCGCATTTACATAATAGGCTCAATAAAACCTAGTGAAATAAAAGATCCGACAAAAGCCAAAATCGGATTATCAAATTCAAGCATGAATCACCGTGCAAACGAATGTCGCGCATACCACCGGCGAATTGAAACCCATCGGAGAATTAATAAAGCAGCGGCCGATCGAACGACTGTACCTTGTAAGTACGTTGTTTAATCGTCGTGGACCGCGCGTGCCTGCGAGTCGCTCGCGTCGCCGAGGTCCTTTTGCCTTTTCGCCGGGCATATTTATCGTCGGCGTGATTTATGGAATATTAAGCGACGACACTCGGCGCGCGCGTCCTTAACGAGTGAATAGGAGCCGTCCCTTCGCGCGCTCACAAAAGCATCGCGACGGGAGTATAAGGAATTGAATCGCCTCGCGCTCCTAATGAAAGAATAGCCGCCCGAGAGCGAGCGGTGATTGATCGCGCGCGACGAGAGCGCAGCGGTGTTTTTTTTTCCTCGATGCACACGGTTTTTCTGCGCGAACGCGGAATGAGACGAGTCAGTTCGCGAACATTTGCATGTTTACACGGGACCGCGGTCCTGTTGTTCCTGCGATGATGTATGGCTTTACGTGAGATTGAGGATGACCTACTGCTTTTTCACCGGAATTGACATGAAAAAGCGTGGGTTTTCTTGAGTAGTACAGTAGTTACTAATGGATGTACAATTGTTTTAAGTTAAGAATTGAAGAATCGTTTCCTTCTTTATTATTAGAAATGTGGAGAAAATTTATTTTATTCAAACGCAAATTTATGTTGTTGCTTTTTTCTACTTGCTTGAGTGAATATTTATATTTTTTGAAAAATGACATTTTGTAACCAGAAAAACTTTTTCTTTAAATAATATTTTAAGAATTCTAAGTTATCTTATTAAGCTTCTAAAGTTGAATAAGTGAAATTTCACTTAAATAAATGAAATTTCACTTATTCAACTTTAGAGGGAATATTTTACTTTTTAATGCTGATTTTCATAAATATCCAATTGTATAAAAAGTTTCAAACGCTCACAAAGAATTGCAATATTAATCCGGAAAAGAAAGATTTATAATATTACTCGCAATTTTAGAGATTTTTCAATTATTTCAGCTTTTTTATCCAACTACCTATTAACATATAAAAAATCGATCAGTAAGAAATGACGTCCATTAATCACGCGATTGCCTCAATAACTACAGGATTCGCGCCATAAAAGCTTATATAGAGTGCACTCGTGCGATTTCGCGACTTTCTTCGCGCGCCCCCCGCACTCGCCTTACCGCCCAAGAGCCTTTCTCCGGCGGGTGTACAACCGCACACCGCCCGCCCTCTAATTATCCGCGAGCCGCAGCGCTTGGGAGTCGACTTCTAAAAAGTCGGCCCCGTAAAAAACAATTGACGAAAATTGCGCGCCCGTCGCAAATTGTAGGTGCTCGCGAAATTTCGCCTCCCCTCCCCCCTGGCCCCCTCGCCCACCCCGAGGGCATCGATTACGCGCGGCTCCGATCGATTTATTAAACCTTATCGACCCTTTTCGTTCGCGCCTCTTTTTTACGTTCGCGTAAGTGAAACATACAAGCCCGAGAAGAAAATTTCGAAAGTCAAATCCGCGGCTCGGTAAGTCGCGGCGCGAAAGGTCTTATTTATCTCAATCGTCGCGCGGCGATTAAAATGTGTAACATTGTTAAAGACGCGCGACAAGCTGTAATTAAATCTGTCAAAGGCCGGTTAATTCGAGCGGCCGGCAATCGAATTTTATTATAAAACCAGTTTGCAGCCTTCGTCGCCGCTCTTAATTTATCAACTTTGTCCGGGGTATCATTAAACAATTATCACGCGATACCCGGCGTACTTAAAAAAAAAGGGACATTGCGACGTACCTCGCCTCGGGGCACCATAATAGACCTACATTCGCGATTCGCGGCCTTCGCTCGGGCTACGCCCATCGCGCCCCTCCACCCTGCCCGCGATCTCCTCGCTGGAAAAATGGGTGGTCCGCCCCGGAGGAGAAAAATTTCAATTTCAAATCTCGCCTTTTATTTCGAAGCGCGCAGCTGCCTTCTGTTTACCATTCGCTTGTACACATTGTACGGTGCGAGCTACACAAGTGTGCCGAGCGCACTGCGGTAATTTGGATTTTTATGCCACTGTTAAGTAGCACCGCGCGAGAAAATTGACATGCACCTCGCTGGCCACCCCACATTCCAGCAGCTCTCGAGGATCCCGAAGAAAAAGCTCTCAATCGCATAGCGATCCCCAAGGTGGACCGTCAATGGACATGAAGGACGCGTCCTCGATTCGACTCGGTCCTTCTATATGCGCCCGATGTATAGGTGCCCCGCATACACCGTATATACCCTCCGCCGGTGTTCATCCTCTCGACGACACATTATTAGGAGAGAGAGCCCCGCTCTCCTGTCCCCCCGGCCCTCGCCGCTTGTATGTTTTTATTAGCGGTTTGTATTTCGAGCAGATGTTTGCCCGCGGCCGCGACACAATGCCAACTTACAAGGGCTACGCGCCGCCGGGCCATTGTTGTGCGCCCGCCGGATTGGGGTAGGCCTCGTGCCGCTTAGGTATACGTCGCCCCCCCTTTTGGGTCGCGAGAGAGCCAATTTTAAACGAATTCCGAGTCCGAGCGATTTTCACTGTCATCGGATCGTCTACGGGAGGTCCTTCTCCTCGTGCGCCTCTTCTTTATTCCGCGCGGGGCGCACGGAATATCCGGTTTTCTTCTTTCGGCGCAGAATGGAAGAAAGAGATTTCGGGGCTGTCTTTAATGAAAGTTGAAAGTGGGAGGATACGCGCGTCCCGAGGCGGAGATAAAGAGCCTTGTCGATTGCATCGATGCTTCTATTAGGGGGGAAACCGAATCTTCTTATTTTTCTCGGCCTTTTTGAATATCCATTTCCTCTTTGGGTGCAGTTACAGCGTGTATTCAAACATTTGGGTCGGAATTTAGTTGTCATTTTCAAAACAGTTACCGAACGGTTGTATAAACTTTCTTTTTTAACGCGCAACACTAAAAATGCCATCGAGTCTCGGTCACCGAATAAAAATATATTCAGCCACTCGTGCAACTCTTTAACATCTCTCCACGGTGTAAAAAAAAAGAAAGGTTTTCCTTCAAAGCCGAGTCGTAACCCGTCTCCTTAAAAGAACCGTAAATCTCGCAAACAATTACGAGAGCGGGCCCTTCAAATATCGCCGATCCGCGAAGCGCGTAAATTAAGAGGCAAAGCAGCCGGAGCTAGGCGCAATCGGGCCGCGGAGAGAGAGAAAAAAAATCGGCGCATCGCGCGCGAACCGCCAAGCTTTTTGTGTATAACGCGCGGGACATTAAGTGGTCCGCTCGTCGGCTGACCGTAAGGGATTTTTACAATGGCCGTATACCGCGGGCCGCATTGTGGTGCCCGGCACGCGTGCTTTCATGCCGCGTTACCTGTCCGCCGTCATAAAGCGTTACGCAACATCCTCCGATTCTCATTGTCCTGCGTCGTCACGAATTATGCATTCGTTTCAATTTACGACGCCGCCTATGATTTACATTCTTTTTACCGGCGGCCGCTGTGGCCTCTCTATTTGACAAAAGCTCGCTTACAGTGTCTTTATTTAACGGCGAGCGGAGAGAAAAGAGGAGAAAAAGAGCAACAGAGAGAGAGAGCCTATATTTTATACCGGGCTGGACTTTGTACGCGCTCATTTCCGTGGCAGCGCGAGCTTTAAAAATTATCCTTCGAGATATATGCGCCGCCAGTTTATCTCCCCGGCCAGGCCTGTCAGGCGCGATATTTAGTGATACATAAACGTTTGAATTATTAATTTTTCATTTTACACGAATAATCCGTGCGACTTCGAACGCGTCGCCGTATGAGAGCGACTTTGAAAAGTGCAAGGCAGTTGAGGTATAAATTCAACGTTGATAATTTACGAGCGCGTCCGGGCTGGCCTTGCGATTTGACACACTCCTATCTCCTTTTCTTTTTTTTTCCCTCGAGATTCGCGGGCGATACTGCACTCCTGAAAACCTGGAGATCGCCAGCCGGACGAAAATAAAAAAACGTCCGCGCTCGTAACGGCTCGTAAAGAGCGCGGATAGACGGAATAAGAGCCGGGGGTGGATCCTGCGGCGCGCGGGTATTTAGCGGCCCGCGGTCAGCCAGACATGATTCCTGTCGTTTGTCTCCAGTTCGTTCCGACTCGTCGAAAGCGATGCGTCGTCTCTTTCGCTCGCCATTGTCCCCACGCGCGCCTCCTTTTTTCTTTGCTGCCTTCGCGCTCGTTCCTTTTTTTTCCACGTCCAGCGCGGAGCTGAATAGACCGCTCGCCTCTTTTTTTTCGTCGCCTCCTTCCTCCCGCGATTGCTGTTTAATTTTAACTCGTGGAACACGAAAATCACCGAGGTTTTTCTCTCTCGGGCCGGATATTTTTTTTTTGTAAGCTGCAGTTTGACGTGGCTCGAGTGCACCGCTGTCCTCTCGAGGGGATTTTCTCCCGGGCGAATGAGATAAGTGAATTGTGAAGGAGCGCACAATGCGCTGGAAATGCTGGTAGCTCACATTGTCTCCGAGAAAGGTCATTGTTGCCGGCTCTCGCGGACTTGACTGACCGTTACATATTTAAGCTTTTGCGAAAAAAAAATTTGCAATTCAAATTCACCACGAGGCTGCTTATTTTTACTACACCAAACATACACCTACCGCTACGAAGTATAAATTCCGTGGGAATATACGAGTTTATAAATACATCCGAATCCCGTATACAGTTTCTTCCACGTCTACAAGAAAAGAAACAACAAAATTCGTACGTCAAACAAAGTGCCTAACTCCAAAATCTTCTGAAAAAAGAAATCGCTAAACTCGGTGTACCGTCGGGTGCGCCGGCGCGCGAACGGCACCGGTCATCGGATCGTGCACGGGCCACCGGATCGTTCCCACCGATCGATCGCCGGCGATAGGCCGCGCCGGGCAGGAAGTCGTCGCTCGCGCGCGTAGGAATAGCGCGGAGCGCGATATCGACGGGCCGCATCAGGGGTGTGACGTTTTAAACGAGCGACCAGTTGACGAGTTTACGACGACGCCGGGACAAAGGGGGAGGTTTTTCGGTCGCGCGGCCGGCACAATGCGCGCCGGGAGATCCGCCGCGATTCGGTTAATTGCGCCGGCCCCGCGGACAATGGGGTAAAATTGCGCGGCCGATCTCGATGCGCGCGCCGCGATAATCGCGACGAGTTTATCTGATTGCGCGGCTTAATGACTCGATATGAGGGCGATCTTTTTATACCCGCCGTGGGTCTAGCGCTTTAGCGGAGGAACGAGCAGTTTATCGGGTACTTAAGGGATTTTAAAATAAGCGTCGTTTTTAGAGGTGGCTCAGCAGCGAAGCCTCCAATTATAATATTGATTTATTAAATATACAGTTTAGTTGCTAATTTCTGGTTCATCGCGTTTAGTCGGATGAAGAATGTTGAATCAGGAAATTACAAAGTGTTGCTAGCTCGCGTCTGCAAACGTGTAATTTTCGGTGGCGAGCCCTGCTCGTCGAAAAATCTACGACCCAAAAAAAAAACAGGCCAAAAGCGAACGGCGAAAATCCACGGTGCGCAGGGGAGGTCGGGCGTGAACCGAGGCGCGGAGAGGACGAGCCTCGCAGGCGAAAACTCTCGACCCGGTGAAAAAAAAAGAAGAAAAGAGAGAATACGGGACGGGGAGAGCGCCGCGGGGGGGAGCCGTCCCGAAACGCCATTAATTACGTATCATTACGCATAATCGCGGGCCGTTGCGCCTCGGTCGTTGGGGTCCGCGCCGAGAGCGAAATTCGTCGCGCGAGCGGAGGATCTACACGAGCGCTCGCCTCCTGCCTCCGCGCGAGCGGCTGGTCCGCGTCTTGTGTGGCGCTTTCGACTCCTTTTCGATTAGCTGATTTTCGGGTTATAAATAACGGGACGCGATCTCTCTTTTCTCGTTTCTCGCGAGAGCCGGCTAGAGCCGCCGGTATATGCCACCTACGTGCTCGCCGGCGCGCACTGCGAATTTCGCGAGATCGCGGGCATTGTTGCGCCGCCGGCTGGCAACAATGCCACGGACTCCTGACATTGAGCGCGCCGCGCGATAAGATACCGCGAGAAGCGTACGTGCTCGCGGCTTAATGAGCGTTTCCGATGATCGAGAGGCGAGATTCTTTTTTTTTTTTTGCGCACTTTCGAGCGAAAAGTTGGAGGCGCGCGTTCGTTCGGAAATGTTCAAACGGACTGAGCGAGATTTCATTAGTTCCGACAGATGAAAAAAAAAAAGAAGGAAGGTTCGCGTCCCACTTTTGAATCGAGCATCCCTCGCATAAATATTCAGTGCCACCTAAGGAGCCATTACGAGTCTCGCGATTCAAAACTCGTAGGAAGTGGCGGGGGGAGAGAGAGAAAAAAAAGGAGAGCAGGCGAAGGAGCAGCTACTAAGGAGCCGGTTAATCGGCTAATCCTCGTAGGCGCGAAATTCGAACGGCCGGATTCCGCGGCCCTCGTTACCTCCCGCGCATACATCATCCACTCGTAAATAGAGACGTGCACGCTGGAGCACTACCGGCGCGAGATCCAGCGTAAAAAGGAGGAGGCGAAACGCTCGGTGGAGCCCGGCGAGACCGAGAGAAGGATGCAGAGCGCGAGCGAGGGAGCCGGGGAGCGAGAGAGAGTGAAAGAATGAAAAAGACGAAAGAAAAAGAGAGCGACACGAGGGCGAGCGTAGAAAGAGAGAGGGAGGCGGAGAGAGAGAAAGAAAAAGCCGGGCGAGAGCGGAGCGCGCGAGAAGGAGAGAGGTAGGATCGTAGCGCAGAGGTAACATCGTAGAGAGGCTGGGAGCCGATCCCAAAGGTAGGAGCACTTGGTCGGTAAGGCCAGTCCATCGCGGGCCCTCCTCTCGTTCGAACGGACGAGGAGCGCGCGCGCGCGAGCCCGCAGCGAACACACCGGCCGGAGAGTCTCGCGCGAGCCGCGCAGGAGTGAGCGTGTGCGCGAGTCGTGCTCCGGGTCCCCTTGCCGCGCAGTGCGTCGCCGGAGTCCGCGGTCCGCAGCAGCAGCGGAGAGCGATGAGGGCCGGCGGTGCCCGGCCGGCCGCCGAACGCCGAGCGACCGCCCGCAGGACGATAAGCGCCGATAAGGGGGGCAGCCCGTGACGGGGGAGGCTCGCTCGTTCCCTCCGGGAGGAGGATCAGCCCTTCCGGCTTCGCGCATAGGCGGAGGCGCGCGCGCGCGCGGTTTCGAGTTGCCGGGGCGGCCAGTGCCTCAGGGGGGATAAGTGCAGTGCGCCGGGGGTGTGAGAGCCTCGTGAGGACTGGCGGACTCGGCGCGCCGAGATTCACGAAAACATATGGTGCTGGTGATGTAAGAGATGCGTCGCGGTGACATCGCGGTGACCGCGATAGCCCTACTCATACTCGGGCAGATCCAGGGCCCGCGACAATCCAGGTGAGAGCGAGATTTGTGTGTTATCCTTTCCTTCCACGCGCGCGCGCTCCTTTTTTTCTCTCTCGATTTTAGGCGATTAGTGCCAATGCCGCGTGATGAAACGTCCACGCGCCCGCGCGTCGAGATTTTTTATACCTTGTAATACCTTTTTATGCGCGGATAAAAATGTTTCGACACTTGAAAATCTTGAGAATAGATGTAACTTTTCTAAAAATATCTCTTTTCGGCTGATTAGCCTTTTATGATTATGTTGAGCGAGCTTTACCAGAAAAATCCACCGACTATAACGCCTCTACGATTGATTCAACTAAAACGTAAATAAAATGTAATATTTGAGAACAAAAATCGACTGTCGCGGCAAGAGGCTCCAAAAAGCACCGCAACGCAGTGTGTACCGTGCACGCGACGACCGGTGGCGATCGGTGCGGCTCATCCCGCCTCGCGATTCCCACGCGCTCGGATATCGAGCTCGGCTCAGCGGCGCGCGAGTTTTACGAGGACGCCCGTAAACGCTCGCGCCTTTAATTGCCGGTGCCCTCCCCCCGGCCGGGAGCCGCGCGCTAATTTTCTCACGGCGCCGCGGAAGCGATTACGCGGCGGCCGGGGCCGGACGCCGCCCCGCGCGGGGGGAGGGAGAGAGACGCGCGCGACCACCTTGGACTCGATATTCGATTTCGAGGGAGAGACCGAGGGCAGTCCGAGGAAACCCGACCTGCCCCGGGGCCCCGGGACGATCCGCGACGAATCGCGCCGAGAACGTCCGTCTCTCGGGCCACCGCCGCCTCGCCTTCGCTTCTCTTTCACCTCCTCCCGTCTTTTTTTTACCTTTCGGCGAGGCTGCGTGCGCCTCTTTTCTAGTCGATCGGAAACGCCGCTGGATCGCAGGAATGCCGCGTTTTGTGCAGTTCGGATTTTTTGGGAGTTCCCTTCGGAGCCGCTCGCCGAGCGTGTAGATGCGGGGATAATGAAAGGTTCCCCAGATAAAGTGATTTAATGGAGTACGACTTTGAAATGTTGTTAATGTATGCCTTTCGATAACTGATTTGACAATTATGTATTTATGTATTTCGTGTAATTAATTTTCATTTATTTTTAATTTTTTTCTGGAACAGCTGCTTAAAGTATTTTGAATTTTAAGTGGTCAATCAATGTACGACTTATAAATTATTACTTGCAGTCATTTTTTGTTGCTTTATACAGAGATTTTATTGCAGTAATTAGAAACTTCCAACATATGTGTTGATATTAAACCCGTTGTGCAATCAAAGCATTTCATCGCGTATCATCGAAATTGTCGCTACGTGAATAGTAGGAGAATGCGTGGTAGCGTACCCAAACAAAAGCGGACGCATTGTTCGTAATATCGCTGCAAACGCAGATCTCGATAAGCAATTAAAAAATTCTCCCTTTGAAAAGAATTCGAACTCGAAACAATCCGTTTCGTTAATTACCGTCGTTACTGGTGCTCTACTCCGCATATAATTACATAGAGACGCGTTCCAAATCGCGTCGCTTTATCAAACGACGCCGATCGAACAATGAGTCCAGCGGATAGAAAAAAAAAGCGTCGCACGCTTATGCATCCCCCGTAAATTCCAAAAGCCGGATAAAAAAAAGGCAAACCACTACACTGTTCTCGCCTTGGAAGCGAGGATGGAGTAGGAAAAAAAGGGTAGAACGGAGGAGGAAGCTCGTCCGCTCTTGCGCAACAAATTACGGTAATAAGCTCGGGGGGTCCGCTCGATCATCGGCAGGAAATTAATCGGGCGGCTCGGCGCATGTTGCGCGCATTTTTGCGCGCCCGGGCCGCTTTTTGCCGGCGCGGCTCGTGTAACGTCGGGCGCGTGCCCGAGCCTCGTCACGCCTTGTCACTGTCGATTCGCGAACAATTCACCGCAGCCGCGGAGAAAGCAATAACACGCCCGTCGCCCGTAGCCTGGTCAGAGCCCGAGTGCTCGTTCCACGTGGAAGTGTAAGGAGGCGGCCGCGTTACCGCCTCGCCTCATTGTTCAGGTGGATTCGAAGTGATTTCGAAGTTTTGACCGATCGAGTCCGCGCGATCGGCTGAATTAAGCGAACCACTTTGAAAAGTTCGCGCGGGAAAAATCAGTTACAAGCGGTAATTTGTCTAGACTCGCGCGCTCGTCGTTACGAATTCGCTTTTCTTCCGGTTCTCGGGACTAAATCGAGCGAGAAGTAGAAAGTACACCCGTCACAAGCTGTCGC
The DNA here is from genome assembly GCA_035586675.1 of Eurytoma californica. Taxonomy (NCBI): domain Eukaryota; kingdom Metazoa; phylum Arthropoda; class Insecta; order Hymenoptera; family Eurytomidae; genus Eurytoma; species Eurytoma californica. Next base: position 23,544,214 of record JAXIUT010000037.1, on the reverse strand, counting down.
GTCGGCGCGGAGCGACAAATTTTCCTGTATATGAAAAAAGAGCATCGCCCATTAGCTAAGATTTTATTTACAAACCATTAATTTCGTCTCATTTAAATCGACATTAATCATTGTCAAGTGGCATTACTCACTAAACTTAGTATCCAGTGGCCTATTAACCGAATTGATTAGCTCGGGCGCTGCTCACGCCCCGTCGCCGCGGCTCACCGAGGAAATTAATCGGATTTTTGCCACGGGCGCAACGAGTTTTCCGCGGGAATTTCGCGCGCCTTGTAAATCGACGCCCCGCGCGCAGCCGAAAAAAAAACCGCCACCCGCCCGGCCATCGTCGCGCCGACGCGTAATCAGCCTCGACGCTCGCGCAGATCGCCCCCACCCGCCATCCCTCGCTTGATTTATCGATCGATCGAAATCGATACGGCGTCTAGGCGCCGCCCGACTCGTTTCGCCACCTTTTTTTTCGCCTGCTTCGCGCTCGGCTCGCTCGCCGCGGGGGAACGAGGAAAAAAAGACCGGGCGCGAATAAATTTTCGCGGGTCCGGTAGCGCTGCACTCCGCAAATCATCGCGCGACTCGTTTCGCGATATCGCCGTGTCGACGCGTCCGCTTAAACGGCCTCGAAAATTATACGAGCGCGTTTTGCACCCGCGGCGTGGAGGGGCTCGTAAATCCGCCCGACGCTAATTAAATTGAGCGATTTTTATCCAATTTCGCCGGGGGAACCTGGGTATGTTTATTCGAACGGGGAATTTGAGGCGAGTAGAGCGGAAAAATCCGAGCTATCAAATTAACATTAATCAAAATACTTTCGATTTTGCACGCTGCACGAGAGATTTATTAAATCGGTGTTTTGTTGCTCGCCAAAGTTATTACGGGCACGATGGGCTTACAAGATGTAATATATCGCCCCCGGTGTCTTTCGCGCTCCGACGTATAATTAATTTTGGAGTAAAAGCAAATCTCGAAAAACTCGGAAAAACCAATATCAATATAATCACGAACATTACAGCAACAATTATTCTCCTAACAAAAGAAAAGTAATAAACGACGTATACATCCATTACTGCAAAAGAAGCAAGCACAATGATCGTACATTAAATCCCGATCAATTCAATTCCACCGATCGCTTTTCCCGAGCAGTACCGAGGGTTCAGCCGGAGAAAAAGGCAAATAATGCCTATACACGCGTTGTAGCCGCGGCGGTGCTAAATAAGCCGTGGCCTCCCGCGGCGCGGCCCTTCGCGTCTTCATCGGGGCAGCCCGGTAGCCCGGCGCGCGCGCGCATCCATTACTGCCGAGCGGGGCCCGGCGCGCACATACGTCATTGGCCGCGCGCGCCCGAGTCCCCCGCTATAATTGCGCCCGGGGCATCGAGTAATGAGCCCGATTACAATGATAATTTAAGGGATCCGCCGCGGGACAGGGTATGGGATACGCGGTACGGCGCACTTTTTGCCGCGACGTCTTTTTAGCCGGATGATGCATCGGCCCGCGCCTACTTTATGGTTATTGACCAAGGGCCTGTTATTGAATCTTTTCTCGAATCGAGACCCGCCGTTTTTACGACGACCGGCTTACACGACGCTTCGATTGTTTCTCGTTAAACGTAAATTGAATTTTTTTTTCCACCCGGGGTGTATAAGTACCGGCTGCTTTCCGCTCGGAAGCGGCGATTAATAAATTACGCAGAAGCAATTGAAGAAACCGTCCGGCGCGACAACCCGCTTAATTTTACGCCGCGGTGTAAATCACGGCGCGCGTCGACGCGGTGCAGAAAATGGCGAGACACTTAGCGAACGAGGGGGGCAAAAGAGACACGGGTGTATCAAACAATGGCCTGGCAATTTGCGCGAGCGATGCGCGCTTCTTCGCGGAAAAGCCGAGTGGCTTCGCTTTACCGCATCGGCTACCGGACGGTCGCGACGGAGGGAGCTTCTCCGGTCGACGCGAACCGGGAAAACGCGTTTGCCGGGCGATTTAGTGGACGGTCGCTATCCCGTAATCTGGCTGGCTAACCCGGTCACATAAAGCTGGACGACACCTTTGTTCCAGGAAAGCTTCGAGGCGCCTTTTATTTTTGATGTTCGTGAGCCGCGACGGTAGTGGCGCGATGGCACGCGATGGAACGAGACGTTTATGGCTTCATCTTTCCGGGATACGGCCTGAATGGGAATTTAGAATTAACGCGCGAGTGAGTGACGAGCGGTTCTCTACTAAAAGTTACGTACGATCGTTTTTTATCGAGATTTCGACAAATACAAGTTATATCTTACAAAACAATGTCATTTTTAAATTAAAGAAACAAATTTTATGAATGGATTTTTTTTAAACGAGATTTCGACAAATACAAGTTATATCTTACGAAACAATGTAATTTTTAAATTAAAGAAATAAATTTTGTGAATGGTTTTTTTTAAACGAGATACCTTGATACGATCTTTCAGTTTAATGAAGTAAAAATAGATTCTACTCGGGATAAAAATTTTAAAGAAAAAACACGATTTGCACAGTGCATTAGTTTAGCAAGCTACCCAGCTTGACTTGACTCATTCTTCAACATCAGCGATTCAGGCAGAACGTCGAAAAATGGCATTCCTGCAATCGGCATAAGTAGCGCGATCGGGGCGGCTCCGTTCCCCGGGGACCACCAAAAAATTCGGCATCGCGACGACGTAAGAAACGAGGGAGAAAGCGCGCGTGGCATCGATGATGTATCGCGGGCCCCCGGCGGAATCGAGGCGCGGGACTCGCGGAGATAGGAATCGGCGATCGGACGCGCATTGTGGGAACGTCGTTGCGCCCGGGTCTTGCATATACACGTGTGTACGCGCGGGGGATCGAAAGAAACGGAGGGGGCGCGCTCGCGAGGGGAAGGCAAGATTCGGCGAAAATCCAATTAAAATGAACCCGCCGAGGGAGGTGGGAGACAAAGGAGGCGCGGATCGGACCGCGGAAAAAACGTCCCGGTCGACGAGTCGCGGGCTTAACAAAGCGCCATTAAAGTCAGCCGGGCGATTCGGGCGGGCCCGACCAGTCTGACGCGCGCGTGACGAGCCGCGAAAAATGCCCCGGGCCATTTTTTACCCGGGCCCCGATTCCCTCCGGGGCCCCAGAGACAAAAGGAACGGGCGCCTCTCGTTACCTCGGGGATATAGACGAGCGGCCGCCGACGCGTTTTCGCTCATGTTTATTATCTCCCGCTCGGGCTGCCGACGGTTCCCTCTCGGGAGATTCGATTTTGCGAGGGATACTCGTGCATTTGGGTTTTGCGAGATAATGCTGAAAATTTAAGTTCGAAAGGACGTTGGATTTTGTACATTAGCTCTTGCGTATGTTACGCAATGTGTTATGATTTATTTTGATATTTCGGAGAAATAAGTGCAACAGGTTCGGATCAGGTTTATATTTAGTACCAAGTTTCATTGATTTATTCAAGAACAATGCTCTTTAAATATCATGTTGCTTGACGTTATTAGGCATTTTTTAAGCTAATACTCATATTTAGAAAACATTACTGCACAGAATAGAATTTCTCTTGAGAAATTAAGTTGTATCGACAACCCATTTGCATATTATCAAACCCATTAAACATGAAGTCTCATTTTACTTATTCGTTTGAACCACACACGTTCAATTACGTAAGTGCCATTTTCAATTCCATGCCTTCTTAAACCGATGTAAGTAGATAAAACTTTTTTTCATCATAAATTACGAAAAAGAGAAGTTTACCACTGTAAGTGACTTTCGCAATTCTCCCCTTGTACCAAGCTTACCTCGGGAAACCCCCTTCGAACTTCATCCCCCCGTTCATCGCGATCGGCCGTACACCTTATTAATGCTTCCGCGGGAGCGCAGTGCCTCGTAAAAAAGCGCCTCGGTAACGCGAGCCGGAGGCCAGCGCCGCCGGAATATGGATGGACTCTCTCCCCGACTCGGGTTTCGTCGTCCCGTAAGCGAGCGGCGCGATTCCCGCGGCGGCGCTCCTGCCTTTTCGAATTTATGCCGTCTATTAAGGACGCGTATCGGCGGCACCTCCGCTTGACGATTCTATCGCGCCGAGGGACGCCGCGTAAATCACGCTTTATTGTTCGCCGAGCGACGCGGCCGAGCGCCGTTGATTGGGGAAAAATACGAGCGGCCTCCTCATCCGGAGCCTGACGCCTTTATTCTCCGACGTTGATTCTCAAATTGGGAGGCTGCGCGCGTACCTGTCGGCGCAGGCTTTTCAGCTGTCTCAATTTATTGAATTCGATAAGCGCGTGTACGTACAAACGACTTCTAGTTGGTTAATTAATGCCGATTTTTCGAGCGATTTTCGGTCGAGATAAACGCTTAATTGACTCGTTTAGCCGCGGTTTATCGCTCGATTTCGTGCACTTAGCGCGGCGCTAATTTTGCCGTGGCCGGTGGCACATGCTTCGGGAGCGCGCCTGAAATTTTTCCGGGAGCAGAAAATTTTTGCTCGTCCGCTCGCCACCGTTACGCTAATTTACTGCAAATTGAAGAATTTATCATCCCTTTGCGGCGCGATAATGACTTCATGTATCCGGTGCGCGCGCTTTTAAACTCGCTAATTTTATTCAGCGCCAACAACGCCGCGCATTTACACCAATTATTATCGTCCCTGCGCCGAATAAAAAGTCGAACGCCGCTCGCCCCGGTAATCACCATAATTTTCCGTTTTAATATAATTATCGGCCGGCCGATGACCAGGCGGCGCGGCGATGCGCGAGCCGCCAGCGGCTCTAAATTTAATTAGTTTTAATTCCGCCGACGCAAGACTGACAAGCCGATTATTATCGGGGATTTCGCAATGCCCGTAACCGGCGCCATTAGTATTACGCTTATTACGCGCATTTATTATGCACGGCCGCGGCCATTTATCAGCCGGCATTTGCATTTCCTTCTTTTCTCACGTATGTAAATAATGCGCTTGGGCGTCGGCACAATTTATTAAGTTTTCTCGGGATCGCGCGTAATGTTATTAAATTATAATTGGAAAATATATCTGTTGTTCGCTCTCTTTTACGCGCCGCAACTCCTTTGCTACATGCGAATTCGCTTATCAGTCGCGTTGAAATTATTATTGCAATAATTACCATTTTTTCGTTTGTTAAATGAGTTTAGTTGTAAAAAATCATTTATCCAACGCAGTTGGCATAAATCTCTCGAATTTTCTCAAGCACCTCGCTCTCACTTCTCACGATCGATCGTCCTTAAAAATTCAGCCCCACAGCCTCTCGTTTACAAGAAAAATCCTGAATGTTTTGATACATAGTATGCAAAGCTCTAATTAGCGTCGTGGGGCACCGCAGGAAACAATTAATCCGCCGTGACGAAGAAAGGAAAGGAAACCTGCCAAAAATCCCGATGATGAGTTAGGCCTTGACCTCGCGCATAAATCACGGTCCCTCGCCGAGGGGTATAGCCGCTGGCCCCGCACAATACACACCGGCAGTCACACCCGACGCGGAAAAAAGGTGGCCCTTCTCGGCCGAAGAAAGGCCGCGGCGGTAGCTTTCTCACCGAGCGGCTCTTTCTCTCTCTCTCTCCGTGTCTTCCTGCCCCCTTACCCCGCCGAGCACATAATTAGCCGTTGCGCCCGTTGCGCTTTGGCACTTGACGGGGTAGACGCCGGTCAATAATTCTTGAGGCGCCAGCCTCCGGAGTTTTCGCCACCTACGCTTTCGCCCCGGGGCCCCGGATCAGATGCCGAAGATAGCGCGAGGCCCCGTCGGGCTGCCTAAAAGCCTCTGCGTGTCGGCATGAAAACAATAACTCAGCGCTCGTTACGACTGCGTCCTCCGTTGTCCGAGGAGAAAAGTCGAGGGACGCGCCGACGTGAATGGCTGGATTTCGTCGGGGCCTCTCCCCATTCACGATAGTCTTCTTGTCTCGGACGGGCGTGTATAACGCGCCGCGGTACCCGCGGACGGACACTACCTACGGAGGCTCGGCTGCTTGTCAGGGCGAACCCCAGCGCCGTGTTCTACCAGGCTTTTCACGAAATTCTCGCTCGTGCGGCTGATAAGGAGGCTGTTCGACTATCCGCTCGTCTTTTCTTCCTCTTATCGAGAAAGTAACGAGGCATTTGTTGGCTTTTCGGAGATTTTTCTTTATGTTGTTTCGTTGCTCGGGATATCCAAAGATCCGTTGAATTTACGACAGCAGAATAAATATTACGAGAATAAATGTTTTATTCAAGAACGATTTTTTAACACATTTTCTGAAAAAAAAACGCAGGCTTGCATTAAATTTTTTTTCTTTGATTCATTTCCACATACACAACGTGGAATTTAAATTATTATTGTCGAATTTTGCAAACAACGTGTTAAAAATGTACCTGTACGTAAGGTGATCTCGCATTCATCTCGCTTCGCTCAGGCGACAAGCTCGATCATTTGCTTTACGCGCTACACTGAAAAAAGACAGTTTTATTAAAAATTGCAAAATATTTGCAAAGGAAATTGTAGGCCCGTTGATTGTCATTCACGTCGCATAAATCGCTAACGTAAATGATTGCATTTATCGATAAGCCACTACGAAAACACTGCACAAATTGCTTTATTTGCTCTACTCGAAAATACAACGAACCGCCTCAATTTTCAAAAGCAAATAGTCGCGCCTCCAAAGACACTTACACCTAAGTGCGTGGGAGTGAAAGTCTCCCCCCCGGCACCTCGCAATTTTCGCGGCGCGTCGAAGTGGGCTGCTTGCGCCGCCTCGGGTGTGCGCGCTGCGCCCAAGAAGTAGGTGGACGGCTTCGAGCATCCGAGGAGGGATTGAGTTTTGACTTTCTAAAAGGAGATCGACGTACTTTGCGAGTATCGCTATCGCGTCGGGGTAAAAATCACTCGGCGAGCATTGGAAAACTCGTTTCCAGACGGAGTCGCCGCGAACGGTGTGGGTATCGCACCGCAGATGCAGATCTGTTTTCTTCCCGAGGATTAGCTGTTTTTTCACCAATTCTCTTTTTATTTTGTGCATTTTGCGTTTTACTTTGGATTTAGTAAGATTGTTAATACGAGAATGACGCCACCTTGAATTATCATAAAATTTATGGTAAAGTCAAATAGGAGAGTCGAATAAAAAAAAAACAAGGAAAGTGTACATGTTTTAAAAGGAGATCGATAACTTTACAATTTGCAATAAACACTGGTCAGTAAAAGCCGAAATTGGCTTTTAATATCAGTCGCCGTACAGTTCTACGCGTGTCAAATGCGTATTCGTGTATAAAAGGGGCCGCACTTAAAAGTTATTTTGAAATCTGAAAGCCTGCAGCGTCCGAGTCATCGGATCTACACAACGGCCGATAAAATTCTCGTAAAAACGAAATCGGGCGCTTCGAGCGCGAGAAAAAAAATTTTGTATTTCCGTAGCATCGATACGCATACGAGCTCTTCCAATAGTCCTAGTCATCAACCACGGTGAAACTTACTGGGAACAAGTCAGTAAAAAATTATGATCATTTCTCGGCCGCATTAGAACGTCTCATATTAAGTCGGTGAAAAATAAAATTTTATATTGTCGAGGCGCCAACGAATGTTTTGACGACGCGATTGAGACATATAACAGAAAATCAGCATAAATTTTCATTCGTAAAAAGGATTAACAAGTCTGCTTCGACATAAAATTTGTCAAATTTCGAAAAAATAATAGAAAACGATATCCCTCATCGTTCCTTTTTCTAAAAACGCTGACTGCACGACCCGGGTGCCCAGTGCCGCTGATTTCGGTGGTCGTAAAAATGCGCCGAAGAAAAAAGGAGGCCGAGCTGTAATAGCAAATTCTTTCGCGCTATCTAAATCTCCGCACCTCCCGTGAGCTATCTTCTCTCCTGCCTATGAAATTTATAATGCACCAGCGAGACAGCTACAAGCGCGAGCAGTGTTTCTCGACTCCCGAACCGCGAGGACGAGAAGAGAAGGAGATCCCGAATCCCCACCGCCGGCTTCGGCTTCTTTTCCGTCGCGAATTTTGCGCCACCCGAAAATTAATAAACGAAGTGGGTGCACCTCCGAGGCACAGCTCGCGGGCGAGGGCGGGAGGAGACAAATGCAATAAATATGTGCGGCGTTCGCAACAATGGGAGCGCAGATAGCCGGGCGAGATAAGCGAATGCCGGCGGTGAGGCAAGCGAGAGCGAGCCCCTGAGTCACGTCAAAGTTCCCACATTAAACTGCATTTTCAGTCGCGGTGCACATCCCTGAGCCCGCGGGTCGCGATGCATTCATATAGATTTAAAAGCGCTGCCGTATCTCGGCCGATCGCACGTCCGAAATGTCAGGCGCGTGACTGCGCGCTCGCTCGGGGCTTACCACTTTCCTGCTCTATGAATATTCGTTTTCAAGCCTCGCGACGTGCCGTTTTTTTTTCGTACTTGGAGCGGGTCAGATTGCTTATTTATTTTGTTGACTAAAGGAAAAAATTAGACGATGTCCGAAATGTTGTACCGAAAGGGCTGAAAGTACTTTGCGAAGGTAAAAAAGATTCGTGGACAAAATAAACTGTAATCTCGTGGAAATTTAAAGGCATAGCTTGCCTTCATTTGAAATGATTAAAATATATCTATATAATGCAAAAAAGAACCGAAAAATAAAGATGACGTTTGGTTGCACTTGTAGAGAAATATGGAACACTTTTGACGTTAAATACTTGTATTCAAGTTAATTGCACTCTTATTCATCTTCATAGAAAGTGAAAAATCTTGAATTAAAAATGCGGGTCTAAAGGGCTGGAGGTCAAGTGTTATCACGTGAAAAAAGGATCAAGAAGAAAAGTGAAGAGAGCAACGGCGGGGACCATCCTCATCCCACAAGAAAAAGAGAAGGCGACGACGCGGAGCTCGCGTGGAGAAAGAGAGAAACGCCACCGCAAAATTCAGCGAGTTTAACGAGCTGATCCCTATCGGGCCGCTGGGGTCGCATATGAGTCATTTCTGAAGGAGCTGCGGTCGAGGGGGTAATGACGAGAGCGAGAAGCCCCGGAGATTATCTCGCGACGCCTCGCGACTTCTTCGCGCGCCTCACCATCGCCCGTCCAAATTCCCGGTATATCCTGGGTGATTCCCGCCCGAGGAATCTCGATGACGGCGCGGGAATCGCTCCTCTGCGCCGATCGCGCAAGCCTCTCCCGCAATTAAGCACCTGGAAGTCGTTGCCGAGAAAAAAAAGTCATCGCTGAATTGTAAATTATCCAGCACCGGATGTGCCTTACGACTTACGCCTGGTTTCGTTGGGAATCTGACCAAAGATGAGTCAAATTCGCGAGGGTTCGATACGTACAATGCTCGAGAAAAAGGAGGCCGAGTGTGCACCTCGATCGCGGACTTTCCCGCAGAGTGCGCGCCGATTTACGGGCATATGTGCACGCGCGCTTATACGGGCGAAGACGCGGGACCACCGCGAATTTATATGCGAGCGCCCTAGCTGTCGTCCTCTCGCGCGGTAACTGCGCCTCGTAACGTAATACGAGTCCTCCTCCTTCTCCCGCTTGGCGTATGTAAGCGCGTCCCTTTAAAATGGTATTTGGTGTAGTCTCTTTCTTTAAGCTCGGTGCGTCAGGATTTATGGGCCGAGGGCGACTGTACAGGGCGACTTTGGCTGAGTTCGCGATTTTTTCTTTTACGGACATCGGAGAAGTTTGACTTCGGTTCCTTCGGAAAAATCTGCAGGACAGTCAGAGAAATGTTTAAGTAACGCGTAACACTTTTAACAAACTTTATAATCTACACCGTCATAAACAAATTTTATTTCTATATCATATCTTTCGGAAGAGTCGGTCGCGGCGAAATTCAACCTCGATACGAAGAATTTAATATTCGTTTTACACTACCAATAAATCCGACATCCTTTGGTACTCGGCGTTTCCGCCCTGCTGTCGAAATAAAAGAAAAAGCGCGATACAAGCCATTATGTCATTGCCGCTAAGCGGCCGTATCGCGCTCCCGGGAAGCCCGAGATTGAGCAATTTTTACAACGAGAAGGCATATATAAATACGGTTAACCGCTCGTAAATCGCGGCCGTCGTTAAAAGCCGCGAGTCCCCGTCGTAAAGAAAAATACGGCTCGCGACCATCGCGTATTTTCGCAACTGGCCGTAAAAGCGCGCGCGCGCCGAAAGAAAGTGGAAAAACGGCCGCGCGTGACCCGAATGCGCGCGCTCGTGAAAAGCGCGAGTGGGTCAGCAGAAGCGACCGGATCCTCGCCGGCTACCGTGTAGACACCTGCGCCTCCCACGCGCTCGCGACCTCGCGGACACACCGACGACGCGGGAGTCGTAAACCCGCTTCGGCATCGCGCGAGGCGATACTCGATGGACACTGTAAATTCGCCGACGGCTTCCTTTCAGTATCATACGGCTGTCGCCACTTCGCGTGGTAATGATAGATACAGCCATAATCCAGCTTTAGAATATACGTACATACGTCTGCGATGGTTAGTTCGTTAAACAATTTCAGTGCGTGAATGATTTGATGACTTTGAAAAGCTTCTTGAGGCGGTTGAGGAGACTTTACCGACGCTCGCGTGGACGTTTAAATCCTCGCGAGGATCTTTGGCCGGCCGCGCGCAATAGTCCCGCGTCCAATCTTAATAAATATCGGGCGCGCTTTCCGCGCAATATTCAATCTGTCGTCGCGCGAATGGACGAGCCGCCGGGCGTGATGCACGGCTTGTACATCATAACCCGGCGAGACCGTCCGGAGCCGCGTGAGAATGCCGGGGAGAAATATCCCGGGGCTGCTTTCGGACGATCTCCGAAGATGCACGAGACCGGCTGCGCGTGAAAAAATGCGCGACCGGCTAACTCGAGTGTGAGATACTCGCGAATTTTTTACTCAAAAGTGAGTGGCATCGGTTTGCTTCGAGAAATTCCAGGATGATTGGCTTGAATTACTTTCAATTTAACCGAACACGTTTTTCATAAGTAATCGACGAAGAGATCAGTATGTTTTAAAGGATTAATAGCGCAATTTTGAAAAAGATTTTGAAAAAAATTTAACGGAAAGTGAATTTAAAAATATTGAACTTCTTTTGGAACTTCAGTTCCCACGAGCGCACTATCCCCGTCAATAATACGATCGCCGACAGATTAACCCCGTCCGTTTTCCCAAGGATGAACCTCCTCCCGAGAAGAATCGCTTCCCCGCGATAAGGGAAACACGGTCGGGCTCGTCGGCATTAATTGAATTATTTAGTCCGATAAAGGACAGCCGCGAGCGCGTATGAATAAATTATATTCAGCCGAGCCATAAACGCGCCGATAAGGCACTCCCCGCAAAAATTCGCCTAAAAATTCCCTGGCGCACCGCGTCTCCCTCAGGACCATAAAAATAAATCAGCTTATCGGCAGTCGCCAATATATACCTTATATACCCTTCCTCCCCACAAGGCCCCCCACCCTCTCCTTTACTCTTCTCTCGGACCAAAGATCGATGATCTTCGGCGAATGCGTGTACGTACGTATGTACCGGGCGCATAATGCCCTGCTATAAGGCCTATCGAAATCTCCACCGCGAGGATTTATCGCTTTCGCACGCGAGAGAACCTCGCAGGCCGCCCCTCTGAGCACCGATAATCGTACCCCGCGCGAAATCGAGCAAAGAGATCGTGTATGCCTTGTACAATCTTTTGATTTTCAAAGTCGCCAATCTATATGGGAATGAAAATTTTTGTTTTTTGTTTATTTATTTTTCCCTTGCATAGAAACGTGAATTCTATTATCTTAAAAATCTACCTATAAATTACGATTTTCGCATATAATAGAAAAAAGTACGATAATTAAAATAAATGTAAGACTCTAAAGATCAATAGTTTTGAAACTAAATGGAAAAATGTCTAGACTATAAAATATTTCATTACTTTTATAAACGCGCGTGATTTATAATAAACCTAAGCAACCCCATGTTCTTGACCTCTTTAGCCGTCGAGCAACAAAAACCCGGAAAGATAAACATAGGATACTGCTGCACTACTAGCCGTTACGGCGCATAATGCCATCCGATCGACGCGAAAGAGCCGAAAAAAGAGCCTGGAACCCTCCCCTCCGCCGAGAAAAAGCGCGTAATAACACCGCGAGCAAACGACCGCGGGCCGAGCTCGAGCGATGGCAAGATGAAAAGCGCGCGACGCCCATAATCGATCGTCAATTGCGATTTTTTCCCGATCGCCTCTGAGGCGCAGGCGCCTCTCCACGACATAATGCCCCGCTCGGCCGTCGCGCGTATGATAATTTCGGGTCGCGAGACAAAGCCGCATTGTAAATTGAATCGAGCACCGGCGCATGCGCCGCCCATGGGGGGACGATTTCCGCGCGGAAAAAGGACCGCGGCCCTTGTAATTCCATGTTATCGCTCGCCCAGCGAGTATAACAGCCCGCGGCGGCGGCCGTCGATCGATCGATCCGCGGCGGCGGCGTCGGGCTTTGTGCCGCGCGATCTTTCTCTCTCGCCGGGTGTGATATTTTTGCGAGGCCGGCTTATCGTCGCCGATTGTTATACATCGACGCGGAGTGCGGGGATATTATTCAAACGAGAGGGAAAACAATTTATCGCGCGGCTTTTTTCGGCGCGATCGGCGCACTGTGTAATCTGCGCGATGGGACTTGGGTGGCCCGGATTTAAGCATACAAGCTCATTTTTATTTATCCGATGAAATATCGCTTCGCTAAGTTTAGTAACGCGACGTTAAAGTTCACTTTATATACAGTTTTTTAGCGATATAAATTTTATTCGTTAATAAATCAAATTACGCAATTTAATTTTACGTCGCGTTTTGTGAAATACTAAAACTAAGTATGTTATTTATTAATAAGGAAATCACCGCTACCATCCAATACTAATTTAAAGAAGAAAAAAAGATCTCTTAATTCTCAATTACCTTATCTAAACGCAATCTGCTTGTATTAATTTATTCTTATATCATTTACGAGGGGTAACCTAATCCTCGGGATTCGACAATATACCTATCAAACCTCTGCTTACCGATTTTTCGCCATCAACGCTTATACCGAGTTACAGCGCGTCGGTGGAGCGCGCGCAGCGGGGCTCTCGATCTCGAATAAGATATCTCCCGGTAATTGCCCGTAAACCTTCGAATTTCGACGAGCACGGCGATATTTATGCCTCTTAATGAGGATCGCTACGACAATACCGAGACACCAAGAAAGAAAAAAAAGAAAGAATGAAGCTCGCGCTCGTAAAAAACAGTGTCGTCGAGCTCGCGCGCCTCCGGGAGACGCGCGGAATATATCCCCCGGAATCTCGATGTCTCTCTCCTGTGCGTCGAGAGCAACAGGAGTAAAAGGAGTTTCCCCAACACGAGGAAGCGAAACCCGCCTCCGGCGAGAAACCCGTGCGTGGCGCTTTAATGCGGAGATTGCAGGGACGCCGCGTGCGATTTCTCCGTGCGGAGGAAAATTAATGAAAATAAGAGTCGCCGTAAAAGCCGCAATGGCACCGGCTCAGTTTATTAAATAGTAGAGGAAACCAAATGGGATTGTGTAATAATAATGAATTTACAATTCGAGATCTCGGTAATCTAGTAATTTACGACGCGTTTTCTCAATGTATACGAGCGATAAAGTTTACTTTGATTGTGAATACTGCCCGGCCGCCGGCGAATTGAAAGGTAATATTTTTAGATCGCCGCGCGATTCTTTACGAGCGTACCTTTTCTTTCCTATACACCCGAGACCTGAAAATGTTAATTAAGGTACCGTAGCCAGCGTTAAGGTTACACTGTTGGCAGCCGATTGCATTGACAACTCATTCAATGCAAAAGTAATTGATCTGATAACAAATTTTACCTATGCGATGAAAAATGTCTAGTTTAATTTCCTTTTTAAAATTTCAATATCACCAATTACTTATACAGATTATTATTCTTAAGTCGACAAAAATTCTTATATTTTGATTTTTACATTACAGGATACCGCAATTAAATCTGTCAACGTAATTCACGAAATTCTTTAAAAGAGAAAACCGCGAATTCCAAAAAAAATCGCTGATTTCCATAACATCATAATTTACATACATCGCGCGGCTCGTAAACGCGAAGGCGCTCAAATGCAAAATTAGCGAAAAAGACGAAGGGACTTAGCGAGGGGTCCGCTGGCGTCACGTACGCGCGAGAGATCTATCTCGGGGCTCGCGCTGCCCGGTTCCACGAAGCGCGCGGGCCCGAAAAACCGCGAGGGCCCCGGCGAGTATGATTAACGGCGCCCGTGGGCCCCGTGGCGAATAAAGCGAGCGCGGATTAGCATAATTTCCGTGTTAACATTTCACTCGCGGCGACGCGCCGCTCGAAATTGCGCCCGGGGGACTTTCGCGCTTTTCGCGCGAGAGTACATATAGGACGCGTGGGAATCGGGAGCGAACGGGCTGCCGAGTTTCTTATATTCCGGAGGCGAAGCTGGATTTCGTTTCTCCGCGGGTGAGGCGCCTCGGTGTTGTATTGAGTAATGACTTCTTGTGGTTTTACGAACTGTTGAGTAAATTATGGTAATTTGATGTTATTTGTGATTTCGCGGCCGTCACGGCTTTTGGTGTGAAGAATGGATTTTTATTTTATTTTTATATTCGATTTTTTTTAAATATTAATTTAATGTCATATTTTGAATAATATGAAAATTTACCGCAGTATAGTGCACTGTAATACAAAATCTTTCATTTTTTCTTGAAAAATGTAGGTATTACTCAAAAATACAGATTGCTCCATCTAAAATTATAAAAAATATAGACCATTCAGCAATTATTTTTCCTCAATTTGTCAAAGACTCATCAACAAGATATTTCCTTTTAAATTTAATTTCTGACTGCTCATTGTCACCATTTCAAAGTAAAAAAACAGCAGGCTCTCTCTGCAATATTACTTTTCCTCAATTTGTCAAAGACTCACCTGGGAGATGATTCTTTTTAAATTTCACTTCCGACCGCTTACACTTGCCGACGCGAGTAACAAGCCGTCAATTACGCGCAGCATCGGCAAAGGATTCATCAATCCATCAATCTCCTTGCGAACGCCACAACATTTGCGTCCGTCGCGTAAACATCGCGAGAGCAGCTTCCCAGCGCGCAACTAAGTACACGCGCACGTCCGACCGTGAGATGGCGAAAGGATAAATGCGCCGGCGAACCGGAGGGGGGAAGGGAGAAGCTGCGCGCACGGAGGCTCATATCGTCGGCGGATAAGACACTTGTCACTCGGGACTCCTCGTTTAATCCATTGACGCGCGATAGCCGCGCATTCCCGCGTAATTGGCCGACGATCGAAATCGATCGGCCGCACTTTTTCTTCTCATCGTCGTTTCGTCATTTTCTTCGGCTCCCTTCGTTTTTTACACTTCACCGTGAGGAGGGGGAGAGGGTCCCGCGATCATCGCCCGCGATTGCAACCGGCAGGCCCGGCTCGCGGGCGTGGGAAGTTTTTTTTCCGAGATAAGTCGCTCGCACGCTCTCTCGCCGGGTTATAATTACGATTTACGGAAATCCCGCGATCACCGTACAACTGCGCATTTTTCCGATTCGAAATCGACAAATATCAAAGTCTGTTCAAATTTTTCAAAAAAAAAGAGGAACGCGCATCGCAAGTGCGTGGCATTTTAAAAGCATTTTCTGGTGTGCGCCACGCACGAGCCTCGGATCAAAGCCGAGCGAGGAAAGTTGACGGGTGCGTGGACAAAAAAAAGAGGAGAGTCGTGGGCGGGGGGACGAAGGAATCCGATCCACATCCGTCGGTCCCGCTGCATTGTCGAGCCCGTCGGCCGGTCGTAAAGACAAAGGGTCCGCGAGGCCCGGGGGAAAGGCTCTCTCTCTCTCGGCGCGCGCGTAAAATATCTCACCTGCGCGCCTCCACGGCTTTAAGGGCCAATCGGTTCTCACGTGGCGTCGATGGCGATCTTATCGGCCGCCCGGGCAGCGGCTTGATGCCTCCTTTTAATTAGCCCCGGGCCACTTTCCAAAATCGGCCGGCGCGTACCCCCGCCCGCGGTTGCACTCGGCCTTCCGGGATTCCGGGGATCTCTCTCTTTCGAGTGCGTTTCGTTTAACGATTCGAGCGAGATTATAAATGATTCCCCACGGATGTTTAAGAGGAACGCCGTTGATGTATCAATAACACTTCTCGCTATCGCGGTCATTTATATACCGTAATTTATTCGATGTACCGCGCCGATTAAGAAAGTACATTTCTCAAAGGGAGTTAATTTATTATATTGGATCAATTCATCATTTTTATTGTGACCGGGTATTAGGTAATTTGATAAATCGACATCGCTTTGTCTAAACGCGACCGCTAAACGTCGGAATCGATCATCGGCCAGTCATCGAAACCTTCCAGCGAAACGTGAAGAGAAGGGAGTGGAGGGCGCCCCGGGAGATACAGAGTTCGGCCGTTGAAAAGTGTTAGTCACAACGTATTTACCACCTGCACGCGAATCACCTGTCGGGGCGGACGGACATCGACGCGTCCCGACAGCTCGGCGATCGGTCCAACGGCTTTATCGTCGATTTTTCGGCTCGCCCACGGTGTCGAAGTGTCGGGGCGTCTGGGAGGTCCGGACTCGCGCTTATCCGAGCGCTGGATCTGTACGCGGTCAGGGATTATTCGGGAGGGCGAGGCGAACGCGCAGGTGGATTTCGTGCCTTTCGTCGGCTCGTGACGAATTGAAAATGCTCGCATCTATCTTTTTCGATGGTTCTATTGTGCTTCCGAGAAGTCATGGGGCAGCGAGGGAGAAGAAGGAGTCGATTTTCGACATTGTTTATTGCTGTCGGTTGTTTGATCGTTGAATCTGCGCGATTTTATCGTTGAGTTCCGATGGAAGATTTGCGCGGACGATTTCGATTGCGAACCGAGAATGTATAGAAGGGAATATGTCGTAGATAACGGGTGCGATACAAGTTGCGCGCTCGGATCTTGTACGTACCGATTAATTAAGTATTTTTTGCGGGATTTTAATTAAATTATTCCAATTACGCATTTTAAATTTACAAAATACATCTAAGTGATTCGATCGAGCCGGGTTTTCAGAATGATTTTACTTTTTCTTGTACTGTTGTACAATTTAATGTTTTATTTTTTAATAATTGACGTTTGCACGTTACTTAGGACATATTTATATATTTACTCTAAAAACTTGTTGAATAACGTGAAATTAAATAAAGAAAAAACTTTGACTGATATAAGTATAAAATAACGAAAAAGTTTATAATTGTCAATAAGGAGATGTTATCAAAATGAGACTTTACTTTTCAACGCAAATATTAAAAGCAAGAATTCATGAGGGTTGATGTTTTTAAACCGAAGAACAAAAATTTTATTACAATAAATTAGCAATGAAATACTATGAGTTTCTTATTAAAATGTATAAAATTCAAAATTACCTCAATCGCTGATTTTTACACTGATTTTATTCTCAATACTAAGAAAACTTTATTATCATTATACTTTCGTCGATAAATGTTCGCCAAATTTTTTCCGTGTAAAAATGACAAGGCATCAATTACTGCTGAATGCAATAATCCGCTAATTTTATATCGATACAAACCTTTACGACGCAGAAAACGTGAAACTCGGAGGCAGGAGATGTAGGTGCACCTGAGACCGGTACACCCACGACATATCCCAAACGGTCGATGCTTACAGCTTCGCAATCGTAAAAAAGTATTATCTTCGTCGCCTTTAACACTTGCTTCTTATGTACACGCGCTCTCTCCGCACACTTCTTACTCATTTAAACACGTTTATTAATCCCTATTTTTATGACATTTTAATGACATTAAACTTACTTTTTAACCATCGCAACCTGCTGCAACGCATTAGCAGGTTCATTTTATTAATTGAAATAAACATTATCCCCATTATTCCCAGAAAAATAAATTTCGATTAATTACTGCACATAAATAAAAAAAAATGATGTTCAATACAAATAAGATCCCGTGGACTGCGATAAATTCACATTAGCCCGAGCAAAAGCGCAGGATTTTCCGTACATATGCGCGGGGCATCGCAACGACACACGGCTCGCCTAATAGCCGCGCAAAAGGCCGATGGGATCGCGGCCTCGGCGTACCTGTTGCCCTAATAATAGCCGCGGCGATAAATCTCGGCCCTCGCTCCCCCGTTTCGCGACGATATCCGCGCGGATAAGCGCGGGCGCCCCCTCGCACGGGTACTCCCGGTCGGGGATCGCGATACGCGCCGGACTTTGCATTGCATATTGCGCGATAAGTGCACCCGTGGCGCTTGTCACCGCGGGACGCATTATTTAAGCCGGGCCTGCGCCTCCCCCTCTACTCCTTTCTCCCCCTTCGCTCCAAGCACTTGTCCATTATTTGAGGCAGTCGATAAATATTGCGAGAGCTTGCTATTGAATGTAAACGATCGTGTAACTACCGGAACAATGTTCCAGACGGTTTTGCTGCTCCTTTCGCAGTCGCTACATTGTTTTCGCTTTTTGCGGCTCTTTTCAAATTGCTCGCGAAAGAGCGGAGGTTCGATGTTTGGTTAATACAGTTTCGTGCACTGGGTTGCTCGTTTAAATGCCTCGAATTTTTTTCTTTAGAGAAATATCGTTACTCCAGCGACGTGGCTCAGCAAATAATAGTAGAAAGGTACAAAGTGGATTTATTTGGGTGATTTAAATATTTGAGATAATTCAGATAGTCTATCGTTTTTTAATCCATTTACTACTCGCGGTAAATCTGAAAGTAGAATTTTTTCATCTGTTTAGATACTTATCTCAGAGAAAATTACCATAAAACGCAACTATAACTTTTAACTTGAAAATAGTCTATTTATAGAAACAACAAACCAGCCCAGAATTTCTGAAAGTCGAGAAAATTTTCGGAATCCCAAGTAAGAATCTCAATCTCATTCGGTAAATAACATCTTTTCATTAAACTGCCAGCGCAAGGCGCATCTTAAAGATACCCCTTGAAAAATTATTTAAAACGCCATACTCGTAAAGCAGGCCGCGCTCGCGCACACCCCGTATTACTTAAAGCTCCTCGCTCTGCCGAGCTTATCGGCGCCGCTCGGCCAGGCACTCGGTAATTTCAAATAAATACACACACGGCCCGCGCGAGTATCATAAACGTTATTTATTTTCCCTCTCGAGCGCGGAGCGAGGCGAGTCCGCGCGAAAAAGAAAGAGCGCCGAGTGCATCGAGGAGGCCCCGAAAAAAAGGGGAAGCCGTATGCAAGAAAAGTCCTTAAGGGAGCGGAAGGAGCGAGGGCCACGCATTCCCCCCGCGCGAAAGTGGAGCGCGCAATCATCGCTGATTGTAGCTTCTCGTGCCCGTAATGCCGGGCATTAAAAAGGAATTCCGGATAATGGGGATTGTTGCGGCGCTTCTATTAACTCGGAATCGTGTGGGGACGCTCGCGGCGCGCCGATAAGAATCCGACGGGTGGGTAATTTGTAGGGGGGGTGGAACGGCTTCGTACAATAGCCGCGGGTGCCTCCTCCTCCTTAACGGTAGCGCCTTACGTAAGGCCGGAGGCGCGCTGACCGATAATTTCGTTTCGGACGCTTCCCGATGCCTGATTGCTCGGGAGAGCTGCATGGGTGCAGCGTGGAGAAGACCGAAGGAGTCGGACGCGATGAGTCGCGGCACGAATTAAGGCGATTACTTTATCCGGCATTTGATCTGGAGTGACGAAATGACGGGGTTGTGCTTTGCCTTCGAATCAATTTCTCCCAGTCGTAATACCAGTGTTTTACGTGGATTACAGTGCACTGGCTCTTAATTCACATTATAATGGATATCTTAGTTGAGAAAATCTTACTCTTAGACTACTAAATATAAAACGTACCCTTTTTTCAAGCGGAACGGTTTACAATTTTTTTTGTCCTAAAAAAGTTAGAAACGTATCACTATCGGTATAGGTATTACACTGGCAGAAATTAATAGTCGCTCAATGAGATCTTTCGCCGGTGTATTATTTCATTTCGGACGAGGCAGACAGACTTCGAGTGCAGCGAAATTACAAGTAACGATTAGAATTTCAAATGGGCATAATAAGCGTAATTGATTACATGACAAATACAACGGATTGTGGAGAGGGATAAACGGCCGCGTGGCAAAAGGACCGCGACAAACCGGGGCGCGCGCACCGGCGTATATATCAGCGAGGTAATGGCCGCGGACCGGTAGCGGTGTATAAATCCCCGGGAGGAATGCGAGAAATGCTGTAGCCTTTCGCGCCCGCGGCGCTTCCGGAAAAACGGTACGGTGGTGCGCGGCGCGTGCAGCGCGGCCGCGCAGGTGGCAGCGATGCCGAATGATAAAGTCGCGTGTTTACGACGGACTTAGAGCTAATTAATAAGAGCGCGTTAGCGCCTACCTGACTTTCTAGCGGCGCGCGCTCGAGAAAACCGCCCGGGAGATTTACACGGTTGGCTAGGATTTCTTCTCTTTTCGCTCGAGGAAGATTTAAGCTCGCTTCTTTTAATCGTTTTATTCAAACTTTTTACGTATTCACAATTTTAAAAAGTAAATTTAGTGATGTAGGGGACACGTGTAGATAAGAAATATGAGGATCGCGAACGGGGATTAATGTTGAGCAGATTGTATAATTTTGGGAATAGCGTATACTTACATCATCGAATCAATAAATATAGGGATCAAGAGTCTCGCAAGACAGTAATTAAAGAAGACTTAAGAGCTACTCGACTGGAGCTCGGTTCCGCCTTAATTGCGATCCACGTGTGAAAGATCATAAAACTCCCGGAGAATTCCGATTTCGCAGCCAAGATCATCGATCGATTATCCATGTTTACTCAAATTTTTCCGTAATTACATGCTGTTGGGCTCTAAATCAAACCTCTCCAATCAGTGCCCGCCAGTGCCTATCATCTTCTATAAGGACGTTCGTAACCTCCCGCAAAAGTAAATCAATTACTAAACGCAGCATGTGCACTGACATGTGAGCATCCTTAAAAATGGGTTATCTCTTCCGCTACAAATTTACGAGAGCATTGGTGATTTATCGATACATTTACAGACGCATCTCGACATAATTGACGAAATTACGTACTTCTCTGAAGTTTTGTGAGTCGACTGACTAGATATATATGACTGCATAATAACCCCTTCTGACTGCGTGAACAGGTCACGTCAACTGAGAGATCCAATAAAAGAATCGCGTTCTGCGCAGATTATGTTCACCGGGTCAGCTTACGGTGAGGATCCACCGACGCAACTTGAATGTTTTTTATTTGCCCGGATTTGTGGTGCAACGTGTTTTTCGTAATGGAATATTTAAAGCCGCAGTGAATGTGCAAAATTTCTTTTAAAATCAGAAGCGCTCTGCAATCCGTTATTTTCAATTTGCCCGGTTTATTTAATTTTTTTTAATACCTTTTTTATGCTTCGGAGAAGAGGGATTAATAATTTATTTCATAAGTGGGATCATATAATATTATTCATGATACATTTTGTAAGCAAGCACAAAGCTGAGAACGTTTGTATATAAAATAAGCTTTATCTCGTGATTATACATTGCTTCGAAATTATGTCTGATGTTCAACTAAACACTGCCACCATGGACAGTCAAAATAAACCCCTTTTTATTCCGAGAGACCTTACAATGAAGGGCGTAAGAGGGTGGTGACGGTTCATAGTGCTATTGAGCAATGGAGAGGATTCACCCTCTTCATAGGATACCACTCGTGAGGTCAATGACCCCACTGTTACTGCGACACCATGGACTCTCTAGTGTTGCGGCATGGAGACGTCTAGACTCTTAAACCTGCAATAGGGCATTGATCCCAAAGTCAGGTGTAAGGGTTTATTTCGACCATCCACGATACCGCTTTACCATCTTTATTATTTATTTTGGAACCTTTGAAGATTGAAATTCGGAAAAAAGGTGACTGACGATTAATTTTTGTTCACAGGGTGGTCGGGGCCGTGGTGGTCGGCGCGGCGGTGTGCGCGCGCATCCCCGGGCTAGGCAAGAACCAGCGGGAGCTGTGCAGAAAGTCGCCGCACGCGATGCCGGCAGTCGGCGAGGGCGCCGAGCTCGGCCTGAAGGAGTGCCGGCACCAGTTTCGCCACCACCGCTGGAACTGCTCGCACGTAGTCGACAACCAGATTTTCGGCCACGTCGTTGTCGTCGGTGAGTCGCCACCAGCTGATTCCCCTCCCGCGGCCGCTTGATCGATCGTCGATCCGATCGCGGCTAATGAATCAATCGCCCGTAATCGCGATCGGCGTCGCCTGTGCAATCTACTATATTATTCGAAATGAAAGCGAAGCGTTTGCACTTTCAGAAAAATTTTAAAGGTTTCAAAAATGCGTGCTCAATTATAATGTAGGTATATATCTTGATATATTTAATGATTCAAGCAGTAAATAATAATTTAAAAATTGTTTCTCTTTTTAAATAAAAATTAAATATTAATATTTCTTAAAATTAATTATACGAGAAACATTCGAAAAAAAATTTAGTTAAAAAAATGTTTCTTCACTTCAGATTAGTTTCTCTATGTTTACATTAGATATTTCAATTATGCTTTTCAAACGCAAAGACAAATATTTAAGACCGCAAAGGCGGGCGTGTAAACACAGTCGAGCACCCGTCCAAAGCACCGGCTTCCCCGATAAAACCGCCGGCTCCACGGCAGCCGCTGAAACCTCGTCGTTCGCACAGAAGTTGTCCGCGGCGATTGTCTTATACGCACTCCCGCGTCGGGCCTTATCGCCGCGACATCGGCGCAAAACGACCGGCGGGACCGCACGTGGATACACGGGTACACTCCCACGCGCGGCTTAACGAGCCGCTGTCGCGACAATGCAGCGCGACGATTTGGCGCTTCGGCGCGCGCGCTAACTTTTTCCCGCCCACGGCGTTTTCGTCGCGCGCGACTTTATTCCCTGCCTTATCGCTAATGCGAGATCGTTCGACGCGAGTTACGAGCGGAGCCAACGAGCCGCGCGAAATTCGCTGATTCGCCCGGTTTGTCTTGTCGCTCGTTCATCCGAAGGTGAAGTCGACGTTACCCGAGATCTTCTTATTTCGATGGTGTAGCGATTATTTTCGTTTAATTGCACGCTTAATAAGTATATTAGAGAGTTTGGATGATGTAGCCTTTGGGGTTTATTTTACGAGTGCAATTCGGTGAGAGCGAGTATTTTTCGTGTTTTTCTTTTGACGTGAGATTGTTAATGTGTCGCGATTAATTTAATGCTCGCAATTATTTATCTCCGATCAAAGTTCGATCACGATTTTAATCGCTACAAAATTATGAAATGAGCAGTAATTAACGTGCTTTTTATCATTTCTACTTATTTAATCATCCTTATAAGGAAAAATCATACGTAAAACGCGTACGAGATCGTAAAGTCTACAATAAAAAGTTATTAAAATTTATTGCATAATAATAAAATCAATTTGAAAACTAGTTTCATCGTAAAAATGACTTTGTAAAAATATTTCTTATATTTATTACTGAAGTTTCCTTAATTATAGCGTAATACACAAATTATAAGTAAATAAATTCGTTGTAATAGACTACATTTTTACGACTCGGAAATAATTTTTTTAAATATACTTATATATACGTACAAATCCAAACGAGCTTATTCAGTTGATCGACCTAAATTCTGGAAAATACATGTGTAGCGGAAAAATGACGCACGCTCATAATGATCAATATTGCTCTACGTAAATTGATATAGAATAACAAGATAATCCGAGAGGAACGAGTGAAATCCGACATGATCCTCTTGCATAAATGTCGCTGAATAAATGTTATATTTCCCTCGTGGCCGTTAAGATCTGCTGCCTCGGTGTTTTGATTTCATAGTTAGGCGGGCCTGTCGGTGTCCGTGGGGCCGATTTCTCACGATTATATCGGGATTACCTACGGATTAAGTTCAACCTGTCGGAAATTGAACTGGCGAACATGTCAGTTTATCACTGACAGTATTACACAATTAAAATTTTCGATATACTCGATATGATCGGTAAAGTGTAGCTAATTTAAATTTTAGCACTGTCAAGAATTTATTTTATAATTTCATCATGAAAAAATACACATTTATCACTGTAGACGCTAAAAACTATCGATTTTTCAAAATTGATCTAAACTAAAGAGAAAACAACTCCGAATAGTTGGTAGTTTTTTTCGACCACCCGCAAAGCCATCATACTCCCGCCGCATTCAAGTGCAACATTCATTACTTTCGCACCCACGTGGGCCGAGTGACTCACGGACAAACGTGAGTTTCGCCTCCACCGAAGGATCTTCCGCGCTCGTAATTTAAGGGTTCGCGCGTTTCGAGAAAGAACTGGCTATCCGCTGCCCCGCGCGTGCCTTGCAATAATCGACCCGCCGAGATACGAGCGTGAATTATTACTCGAGCCGCGCTTGCTCGGTCTTTTTCCGTGTCTCCCGGCCGACAGCCTCGAGTCCGGTCGGAAAAAATTAAATCGAAAATCGAATCAATTAACGGGGGAGGCGAGCGCGACAAAAACGCCGGAGCAAGGAGTTCGTTAAGGGACAAAGAGAGACGCGCGTGAGTCGAAGCGAGCTTTCGCGGGCGGCTAACGAACGACCGGGTGAAAAAAGGAAACCGGCCGGTCGCGACTGCGTCCCGGTGGTTAAAGTTGCCGCCGCGAGAAAATAAGCGTCCGCGAAGAATTAAAAGGCCGCCGGGCGAAAAGCGATCAGCGCCCGTTTGCTAACTTAATTAGCGAAATTAACGGGGCCGCCCGGCACGCCGCGGCTAAGTGTCTCGCCTCGGGGCCCCGCGCGAGACGCAAATTAAACGGGCGATTATCGAATTCCCGCCACGTAGTTATACTTTTTTTCTTTTTCATTCGGAGGCGTTTTTCGCGTGCCTCGGCCGCACCGGAACTCATAAGTTTCCACTTCACGGTTTCCCGATGTTTCGGGGCTGGCGTCGGCCGAGGTGTTGCGGGGAAAGGCGCTGGACGTTCTCCGCGCGCCGCAGGTGTGCAAATGAATTGAGCGAATTTACTGCAAATCCTTTTTCTCGCTGACCGTTAATAAAGTTGTAGTTCAGATTTTACGCTCTCTATTTCACGGACTGTTGAATTTTACTGAGCCGTTTAGGCGGTATTTATAGACAGTCGCGGGCGCTGCAATGGTCGTTGATAAATGAATACTAGCTGCTAAATAGTGGTATTCGAAAGAAGTTTATTGGAAAAAATTGCACTATGATTATTATTCTCTCTCATTTATGTCGCGTGCTTTTCGATCCAATCGATGTATTCGGCCACTCTTGTGTAAACGTTCGGATAAAGTGAACTGCCGCAGGAGGGTTCTTTTCGGGACCAGGATACGATACCTATTAGCACTTTGTTGATAGCTAAAGGCCCACCGGAATCACCCTGTCAAAATTTTAAGAGTTATGTTTGAAATAAGAATAATCATCAATGATAGAGATGTTTAAAAAAATTCTTACAGTGCAGGCGCCTATGCCATCGCCAAGTACTACGCGGGTACATATATGTGTTGAATAAATTGGCAGTGATACCGCATCGTAAATCCGCTGACAATGATCGGTATTGATAACTGGTACCTCTACACTTTGTAGTTTTCTAGGAACCGTGTACTTTGGCTGAAATTTGACATTTTTGTCGCTAATGCCTTATTAGTTAAAAAAATAAATAAAAGTGGATAAAGTGTAAATGCTTACGAAAGTTGTGCTTCCCCAGCCTGATACCAAGGCTTTTGTATTGCCAAGTATAATGATGTGTGGTCTCGGTAAAAGGATTGGAGAAACTGATTCGTTGAATTTGAATGGTGGCGACACCTATTTAAAATTATTATTAATACATTATAGACTTTAAGACGATACTTCTTGTACGATGGTACGATTTACCTTGAGCAAAGCTATATCGTTGACAGCTGAATCATCTCTATTATACTGTTCATGCCTTTGTATCGAAACCACTCGGTGCGTAGATATGCTTTTTTCAAGGTCAACACCAACGTGAATTAGAATCTCCTCTGGTCGTACAACGATAGCAGGCCTAAAAAATTCAAATACAAAGTACTCTGGTGATATTATTTTTTAGAATGCATTGTAACTTACGTTATTGTGCAGTGAGCTGCAGTTAGCACGTAATTTTCATTTAAAATAGATCCGCCACAAAAATGTTGCAAATTTTTCGCGGATTTAAGTGATACCTACAAAATATTATCGAATAATATACTATTGGTTTGAAATAGAATTATAACTAAACAAGAAAACTAAATAGGCTTACTTGATAAGGTATGTCTTTAGAACTTGCAAGCATTCCATCGAATATTCTATTAAATATTCCTGTAAATGCAATAACGAAATTTATTTATTGCTATTATCATAAATAATTTTATGCGGTAAAAAATCTTACCAAAACCTTGTCCAAAAACCTGTTGAGCCAGTAGGCTGAAAAGAATGAGATTCCTGAAGGATCCCATTGTGTCACACTAACTGATAATTCAGCATGAAACTGTCCAGACTAAGTAAGATTTTCCTAAAATTCACAAGTGACATGATATTATCGATGATAAGATAAAGAACTTATTTCCAAAGAATATAATTAAGTTATATCACAAAGAAACTTTTTCAGACTAAACGTAACGAAATGTTTATTCTTAATCAACGCACAAAAGTTCGAATAATAGAAATGAATGAGCCAATTCAATTATTATTGTACTGTAACTTAAAATATAGTTGTTACAATCAACCAATTTTATAAAAAATACACTTGAGTAATTTTTATTAAACATGTCACATAATTTTGGCAAAAACTGAGAAATTTTTATCAAATCATTTTCTCCATGTAAAATCGTGCAATAATTGTCAGAGTTGCGTTGTTCTATCATATATTTTAACATAATGAACGATTATCTCGATTAAGCATATGCTAATTGTATTCGCTTTTATTTGGTAGTCCAATACATTAGCTAGATAGTGAAACAACGACGCAGAAAGAGGCTTAATTCGCAGGAAGCCTCGATTCTACAATTTCTTTACGTCTCACGTGATTTAGGATGGCAATAAAAGCTACACTAAGTCTCTATACATAATACATTAGTTGTATGTTCGACTACACAAAATTTGAAAAACCTTCTACTTTTACCGTTAATCTTCGTCCCGTGCACACATTATAATTACTTGGCCTACAGCAAAAAAAGGCTTATCTTGTTTATTTCTAA
The DNA here is from genome assembly GCA_035586675.1 of Eurytoma californica. Taxonomy (NCBI): domain Eukaryota; kingdom Metazoa; phylum Arthropoda; class Insecta; order Hymenoptera; family Eurytomidae; genus Eurytoma; species Eurytoma californica. The sequence continues at coordinate 23,517,034 of JAXIUT010000037.1, read as the reverse complement.
AATGATTTCATTATGCCGCTTCGCACATCCTCCTGCCTCTTCCCGTGTCTGTTCCTTGTTTCTTTTTTGCTCGTGCCTGGACTAAATTAGCAGTGTAGGACGCGCGTTTCAGTAAAATATTTCGGCTCTTCCTGGCTCTCGTGAGGCTCTGAGGACGATTCTAATTAAAACAGTGTTATTACGTCATTTCGAGCCTGATTGTATCCGCTTGCTTACCCAATTGTAACGGCTCGGCGAATTCGCATCAGTCCGCACGTGCAAAATCTCTGACAAAATCTCTCGGTCGGCGCTCTAAAACCGTATAATTGCTTAGATTTCGAACAACTATATTACGAAAAGGTACACACGCACAAGACGAAGTTGGGTATTTTGGAATTCATACGAAATCGAAGACCTCGCTTTATTATAAAAAAAAAACTCAAAACCTATTAGCAGCAGCTATTAGCATTAAATTCAAGGGTGGGCTGGCGCGAGTGCGAACAGCCACCGAAAATCCCGTTCGCGTGTCAGCGGTAACGAGCTAATTCACCCCGCGCGTCCTTCGCGCAGTCGCTCTCGAAATAGCTCCGGCTAAAAAGCAAACTGGTCTTCGCCGGGCGACGGGACACACCCACCTGCTCTTAATCTCGCTCTTCGACGAGTTTACGGTCGTGCGGGGAGGGGGAGAGAAGAGCGAGGAGCCGCCGCGCGGCCCTCGGCGTTGACACCGGCGCGAGCCGCGTAATGCAAGTCGACGTTCCGTCGCCTCCACCCGACGTTCCCCCCGCGGTGCGCTCGCGACCCGCCGCAGCCGCTTCATCGACGACGAGTAATTGACATCGAGACGGTGGCTCGTAGTCCTTGCCGATCGAACGGCGATAGGGGCATTTTTTTCGTCTGGCACGCGTCGAACGCGCAGATCGCACGGGCGGATAAGGCGGCCGCGAGGGCGCGCGAATTAATTAGGACGCACTTTACAAATGAGCCGATTTTAATGACGATCGCGATTTTCCGACGCCGATAAATCTCGCGCTAATGTACGGCGCGCGCGGGGGCCATCGCCGAGAGAAACGGAGAAATAATTAAAATTATCCGGCGAAGTTGCGTATATGCAAATCGCACGAGGATTCGCGAAATTTGATTATTTGCATAACCGCGGGTACAATCGTAATTTATTCGCCGGCCGAGTGGGAAAGCAGCCTTCCTTGATAAACGCAGTCGTGAATTTACGCACTTGTTGTACCGCAATTTTCATTTCGAATTTGCTTAATCTTTAGCTCCGATAACTCTGTCAGCTTGATTTAACTTTTTACACTTAGCCATTAGCCGCGAGATATCCTATACGGCCAATTCTCCCCGTCAAAGAAAAACATTCAATTTCGCGCTTCTTACGGCAGCCTGCGGAGGTGAGCAATGTAAATGCAAAATTCCGCGATTCCATTATAGAGCCGTAACCGTATATGCAGTACCGGCTCGCGCCGTACCTGCAGAGGAATAGAAGCAGACAGTTTCTCATTATAGGAGGCAGCACCTCGCCGGCTTAAACGAGGCGCGGGCATTATCTGCCGGTGTCGCGGCTCGGTTCGCAATTAGCTTTTCATAACACTCGTGACTCGCGAGGAAAATGCGCTGGCGGCTGCACATCCCATGAATATTCAGGCTGGGACGCGGAGGCGCGGATCCGTATCACGCCTCCCAATCGATCTGTCTCTGTCGACGCTATCTCGCCCGCTAATTTGTTCGATAAGCCCGTTTCGCGCAGGCAGCTAGACTAGGAATTTACGAGTACTGGACACGCGCAATCGAAGCGGATTCATTTGCTTTGTCATCTGTAAAAACTCAAGGGGTACGATCAAAGCAGTTATTCGGATCAATTTTTCGAAGTAATACTATTCTGGAGTATTTATGTCATTGTTTATTGAACACATTCAATCTATTTATATAATAAATTCTCTTTTACTCTCGAATTGAGTGCGAGTTAGAAGAATATGTAAATCAACAGCAAATGTCAACGTAAAAACAGAAGAGACTTTTCTTTGCACCTGTAGTATGTTTTAAATGGACTTATAATAATAAGCTACAAAGGATAAAAAAATCAATTAAATTTCTAAAAAAAAAATCCAGTTAAATTAACAATAATAATTAATCCATTAATTAAACAACGAATTTACTTTTGCAAAAATAGTGATCGAACAGCGTTTATTAATGTAATACCAAAGCCAATAGGATAATGCACTACTATAACAGATACTACTTTCGCAATTACTAATTACTAGTAATTGCAAAAGATACAGATTTAATAACAAACTAGGTTAAAACTTACTATTAACGGCATCAGTCCGTAAGAATTAAGGTCCCGATATACAGCCACACGATTACGCAGTGGACAGTCCCATAGATCTCAGAACCAGCAAAGGGTAGCTAATTCGATGCAATACGTGCTTCAGTTATTCATCGACTTACAGATACAGCTGGGCCGACCGGAGCTTTTCTGTCGCGAGATACTTTAACGTAATTATACTACCAGCGCTGCTGATTCTGACCGAAAAACTCATCAGCTTTCGAGAGACCGAGCGTCTCGTTAGAGGGCTGAAGCTGGAATCCCTTCGAAAACCTGCGATAACTGTTCGGGTGACTGCCCGACGTGCTGCCACTAGGAGTGGGGGCACATGACGCAGTTTCCGGAACGGGTCTTGCCATCTGCTGCTCGGCAAGTAGACTCGCACTTTGGAAAAACCCAGAACGCTCGAGAATAGTTCTTTTATTCTTTGTTATTAGCCATAAAGCTAGTCGCTTTTATTATTCTTTTATACTTAAACTTTAATTATTGGGTTATCCTTTGCGAGTATACCTGCGTTCGTCTAGCTTCAAAGCTTATCTCAGGATCTGGCCTTTATTTTTTAAATAATGACCGGTTTCGGAAATTGGATGGCGAACAATGCCTACTAAAGTATTCTACAAATACAACGTTTTGTAAGTGACGAAATAGCGCTAAATCTTCAGCTTAGAGTTACTCAGCGAGTTACATTCGTCACGTCAATTAACTTATCAGAGCATTTATATTCGTCGGAAGCGAGGAGCGCAAAAAATTTATGCAGACGTCCGAAGAAACGAATGATGAAATCGCCCAACCGCAGATGCCTCCGCATCGAGGCACGAGGTAAAAAAATACGACCAACAGTGCGCCGTGATACCGTTACTCAAAATAAAGAAGAAAAAAAGAAATTCGCCACCTCTGAGAAGACCGCGAAATCGCTCGTAAAATCGAGTCGCGGGAGCGAGAAAATCGCCGCGCGACGACTGAGTTATGGTCGCGCGGCAGTCGGTCCCCGGGGGCCCGCTGCCGTTAAACCGCGCGTGCGGATAACTAAACTAGTTTATAAATTAATATATCACGGCGGAGAGGCGCGCGACCGCGGGGAAACGGTGGCGCGCGCGCGCGCGAGGGTTACGCCGATGAATCGGCCAATCGGCTCGAATTACACACCGCCGGGAGAATGATGGAGGAGGGGCCCGCGAGGCTCGGATAACTTATCCGCGCGCATTGCCGCCAGGACGAATATCCCTAGGCCGGGTGGTGTGCTGCTTTATCTAGCCGAGCGATGAAAAGTGGCAGGGATACTTGTTGAGACAAATAGAGGCACGCCACTCTTTTCTCTGCGGGATTATTTGTTATTAAATATAAATAGATAACTATTTTGAGCAGAATAATGATCCAACATAATCATATATACAATTAGTCTTGCAATTTTAGTGGTATTTGATTGCAATAATGATTATAAAAATTCAATCGATTTTTTCAACAGTTAATTAATTTATGTACAATCAGTTTCAAGTAAATGATGGAAGCTTTCTTCCTTGCCGGTAACCGTTCAGGACTGAAGAAGGCTTATATATAAGACTCAGTCAGCAGATTCGTTAGTGCGAAACATGTAAGACTCACAGTCCGCCTGGCGGTGTCTGAGCTGCGAGATTAGATGCACGCGAAAACTACTGCACAAAAATGGTGATAAAAGGATTTTCGAAAATCTAATTAACAATTACCACTGCTAATTACAATTATTATTTAATAATCTATTTAGATTACTTGTAGTTGGTAGCGATTTTTTATTTAAGAAACGTAATGATTTTATCATTAGATTTGTTGATTATAATAATTATTATTAATTAAGACATTATAAATTGACTTCACGTTGATTGCAAAATCACTTATTTACAAGTGATTTGTGATTACGATGAATGAATAAGCCCTCGACAAAAACGAATTAATTTTAGAAGAGCATATCTAAACGACTATTATATGTCCTAGTCCGAAAACGGTGAATCGTGTGAATCATCGATGCAGAAATTTTTAGTAGCCGGGGAGTCGATCGTAGAGCGGGAAAAAGGAGGTAACGGGGGCTCAGCTGTCCGCCGGCGCCTGAATCGTTAAGAAGCCGCGCGTGGATGTAGGAACCGCAAATATTGCCTTGACGACTTTGGATTATACAAATGCTAAGTGGACGGCGAGTGTGTCTTAATTATGGCGATTGGTTAATCGGTCCGCCTAACCGGCCTCCTCGATCTTGTCCGGATTAAACAGTCCCAGCTGCGCGCGGTAGGTCCCCCCAGGTCCTTTTTTGCACAGGTATAATCATCTATACACGCGCAACACCCAAGGAAAGCGAACGAACTGTTTTCCCGCAATATCCAGACGAGCAATTTACGCTCGAGTCACGTCATTGTTGGTAATGAAAGGATACATAAGACGGACTTTTTTCCCCTCAGTAGAAATTACAAGTTGTAAGCTGCAGCCTAAACACTGATTAATATTTAAAAAGGCGCAGCGCTCGCCGAGGTTGGAAAAAATATGGGTGCAGACGTAAGGATCGATGAAGAGGGCAATTATTTTTACCCGTCTATCATCGCCCCGGCTTTTTTGCCGCTCGCTCTCATTTAGGTTTGATTTACGGTACTTAGAGTGCAATTAATTGCGCCGGGAATGCTAGGTCTCGTTAGGAGCGCGGGGCCCCAGATCGCCTCGGGCCCGGCTCGCCCGACGTGTTGAGTTTCTTGCACTGGCGTCCAGATACGGCGCGAGTGTCCCGCTACGAGAGTACACGTGATCCCCGACGTCTAGCGGGTAATACAATCCCTCGCTTCGACATTCGAAGCGCATTATTCGTATTCGCGCGCGCAAAAAACGGAGCTTTTCTACGGTTGAATAAGTCGCGCTAGCGGGGACTTGCGCCAGCCGTATCTATACGTGGCTGTCGTCGAGGAGCTTCGGTGAGTGCGCCTAATGCAATTCGAGGATAAATTATTTCATTCGCCCGAGATATTTGAATTTAGTCACTTAGCTTCGCATTTGTAAAGAGGTGATGTCTTCTTAAAACGTGTCCCGCATAAGCTTTTAGAGATGGAGAGCTATCGCATTTCGAGTGCGATTTTTCGACATTCGATATCTTAATTTCACCATGAAATAGACGTATAAGTTTTATTCCGCACCTTCTAGACAAAGACGTAGAATATAATAAGTATCTATTTTTCTAGTATAAGAGGTAAGAGAAATGGAGGGAAAAGTAGCAAAATTAAATGTTTTTAATTTTGTTTCTGACGTAAAATTTATGATTATTCTACATTTTTCTTACTACATTTGAGGCGTATTTCTTTTAAAGTTATTATTTTGTTCTTCCCTTTTTAAAGCTCCAATTCCAATTTGTTTAAAACTTATACAAATTTATCTTGCAGTAGTATTTGAGAATATTAGACTTCATAGATCAGAATCTCAAAATAAAAAGATAAAGTAAAATAAAGGTTCAGTGCTTTTCTCGAAATATCACATCAAGTGCACCACTTCAAGTTCTAGCAGATCGGTAAACGATCCGTTCCTCCAGAAGACAGATTGAAAGTTCCCAGGACTGTTGCAAATCGATATCGGCCTAAACGACCGGCCAAAGCGGTCTTTAGCTCGCGAGAGCCCGGAGCAAAAAGTCCGAGTCCCGAGAGGCGCACGCAACTGGTTGACTTATCGCCGGGGTCCGGGGGAAGAGCTCGAGCAGGGAGACAGGGCGCGCGTGCGCATGCGCTTATCGTTCGCGCGATTCCCCGCGAGCCTTTAACGAGGAGATAGGTAGAGGTCCGCGCGCGGGCGCTATCGCCGCTCGGTCGCGTTCCCACAAAATACGCGCGCCATTAATGAATTCAATAAGAGGGCTTTCACATAAATTAATCCCCCGGAGGACTCCGAGGGGGCCTTATCCTGATTCCGGCACGGGGCGAGTCGGCGGTACGGTAGATTGCGCGGGGAGAGGGAGGCGGAGGAGGCGGAGAGATGCGCGCGACGCGCTCAATTATCGGCGCGCACGTGTACAAATTGCGGGCGGCCGATCGGCTAATTAAGCTCTCGAAGCTCGCGTTTTTCTGCGTCGAGGCGGATGCTGGGATAATGGACCGGTACGCGGCGACAATTAACGGGGATTTATGGGGTGCGGAAAGCGGGCGGTAAAAAGCTTTTCATTATCTATTAATTAGTCAATAACCCGACGTGCTAAGAGGTATTGTTGTGAGAGTCTTTTGTTTCACAACCGCAAGGACAATGTTTCTACAGGTATAGAGTTGTAAAGAAAGAAAATCGGGATTGGTGACAGAAATACAAGAGTTTGTCGTTTCTTCCAAGTTTCCACTTTTTTTAAATTAATGAAATAATAAAATCCGGAGGTATAATTTTTACATTTAAATTCTACATTTCATTGATATGCTCGTGCGAGTATTGTATTGATTTATATGAACTATAGGAAGCTAGTTCGTCTTCTTCCTGAGTAACATAATTCTATAAAAGGATTTAAAGAACATTCTGTGTCTATTTATAATTTACGATAAATATTACAAAACTCATAATCTTGAGCTTTTTGATCTTAAAACAAGCATACTATAGCGAGTGAAGTAGTTGTAGGTAAGTGTTATTTTCTTCATAAGCGTGATAGAAATCAAAGCGACAATCACGAGTAAACATTTACTTAGCTCGTGTCTCAAGAATCGCGCCTAGCGAGCGGCACGCGCGCATAATTCATTCGACAGAAAGGAAAGATCCGCGTCCGAAGTGGCCGCTTATCATCCGCCACTATCGCCTCATGGTTGCGCCACGCGGCGTCGCTGCAACTCTCATTGTCGCTCCACCTTATAACGTCACGCTCGGCTCATTACACCGCGCCTCGCGTTCAACACACGCCCGACTGTGCATAAGTTCCTCACGCGGATCGATCATTTTTTTTCCCCACCCAACACCCAATTAAAATGTCGGAATTTAAACCGCCTGAAATTCCGGCTCGCTCTGCGGGCCTTTCGCACTCTCGTATAACAAGCCCCCGTCGCCGCGGCGATTCAATTTAAAATTCGCCCGGAGAATTAAATCCCGAGAAGCCAGGAAGCGGGTGCCGTTCGACAATAAAAAGAAATTCGCAATTTCGAGAGAGGGAAAGGGAGAGAAGTTAGGCGCGCTCGCTCGCGGCCGGCGGACTCCCGCGGCGCCCCCGGGGATAAATCCGGGCCCGACTGGAACGGCGAAATAAAGATCTTGTCGGACACGGGGGAGCGACAAGATGGAAACACCGTCGCCTGGTGGCAGTACACGCCGACTCGCGGAGATAGCCGCGCGCGAAAGCGGCTCGTTCTCTTTTCGCGCGCGGCATCACCCACGAGCGCGGGCGCGCGCCTCCCCCGAGCGCCGACACGCCGCGCTCGTGTGCTGGCCAATTTCGTCTCTTTGTAATTCTGTTATTGAAACCGGGATTCCCTCTTATCGTTTGTTTACAAAAGTAAGTTGCATTTTTTTACGAGGAGACTTGTTTAATCGGTTTTGTTTTCAGCGGCTTATTTTAGAAAGAAAGATTCTTCATTTAATTCTTCTTTAAAATATGTTCAGGAACCGTTTTAAATAGTGCCGTAAAAGAACGATTATCAAATAATTGGTATTGATCTACGTCATAAACCAATAATTATCGAAAGTGAAATCAAAGAAGGGACGTCGAACAGTATCTTTTTGTATATCGTCATCGGCAATTATATGGGTCTCATTAAATTGAATGAAAATTTAATTCAAAAAGTTTTATTCCAATCGCTCTCTTCTTCGTTGAAAGAGTACGTAGCTGTGATCTGTGCATGTGTGTTTATAACACACGATCGGACACCCATCGGCTGAGGGTTATTCATTACATGTAATCACAAACCACTTTCGAGCAAGTGACTCTGCAATTACTTTTTGATCAATTAATAATTTTATAATCATAATAATCGATATTTCAAATTTTATCATTAAAAATTGTAAAATCACGATTATTAAATAAAAAATTACTACCACCTACAAGTTTATTTAAAAAATAATACTCGATGGGTGTAAAATCGAATGAATTTTATAATCAAATGTCGCTAAAATGAATAACCCTTCTCTGTCGAACCAGATCGAGAAATCGATCTCACCGTAATGCCTGGATTGCGGACTGAGTGATTTACGTCTGCACGAATTGCCCCGATAAAGCGAGGGATGAGGAACCGATCGAGATGAACGACCTCCTTAATACGGCCCTTTTTCCTCACTGATTGAAATCGATACGATATCGTTCATATTAATACTTCACTGCGTGCGCTCGCGCGATTATGCGGTAATACCCTTCATTACCCCGGCTTCATTACCGCGATGATTTAGCGATCGTCTCGGGTTAAAATTAGCCGTGGAAAATTAAAGGATTTGAGCACCGGTACGTCCGCAACAGTGTACTCGTGATCCCTGCAGAACCAGATCCCGATGGACCGCAGATCCGAGATAGCGCGAGATCGAGGTTTAACTCGGTCCGACTGGAAGCCGAAGTGACTTTGCTTAATTCTGCATTGCGCCTCAATAAAACGTAAACACGGCAAAAAAAAAGCGGCGTTCACGGTGTGCACTTGCATCGAGCGCCCGGGAAGCCTTGTAATCCGTCGGGCGGGCTCGAGTGACAAGTTTTCTCCTCGAGGATGTAAGAAGCTCCGGCAGCCGCGAGCTCGTAAAAAGTCGAATAACAGTTCGATAATTAACATACATCGCGCTCCTAGCGTTGTAACTTTATTACGGTAAGCCAATATTAAAATCCCCGCTCGGCCGGGCGAACGATCGGTTTTATAGTTGCGGCCTCGGAGCGCGCGCGAGGGCCGATTATCCGTCCACCTGTTGTTGGCCCGCGCGCTCGACGAGGGAGGGCCGCGCTTACGCGAATTTACGACATTCCCCGCGCTAATGAAAGCTTCGTTAAGTGCCCTTCGAGCGCCCCCTTTTTTCCCCCATTAGCTCGTATATTACAATCAGATTCGCCTTGGCGTGGAGCCTTGCGCGCCTTCGTTTCGGAGAGGAGAAAAAGGAAGCGCGCGCCGCGCGCGGGGGGCGATTTTAAAAAACGGGGGACGGCGCTGCCCCTCCGCCGCGGTGTATGATTACGCTTGATAATTCTGCGTTTCGCCGGCGCGCCCGTGGCATTTTTCGAATTCTTCCGGCGCGATGGACGCCCCCGGTGAAGCCTGCACGCTCCGCGCGATTATACCGCGGGATATTTCATTTGGCGCGTTGAGCAACGAGTGATACAGAACTTGTAATTTTTGCTTATCCGCGGACTTTTGGAGAATTTCGTTATAGGTGAGCTGACTATTGCGGGTAATAACGCACTCGGATAATCATAAATTTCTCCGAACCGAGATATTTTCTCGAGATAGATCAAAACGCTACTGAGGCGACGGTAAAAATTAACGTCGCGTCTTGAGCTTCCATCGGAGTCTCATTATTATTCATGAAATTTCTCAATATTTCAAACGGATTTTATTTACGAGACACTAAGGATATTTGTGCGGGCTCGCGTTCATTAATACAATGTTTTATCATCACTTTTTATTCGCGCATCAAATTAATAAAGCGTTTATTCACAATGAAAAATGATTTTCAATGAATCGCGCATTAAAGATAATAGAAATTTTCATTATTTATACTTCGCTGACGTCCGCCGCGCGATTTCATAAACGTCGCGATCATTGTTATTCCGGAATAAAAATAAACGCGAATGAAAGCGGCGATACTTACGACCGTCAAAATAAACGTCGACCAAGGAATTAAAAAAAACACAGCAGAGCGCGGAGCAGAAAAGTAAGTCAACAAAATAAGCGTCCAATTTGAGCGAATTCACTTCTGCCTCTGCCTCGTCACGCACCGGTCGCTCTTTTCGCGCGAAACAGAGAAAAAAGGCTCGAAGGAGAAAAGAAAGGAGGACCCGTCCGGGCGCGCATCTCGCCGGGGCAATTAATACGTCGCGGAGACACGCGCACAATATCCCGCGCGTCAAAAGGAGCCTCGCGAAATTGCATCCTCGGGCCGTCGCCGATTGAGACCGCGCTGAAAGCCCCGGCCGGCGCGCGCAGCCTTGCGCCCGGGTCCCCGCGCGACCTTTGCGCGTAATACGCGCGAGAAGGTGAACCAGTTGCGCGGGAACATTCCGTGGGGCCCTCGGTGATCGCCTTGATTGAAGCCAGTCCATGCAGTTTGGTTCGCTCTCGATTTTCGTTTCTGATCACGTTGGATTTTCTCTTTAATCCTTTAAAAAAAAGAAAAAGAAAAAAACTAGGAAGTGGTACTTTACGCTCTTGACGCCGGGAATAAATCTGTCGAGGAACGAACAGAACGAGGCGGCGTGTAGTTAAAAATTGATACACTTTATCGCGGAGGATTTTACAGTGCCCGTCCCCCGGCATTGACATAATAAAGTCGTTAAGAGGGAGGCTCGTTAATACCATTAGTACCTTATTATCGCGGAGGATGAATAGGCGGCGATATTTACGGCGCGGGGCCGGGATTTATCGAGCCGGCCGTGCGCGAAATTCCTCGCCGCGCTCGGCGGGGGCAGGAAAAAAAAAGGAGCAACGGGGAAGGAAAACGAGAGACAGTGACGCCCCGGAGGCTGTTGTTTCGCGCACGCGCGCTCCGAGTGTTTTATCGCTCGCACGCGATCCTACACGCGTGTGCGTACGAGGTGTGCACGCGCACGCGGCTCGTTACCTCTGTATTATAATAAGTCCGGCTCGCCGGGCATAAAATCCGGCGGGCACGTAATAATGACGCCGAGGTTGTAGGTGGAAAGTTCGCCGTGACGTATTCTCACTTTCTTGGGCTTATGATAATAAAGGCGCTCGCGTGAGTTTCGATTGACGGTCGATTTACATGTAATTGCCGCATGTAAATTGTGGGAATGGAACTGGAGGAAAGCGTGTTGCTAATTTCTTTCGGGAGATAGCGGGTAACGCATGATGGAATTTCATAAGTTGCGGTAAAAAACAATTTTTTTCTGTTTAAGATGGTTATACGTAAATTGATGTTTAATTACATTTTAGAATTATATACCGTTCGCCTTTTTATTATTTGTATAAATAATTATTACGAGTAAGAAAGTTTCCTTGTACATGAGTCAATCTACTATTTTAATGTCTTTTTCCATATTAGTTTTTCTATTTGTCGACTGCATGTTTAATTATTTTATTAAACTTATCGGAAAATATAAATTATTATTCCTGTAGGATAATAATTAACGGATATGTCGCCAATAAAAAGTTTAGATAATGAGTACAATAAAAAGAAGGAAAGTACCCTACCATTCATTCATTTAAAAGCAGAAAATTATATTGCTCTAAAGTATCAATTTTAATAATATCAAGCGAAGGGGGAAATAGGTGGTTATAAAAGTGTCAGTTTCAACTTAGCACGAGCAATCACTACTCACGGCCTAACAATGCCTTGTTAATAAAATTATTTAGTTCTGACTATAAGTTGAACTTTATTTAAAAGTGACAAGAGATGGGAACTGCATGCATATAATAGGACAAAGTGCGCATAAATATAACTTTTTACAATAAAAAGATTAAAAATTGATTCAAGCTATTATAAATTTTTACGTAATATCTAAAATTAATATGAATATTACGACTAACTTAATTATTAAAAAATGAGGTATCACGTAAAAACCACGCAGATTACATAATAAGGGCTATTTATGAAAGTTAAACTGACTCATCTCATGGGTTCCCACGTTAGAGGTATACCGGCAGCTCGGCCTCCGGCGTTTTGTCTCGTACCTTACTTTTTTAGAGATCCCTACGAAGCCGCCCATCAGTAGATGGATTTTGAATATAAAAGTAAAAAATATCACCACCAATTAACGAGAAACCAGCACTGATACGTTTATTTATTTCTTTTACCTTTTTACTGAAAACATCAATATGAACCGTGTATCTTTTTACAACTAAAATATTTCAATATTGATTCGTTTAAAATAACATTTAATGAACAAACAAACGATGAAAATATCGAATCGGTATAATTTATAAACGAAAAAAATCCCCCATTAAGATGCATTAACGATGAAACCGATAATCCCTTCGAAGTGAAAACGAAAAAAAGTCGAGTTGACACGCGTGAGATGCGAATCGACGGGGAAGTAAGAAGCGCCGCGGCATGGATTCGCGCTAATCGAGCGGCCGCATCGCGACTCCGTGTTGCAATCGAATTAATTGTCCGACTTAGGCAGCTCCTCGTAAATAATCGCCCACGCGCGATTAAGGCACCACGGCCCATTAAAGGATTGTGCGCGCGCCTCTTAAAAAAGAAATCCCCGCAGGACTACATAAATTAAATCACAGCGACGATCGATCGATTCGCCGTTTCTCTTCTCTCTCTCTCTCTCTTTTTTTCTCAACATTTCTTAAGTTGTACACGCGTACGCGTATACGGTGTATATATCTTCGAGCGGGGTAAAAGTTTTTTTTATAGGAACGGTAAATCATTATTTCGCTCGCGCGCGGATCCCTTCCCCACGGGGCTCTAAGCAAAAAGAAGGAGTTTCGGTTTTATGCACTTTGAAGAACGTTTAATGCCAATTACAAGCGAATTGATTATACGTCGCCGGGGAACGAGTTTTGTCCCAGCGGCGTTTACAGTTTGTTTTGCGTTTTTAAAATCTCTTTTATTGATATTTAAGATTTAGAACGACTTTTACGCCGCGCTTGTAAGACTGATCTACATATGTCGCAGTTTTTCAATTTTAAATGGCTTTTAAAGGCCAAATTTATGGCGATAATAAAATCAACATGCGGGGAAAACTTTGAAACAAGTTCGAACGCCCGCGGGAAAAATGGCCTACGCGAAATTAATCCTCTGGAAGCGCCGTACCTCGTCGCCAAATAGCCTACTAGCATCGCCGAATAGCCTGCTTACAGGGGCGAGGAACTTGTTTTTTTTAAAGGGGCTCGCTTATTTAACGCATTTTGCTCGTGTTTGAATATCGCGTTTCGTCGGTGCAGCTGCTGCAGCGCACAATGCGCGCGACCTCGGGGGAATTTCTTTCAAGCGCTTCCTTTCGCGCTTTCTCAATTAACACCTACACCGAATGCGACTCGCCGGTAATAATTCTAAAGACGATCGCGTGAAATTGAAGAGAACGTAGGACGGTAAATGGTTGCTTGCTTTACGACGGTTTTTCATCTAACATTTAGAAACTGCTGCCAAGACGGCGAATGAAATATTCAATTAGTTACGGGGAAAAATGACAAATTGCGCGATGGAAATGTAGGTTTCGATTTATTTTACGATGATTTGAATAAATCCTGGTTAACTTATTCGCTTCAGAAAAATAAAGTTTGAAAAGTATTAAATCTTTGTGCTTCTCCTTTTAACCGAGAAACAATAATGTTGGCTAATATCAAAAAGCTTTTACACGTGTAAAAGCTGCCGTAAAGCTGGAATGTATCGCATATTTCATAAATGTAAAATTAAATATTAGTCCGAGTTTTATATTTTAAGAACCAGTAGGTATAAGCGCATCTGCCCTTAAAACGTGATTTTACTGCAATGCGCTCGGGACGGAATGCACTTCGAGCTCGTAATGTACGTATCGCTTGGATAATGCCGCGTATACGAGCGCAGAATGATGCACGTTTCTTTAAAAGATACGCATACCTACATAATATGCGCATACGCATAATGCTAAAACGGATGAAAAGCTGACGTGCCTTTTATGACTTACTTTCATAAATGGACTGGAATGCGGTTACTTTGCGAGTCGCACTTTTGATTTTTTATGGATCGTAAAATGTCGAGTTAGATAATGTCCAACAGTTTAAATTGAGCGTAAGTGCATTTAGCGTTTTTTGCGATCGAGTTTACCGATATGCGATTTTAATCCCCTTGGGATATACTTTTCGTTTTATCCATTGGATTAGGGGAGATTAATGCGAATTGATCATAAGAGGATGGCGCTGCTTAGGCCATTTGTAAGTTGTAATGAAACAATTTTCTTTTTTTCAGATTAATTTAAATTTTTTCCTTTTTTTGTCTTGTATTACTAATGATCTGAAAATACGAAATTGGACGTAACAAAGTACAATGATTTGATGACAATTTTATAATAATTAGGAAACTGTAAAAGAAAATAAATAATTGAAAATAACACTTTTTATTTAACAAAGCTATAAACAAACATTTAAATAGTTTGTCGCTATTCTGCTCTTTTTATTCTTTTATCTTTTTATAATTCTTGCAAAATTCTTCAGCTGAGCATTCTTTAATGTTTCTGAAAAAAATTAAATTGACAGTTAACTTTAGAGTATTTGAAACTACATGTTGTAAAATTATTTTTTACGTCTAAATAGATGCTCACTCTTGGGTTTTACACCAATACGATGGTCCATATGTGCATTGTTTTAATCCAAGTTGTTTTTTTTCTGCCGCAATTGACACTGCAACATATATAAAGAAATACAGAATAGAATAGATCAGAATAATAGCTTATTCTAAAACATTGTATCTACGTCTGCTAATTTAAAATATAAATAATATACTGAAGAGTAAGTCAAATATTGTAATAACAATAGCAGATTAAGCATAACAAGAAAATAAATTTCATATAAATAAATTAAATTACACTAGAGAAAAAAACTAGCGTAGTAAATACAAATAATTAAGCACTATTATGTTTGAGGCAGTATTAATTCTAATAGCATTATTTAATTGAATAAATATTAATACATTTATTATACTCACGTGAAAATATGAGGCACAAAACAACGAGAAACAACAATTTTCGAGACATTGTACAAGAAAACCAATGGCTACTTACTAAAAATTCGAAACTGTTGCGGTCTCATTTTATTCCGCCACTTTATACCTGTACGAACAAAGAGCTGCCAGATATTTAAGTAGGGGAAAATTTCCTTGGCTCCTCTGATATAATTCTTCTCACTACAATCATCCGGTATGCATTTATTTATAAACTCTCGATAACACCGGAATCCTGGACAACATCCACTCGCAAGTCAGCACAATAAAAGGAAATTTTGCAATATTCAATCTTGCAGTCATCAGTTCCTATATAAAGACTGCTAATTCGATTTTCTCGACAGGTTCAATTAATATCGCGACGCGCATCAAACGGTCGATTCGACTTTATCGCGACTCGATGGATCTTCGCGAGGGAACGGCTCAGCCGCGGCCCTCGACATGTAAAGTCGCTCTCTCGGTCCAATTTAATCGAAGGCCTTGAAATTCCGATACGCGCGCGTAAATAGATCGAAATCGGCGCCTCGCGCCTAATACGGAATACCCTCCGCGGGCCGCCTCTTTTCATGCGTCATCCACCCTTTTCTCGCGCGCTCGCGAGTGCATATTCGCCGGGCGAACTTTTCTCACGCGCTCTCGCACCTCCATTTACGGCTCAGATACTGAGACCTGTGGGTTTTTTTTCGAGGGTGCAAACTCGCGCCTCGGTGAGCGTGAAATAATTCACGGAAATTCCACGGTGGTATACGAAAGTTTGATAAGTACCGTAATTCCGTTTTACGCTAGTAATTACTTTCTTTACGGGCAATTAAAGAGAATAAGTAAATTGTTACGGCACGTGCGATTGAGTCCTTTGCTTTGTTGAAAGGTGGATAACTATCTGGGCATCGATGGGCCGCATAAAAGTCGGCAAGGGACGCGATCGCGGGAGTGTTTACAGCCTTTTTACAGCCTATCGATGCGACGGATCTTGAAAGAACCAGCCGAGCGATCGGGTTGCGACATCGTTCGAGGGTTCAATGCCGGGGATCTACGCGCGGCCGTAAAACGCGGACGATAAATTTTCGCCGACATGCGGCGACATTGGGCGACGTTAAACGGCCGCCGGCAGCGGCTTAAAGTATCCCCGAGCACTCGAACGTAAATTCATCGTCTCTCAGCGACGGCCGAAATTTTCTCTCAAAGACGAATCGATCGAATTTCGCGCCCTCGCAAGATTTCGCAATTTCCCGGGGAAATTGGAGTTTTTGCAAGGGCCGCCCACGCGTCTCGCGTCAAAAACACCCGGTTTATTATAGAGCAGCTGAATGGACCATTAAAATCCAGCGTCCGGCCTTTATGCGCCGAGGTGCGAATGAATATTCTAACCAGGATTCTCTCCGGTGAAAAGTCTCCTTACACTAATTTTCCAAACTCCCTTGGGAATCAATTATTCCGCGCAAAAATCCGCCCGAACTTCTTTTCCCTCGGCTATTAATTGCTCGAGTCCCAAGATCTGCCGGAAAATCTCGGTCCATAACTTACGGTTATACATTTCACGTCCAGGAGGCGAACGTGCGCCCACTTGATTTACGCAACGGTGCCAAACGCGCTTAAATAATCGAAGAGGGTTTCGATAAAGCAATCGCGACTTCCGCGAAGGCGGCCGCGCGGAAAAATCGTCGTCGTCGCGACGTCCGTCATCGAGATGCCAGCGCGGGTATATATAGGTACGTACGCGACGCGCCAAGATCCCGATCTCGCACGCGATCTTCCCCGTCGGAGCTTCGGATTAATCGGCGCTCCTCCGCGGCGGTGAAATTGCAAGCTTAAATCTCCCTGCAATTTTAGCGGGAGGAATTAAATAAAAGGAGATGCCTCGCAGGGGGGAGATGAAAATCGCACCTGCAAAAATCGAAAATGTGCAGTCGAGGGGAAATTGTTTTGCAAGTCTTGCACTGCGCTCAACTCTCGATTTAATTTATCGATAATACGGACACGGATGAGTTTGAAAGCACCGCGGAATTATTCAGCGAAGGGTGATTTTGGATAATACACCTTGTATGGAATAAAGCACCGTGAGAGGGTATAATATTTTATGGTTTGAAGAAAACTTTTCAGCGCGAGCCACGAGCTTAATTTGATTTTATCGAGCATAGTGGCTTCGTCGATGTTAATCCTTTAAGAGGCAGTCTGCGTGCATCGAATCGAAAGCAATCGGCGATCCTGGTTCACGGACGCAAATCAATATGGACGTCATTACGTCGAAGGGGTCGCGGCGTGGGCCGTTCCGTACACTTCCGATCGCGAGGAAAGACGGCGCGTGGGAGGCACAAAAGTTTTCCGCGGCTCGCGGGATCCGCATCGCGCCGATAGATCGGCCGACAGCTTTCATCAGAAAAGTTGAAATATTACATCTTAGAAATAATCTATAATAGTAATTACTATAAAATCATTTAAAATTAAATCGAAACTCAAAATAGAATGCTATCAACTTCATAACGAATCAGTCGACATACGATATTACTCATGCAGATGAGAGTTAATTTCCTTGTATACATATAGATAAATTAATGCGCTATATTATATTTTTTATCCAGCAGTTATACCAGCAAATTAATTGACATCTGTGACGATTTTTTTGTAACAGGAAGCAGAGAAGCAGCCTTCACTTACGCGATAAGTTCAGCGGGTGTCACGTACGCGGTGACGGCCGCCTGCAGCCGAGGAAACATTACGGCCTGCGGCTGCGAACCAACAATACGGTAAGTAGCCGCGAGCTTGCATAACGTCTTCTCTTTATTTTCTCGCTCGTGCATCGACGGTACTTATAGACAGCAGATGCATAAATTTAAACGCCTATCGTTACTTCATTTTTCACTCTTTGTTTTCTCCCTCGATATCTTTTTAGCCGGCCGTTTTTATAAGTCACGGCGACTGGTAACGAGTCTGTTTACATTATCAGTATCGCTGCTCTCAAAACACCATTGCTGATGAATGCTAAACGATACGGGAGAAAACTGCATGCACTCGATAAGCTAATTGAATTGAATTTCCGAGAAACGGACAACTGACAATAAATTTTAAAAAGCGAGAGTAAATTAAGGGACGGCTGACGAGGTTGATAAGAGGCGCGTATTTTGATTTCAGGACGCGAAAGGAGATGCCGCCGAACGGCTGGGAATGGGGTGGCTGCAGCGCCGACGTCACCTACGGAATGAGGTAAAACGCACTCGCCCACCTGCACGTGCGCCCCCCACCTCTTGAACGCAATCATAATTTTAGGAATCACTATAATATTCTTAATTAAATTTAGGTTCGCGCGTAGGTTTCTGGACGCGAGAGAAATCGAGGGCGACGCGAGGAGCCTCATGAATCTGCACAATAACAAGGCTGGCAGGAAGGTACGTCAAAATAGTTTTCCATTACGCCAACCGTCCATTATCTTCGCGCCTGGATGCGCTTAACGAGCGCCGATTACAGGCGCGAAAATAACGAAAAATCTTGCATTAATTGCCTCGCGGCGCTTACGTGTCGGTGCCTTTGCTGCGTGAATTCAATGCGTCGTATTTTCTCGACTTTGGGAAAAATGTATTTATTCCCCGGTCTGTTTGCCCGCAAGGTTATGCGCCGTGTACTTTCGACGAATGCACATCAATGTCCGTGTAGGTTCGCATTTTTATGCGCTTCGCGTATCCTGTACGGCGTGCACGACTGTTAAGCGTTTATTTAACAAACACGCGCTTAAATTGTAAACTGTGTATTTAATGGTTTCAAACTCGGACTCGCCAAATCCACTCGATCTGCGAAATTACCATAGCATTCGCATAATGACACGCCGGTAAATAAAATGCGACGGAAAAGCACGTAAACAAATAGACTTTCGAGCTCGCGCGACTGGCAATTGCAAAACGGCGTAATCGCTCCCCCTCGCGTTTGTCTCTGCGGGCTTATCGGCCGTTCGATCGCGCATAAATACACCTGTTTTTAATAACACACGTGGCTCGGGCACGCTCGCATAAATCGCGCGAGATATAGACATTTCACAGTGAATTTACGACACGCCCGTGCGCGGCTGTCGCTCCGGCTCGTTTCACAAGCGGCTTATCTAATAATTCAATTCGAAATGGCTCAATCGAGGCTTGCGACCGGCGTTCGGAGGAAAAGGGCCCCCGCGTTTTTCGGAGCGACGGCTCGCCCGACTGGAAGTGGCTGACTCGATTAATCGGGCGCGCGATCATTTGGCGAACGATGATTCCCGATGATCAGCTGAAGACTGTAAATCAATTGTGTAAGGAAAATAAATCACGAAAATATAAATAAGTTTTATGCATGTCGTGTATTATGAGTAACTTTTAAATTCAATTTTATTTTGAATAATAACAAATTATTCTGCACAAAATTATTCTTTATATTGCTGACTTTCCGGTCTGCTGCAGAACTCGTGCGCGGAGCACTCTTCTGTATTCCTGAAAAATATTACGAAATTAGCTTAGAGAAAAGTGAAAAGTTCCCAATTTTAGTTAAATATATTACAAGCAAAGCCTGCATTGATTTACAAAACCATTAAAAAAAAAAGTTAAATAAACAAAAATCAAATATTTAAACTTACTCTGCTGTCTTGCACCAATAGGATGGTCCCCAAGTGCATGGTTCGGCACCAACGACCAGCGGGTCCTTAGCCATAGTTACTGTGCATTAACAATGTCAAAATTATTATCATTACTATACCTACTGTTTTAAATATTTTCACGTAATTTTAATAATGCAAATAATAAAAAAATGAAATAAAAAAAAAAACAGAAATTTGAATGTTTGTAACGCAATTTCATTTATACTCACATGACACTGCGAGGCAGAGAACAATAAGTATCAAAAGTTGACGAAGCATTCTGAATAAAAATCTGACTGACTTGTCTTGTGCTACAGCTGATACTGTAGTATCCACGGCGATGCTCAAACTTTTAACTCTTTATATACTGGTTCTTAATTGCGTATGAGTAGGGGAAACGAGGATAGTCAACATAAACGATTGGAAATAAAAAACTAAGTTTTTTTCCTTACCGAAAGTGTAAAGTAATATCGAAATGTTGGTAGTATCTCGTTTTTTTATTATTATTGAAGTTCTGGCTTTTATATGCCAACAACTTGTATGTACCGTTAAATATAACGTTAAATTTGTAAATACTGAAATCTAGAATAAACAATTACTCCATTCTATTCTAGTCACTAAATCAAGCTTACGCTTATCTATTGCACCACAATCTGATTCACTATATAGAGATTCGTTTGAAAGCTATTTTAAACTAGCACTTAATAAATTTCTTAATTTTTCTACACTGATGTTTCCCTCAGAATTGTTTTTAGCTTCAACATTTATTTATTTATTTTTTTTATAAGGACATATATTTATCTTTAAAGGCATATAGAACAATACAACTATTTTAGCGTAACATTTTACGCGGTACAAACCCATGGTAAAATCGCAATTTTCTCTTATTTTGGAATTATTCTTATTTTCGCACTTTAAACATTGTAAATAAAATATTATGTGATCTTTTAAATTAAAAAATTTATTTAGAAATATTACAATTTATTCTGTACAAAATTACTGTTTATATTTCTGATTTTCCGGTCTGCCGCAGAACTCGTGCGCGGAGCATTCTTTCGTATTCCTAAAAAATATTACGAAATTAGCTTAGAGCAAAATGTAAAGAGTTCCTAAATTTAGTTAAAACTATTGGTAGCAAAACATGCACCTATTTAGAGCAATATACAAAAATAAAAAGTATAATACAGGAAATTAAAATACAAAAACTTACTCTTCTGTTTTGCACCAATAAGAAGGTCCCCACGTGCATGGCTTGGCACCAAGGACTGTTTTACCCATGGATACTAGGTGTTAAAAAATATCATAAAATGAACGATTAGTATTGTTTCAAATTTATTTACATGACTTCAATAATACAAATAATAAAAAAATATGTAAGTTAGAAAAAAAAGAAAATTAAATGTCAATTCTAAATTAATTTAATTTATACTCACACGACACTGCGAGGCAGAGGACAACGAGTATCAAAAGTTGACGAATCATTATGAATTAAAATCTGGCTCGCTTGTGTTGTGCTAGAGCTGATACTGCAGCGTGAACTGCGATGCTCGGGCTATTTAATCTTTATATACTGATGCGCAGTTGCATGTGAGTGGGGGAAAACGAGGTTGGCTACTTTAGTGTTCTGGCGATTACTACTTTTTATCATAAATGTTAGGAAATAAAAAAAAAGTTTTTTTCCTCTTTACCGAAAGTTTGAATTAACATGAAAATGTATGATTGAAATGTATTATTGATGTTCTGGCTTTTAAAAATAAATAGCTTGGATATACCGTTGAATCATCAAATTAAAAAAGCTGCCGTTAATCAGTTACCGCGACTTCCTGATTCTTTATAGTCGTTCGTTTGAAACACAATCGTAAACATGTGTGCTTTTTAGTTTTTTTCATTTGTTTACGGTTACATACTAACGTTTTCATTGCATTGATATTAACGTAATCTCATAGATGTTTCCTTTTTATCCATAGTACATCGATTACACTTTTTATCTACATTTTAACATTTTAAACGATATCCGTATCGTTTTTCTTTTTTTATAAAAATGAGCTACAACGATAAAACTGCCTTGATTCATGCAGTTTCAAATATACTTTATCACTTATCAAATCTCATAAAAAGGCATAAACGGCCCATCTTAAAAAAACGTTTGCGCGCGTGGTGCTCGGTATAATTAATTTCTCCTCCCACTCATTCCTTCGTCAAATTAATCTCGACTCCCCGAACGGACCGCGCTCTTACCAAATCCGCATCTCGGATCCGGGGATTCCTCCGACGCGGCGGGATAGCGAATTTCGTTATTCTCCCCGGAGTCGTCGCGGGGACTGCCCCACGTCAGTCCTCGGCGTCAGGCCCCGAGTGATATTCCCGCGTCGGGGCGCGTTAGAGGCGCGCGATCTTATGAAGACGCCTCGCGCGACGTGCGAGCAATTAATTTTCGCCCGTGTATACGCCCGGGCCCCTGGCCGACGGGCTCCGTCGCATTCAATTAGCCATGATGCCCAGCTCACGCCTCCGACGAGGCCCCGGTAACGCCGCCTCGGGCTCTCAAAGGTGCCGTGAGAATCGGCCGATTTTGCGATTTCGGCCGGCGCATTTGCATCGCTCGGCTTATAGATGAATTAATTTTTTACTTTCCTTTTTTAAATTGCTCGTCGTGTTGTATATTTGGCTTTCAAGTATATGCAGAAGGATTACAAGTGTTTTGATTTAATGGGAGTATATTGTGGGATTTTCCAAATATTTAAACAAAAAGTAGAATAGACTGACGCGTCGAGTAATAAAAACAGATTACAGTATTCGTTTAGTTTATTACTAGCCAGAAGTATATTATTTTCACTCTGATAAGCTTAATGTTGAATTAACTTAAATTTCGCCGATGGAATTTTTTTGACGCCTTTTATTAAAGATTCATACATCTGAGTAAAGAATAAATTTGAAACTAGTTGAGAAAATAAAACTAGTTGAGTTTATAACGTTATTCCATAAATTATTAATCGCAATATTTTCTCATCCAGTTTACACATCATTCTTTATTCAGGTGCTAATAGATCTTCTTTAAATTTTTATCGCATAAACACGTGATCTGTTTAAACATTACTCTTTAATTAGTTGCTTATAGATCTTCATAAATTTTATATATTGCAAAGACACGTGACCGTTCGGTGTAATTCTTTAATGGACCGCGCAAAAGTAAAAAAAATTAATAAAAAATATCTCCAGCTCGCATTTCAAAGGTAATTCGTAAACACAATTGAAAGATCAAGTGTTAAAACTCGCGTTGAAAATGTCAAATTCACCTTCGCGAGAATGTTTCACTCAAGCGCGCCGCAACGCGTGCAATGAAGTCGGCGAGTCGCGCACGTCCGACGACGCCGCGAGGCGTCTTTTTTTCCAGCACGTCGCTTTAAAGGGTCCCTCCCGTCGGCTTTCAGATAGTGAAGGCTATGCTGCAGACGGAATGCAAGTGCCACGGAGTATCCGGTTCCTGCACCGTGAGAACCTGCTGGCGGACCCTGCCCAGCTTTCGTCAAATCGGCGATGCCCTCATGAAGAAGTACTACAGGGCGAGACCGGTTATTGCGATCACGCCGCCCCCGCCGCCCACGATACAGGTGACGAGCTTCATTGTGCCGGGGAAGGTCTATTATTTTTGCCGGGCCTCGAATTTTCACGCCTCGGCGACTCTCAATGAGCGACGCATTGCCGATTCTCCTCGCTTTGATTTACTCGATTTTGAGAGAACGAATCTATTCGTTCGTCGGTGATTATGATAATTACAAGCTAATTTAACTGGTCTCGGTTATACTCAAAAACTTTGTTGCATATTAATTACACTCGTGTCGTTAAAATCAATTATGTATCGTGAGAGTAGTAAAACCTGTCAGTGGTTTGCTAATAGCCTTACGTAAGAAACCTAATCTGATGATTAATTATTGACATTTTACAAGTTTGCACAGTTTTGTGTCTAATTATAGTTCACGCTAAATTAAAAAAAAAACACGGCTATGTCTCATCAACAGAAACTGCTGAATAATAAAAAATAATAATATGCGGAGAGAAGATCCGATAAAAATAACTCTGAATAATTTGTTTTGCAAAAATTACTATGTGCTTAGAAATAAATTGTAAAATAATTTCCAACATGATCAAAACTTTTTCGTTTTGCCACCAAGAACAATCGCTCTCACGATTATTGATCATAAAACTAATTTCGACCAAATAATTGTCTCCGTGTACACTTAAATAAATTTTGAGCGAAAAGCGTGAGTACCCTTCAAACTAAGAAAAAAAGAAAAAAACTTTGTTCGCAGAGTACGGAGGCGCTGCTGCGTTCCTCGGAGGTGTCGCCGATTCTGGGCAACGACGCGAAGACGCAGGGCAAGCCGAGCCCGGAGACGCGGCCGATGAAGAGGTCGGGTGGCTATGGGGTCTCGGGGACGCGGCAGCAGCAGCAGCAGCCGCCGCGGAGGCCGCACCTCGTGCTGAAGCGCGCGAAGCTCGGCGGCGGGCCGGGCATCAGCCAGAAGCGGATCCCCAAGAGGAGCGAGCTCGTCTTCCTGCAGCCCTCGCCTAACTACTGCGAGCCCGACCTCGCGCAGGGCAGCCTCGGCACCCAGGGCCGCTACTGCAACCGCACCAGCAAAGGTGGGTACACTTTGACGCCTGCATCGTAAAAATACACCACTACTAAAAGAATTTTAGGTGAGATCTCAGGTCAGAATTTCAAATGACTTTTAAGCTTGGCTTTTCAAACTTAAAACTCACCTGAGATTTTGGCCTGAGAACTCACTGTAGATCTCACCTGAAATTTTTTAGAAGGGATAGGAACGTAACTAGCAATTCGAAACAGAATTAGAATGATACACGAGGCACGTTTTGTTGACGTTAATGGACTCATTGTGATCGGGACGATTGAACGGCGAAAGATGTAAATCAGCCTTTAAGTGTCCTATAAAATGTAAACTAGGCGATAGTAGCGTAAATGGTACTATTTAACGATATTCTGGAGTAGCGGATTGCCACGCTTGTTTAGCATAAATTGAATCCTTAATTCAGAGATAAAATCGACCCGCCACTCTTTCCACTTCCAACACAATAATCGAGAGAAAAAAATAAACTAATAGTATAGGCATCAGTCTACCGTCATCCGCACAATCTTGTTGAACGAACAATTGCAATTCCCCCCGATCTTGCAATAGCGCTAATTTACATGCGGATAATAGAGTCGGATAAAAAGTCTGCGCGGATTCTGCGGAGCGATCGCACGGGGAGGAGGAGAAAAAAGTGAAGGCAAAGTAACGAGGGCCGCTGGAAATCGACGCCGCGCTCCGCTCGGCCCGCGAGTGCGCCATAAATTTCAGCGAAAAACCAAGAGCGCGAGAGAGGCCCCATTGGAGTCTCGATAATGCGGAGCTGCGGCGCGTCGCACAATCGAGCCGGGACGCGATCCTCCCTCTTGCCTCGCGCGTACAACACGCACTTTTTGACTGGACTTTTGCCGAGGAACTTTGTCTCGATACGGAAAACGAACCTCTTATAGGGGATGTCCATTATTAACGGACAGCGTGGGAAGGGTCAATTGTGAGACCCTCGTTTTATTTCTTTAATTATTTGGCTTAAAAGTAGTTAAAGAGAAAGATTAAATTTTGCTTCAATACCGGGTGGTATCCTAAATTGCTACAATATATGTATAATATAATTGTTGAAGGAGTTGCTAAAATAATGTTTAATGCTATCTTGCAGAAGGATTATTAATCTTTTATAAACCTATTCGCAATTAATTTGATTGGTGAGATCTCTAATGATCATGCAGTTATCAATGCCCAATCTTTTTTCCACTTACACTGTACACAAATGATATTGCAGTAAGACCATTCAGATGTTACTAATTCCTGCAGCGGTCACTGCATTACTCAGAAGTTGGTTTTTACAATTACTTAGAAGGATGCAGCTTTTCCTCATGAAATATAATATTATTCGGAATTATCTACAGCAACAATAATTACATTACTGGCAATGTTGTACCTCAATCAGTATTAATAATCATTCAAATTAATGTTGTATCAAAAAAATATTGTCCAAATATTTAGCAAATATTGAGCGCTATTGTATTGTATAGTAGTCGAAAAAAGACTTATGAACTAAACGCGATATTAAAATAAATTATTATTAAGGTATGAAAATATAAAGCTATACCTGATTTTTCAGGAACCGACGGTTGCGACCTAATGTGCTGCGGACGGGGCTACAATACACACCAGTTTACGAGGACCTGGCAGTGCAACTGCAAGTTCCACTGGTGCTGCAAAGTGCACTGCGAGACGTGCACGGAGCGGACCGAGGAGTACACCTGCAAGTGACCCCGCCCGCTGAGCGATCCTCCCTAATCGAATGCCCGGTCCGACGTCGTCCCGACCCGAGCGTCCAGTGTGCCCGGAACGACGAGGATCGTCCGACGAGCGATGACGTCAGCCCTTTGTCTCAGATCTGCCGGACACCGATCGAAAGGCAGAAGCTCGTAATCGGCAATGTAACGCGACAATAATAGACTTTTAGTTTTCGCGAGCACTGGCGGGTGTATGCGAGATTCTCTTTAATTGTAATTAATTCGACGAGTGGTACGCATACGCGGTTGAACGGTAAAGAACTAGGGTTTCTTTATTTTACGTTAGATCCATTATACCGCTACGTCACGCCGGACATGCACGCTCGCGAAGAGCGTAGACTGTATAAATTGTATTGCCGTCGTTGGCTCGGCAGTGTGATTGTGTACTTGTATAGAGAGTAGGAATATTTAATCGAACACACGAGACGCGCGACTCCGATGAAGACTATAGATTGTAAAGAGACGCGTTTAGGCGCGAAGGAACACTTTCCTCTTAAGGCTTAAACTCAATTTTTTTATTAAGGTCCTTGTGTTTAATTTCAAACAAGTAAATTATTATTTATTTTTTAATGGCATGTGTCTCTGACTATACGAAGGAAAAAGTCTGTTAAGATTGATTATATAATTTGTCTTCGAAAGATTTTTAATTGTACATTAAAATAATATAATTGTAAACATTTTAACCGATTTTTTTAGTGTAATATGCTTGAGATGAAAAAATTATTTTGTAGTAACATAGATAAGCGTAAATTCTATTCTCAGAAATGTTTATATAATCTACTATTAAAAGATTTTTTTCTTAATCCAAGCGTACTTCGTTTTCCGTCCTGAGCTATTTTTACATGAAAATCGGGAAATATTGACTTTTATACGTATTTTATGATGGCATTTTGTAAAAATGTGTGACAAAGCATATGTAGGTAGTGAATATTAAAATTCTTTTTTATAAATTAATGTAAACGATTATTTGAACTTATTAGACCTTAAGATGTGTAATACCCATTAACTGCACATAATGATTTACCCAATTCATACCTGGATACTCAATGGATCTCAAATTCAGCATTTCAACAGGATATTCAATCGCCAAGCAGAGTGGACATTTTCCGTATGTACATAAATGCCCAATGCAGATCGTATCGATAAATTATTTAATTCGATACCTTTCAAAATAAAAGGTTTTATAAGTTTTGATGCCACGATTTGGAATTATTCACTTATCTTCATTAACTAAATTGCTCTTAGAAAAATAAAGTGTCTATTGCTTGCAGTTGCAATCGAACTTATCTTCTTACTGCCTCTCGGAATCCTCTTAAAGACTATTTTATTGCCTACCGCGTTAGAGTCGTTTATACCCGCGATGATCTATCAAGAAACACTACAGATACTTAAATTTCCTTGAATAATTTGAAAATCCCTGTACTGCCCAATTATTCTGCACATTTATGCAATGGTCGATTTCTTTTCATTTCGTCAGTTTGCCTTAGAACTTTGACGTGTTTATTCGGCTTTGGACGAAATTTGCGGAAAGTTTCTTTAGTTTGACAAGTTTCAAAGTAAACGCTCTGAAATTTAGACTTTACGTTAGATTTACGATCGCAAATACTATATGTAAGTAAAAGAATTCTAATGTAATTATTTATAGAAAATATTTTGTATTAAAAAAAAGAGAACAATCGTAGATACACAGATATTTACTGAATATATTTATATATGTGTCAATCGTCATGTAACGTACCGGAAAGAAAATTGCTTTCGATAGCCTTTTTCATTTAAATGTCAAGTAATCTCGGTAATTGTTAAAGTGATAATAATTATCAAAATTATTCGTTGTTTTATTAATTTATTTTTATAAAAATGATTCTTTTATAAATGAAATTATAAAAACCATAAAAAAGTGAAATTAAAATATTGCACTATGAAAAATTGCATACATGCATTCATTAATTAAAAATAACTGTCTTTGCAGATTGTGCGAATTGACTGATATCACGAAAAAATATCAAGCACACGACCAGAGATGATTGCCTTTAGGATTGCCCAACTGAGACACGTATTCGTAGAAACAGGTACATTCGTACTCTGTTTCCAGAGCTATTAAATCCGAAAAATGGATTTTTGTTTTGGGGGATATAAATCGCAGTAGCCCATTTGACCCCGACATTAATTTATATACTGAAGAACAAATGTTCTCTAATGATGAAGAAGAGACAATATGTCGCAGATAGTTTCTTCAATGTTCTGTTTTACGACTTAAGTATAATACATTTGTGACCAATCTGTGAAAAATAAAAGGAAATAAGTATGTAAATAATATTTTGTTGAGTGAAACAGTGGTGCCACACTTACGTCAGAGATTTTTTAAAATTTTTGAAGCCTCTTTTTTGGCTTCTAGATCATCGTCATTTTTAGCAGGATAATCAGCAGCCAGTTTCAAATACTTTAACGCAGATTCTTTTTTATCGAGTTTTAAATATGTTTTACCAAGCATCAATAAATTGTGACTGTAAAAATTTGGATCTACAGTTTCTGCTTTCTCAAAATACTGCAAAGCTTCTTCATAGGATGAAGTTGGAGGTTCGCCAAAAATTGCAGAAGCTATTTTTCTTTGATACCAAGCTAAATCAGCAACTTGGTAACACCAATTACCAATCATATAAAGTGTTGTGGCATCTTTAGGATTAAGCTCTGAAGCTCTCTATGAATTAATTTTATAAGTGAGTCTGTAAACTTTGTAATAAAGTATAATAATTTTAAAATAATTATGTATTTACCAACATATGTTTCTTGATATTGTATAATTCCTTAATTTTTATTTTAGTTCCTTCATAACTTGTTTTAGAATTTAATAAAATTGCTACCCATTTGTGAACAGCCCAGTGATCTTCTTGTAAAGTAAGAGCCTGACATATAAAATCATATGCATCGTAAATTTGCTTTTTTGCTTCAGCCTCTTTTTGTTCTAACTTTGACATCTTGTAAAGTGCACGACTTAATCGCCAAAGTATTTCAACGTCTCTAGTTTCCTAAAATATCAGTATAAATTAAAATGCAAATTTACTTAATTACAAGGTAATTATTATGCAAAAAAAGTAACTATAAATTACCTTATAACCACTTAGCAATTTGTAAATTTCGTTGTATTCTTCTTGGTCAAATAAAGCATCTGCTTTAGCAATAACAATTTCTTTAGCTTTCAAAGACAGTTTCTCATCATCCTTTTTCTTTGTAATTCCCCATATGGCAGCAGCAGAAAATGGGATCGCTGATGGTAGCGACTTAAATCTTGCTCTTCCATGGCTCTCCTTGTTTGTAAAAACAATGCATCGTAAAAATAAGTGAATTGTACAAAAAAAGGCAAACTTGCAAATGAAAAGAAAATAGACTTACCTTTCTTAATCCAGTAAATGCATAACCTAAAATGCCTTGTAGATATCTGCTGTTGGCTGCAAATCTCATGGATCTCGAAAACATTTTTCTAAAGTAAAAGTAATTAGCTACTTACATAAATACTGAAACTTTTTACAACTACTAACTTCAACTTGTCAAAGTTGAAACGTTCACTAAAGTGATTTTAGAACATTGTAATGCAAAGCATAATGCTGCCCGTCTTTAACACCGTTTTTTATGTCACGAAGAGTGTCGATTCATCGCGGCTACTTTTACCTTGTACCTCAATTAACATATACGATTTCAATGTTTTCTATATGCAGCCGACCTGTTGATATGCATCCTGTCAAAGAACAATATAAAAATAGTTATGTTGATTTGGGAATGAGACTACATCGCCATCTCGCCATTTTGCAAAATCAACTGTATATAAATCTCTTCTCATTTTATCTTACGCTGGTGACTTAGTTTTCTGTATTCTGCTTCCGGCTGTACATACATATAAATATAACCTAAATTTTTGGTTATCACCGTGCTGCAATGAATTCTTCAGTCAGATTAATTTTTATTTATTAAATTTAATTAAGAATTGCTACTTATCTTGTGTAATATAGTTGGAAAATATGGGTTCCTTACCAAAACCAATTATTTATGGAAGTGCCTTTGCTTCTTTGACAGGATGTATTTATTTGATCAAGTACGTCTTTAAAATTTATAAACTCATAATAGCATAACTTTTTTCATTAATTTTTGCAAATAAGTTGTTTGAAAAAGCATAAAACATTTTTTTAAACATTTTGCTTTATTATTTTGTTATATTTGATGTCATGGAAATTAATATTAAAATGATTTCAGGGACTACTTTGGTGGCACAAAGTACGAAGGAGATGAAAAATTAGTAGACAAGGTAGTTATCGTAACTGGTGCAAATACTGGTATAGGAAAGGAGGTAGTAAGGGATTTAGCCAGTCGTGAAGCCAGAGTTATTATGGCATGTCGAGATTTATATAAATGCGAAGATGTAAGTCTTTCTTTTACAAGGTTTCAGAATCTCACCATCAGTTGTGAATATTATAATTTTAATTTGAAATATATTTTCCAGGCTCGAAAAGATATAGTCCTAGAAACTAAAAACAAATATGTGTATTGTCGAAAATGTGATTTAGCTTCTCAAGAAAGTATTCGAGAATTTGTAGATAATTTTAAAAAGGGTACGTTTTTCTTTAAACGTAAAATAAATATGTTATATAATGCAGTAGTTAATTTATCAATAATAATTTGATATATTAGATTTTTCAAAGCTACATATTCTTGTAAATAATGCTGGTGTTATGAGATGTCCCAAAAGTCAAACACAAGAAGGAATTGAGATGCAAATAGGAGTTAATCACATGGGTCATTTTTTGTTAACTAATTTATTATTGGATACGCTTAAAGCTTCAGCACCTGCAAGAATTGTTAATGTTTCAAGCTTAGCTCACTTTAGAGGAAAGATAAATGTTAGTGATTTCAACAGTAATGAATTATATGATCCAGGAGCTGCTTATGCACAAAGTAAACTAGCTAATGTTTTATTTACAAAGGCATTAGCTAAAAGGTTAAGAGGTTTGTAAAATACAAAATTCTACTACCAATGTTTTAGATATAGAATAAAATGTTAAATATTTAAATGTGTGTACATTTTAGGTACTGGAGTGATTGCAACAGCTGTTCACCCAGGTGTTGTAGATACAGAACTTACAAGACATATGGGGTACTACAGTAGTGGATTAAGTTCTATATTCTTAAAACCAATTGTATGGCCATTCATAAAAACTCCAAAACAAGGAGCACAAACTATTTTGTACGCTGCTTTAAGCCCTGAAATTACAGATCGTTACAATGGTGCATATTTAAGGTGAGATGAGTAAAAATACTAAAGTAAAAAAGAATATCACATTATTCTTACAATTTTTATAAAATATGAATCTATTACAGTGAATGCAAAATGATGGATGCAGCTCCTATTACAAATAAGGACGAACTGATAGATTGGTTATGGAGAACAAGTGCAAAATGGACAAAATTAGATGATAGATAAGTTTAATTAAAACTTATTTTGTAGATAAATTGTATAATAAAAAATTTGTTGATATAAAAATATTTTAT
This sequence comes from Eurytoma californica, assembly GCA_035586675.1. Classification (NCBI taxonomy): domain Eukaryota; kingdom Metazoa; phylum Arthropoda; class Insecta; order Hymenoptera; family Eurytomidae; genus Eurytoma; species Eurytoma californica. The sequence goes on along the minus strand of JAXIUT010000037.1, from coordinate 23,485,444 downwards.
GAATTTAGTTCACATTTTGTTTTTTTCTACTATTTGTAATCTTAGGACTAATAAGTTTATTTAAATAAAATAAATATGTGTCATTTTACTAACAATTAAAACAAACTTATAGTGAATAAGTAATAGTAACTGCAATTGTAATTAAAAATAATTATTGGTTAGAAAAAATGTATGATTAAGAAATAATTACAAGTTCAGATAATCAGAAACTATTATTACAAACAATAAATTATTAAGAGCAATTATTGCTTTTTCTTTCGTTTTGTACTTCAATTGATTTATCCTCTTTATCAGATAACAAGGACATTAGTGAGATAAAGTGTATGATTACTTAATTGATAATTGGTAGTAATTTTTTGCTGGATTTCAAAGTATAAGCTAAATATTATATAATTTTTAGTAAAACATATTAACACTAAAAAGCATTATTTAGATTAAAAAAATACAGTTATTTATAATCTTAGAAAAATAAATTTACAGCCTAGCGGACCGAAAATACAACTTTCCGACCTATGCTGTTTTCGAAAGATTGTATTTTCGGCCTCCCTAGGCTGTAAAATAGTATACATACCTAGCCCTGTATAATAAAAAAGC
>JAXIUT010000037.1:23467652-23478756 GCA_035586675.1 Eurytoma californica | reverse complement strand
CCCCCCCCCCCCCCCCCCCCCCAGAGTGCACCCTTCTTTTTCCGCCGATAGTTTTCCGGCCCCCCTTCTCCCCCATTAATTTAGGCTGCACGCCGAGCGGAGGGAACTGCGCGCGCATTTGGGCGGGTGCCGGCAAAGCCATTTCGGGGTAATTGTCGCAGCTGATAGTTTTGTCGGCATGCGCGTATGCTCATTTCACGCTCGTTTTGAGAAAAATGAGGCTTGGCGCGGATGAAAGCTTCCAGGTGGTTTGATATCAACGATCGAGATAAGAGACGGCTGACTTTTTTTTTTGATCGATAGGCTATTTCTGTCGACTCGATTTATACAACTATATTATTATTACGTAAGAGATTGGTTAAAAATATGGAAATCGACATTCTCTTATTAAAAAAAGAATCCACTTTATAAATCGAGCGTAAACAATTCTATGGAGTCTTGTAAGTAGAATAGGTCGAACTGTGGTCAGACGCGCGCTCACGCGTCCTACTCGCAGTCGCTAATTTATAAGTCACAAGAGCATCCATTTTTCTCCATGTCGAAAATCCAATATCCAATTCCAATTTGATGTCGCGCCTGCTGAGAAAAAAATGTTCGCGTTCCCCCATTAATTCTTCATCCGCCGACGTATACAAAATCGATTCCACAACTGGGAGGTGAAAATAAACCGGGGAGCTTGCGGAACTCGCCACGGACCGGGCTCGAAGCCCGAGAAAACAGCCGGTCGTAACGAGATCCATCAAGACGTCCCGCGAGCAGTCGTTACATCGCTACGCGGCCAGTGTTCCCGGTTAACGGGGAAAATTTGCTACCTGATTTCCGGAACCACCTACGCGCGCTGATAGTGCACTCCGTGAAAAAAACTCCCGCGGGAGCCTGGCGCGCCCTCCTTGCCGAGACGTTGATGAACTGAGAAAATTTCATTACTTCGCTACGTTGCCGAATTAGCGTTAATTAGTGTACACTTATTTATTTTACGTTTATTACGCTGAAAATGAAGAGCGAGGAAAAAAAATTACTTTATTGCCAAGTTCTGGGATCATTTAAGAGATAATTTCTTTTTTTGCCTTTGGAAAGCTCGGATGGATAGTATATGTTTCTACGATTGAGTGAGCCGAAGCTCCTGAAGTCTTTTCGCAACTATATTTTAAACTTTTTCCTTTCGTTATTTCATCTTTCTATTACCTCATACCTCTTCGATGGATTCAATAAAATATTGCATCGATCGCGAACTTTTTCTTCGTTTTCGTACACAAAGAACTACAATTACCTATCAACTACCGCATGTGCATTTACTACAATTTGATTGAATTTCCAATCAATAAAACGTATCTTTGCGAATTCCCCGTAAATACTATTGTACGAATATTGAAAATGTACTCGAGAACGAACAAAACTCACAACGAACTTCGCTTCACATTTAAAAGCAGACAAGCTCTTTGAAATTCCCGTCCGAAACAATACCCGGGTAAACGGAAGAAAAACCCCGCCTTAAATAAACGGAATTACGAAATTTTCGCATCTCCGGCTTAATCCGCGGCATAAAATTAAATAAGCCGCTGCAGTTAATTACCAAGGCGCCTAATTCAAAATTCATCTACTCCCATAAAATATTCTCCTGGCGACCTCGCGGCGGAAGAATTTGCATGAGCGCAAATTAACATCGTGCACACCGGGGCCGGGGAGGTCCACCCGCGCGGAGGAGAGCCGCGCTAAAGGAAAAAGAGGGTAGAGACCGCAGAGGTGCGTCGGCGGGTGTCCCCGGGGGTCTGCCCTCGGGATCGCCCCTCCGCTAAAAATTTCGTCGGCGCGCACAGGTGGCTCTGGTCTCGCGCGGCTGCGGCGGCGGCGGCGATGGTGGAGGACGCGTGCGCGCCGCGCGGGGGCGGCCGGAGCGGTGGGGCGACGGAGGCGGCCTGCCGCGTCCGGCCGGGTCGGGCGACGAGTGCGCCGAGCGCCGTCGGCCTGCGAGGAGCTCTCTCGGCCCCGAGACCCGTGGCGGCTGCGCGCGCCCTCGCGCGCGCGAACACCTGTTCTCGCTTTGTTGCGGCCAAACAGCGCGCGAGCTGGAGACGCGCGACCGGTGGTGATGTACGTCCCGTAGAGTTAGCTGGGGAGGTGCGTTCCTGAGGAGGGATCTCGGCTGCAGCTATTCGACTTGTCCGGGTATTGCGCGGTTGGAGTAACAGGTAAGGTCATGCGATAAGTTTTTTCACTCAGTTTTGCAATATTTCAGTGTTATTCTTGTATTAACAGAGAGTGCTGATGGTTTTGTGAGATGTTTCTGTTATAAATAGTACTATCTCTTTGGAGATATCGTATACCACTGCTTTCTATGAATTACTTGTGTTTTTATAAAGAAAATGTACTGTTTGGCTTATTATAACATCACGTACATTATTAACTAGCTGCATTTGATTATACTTTATATAATTTACAAACTTCACGTGAAGCAATTTCTTTAATCATGATGTCTAACATTACGGTAAAAATATAGTCTTACAAGTTGGACTTGCCCGTCTACCTTTCGCTCACCCAAATTTACTTGATGTAGTGACGTTAAAAAAAAAAAAAAAAATTTCTTTTACCGAATGCTGAACAAGCACATTCGATATCAAAGTTGAATGACACGCCCTCTGAAAGATGCATCAAAACACCAAGCGAACAACCAGCGGCGCTCGCAGCGTGATTCGCGCGGGGCGCATAGCTGCCCGTATGAGTTCTCAAACAAACCGGCGTGCATATTTTCTTTGAAGTGGCGCAGTTAAATAATTCAGCAAAGCGCGCGGCCGAGCAAACTCGGACGCTGTTGACGCGGGGGCGGGAGTCGAATGCACGCGCTCGCGCGTCGCCCGCTGCGACGACCGACGCACCGCCGCGTACACGGCTAAATCCCCGGGTTCGTTAATGCACCCGAACGATCGGCACCATTTTCCAGGTGAACGGATGAAATTAGTCGCGCGAAATGCGATCGCTGCGTTTGCGGCGCGTAAGACGCGTTCGCGGGAAAAAACTTCGCTGCGAAATTTTCTCATCGTAAAAAAGAAAAAGAAAGCGCCGGGGAATTCACGGCGCAGCGAGGTACCTTTTCCGCGGCGCGGCAGCGGGATTACCTTAGCCCGCGGGGGAGTCTTTGTTTCGCTGCTGGAGCGAGGCCGCGGGGGAGATTCGTGCACGCGCCGCGGCATCCTCCGAGCTCGGCGCGTTCGAATGCTAAATCCGGAGCCGGTGAGCCCCGCCAGCGGATCTCGAAATTTCACCGGCAGAAGTTTTATCGCGAGAAACGTTTTCCTCGCGGTTGCGCTCTCACCCTTTGAGGCGGCAAAAACACCGCGGCGGCCGGGAAATCCGCAACAACTTCGCAGTTCTGCGTATACGTTGTTTTTTCACTCGAACTTCTTTTACGACGCAGAAAGACGCGAAGTTCGCGGGGATGCGCGAAGAGGATTTTTTTCCCGGGCTGACTTTTTCGCGGTGACGCACGCGCGCGCCGGGGGCTCTCGATGAATTTATAAAAAAGTTCAAGAACAAACTAAAGTTTCACGGCGCCGCCAATTTGCGGGGGGGCGGGAGCCTATACCTGGGGCTCCCTCGTAACTTTTTCCTTCTCCCCGGGTGTACACCTGAAACAGATTAGCGAGGCTATCTCCTTCCGACGAGTCAACCTTCAATTCAAGTTTTTCCCCCTTTTCGAAATTACAACTTTATTTTCTCGCGGGCGGCTTCGAGTGTCGCACCAAATGGTTCATAAGTAACGGGCGCGTCGTAAACGCAGTATTAGATTACCGCGCCTCAATAATTAAACACTCGCCGCCTTTACACATCGGGCGCCGACGCTTTGATCGCGGAAAGAGGAAGACCGCAGCTCGCGCCGGAACTTATTATCTTGACGTAAGTCGGCCGCTCGTCGACGTCGCATCTCGTTTATGTCGCGGGGTAATGTGGTGCGCCGCTCGAGGAAGCGAGTCGCAAGGTCGCAGCGCATCGTTAAAAACGCTTTGAACAGCCGCGCGAGGGATGCAACGGCGCTGATGAGGCAACGGCCGGCTTTGCGTGCACGCCACCGGCCAACAGGTGCAGACGCCCTGCGTTCGCGCGCCTGGCTATCTTTCTCTTTCACCTCGTGTGGAGGGCGCCTCTTTGGCGTGCGCCCACGCAGTTACCAAGATTGTGCCGCCCGTCTAATTCCTGGAAGTGCCGACTCCTTGCGTGGGCAGCCCCCCCGCACGCGAGCTGAAATTCTGCTGCGTGCGGGAGGCAGCCGTATATCGAGCACCGGACTGAGTAGCTTCTCGTGCCCGAGATCTGCGTATTAGGAGGTTCCTATATACTCGACGCTGAAACAACGTACCGTTTTATTTTAGGAAATTTAGCTTGTTACACCGCAGCTTTTTGATATGGTGATTTATTGTAATGCTCGCGGTAAAAGTTTGTTCTGGAGCGAGATTTGGAGCTTGAATTTGCAATTTTCTACTGGAATAATTTTTTAGCCCCTACGAAACTTTTTGGTTTACAAAAAATAGTTAATGAAAGAAAGTTTAGTTATTTGTTCCTGGGAAAATGCAAAAGTTTTAATAAATATTTAGGAGACGAGCAAGCTAGTTTTTTTGTGCCACTTATAGTCATAAAAAAAGAAAGCACACGAGAAAATTTGTTGACAAGCGTCTTAATAAACAGAGAGCGGGAAAAAACGCCCACGTGATCCGTCGAAATTGCGGGATTCTGCACGTGTATCTTTAAAGAAAGCAAACATTAATTTGCTTTATATCGCTAGAGCGTACTAGATTCTTTAGCCTGCGGGAGCGCTCGCTCGCTGAATCGTCTACACCCCCGAGCTTTTCCAACAACAAATGAGTGCGGACGATCCTGTCGACTCGCCTCTTTTAAAAATGTATTGCACAAACTGTTGCGGGTCGGACGGCATCGACGGTGTAATTGCGTGTTAAGATACTATCATGTTCCATCTTTTTGGCAAAGGCAGGGTAGTTATATATTGCATCCAATTCCGCTGCGATTTTTCATTCGCCGGCGATAATAAATCGTCAACATAGACCAACGTAGACCAACGAGTTTTTCGAAAAAAAATAAGTTGAAACAGTGGACAATACGTCATTTAAAAAAGTAGGTTACTCAAGAATATAGCGTCAATTGCAAAGTTTTTTTATCCCTCGACGGTCATACGTCACGGTTCATTTGAATTATTTCTCAAGGCAATTAAAGAGCGTCGCATACATAGGTGCGCCTGCAGTAAAATAAGCGAAAATTAAACATTCATACTCCTCGGAAAAATGAGTGTCGCCGGCCGTCATGAAGCGGAGAGGGACAAGGAGATCAGCGCGCCGGAGTAGCAGTCCATTTGAAATTCAGCCGTGAATAAGATATGGACACCGGCGAAAAAGGGGCGCTCGTGCATTCCGCCGGCGTCGCGGCGGCCTCATTAGGCAAGGCTTATATTCGCCGCCGTGGAAAACGCGCGACGCTCATACGAATAAGAGCGAATTCGCAGGGGTTCAAGTAGAGGACTTTTTTCGCGCGGAAAGTAGAAACGAGAAGCGAAAAAGAGAGAGGGTAGAGTGGCTTGAAAAATGATGCGAGGGGTGACTGCGTTACGAAAGACGTTGTTTTCACAGTATGTAGAGATATAGGGGTGGCCGGTGGCTTGGTGAATGGAGCCGGACGCTGCAAGCTGGTTTGATTGATGAGCGATCGAGATTGTGGACCTACGTCGGTTTCCCAAGCTATGCTAATTAACTGTGATTGTTGTTGGGCTGCAGTCTGGGCTGGTACACATCGACAGGAATAAGAATTTGCTTTGTAAGTGACGTGGATATTGTAACGTTTTAATCAGCTTTCATTGATGTTTATTTATGCGCTCTACTCCTTAATTAATTTTGCTTATACGAAAAAATTCAGAAATTGATTGATGCATTAAAAACATTTTCATCAATATTGTGACAATATATTTTTAGAATGATTAATATTGTAGAAATATTAAGTCTTTACTAAAATTGAACGCAATATTGCTGTCTATTTTTGCATTGTTCTAAAAGGTTTATAATTGAACTTTTGAAATTAATGCAAAAATGGTTATTTTAGTTAATGACGATATTGTGTACAAGTTTAGCACATCTTATAAAGTTATATTGTGGCTACGTGTACCATAGAGATTAAATGTTATATGAGAAGTAATTAATGTAAGTATCAAAGGTCAAAAGGTGAATTAATTAACTACTAAATTAAACCGCAATATTTACTAATCAAACAATCAGCCACTGTTTCGCATGCCACCGACTAAATCAGCAAACGAAAATAATTAACATTTACAAAGTAAATTATTATTAACTATTCCATCATATTTAAACTTTTTTCGCATGGATATTTTATCCCCGTTGAAGCACTTTGCGAAACATGAGTACTCGAAAGTGCCTGGCAATCAAGACATCTAGTCGAACTGTTTATTTGCTGTAATCGAGGAAGACTGAGTGCGGAAAAGAATTGGAGCCTCGGAAGAGGAAAAAGGGGGGGAGGGGTTGATCGATCGAGCGCCAGTCGGTCGACTGGTGACTGCTCGCGCGACCTGATCACTTGTTGCTGTTATCGCGACAATTATGCCGAAGACTCGTTCGTTCGCTCGCGATTTGAATTCTGTCATTGGCGGCGATGATGCATCGGGCATTGTCGAGTGCCCCTTCGCTCCCCCCTCCACCCCTCCCCCCCCCCTCGAGCACGTCAAAATTTTTTGTTTTAAAAGAGCGATCGACCCTTCAGTCTGGTCACGTCGCCCATTTATCGCGCAGTCGTGATTGCCGATCGACGTGCTGATTGCGCCTCGAATTTCGTTCATTTGTTGACACGCCGAAAATTCTGTATATTTAACAATTTGTTTGCTCGTCGTTCGCAAGTAATTGACGTGTTAATATTTATCATTTTTCCCTCATTGAAATTATAAAATGCACGCGCAAATAAAGAATCGACAAGCTGTGTAAACAAAGATTTTCACCGTCTAAGGGAAGAAAAGATGGATTGTCCCGTAACGACAAGACACGCAGCTGTCGCAATAAGGGCTAATTGAAAAAGAAATAATTCAGGTCGTAGCAAAAATCAACAGCGACGCCATCAATAAAAGTCAATTTGGCGGGACGCGCGGCGACTCCCCCAAAGAAGGCCCGCTAAGATCCAATGACGCAATCGCTTCGGTGCGGGATGTCGCGCTCAACGAGCTTCGGGCTCTTGCCTCGGCGCCGCGCGAGGCCTGACAGGACCGCACGCGGCTCAGCCGCGCAACGCCGTCAATCTCTTTCCGGGCGGCCGAGAGCCGCGCGCGCGCGAGACGAGGACGAAGCGGTGAGATTCGCGTATGCGCTCGCTCGCGGCCGTCGGTTTATTTTTAGTGCCGCCCGGCGGGGGAGAAAATTGCAGGAGAGAAGCTCGGCTCCCGTCCTGGACGCGGGCGATGAGAAATGACGGCGCCGCCGGCAGGAAAATAACAAGACTTTGTTGAGATTCATTTGTCCGTATTATTCGGCGACGTTCGTTTAGTTCGCGGGGGGTCTGGCCAACTGTTGTACCGCTGTTTTCCTAAGGAATTCTATTCGACGACTTTCGATGGAGGCGGGAAATTAATCGCGGTACCTTATTAACGCCATTGAATAATTTCCAGTTCTGCCGTTCACGTCTTGTCAAGTGAGCCTTACAAAAGGCTAATTAAGGATAATTTTAGAAAATTGACGCAATTTATTTATTTGCAAAAATGGCTGCGGGTGCACGAATTCATAACAAACTTCTAATCGTTTGTAATAAATAATTATTCTTGTCTTATTGTTTCGACGGCAATTGAGTATAAATAATTAATTCTAATTACTGCAATAGAAAGAGTCTTCTTTCTCTGACGGAACATTTAACACACCATTTCGCTTTCATTCGCATAAAATTGGCTCAATTCTTATCGATGCATTATGCAACGGTTGCCCGCAAGCGCTTCATCCTGAAAAGCTTCAAAATTACGTAACTCCAATCTCATAAAAAATACGTCAACTACATTCGCCTTAGCATCGAAGAAGGCCTAGCAGTATAGACAGTCTCTCCAAGAAAAAAGAAGGAAAACAACGACGAAATTGATCAGTCGCCGCTCTCGCTTCCTCCACTTCTCAGGGCTTTCCAATTTAATCTCTATTCTGCTCGATATCTTCCTTTTAGTCGACTTAGTGCCAGCGTCCGGCGCTCCCTCGATTCACCGTCCCTCTTTTTTTCCGGCGGAATTCTCTTTTGGATCCCAATTCCCTTTCAATATCCTTTCGCTGTCTTCCTCGCTCGCTACTTTCCTTCTTCTTTCTTTTTTAACGATGCGCGTAAGCTGCAGCGAGCCGCGCCGAGCCTCAAATAAAACACCGAGCTTGCAAGTTCTCCGACTGTTCCGACATTGGCTTGCGGATTTGCCGCGGGACGAAACTTCCTCCCTAGCGGACGAACGGGGCAATGAAATATCGGAATAAACGAAATCGTCGTATACAAAAATTACTGTAAGTTTTGTTCACGGAAACGGTATGACCGTAGATAGATTCCCTGAACACGGTAGAAAAAATCGAAGTCTCGAAAGGCGCTTTCAATTATTCAGGGGCCAAAAGTTGGCGCAATCATCGCGAGAGGATCTCTCTCCGCTGCAACTGGAGCCCCTTTGTCCCCCTCTGGAGGCGCCGCGGCCTCGCCTTCTCCCTGGCGTTATCGGGCGGCTCCTCCGCCTCCGCGCACACGGACGCACACGAGCACAGACGCGCTCACGCGCACGCACGGCTCTCCCAAATGAAGAACCCTCGAGAAAAAGGTCGGGACAATATATCCTCCTATCGTCGCTCGGACCGACCGCCGCGCTTCCTCCTCCTCGATGTTTTTTTCCTGCCTCCGACTTTTATTTAGTCTTACAGGTGGCACGAGTGGCTGCGGGGAGCCTCGAACGCATTACTTACGACTCTTCCGTGCCCTCGTGGGCGTCCAGAGAGATCCACTTTATTATTTAGACCCGAGTGCTCGATGCAATTAGACTAGTGACCGCGGGGGTGGCAACCTTTCTCTTCGCTTCGTGGAATGTAACACCCGGCGAGCGTCCCTTTTTATCCCCCTACCCTTTTAGTTGGCTTATTTTTCGAGGGAGCGGGGTACGCCTCTAGCTGGACTAGGCTAGATTTATAAGCGCAACTTTTGCATGCCAGTTGCCGCTGCGAGCCGTGCGTACACGGCCGAGGATAAATCTGGAGCGAAGCAGCGTGGAAAATCAAGTTGCGCCGTGGAAATTTATGTACTCGCCTTGCGGATGTGACTGAGCCGTAATACACGTTTTTTCCCGAGCCCTCTTCCACTTAGTGCCTTTTATTTCGTTTCTATGAGTCTCGGTCATCCATGCCTTTTCTACGTCGGGTGCTTTCATGCGACCAGGAAAAAGGGAAGCATTACTCCCACGCCATTAAATTAATTAAATACCCTCGTGATCTCGAGAAGAACTTCTTGAAACATTTCAGTGCGCAACGGATCGTAGTATTCGTTTTGACGAAGTTTTAAATTCTCGTTAGGCGAATCCCTGCGTCATTCGCTTAAAAATGTGACGCAGTGTATTGAAATCTCTTTTCCGCGACGGGCGTATTATTTGTATCGAAAACTTCTGCTATGCGGTATACTGAAACTCGAGATGAATATATCGAAATATCATACCGTTGTTATGCCTCAGCTCAACGAGCGTAGGTTTCGTTGTGTACATTTTTTTGTAAACGGAAGCATCGACGTATCGAATTTTCCCAATGTGAAACTTACTATTTCGCAAGATTATACGTAGAAAAAAAGGGATATTTTTATTCCATGATCCTCGCTTAAACTGATATCAAAACCACCTTCGCGCATGCAAAGTAATGGCGGTTGTTCCATAAAAGATTTTGTCGGCGTCGCACTTATTGTAATTCATACATCACCCGTCCGTGGCGCGGAGCCTCCAGTTACGCGTTATACATATTAAAAACCGGTGTAACGTTCTTTTGATGTCCAAAAGTCAAATAAAACGCGAGTAGCGCGTCTACCGCTAATGCAAAGACGATATATCTGCCTCGAATATGCAATATCGCGGCGCCTCGGGCTAGGAAATCCTTTGCTTTAATAAAATCGATTTTCGGCGAATCTCAAGACGCGGTGCGTCTGACCAGAATGTTACTTTTCTACTTATCATATAAATTCATGGTTTCTCGATGGTAAACGTCTTCTTTTTTCGATACCGTATATTATTACCAAAAATGTATACAATTACGATATTAATATACGAATTCCAGGATCCGCCGAATTACGGAATTTCGAAGTAATGTACGTGACGAAGCCCGCACGTGTACATAATTAAGCTGACATTTCGAAATTTCCAGTATACTTCAACTCGAAACGTAGATATGAATAGGCGTTTTTTTTTTAATTTATAACGAGCATATATTTCCGTCGAGTTATGCAGGCCCCGCGCATTCTGTCATACGGCCAGTAAATTTCAGGCGCGCTAAATATGTCAATCGGTTCGTTAAATTACAGCGGCTGATACCTATACTGTACCCCTGGATTTCGCGCTCTAATTCCAGATGAATACATTTGCCACTGCCCGCGTGCCGCGCGCGCCCCGCGATAATTTACAATAATAATTGTCTTATACTATCGAATTGATTGACACGTCGAATGCACTTAAGCATTATTTCGCGGATCTATGTCGCATTAAATTCCAGCTGGCGCGCGAGCGTGAGCAATGTCACGTTCGCTGTGCGTCGATGCTCTTTCTCTCCCTTTTCCGAGCGAGTCGAACATTTTCAACGTAATTAAGCGTATTATCGATGTTATCAACAGAATGGCTCGGTATTTCAACTGTACTCACAGCGCGTTAAATAATACTGATAAAATAACTGAATTTTACCGAACGATGTTATTGCCGTTAATTTATTGATAAAAAAATTGCCTGCGTTACTTATTGTAAAGCTTTAATCAACTGAATGTTTCAAGAGGCTGATTTTTGTTGAAAAATACACGGAGAAAAATGGTCAAGTAAAAATTACTATACTGCTTAGGAGCGCAGGGACAGACTCGACCAACCAAA
>JAXIUT010000037.1:23454539-23467552 GCA_035586675.1 Eurytoma californica | reverse complement strand
ACAAGTGCAGGAAAGTCCTCGAAGAAACACGAACGGTGGGCACACGTCCGGGATCTGGTGCCAATATAGTTAGTTAAAGAAAGACTCGAGTCTGCCCACCGTTCGTGTTTCTGTTGTAGGGTCTGTTACTCCACAGAACACTTCACAAAAAATTGAACGATGGGAGTAATTCTTGCTCGTTTAGATCATTCGAGTCAACTTTCATAATATAAATTAATATTCCGAGCATTCGAGTCTTTCTTTAACTAATTAATTAGAATCAATGAATGGAGCTTTTTTTAGTGTTGCCTGATCAATACTCGATTGCACATATAGTACACATTAATAGCTGCAGAATAATTTGCAGCATAATTATAATCCTTTGTACATTATATTACACATTTTATGAAAAGGTTATTTACCTTCGCAAATATGCCAATCAGTTAAAAGACGTAATAAATGAATCAATTAATCCCGTATGAAAAACAAAAAAAAATGTATTTATGAAAAAAATGTTATTCGCGATAATAATAAAGAATAATAATAAAATGAAAAATAAACCAATAACAATTTTCCGCGAATAAGAGGAATACCCAAATCGGAAATTTCCCTGTTCTCTTCGAGTAAAGGAAGACAAACAGTCAGAATTAACCCGATCCAGCGGCAACTCGAACGTAGGCGGAGCAGTCCGGGACACCTGCCTCCGGCATTGCGGAAACCGCTACACACCGCTTACAAGGGTCAGCGTAAACAAAGTGCGCGTCACCCTCCTCCGCGCGGTGATAATGCCGGGCCGCTAGCAATTATTGCGTATCGCGGGGACGCCAGGCCGCCGGTGTAATTCGCAGAATTAATTTTGCGGCCCCGCCCGGTTTATCGTCGCGGCCGCGACATCGAGAATTTCAATTATCGCGCCGAACCTCCGGCCGGATCGATCGCTTTAATGCTCCCTTACTGCGAGCGGGCGAGCGCGCGCATTAATGCCGCGGCCTTCTTTTCTCTCTCCCGAGGGCGTGCCGTTTGCTCGGCCGCCGGCTCAATTGATGCCGCAGACTTCGTACCGATTGTACGCCGACTTTCGGCGACCGAGCGTTTCCGTGGTTCGCGAGTCTTCGGAAAGAAGAACGAAGAGATCACCGTTTTTAATAAAAATTGTAAATTTTCAATAAAAGCGAGAACATTTATTCTGACGAATTTGAATAAATAGACATGTAATTTATTGTTATTGTTGTTTTGCATTATTCCATATACAAATCAGTAACTGTATTGAAATTTCAAGAATATAACGTTTTTATGAAGTGGAGCGAACGTCAGTTGCGAAGAAACTTCTAGTTAAATGATAAAATTTATTAAATGAGCATGTTTACATTAATTAAAGAAAATCGATATCGCTCTTTGTAACGGAACGCCTTTAAAATAATTAAGAGGCCCCGGCCGCGCTTGATATTGATGCATTCAATTTCAAGTATCAATCATTACCAGCGTCGAGGGAAAGAAAATTGGAAACATTTCTCCGTTCGACGTGGTTATACCTCGATCGAATAAAAGCCGACATAATTAATCGCTCGAATTTGTTCGTTCGAAAATTAGGTGAAATTCGCTCGGCTGACTACGGTCACGGTGCGCGAAAAAGCCACAGGCCGCCACACCCGGGGCATCAACTCGTCTAAATAAACTAATTTCTCGTTTACGTAATTATACGGCTTTCGCCACCCCCCTGCATGAGGCGCTCTGAAAAATACATTTTCGCACTCGAGCGTACGCGCATTAATGTGGACATTCATCAAATCGCTTTACTTTAATTATTATTCACCTTTAAAATACTGCACGTGATTGTATTTTTTAATTTAAATATTATGAAATACATTCTATAATTTTTCAGACATTAAAAACATTGTGACTAAAATGAACTTTTTATTGTTAAACTCGTTTCATTCGATTTTCAGGATATATAAAGTAAAAGAGAATAATAAATTAAAAAAAAAAAATATCAGTCAATATTTACTCAGTAAATAACAGACTCCAGCATCAGCTTAAAGCAATATTTAAATAAACAATATTTTAACCAAACTTGCTTTACTTCATCAAAAAAAAAAAAATAGGCCAGATCTAAAAAAGCTTTGCGTATAATAAATTGTTTATCGTTCCTATTGAAAAATAACGGAGAAAAATCGTCACGGTCGAATGAAAGGTAAAGAGCAATATCAGGTTTCCGTACAATCCGCCTTTTATTCTTTTTCCGTCGCGATGCGTGACTTTCGTGACGGGAAAAATCAATTCCGGTCGGCTCGCCTCGCGCACGCAAAAAAAAAGGGGGGGGGACCTCGTGCGAACCACAACAGGCTCCCGACAGCACAAAGTTAGAAAAATTACGCCGAGCTAATACGCGCCGATTATATTCTCGTCGATCCGGGGGCTCCGCGGCTCGACAGACAGCTGGATTTAAAGGGATCCGCCGGCGTATTCCTTTCGTCCTGGCGCGACGGCGCACACCCCGAAGATTAATGCCGCGTAATCGGTTTTCCATCCACTTTTGCGCCGTGCTCTCTTTCGCGCCAGCCTCCTTCTTTCATTTACCTGTCGGCCGATCGCCCGCTCTTCGCCGTCGAAGATTTATACGCCGTTTTTTTGCCGCGAGCACACGCGCAGGATTACCGGAGCGAAAAGTGAGGAGGGCGCGATAGGCGACAGGGTGCACGTGCTGAAGGGGCTGTACGGCGTATTTTGATGGAAGTATTTTTAATTAAAATACACTTTGCGCCCGTGTAAATTGTAATTACGGCCTTGTCTGCCGGGGGTAGTTTGGCGCACGCGGCTCAATAATGACTTAATTAACTTATATCACGTCTATAAACAATAACGAAATGAATTTTAATCCTCTTACTTTAACAAATCGAATCGCTAAAGTTAATAAAAGACCTGCACCCCGCGGCGTTTGATAAATAAAACCACAGTAAATTATATATAAGCTACTAGTCTGTTGCATCCGCTACAAGTGAAACTGGCTCCACCTCAAAATTAAAAGGCACCTATCTTTATTTCCCGCGATAAAAAGGGATATCAGCTAGTTGGTATTATCTGATGATCTGGACCGAAGCGACCGCGAAGTAAGACACCCGCGGAACGCCGAGGTAGATAAGGCGAGAGACGCGCCCGCGCACACCGGAGTTTCGAGGCTGTCCGAGTCGCATATATACACTCGCAATTGACGGATGGTATCTGACACTCGAATGAGTTTCACGTTTACCTGCTCGGCGCGTCTCGCGCCGCTATCAAGCCCCGACAGCTATATATCGATGTGCGCGAGAGGGAAAACCGGAGGAGGGTGTCGGGGAACCGTTACGGCGTCGATCTCGTCGAAACTCGAGAGACGTCGTCTTAGTCGACGTTTATCGTCCTCACGTTGCCTTGTTATTTGCCGAGTAAATACGAGAGAGGCGACGCATGCCTCGATAGGCGCGCGAATATCGCGCTCCCATCAAATTATCACATTTTCACCGGAAGTATGCGCTTCTTCTTTCTTTTTTAAATTACTGCATTGTACCTGTGTGCATGGATGGTTTGAAGAGGTGCTTTAAAACGATTGGATTTTATTTATTGACAGTGGTTACTGGGAGGTGGTGAGCAGTCCAGTGCCACATGTGCGCTGCCAGATGCTAAAAGTTATAATGGCATTCATGCGCGGCTGGTGCTCGTGCATGCATAGCGGGAAATTATGATTTTTAGCGGAACACGACATCTGGCTTACGAGATGATGATTACGACCGGCGTTATTTTATAGCAGCTCGTAATGTAAATTCAGAATTACGAAATATTAATGAAAGCCATTTTAACATCTTTAACAATTATTTATCACTTCTACTGAAAACTAGTGATAGTCCCATCTCTCTATGATGTTCAAACAATTTTTCTACTTTAATCCAATAGTTATTTGCCTAATTTTAATCAGAAAATTATGTCGTAGAGTTGTGTGGAAAAGCCAAAAAACTATAATTGAATGTAAACGATAAAATAAAACGAATATTAAAGACCAGTAATATAAAATAAAAGAAGCACTTTCTACAATTCCTACAAATTAAACATTTACCGAAAAAATTTTCCCAATAATTCCTTAAAATACCGTGACCTAAAATACGAATTTGTCGAAAAGAGGAATCGAACGTAGCAACCGAAACAAATGAGCCTTAATGGTCGAGAGGATTTTGCAAAACGTCGGGTGCAGTGCAGCCTCATAGGCGAATGCGCCTCCGGGGGTGATTTTTCCGCCGGGGGAAAATTTAAATTCGGAAAAAGGCGGGCGGGGAAGGGGCGCGTAAAAGATTCAAGGTGCATGTCGCGCAAGGCCGCTCGCGCAAAAAGAGAAAAGACACCGGGGGACTCGTCCTCCCCGCGTCTGCAGCGAATTTGAATAATGCAGTGTGCGGATGTGTATATGATGCTTTTCGTGTTCAACGGAATAATCGGAAATTCAGAGCGTACAACTTCGAAACATTTTTCGAAAGAGATAGCTTTGGAGTATTATGTATTCCGCTACGCTTTTCGCACGCTCTCGACACTGTCGCTGACAGCCTTTCCGCAATTAACAATATCTTTCCAACGGAATTTCTCGAATTATAGATAAATTTAATGTTCGTTTAATAATGCGATTTGAAGCTGGTTTTGTGCTCTTTTGCAGGTAAAATAATTCGAGAATTCTTTTTTATATTTCGAAATGCGGCATTTAGAATGCGCGATGCGCTCTCGCCCGTATGTTTTGCGGAATTTTTTTCCCCTCGCGTCGTGCACACATTAAATTTAGCACGCCTCCGTGCCCTCGTAGATTTTGCCGTTCTTTCTGCTATTTCACGTTGATGTTGATTCGCCGATTACCGGCACATGCCGATATCGGAGAAATTTAATAAAAGATCGTGCGGGTTTACGTACAATTCGATATGCCGAGAATTCCGGGCACTTTTGCGCATTCCCATTGCCCGGCGAAAAAATCCGTTTCTCCAGCCCGCGCACTGTCTGTCGCTCGAACGTTCAGGACGATTTGGATTATTAAATAAATCTTTGCTAAAACACAAATAATTTTTATAATGAACTTATTAAGATCCTAACTATTTTATTATTCTGCATTTATACATTAATTTGTTATTAAAAAAAATTAAATTAACGTTATGCGTTTCTAAAAAATAAATGAACTTCAAAATCAGAAACGTCACTAAAAAGTCTGATTACGAATTTCCAATTAGTTTTTAGCTCGACATTTCCCTGCTAAAACTCAGCCTCGCGTTATTCGGGCACAAATGGAACCCACGAATTTTTATCCACGTTCCCTTTTAATTTAACAAAGAAAAAACTCTACTCGGATAATATTAAAGCCTTCCAGGCACGACGATCGAAAGCCCCGACGATTCATCGCGCGTTACCTTCAGCGGAGATGCGGGCGGTTACAGCCATGCAAATGGCCCGGGCAAAGGAGCCGGTACGTACCTACGAACGGCTGACGGGAGTACGAGCCAGCAAGCGGGTTAACGGTATGAGGGGGTAACTGTTGGAAGGACGAGCGTGTGGTCGCAAGTCTCGGAGTATGACTTGCGTACAGGTATTACGAAAGTTTCGCCGACTGGCTTTCAACGCGCTGCGGCTGCTTCCTTTAATTTCAAGTCGATGGCGTCGTGGCCTTGCGGTTCGCCGGCTATGAGCGATGATGAGCGAAAAGTGGAGCAATTTAACCCGTTCGCTCGCGTCAAATGCGAACGTTTTTCAAACGTTTGCGATTTTTAGAAATTGCAGTTCGCTCGAAATGTAGTGCGACTTTTACTCGCAATTATTTTAACTGACAAAGGTCTGGCACTTCTGTTAAAATAAAAGTTGGAAAAATTATAAATCTCTTTTTATTTTACTAAGTTGATACGAGTCCTAAGACACAGATGTATAACATGTAATGAAATTACATTTTTTACGAATCTTTTTTTCTTTTTTAAGGCAAACACTCATCAATCTTTATCGACTCTAGTAAAAGTCAGGCTCCTCGATATGTATATGTATTAAAAATGACAATGCTCAAATTAAATAAAAAAATGTATTTCGCCATGATAAATAAACTTATAAGGCTAGCAGTCGACCCCTCGTGCGTCAATGTATACACGATAAATCTTGAAAATTCCTCAAATCACTCGATACTGACGTCAGCGCAGTTTCGGTAATTCTCTTGGGGTCCGCAGCCCATCCCGCTCGGCTGCTGGACGCCCGGCTCTGATCCGTCGCAGTTGCCCCAGAAATTGCCCGTAGTGTAATGCCAGCGCATGACGCAGCGATCGCACTTGAGACCCTGCGGTAAGAACACGTCGATGGGAATAAGTTCGGTCTTGTTGCCAATGTTGTACAGGTCGCCCCTCTGGCCCTTCTCGTCGATCAACTGCAGCGGGTAGCGGTCGAAGCATTCCTCGGTCTCCACCGCGGTGGGGCTCGACAGCTTGCACATCGAGAACGTGAAGTAGCCCTTGTGGTTCGCGTCTATTTTGATAGTTACTCGAGCTTTCTCGCCGGGCCGATAACTGCGCAATATTCGGGACGATTATTTAGAATTGAGCTTTATTGAATAAAAGATATTTCTTGATGATTCAAATACTCACGATTTTACGACGTGGCCTTTGCCGAAGTATCCGCCATTCTCGTTCCTCCTAGGTACCGTTTCGTTGTAGGCATCGCCGCATGTACCGCACTTGCCCTCGTTTAAGCCGTGCTGTATCTGAAATAAATTAAATTATCTAAGTTTTGATTGTAAATAAAAAAATTAATTTTTTTATAACATTTTTCGATACACAAACGATAAACGATTGTCGGATCGTCCAATTGTTATTCATGCCTCACTCGGGCCATCGTAAAATATTATTTCATACTGAAATAAAAACTTAAAAATATATTATTCTGTTTTTAGAAAGAATAATTTTTAATATCTTCAATATTTTTTCAAATAAAGCTTAAAATAATAAAAAAGTACTTACACCAAATCCCCCGCAAAACATTTGATTATCTTCGTAATACGTTGGAGCGTCGGTATATTTGTTTAATCTCCAAACACTGGCTCGACTCATGGGATCTACCATTCTACCATGGCCCGAAATATATTGAATGACAACGCACAGCGTTGATAAAGTTAAGGCCAGTTTGGTAGTAGCCATTTTTCAAAAATTAATTACTATAACGTAACTTTAGAGCTACTGCTATTTTTTGCATCGAACATATCGCTTATATACGAACAAAAAAGTATTTAAATTAAAGTAACTCTATTCATATGCTAAAGGTTGATCTTAAAATAAAAGACACTTCTAAAGAAAGAAGTGAAGCGTATTTGATGAACAATTCATCTCATTCAAAGAACAATTGCTTCTTAAATAACGTTTACGTTTCATATCATTCGATAATCGAGTAACATATGATTTACATTACAACATTCAATAATTTGATAAAAATACGTACGGTCGTGACGTTCTTTCGAGGAAATTCATGTTATGAGTATATAAAATAAATAAGGCCGATTGTATTCAAATTTATTCACAAGGTCACAATCCAACTTTTATCTAAAAACTATGAAAATAAATTGTGTACCATTTTTAAAGAGACACGTGTCTTGGCTGTCTTGGGATTTTTCTAGACTTTCCTTAATTCTACAGCCTAATTAATATAAAACGAAAAAATGAACTCCAATATAACAACTTGGCTGTAGAATTTAAAAAATAACAAAATCCCTAGGCAGCATTCTTCTTAAATATTGTTTAGAACCTATTTCCATCGTTTCTTCGTAAAGCAAAATTCGATCTGCGACGTAGTGCTTGCATTTCAATGAAATCAATCCCAAGGGACCACAATTTTCAATTGTAAGCCCCTATTGTATAAAAATTGAACTTCTACATCGTCAAGCGCTTATCTTTTTACCCAACAGGCGACGTCATACGTGCAGTTTTCCAGCACTCGTACCTTATCGATGGCTTATGCTTATCTCATCGGCCCCCTCCGCCACCTCCGCGAATTAAGCAAACAGCGTGACGTAAAAAATTCCGTAATTCGTCAATATCGCGTTGTTTGCACAGCGAATAGCGCGCTGAGAGGTTTACCCCGATCCCCGCGAGAAGCGAGCCCGGAAATTATTTCCCGGCCGAGCTCGCGGAGACGACGTCGCGCGCGCGTGCCTTGGCTGCAGGCCGCCAGCTATGCGCGACGCTCCGCCGCTAGTAGCGTCGATCGATGTTACGCCCACGCCTCTTGTTATTATTTTTCTTCGCACGTTCACCTCCTCCCCGTCGTGCAGGGCGTTTGCTCCGCTCTTCGATTATTACTCGCTGTTTTTCTAATGCCTATACACGGGCTGGTTAATTTCAGGAAAAAGCAGATTTCGAAGAGGCGAATTCGTTTGCCCCGTCGTTTTTGAAATTTCCGCTGAATCGCTTTAAAAGCCCTGGTAAATAGGATACAATTGTCTTCCATTCCAGCGGCTCTTTGTTATTGCGCGTCAAAGAGATCGCGGCGCTCGATAGCGCGCGGGTTACAGAAAAAGTACATCAGATAAATTCCATCGCGTGTTCCAACAGACAACACGTCCGCGCACGAAATAATACCCAATTCGAAGAGTGTACGAAAAAACAAAAATTCACCGAAAGGCGGAAATAAGACAAACAACGGGTGTGCCAGTGGTCCGGAAAAACAACGGGTCAGCGGAAAAAGCCTGCTGGAGCGCTAAGCGACGGCCGCGCTGGCATAGCTCTATGCTAATTCGCGTCGCGGCACAAAGAATTTTCCACTCGGCCAGACCCGCCGCCCGCGGTAAAAAAAAAGGCAATTTGAAACGCCCCGGGCGATACGTCGCAATTCCGCGACCGCCAAAGCTAAGTTTGCGCTGCTCTGGTTTTCGCCAGCGAAAGTAGATCGAAGCTCACAAAGGGGAAGTTGGCAAGAAGCGGCGCGACAAGTAGAAACAGACCGGGTACGCTCAGACGCGGAGATAAACGAAAGCGGAACAAAGTCAGATCTGAACAGTGAACTCGCGAGCCCCCCATCTCCCCCTTTCGAGCACCAGCCTCTATGCGATGAATAAACACGCGCTTCGCTCCTCTTTTTTTCTCATTCAAGCAAATTGGATGTAAACGAGCAACAGCGCGGCTGCAAATAAACATCTCCCGGTGTCCTCTCGCTGTGCTCCAGCGCTTACACCAGGTGTAAAAAAAATAGCCGGTATTTTCGCGCGTGCGATGGATATTTTTTCAATAAACTCCTTCGTAATCGAGAGTCATCGGGGCCGGGGATTACGGGTGCGACTCGTAGTGGTGCATAAAATAGGCGGCGCGCGTATACTCCGCGCGTACTCGCGTTCGAATGCATTTTCCAGCGGCAGTTTCGCGACGCGCAGCGCGAAGTGTTAAACTCGTCTCGTAAATAAGGTAAGACGCGGAGCCGCGTCTCTCGGGGCGGAGCGCTAATCGCACTTTCCGACGCTCCCCGGGGAGTATTTTTAAGTCGCACTGGAATCGCGATGCAGCTTTATTAGACGGTGGATCCCGTCGCTGCAGCGAGTCACTCATTTCAAGATTAAAATTTTGAAAAGAGATATGCAACTTTTAGATGAGCAAAAAATAATTTTGCTTAAAATTAATTGAAAAAGCATTTCATTTTAACGTACTTTTAAAAAAAAATTGTATCTCCTTGTAACATCTCGCTTCAATATGAAAAGCTAAAATTTAGTATAGAAAATGATAAAATGCGACATCCACGCCCACCGGCTAAAAGGATTACAGAAAAGGACACCGACCAATTAAGTCGCATCATCCACTTACCCCGACGTATAGAGCGAGCCGTAAGTAGCGTTAAGTAAAGCAGCAGTGACACGTAGACCGGAAAGCTAATGAAGCGGCTTGGATAACGATCGTCCGGGTGTAGGAAGTCGCGCGCGCGCGCTCGCCCGCCCACGTACGTTGATCTTTTGTCGTGGGCGAGCGCGCCAGGGGCGGCTGCATGCATCACGTGTGGCACGATAGGCCTAAGTAGCCTTCAGCGGCGCTCGCGTCAAAACCGGCGCCGCAGCCGGTTCAACAGGTAGCTCTTTTCAAGCGCACACGCGCTCGCCCTTCTCGCTCGCTCGCCTCATCCAATCTCTTATCCTGCTTCAGCTCTTGAACCCCTTTTTTCTCCGGCGCGCCACTGTACTTTTAACGCCTCTCCGATGCCACCCACCCCACCCCGCCTTTTATTTCGTATATAATCTCTGAATTGCGTTTCAGCGACGCGCTTCCTGAGGGGGGGGGGTGCTGCAGTGCTCTATGGAATCGTTCAAAAGGGGTTTTATGTTGCGAGAGGGCTTTCTCTTTATTTAGAGTTGCATTTAAAGTTTTACGGATTTATTGAAGTGGCGCGCGATCAAATTCGCTGAATAGCTTTTTCTTTGTAGCGCTGGATTTAGAATTTACAATTGGAAAGGCTTGTTGTTCATTTGTCAAAAGATAACAAAGAGTGTAACTGTAATTATTTCGAATAAAATTGAATATTGGAATATAAGAAAATTAGATCATTTTATATCTTAAATGACTATGATAGCTCTCTTTGATTAAAAATAATATTTTAAATAACTTAGACTTAAGTAGTAACAGTCCTACATGGTCAGGCGTGGATTAAAGATGATGATTTTTTACATCATCTAATGATGGCGTTAACGACATTATTAAGATGATTGCGTCTATATAGTTCCTACAAAAAAAATATCGAATAAATCGAATCACCTCTAAAGTCGTGCTCAAGCTCCTTCTAGAAAAACCTCTAAGCACCGGCCGTCTTCTGACGTACTGATTGAAAATCCGATGCCGAAACCGGAGTCAACAACCCGAGGGCGTGCTTTAGCCTTTCGAGAGGCCGCGGGATTTCTCAGACGACGCGCGTCACTGGCGCGCCGGCGAGTCGTTAACGCCTCGAGTGCTCGAATTTCGTCACGCAAATCCATCGTACGTGCACGACGTACCTTCGCTACTCGGAGGGGCTCTAGCACGCGATGTCGTGATTCTCTTACGCGCGAAACGATCGCGAAAAATGCCTTTAACGACCTTTCCATTTTCACTGTAAGGCACAACTCGCAACCCACATAGCGTTGAATTTCGCACATCTTTCGGTGTCTTTTGTCGTACGGTGCGTTATTTTTTATTCGAAAACTGCACTCTGTCGCGAAATTTCAATAAAGCAACTTACCGGGTAATGCGCCGCCGTTAAGTCCGCCGACGCTCGTTTCTCATTCAAAAAAGCAAAAGTTGCGGCATACATAGCCCCGAGCAAGCAGGTATTAAAACAATAAATTATTCCATTTCACGCGGTTAATAAACCGCGCGGCCGACTTTAAAAGTTGCCGGGCCGCCGCGCTCATTTTTTCCCTTCGCCGCCGGGCGCGTAAATTACGAGGCGGCGCGCGATTTATGATTGCCCCTCCGCCGATTAGAGACGCGCAACGCGCAATCGGTTAATTCGCGACGTTAATTGCGCCCCGTGATAAATTCGAAAAACGCCGCAAAAATAATGCAGAGACGCGTCCCTTTATTTATTCGATGCAGGCGAATTCGCATAATTCTCCGGGCCGCGGGCGCGTTTCCACGATAAAAGAGTCGGCTGTGCCGGCGGACGGAATTGGCGCGTTCAGAAATTATTGTTTCACGTTTTCACGCGATCGAAGATTAGGGAGAAATGATTTGCCGGCTCGGTGAGCGACCCGGTCGGTCGATAGTCCTGTCGCTTCGTTCTGAGTTCTTCTGCTGTGTCATTCAACCTGGGTAGATTATAAATTGTGATGGATAACGATGAAACGATAGCAGTCGTATAAAAACTGTCAAAAAGATAGTTAAGGTGACCTGACTGGGACACGAAAAAAATATTACTTTTGTATGTAAATTTGGTACATCGCCGTAACTTAAAAGATAATTTAAAAATGTCTTTTATCAATTTTTATTTTCTGCTTTATATATAGACCTGCTATTCCTGCTTCACTAGAATTTCATTAGAAATAATCCACTGGTAAAGCAGTTTTGCTCATGATGTTTACAATATAAAAAAAAAGCTGTTGGTAGAGGAAAACACTATGCAATCCAGAAAAGTGCAAGGGAAGGTTTTTTGCGGAAGCAAAAAGGTACCGGTATAAAGGACAGACCGGGAAAGAAGGCATAAAACGCGGAGATCGGAAGAAAGGACGCGCGTAATTAATGCGGTCGCGTTTTACGTCGCGCTTGGCCACCCGGGGCTAATTAAAACTCGTGGCGATATATCATTCTCTGCGCCACGCTTGCAGCTTTGTCCAGATACTCGGTCAGGATTTCGCAACGATCAGATGTCTTTTATTCCCTTTTTTGACAGTAAATTGCTTATTAAATTTTGCGGTGCAATGTTTTTTATTTTATTTTTCTTTCAGCAAGATAGAAACTGGATTTATTGAAAATAGATATACGTTTATTAGTTTATTAAAATTAAAAAGATATTATCTATTGCGGTTTATCGCTAAAAATATTTCTTACAAAAAAATGTTTAATCAAAATAATGTAGCTGAATTCAACCCTTTCCTTTCTAAAGAATTAAATAATTAAAACAAAGGTTGTTTTCAACGCATGACCAAAAAAGTCTTCAAAATTAATTGACGTCAAAAGCAACAAAACCGTACCGAAACAAGCAATATTGAAAGAGCTCTTAATCCATAAAGTCAACCCAAACGACAGAGCGTAACAGATTCCCCAAACATTTCGCGATTAATTCAGTCCGGGAGGCACTCCACTCGCAAGCCTTAGCGTCGCCCCAGACGGGGGAGGATTCCCATCTCAGGACTGCAGCGAGGCGACTAATCAAATTTCAATTATGCCGGAGCACCGGTGCGAACTCGCAATAAACAATATGAAGCGCGCGGCCGGAAAACGCGACTGTCGCAGACACAAGATAATGCGGAACCAGATGAGACGGGGTCCGGGTCTGCCGGCGGCAGCCTTGATGAGAAGACTCCCGACGAAGTTTCGACGGCGATTCGCCTAATAAGGAAA
>JAXIUT010000037.1:23443068-23454439 GCA_035586675.1 Eurytoma californica | reverse complement strand
GGTCCGGGTCTGCCGGCGGCAGCCTTGATGAGAAGACTCCCGACGAAGTTTCGACGGCGATTCGCCTAATAAGGAAATTCGCTCGGGCGAGGCCCCTCTTGCTTCGGGAATGCGCCGATGCAATTTTCCGACGGGCCTGACTCTCTCTCCCTCTCCCGCTCTTTCCCCCGTTCGACGCGAGGAAATTTCGCGCGAGCCACGCTCAAATTGGAAATTAGCCCCGTGGCTGTCGCTCTTGCCCGCTGGGAGGCGACGTCCCCGCTTGCGTGGGCGTCGGATAATAACGAAAAGTCGCGTCGATCTCCGCCGGAGTCGTAGGTTTGACCAGCGATCCTTTTTACGCGAACAGCTACATGATGTATCGCTTCAAATCTTGTTATTTTTCAAAAATTGCGCGACGTCATCAAAAGAACTTGCCCACGTAAAATAAATTCAACTTTTTCATAAAGCAATGAAAGTAAAAAATTGAATAAGCAAAAGCGATCGATTGAAAATAACGAATTGATCGTTTTGAGAAAAAAGTTTGGCTTTATTAATTTCTTAAAATTTTTATAAAACGAACACACAAGTCCATTCTATTCACGTCCTCGCTATGAGTCAGCCAGATGGTACGAACTCCTATTAGCTAAGAAATTACTTGCGAACTCGTCCGAATCCCGTGGGACTGCGGCTACGAGGACTGATCCGAGCTGGCCCTCGTCTCGAAGAATTGGCTCTCCTGCTTCCGAAACTCGTCAAAGTCCAAGGCCCCCAGGTTCCTCAGGTAGTTGGACAAACCCCCGGACTGTCCGCCCGGCTCCGTGGTTTTCGGCCCCGCCGCCTCCGTCTCGCTTTCCTGATTGCGCCAAGTTTGTTAATCGACAGAAAGTGGAATTAAATGGCTTCAGTTAGCGTAAGAAAATTAAGTTCCGGCAAGTCGAAAGAAATTAAAAAGAAAAGTAAACTCGCGCGGTGGGATGAAAATTTAGTGCTCTCTTGTATCCGATATTTTACAAATGTTTGCTCATTTATTACGTATTTCTATAATCGTTACAACATATAACTAAAATATAGCGATATTCTTCTTAATTAACAGTTTATACCGCTGTAAAAGTAACAAAAAACTAAAAAAATCGTTTAGAAACAGATAAAATAATTCTTATAATTAAACGATCTCGTCATTTTTTTAATTATTACAAAAAATTACAAGAGAATTGTTCGTAAAAAAAATAAAAGAATCGTTGGAATCGATTGCCTTTCATCGCCACTGCACTACGGCGCTTCGAAAATATTCCGAAGCAATCGAAGCGAACGGAGGTGGGAATACGCTTGTCGCGCGCGAAAAAGTATCTCTCGGTAAGCGGGAGGGATTCACTGACCAGACTGTAGGAGAAGCTGCGCGGCGAGGCGAGCTCGTCGTCGGGCGCGTGGGCGGCGGCGGCGGGACTCGTCGGCCTCACCGTCGAGTTGATTCCGCTCCGGACCGCCTCTGTAGAGACGGGGAACCGAATGTTTATTGGCACGAAGGGATTTACAGATCAGCGCTCGATTTCATCCCCCGACGGAAGGGTATATCTTTGTGCGTCGCCTCTTCTCTGTTTACCCCGGGACTTCTCGAATTCCGGATTTTCGCAATCCCCGCTTTACAGTTTGTTTTGCGGGATGAGGACACTCGAAATTCATAAAATTTATTGAGAAGGATTGAGTTTTCAGCTCGGAATAGAAATTGCATTTTGGATTTTTAAGTTTGATGACAGATTATTCAACGTTCATTAAGTATTTAAATTCAAAAATAAAATCGACTAGGAAAGTGTCTAGATCTTCAGATCACGGATTTTGTTAAAACAATGATGATATTTTCTTGATACGCGTATACACATAAATAAAATCAAAACTTATAATTATTTAAAAAAATAAAATGCACAATTTTAGCTTCTCTATTTTTGTAGATAAATAAATATTTCGTACCATCTCAACAAGATTCGTGATCTGGTGTTCTAATAATCTAATTTTCAAGATTCCTTTCTTTTAGTTTTGTATTTATATTAAAAATGTACGACGCGTCTTTGGAGTAAACAGCGCCGGTACGTCGTGAAAATTTTCTTGACGCTCTCTAAACAAACCATCCGTTGAAAGGAGGAGCTGTAGCGGCAGTGACACTAATGGAAAGCTGCCATCGTCGGACACGTTCGTCTTTTAAAGAAAGAGAATGACCCTCGACGCTGTAATAAAAAAAAGGGGAATTCCCTCGCTCTGACCGTCCTCGTCGTTCGACGTCTCGACAAGCATTGTCTCCGGACTCTATCTGATACTGCATTCTCGAGAGTATCCGCCGGGGAGAATAATGATACATTCAAAGATTTCTCAATGGCAGTGGTGTTTCCTTTTTTCCCGTTGAATTGCTTTAGCCGTAATCTTTTTTTTTATTGACAAAAGACTTCTTTCTTTTTGTTTAATTTCAATAGATCGCGAAATTTTATCACATTTTTTCCGCTTGGTGGGTATAGAGAATACAGAGTCAAAGAGCGTAAAAGAAAAATGACTGTAACACTCAATGACATCAGTTTTTCAGAACTTTGTACATTACTCTTCTATTAAATTTATTAATCTTTCATCCCATCGCAAATATAATATTTCAAAAGTTTTAAAAACTGTTTTGCATATCTTTTAAGTTTTCATTAATTACTGACTATGCATATTTCCTTTTTAATCTAATCTGAAGATTCATTGTGAGTAAGGAGTAAAGAAGCTTAAAATGATAAAGACAATTCTAAACTCGCAGGGATTATAGCACCCAGCTAGCCGTACCCAAACAATAGAAGCAGAATTTCATGAAATAAATGCTAACAATGAACAATGGCTGTAAAGTGCCAACTTCTTACAAAACAAAACATAAAAAAGAAATATCTAAATTACACTATAAAAGGACTCTTAAATCAATTTAAAGCCAATAAAGAAAACGACTAACTAGCATCATCATCCGCATCCGCATCCTCGCCCTCGTCGTTATCCTCGATCCTGGCGCTGGCAAATTCCGTGTCGCTCAAATTCTCGATGCCCGAAAGATCCAGGGGCACCAGCTCGTCGGGTCTCAGGATGCTCTCCTCGTCCTCGTCATCGGCGTCGTTATCCCGATCCCCCGGTCGATCGGTCGCCCTCCGAATGATCCTCGTCCTGGCGGTGTCGGGCTCGGGGTCATCGACCGCCACCTCGCGTCCCAGCGACCGCGTGCGCTCCAGCAGACGGCCGACCTCGTCGTCCCTCGGCGACTCCGCGCCCTCCAGATCCTCTGCGATATACCGAAAGCTTTACTCTCTCTCGCGCTCTTTTCACGGGAGTCAATGCTTATCCGGCGCGACGGACCGACGTCGCGCGAGATCGCAGCGTGCTCTCAGGTCTGTCGATAGGACTTTGCGCGAGACGGCCGATTCGCCGAAAATGCCTTTTTGTGCGCGATGGAAGTTTCTGATTATCTGTCGCGTGTAAATGGGGCTTTTGGTACGCGTTGCTTCTATATGAACTGTTTTAGAGCGCTCGGTGAAATTACATTTAAAAATGTTGAACCTCCTTTGTCTAATCCACTTACTTAATCACAAAGCTTTGATCCTCTTGAAAATTATTTTTCGACGCACCATGCGCAAAGATACGATTCTTTCGATAGCAAAGATACGATTTCTTAAAATCAGCTGCGTAAAATCGTACCTTGCACACGTTGTATCGAAAAATACGGTTCGATACATGAGCGAGGAGGTGATCTTAACCTCGTGTGACCTTTTCGCACTCGCTTCGTTCGTGCGCAAACATCACACGAGGCTCAAAATCATATTCTCGCACTTGTATCGAAATGTACTATTTCTTTCAAGTGATATGTGCTTTATTAAAAACTAGAAATTTCCCTATTCTATAGATAATACCCTATAAGTGCAGCATTTAAAGAATAAACTGCATAAACCAACCTTCTATCTCTGCAGGCGTATCCTCCTTCGCATTCTCCACTTTGCCTTCTTCTACCAGCTTCCCGTCTTCCTTCGTTGAAATCAGGCTCACCCCGGAAGCCGCCCACTTCTTCTTCTCCTGGTTCAGCCGCTTGAGCAATGTGGCCACCTGCTCAATGAGGCTCTGTATGGAGGCCAGCAGCGGCGCCTCTGCCTCGCCCTCGCGCTCGGCCGCGCTCGCGGCGTCCTTCAGCGACGCCACCGCCTCGGCGAACCTGCCGAGCCTCAGCAGGCACTGTCCGCTCAGCATTTGGCTGCGAAGCTCCCACTTGGTGGCGCGCGCCTCCTCGGCTCGTTGCAGGCAGAGCCGCGCCGCCGTCAGGCCGAGCGACCACTCGCCCAGCTCCAGGTGGCAGCGCCCGATGTCGTGGTACAGCCAGGCCTGCGCCTCTGCCGACTGAACGACACAGCCGCGTTGAATTTGCTCCTCGCACCGGCGCGGGTTTATTTCGCGCTGACGCGACGACCCTGCTTTTTTTATTTGAACGCGAAAACTCAGTCCGCTCGTTCTTCTCGATGGAGAAAGCTTCTCCAGTCGAGGCGAGGAAATGGGATAGGTATCCTTTTTTTTGGGGGTCTCTTCAAATTGAAGTCGTAGAGTAAAATAAAATAAAATGCAGGCCAGAGTCTGAAGTGTTCTTTTTTAGGGCATTCGTTTGTTTTATTTACTTATTTTTTATATTCCGTCGGTTTTTAGAAAATCAAAACCGCTGCGAAAAGTATAAAAATAAAAAAAATTGAAATGCACAATAGAAGTTGTGAAACTAATGAAAAAATAAAAACAATAACTACCTGGAACAATGAAGGAAAATTGCGAGAGTTGAAAAAGTTAAAAACTTTCTTTCGAAAGCAGAACGATTGAATGCACTGTGGTACTGTACCTCCTCGACGTCAGCGATAAGTCGCTCCCAGACTTTGACAAGCGCGTGAATGTGTCCGAATTTAAGATGCACCCTGCCGATGACAACGAGGGCCTTGACGACGGGTATAACGTCGCCGGCAGTCCTGGCGTGGAAAAACATTTTCGAGGCGAGGTCGATCGCGCGGTCGTGTCTGCCGAGGTCCGACTGCTTCGCCGCCAGATAGGCGAAGGCGTCGGCGCGACTCGCCTCCGGCTGCTCGCCCAGGGAGACCAGATTGACCAGCTCCTCGCTGAGCTTGTGCAGGGCCGTCGCGTCGCCGGAGTCGTAGGCGCTCTCGAGGTCGCGGAACGTCGAGCTCACGCAGCGGTTCAGCTGGCGCTGCATCAGCCTGGAGCGAGTGGCGCGCGGCGTGCCGTCCGGGCTCGTCAGCCTCATGAAGTCCTTCCTCGAGTCGAAGTACCTGCGCGACGCAGAGAGCAGTGCAGTGCTTGTTCGGAGGCACGAGGCTCGACGAGCTTTAAAAGCGTCGATAATTGCCGAGGCGAAACTTCGAGGAAAAGAATTAGAGGCTCGTGGAATAATTAGTTTCTTTGTAATTAATTATTTTCCCGTTCCTTTAACGCGTCGCGCGGGCTACAAATTAACGAGCGCGCTTGTTAATTGCAGCCTCTCGAATGCCGAGTGGACGGGGAAAACTCCATTTCCCACGCGATAAAGCGCGGCGCGTGCATCGCCGGGAGTTAAAAAAATGCACGTACACATCGACAGAGGGGGACGGATCGCGCGCGCAGCGGCGGGCTAATCCGGCTCACGTGCGCCGACGCTTTAATAACTCTGCCGGTGGCGACCGCGTCGCACTCCGGACTTTGACAAATCGCACCGCAAACCGACTGCCGGGGCCAGCCGAGTTTTCGCGGGAGTCCCCACTGGCTGCGGCTGTATACGGTCTGTGATTTCTTTGCTTTGGCCGCTGCGCTCTCGCGGTTTGATTGCGTTAGTTAGTTTCGATCGGGTTGCTCCTTTCATTTTCTTTTTCCGGCTGCAGTCGATTTTCATGCCGCCGCGGGGCCGCCATGCACGGCGAATAATCAATCTTTGAAGCATCGTTTGAAATGCGAGATTCGCTTGATTTATTCGGAGAGAAAATGAGAGAGGGAATTATCTCCCCGACGGCTTTGATTAACTTTTTCCGATGGTTCTTTGATGAATACACCGCACGTGTACCTGCGATTGTTTACTGATGTGAATTGTCGGACGCTACTGGTCTAATAATGACTTTGTTTTGGTGATCTTTGATTGAGATATTTCAGAACGTCGAAAAAAATACCTTATTTGTTTTAACTGAACAAAATAAGTAACTCATACACTTCTTAAAAATAATCTAAAATGAATTGTAAATATCAATGATTAATGAATTAATTTCTCTTATAATTGATAGCGTGCCTCTCCAATTTTTTATTCATCATCGACTGCAGTAAATATTCCATTAATCTATAAAAACAGGCGCCCCAAGACAACAAACACATTTGACGCAGGACAAAAAACAAAAATATATTTTGCATATTTCCCACGAAAAACAACACTTTCGCGAAATTTTCACGCAAAAAGCACATTTCTAAAAGTACCTTTTTCGCGAAAATATTAAGAATGTGCTTTTATTATTCAAAAAGCTAAAGTGTTGTTATTTTCTTTAGCGATGAATTGATATAAAAAAGGATAAACGAAAAATTGCTAATTACTTCAAAATCTTGGGTATTTCGTTGACGGGGTCCTCAGATTCAGCGACGATGGCACGAGCGCGTCGAGCAGCAGCCTCGGGGCACAGCGCGGCAGTTACCTGACCGGGGGTGCGTGCTTCTCGCAGCAGTCGGCTGATATCGCGGCGCGGTTTGGCGGCCGCACTGATAGCTGCCTCGGCCTTGCGTGCCGCCACCGCGTGCATAGTGTCGCGCGGACACAAACGCGCCGCCCGGTGATACAGTATCAGTGCCGACTCGTAGTCACCCCTAAGATGTTTATTTTTTTTTTTTTTTTTTTAATTTTGCGTTCGATTTTGCTTACAAATCGAATGTTTCACGTGAATGTAAAATGTAAGGAATTTTATACAGGAGACATGAATTTTGTGATGAATTTCAAACTATTTAATCCTACGGTACTTCATTTTATGAAACTTACGTTATTAAACTTAACTTCGCAGCTATTTAATTAAACAATCAAGCGAAATATTTTAATTAAATCTTCAAAAGTGTTAATCTGAATATTTTTGCAGGACAAAAATATTAATTTTTAGTCCGCAATTTAACAGAAAAGGAATATCCATCTTGTTACAAAAGAAAATAATTTCGCAGAGTAAAGATGAAATTTTAATTAATAAAAAAACGATCAATACATAATTTAAAAAAGTGGAGCATGCCGGAACTAACTGCGCTCGGCGCTTTCATAATTCTTAATACACCATGGAGAGGATAACGCGTTAAGCTCGCCGATAATACGAGATTAGTCGCTTGAGCGGAAAATTATACATGCATAACTTCGGGCTATCTATAACTTTTGCGAAACATTTCGGCCCGGCGCTTCCTAAATAATCCTGTTCCGAAAGCAATACTACCCCACCTAATTCTCATTTGCTTAACTTTTCGTCCAACTCGTTATTATGCGGACGGTCATCTGCGCAATTTCCGCGTACACCTCCCGCCGACTACGACCTTTTTCAAACGCGACAAAATAAAATACAGCCGTAATCCCCATTTTAGCGGAACTTTCGACTTTGTTTATAACTTTGCGCCGCATGCAAAAAGTTGACGGAGCTTTGGGCTCTTGCGTAAAGTTCCTTTCAGCGGAATATTTTAAGGTTTCGTATTATGAATGTGCAAAACTGTAGGGATTCGGCTCTCTTATTGTTTCAGAGGAAATGCTGAAAATAAATAAAGCTGAATATTACGATTTCAAACGCGACAAAAATTTTCCAGTATTCTATACCTATTTATTAAACTTTTTGAACGTATAAAAGTCTTTACAGAATTTGAAATTAAAAAAAAACTCTTAATTGAATATAAATCTTAATCATTGATTCAAAAAGAAAATAATTAATTTCTTAATTTTCGTGAAAAGTAAAAATAAAACACAAATTAAAAAGTATCTTCTTCATTCTTACCTCGTATAACTTAACCTAATAACTTATAAAAATTGTTAGAATATAGTACAATTAATATGTTGTATAATATAGCTTAATAAGCTTTTTTAAAAAATTTAACGCAATTATTAAGGACCCAATTTTTCCAATAAATTTAACTTCTGTATTTATCACTTCAAACTCATCTCTAACCTTCAGACCTTCTGCATCGCCCATGATAAAACGAGCGTTGCATCACCACGCAAAGCAAATTTATTATGAAATTTTACTTGTAATAGAGCTCATCAGCCTCCTTGTGAAGCTCGTGAGCTCGAGCGCGACTGCCGGGTTCCCCAGGCTTGTGGGTAATCTTAGCCTCGACTTCAGCGACGACGCGCCGCGGCTCTCTGAGCTCGCCTCGGGGATCATCTCGCAGAATGACGTCCGGCAGCTGTGCCACCGGGATCCCTCGCCTCGCTCTGCTCGCCGACGCGGTAGACATCGCCCCACGCACTGCGTCCACTGCACCCTTCGCTTCCCGTGCTATTTGCTCGACTCGAACGACCTGAAGTTACTTACTTTCGCGATGCTGCGCGAGACTTTATTCCGGTGCTTGCCAGATGAGCTCCGGAAAGAACCTTGTTCTACTGAGATTTCCCTCACTTTTCGCGAAATGGAAACTTCATGATGATGTGCTAGGAACAAAATTTTAACGAACTTCTTTATTCTAACACTAATCCTTTTATATAGTGTCGGAATTGTTAACATCCGTGAGTTTTTTTTTTAAATCTAAAGACTGATATTTTCATAAATCATTCCATACGTGATTAACAATTGCGCTACCTCAAAATGAAAAAAAAAAGTATATAACTTTACATATTTCTCTTTTTATTGAACGTTTTTTACACATAAACTACGGAAGTTCCACGAGTTCTCGAAGAATATTTACAGCTAACACCAGTTCACGAATCTTACAACAGCCTCACTTTCGTCTCTAGTCGTACTCGCTGAAGTCGACCCAGCCGAGGATCTTCTTGCTGGGCGCGTACTTCTTGAGCAGCGCGTCCCTGATCTGCTTCTTGAGGTCGACCGGTCCGGCCGGCATGATGGTGGCCCGCTTGCAGGGCCTGCGCTCGGTGGGCTTGCAGCCGGGCATGACGGAGAGCCGCCTCGGCGGCGGCACCGACTCCATCGTGTTGAGCAGCTTGACCATGCGGGGCCTCATCTCCTCGGGCATGAGGCCCGTCATGAGACGCTGCCTCGAGGCGATGCTGTCGTCGCCGGAGCGGCTGAAGTCCACCTCGTCGCAGTACTCGATCACCCGCTCGTAGAAGTCCTCGAGGAAGGCGACGCCGAGGATGCGGGCCGAGTCCAGCGCGGAGGTGGCCGCCTCCCTCGCCTCGTTCCTATTGTGCTGCGCCAGCTCGATGCGCACCAGGATGTGGCAGGCGTTCACCACCCAGTCCTCCTGGCCCGTCTCCCCGCCCAGGTCCCGGATTTTCTTCACGTAGAACCTGTCAGTGATTCAAAGTCGGTCTATTTCAGAGAGCTCGGTGACTTCACTCGGTTGTGCGTAGGCAAGGGGAGAGACGACGAGAGCCGCTCGATAAGGAGAGTTAAATATTGATGGAGTCCGCTATCTCAATTTAATTTTTTAGATTACGTCGGCTCGGGTTGATGTAACGTTCGTTCACCGGGGGTCCCGCGGATCGATACTAAAATACGAGTTGCCGGCGTGTAATTTACTCACGGTAGTAAAAGAAAATTATGCATGCTTCGTGCGATGGAACAAGGAAATACCATTCGCTCGCAGATTGATCGTTAATATTAAAGAACGCGAGAGCTGTGCATTTTTCTAAAGAGTAATAACAGCCTTTTCTAAAAATTGAACGAAAAGCACTTTGAACAGAGTAATAACGTTTCTATAGTCCTGATCCAAATTTCATGCTGCAGCAATCAATGAAATTGGTTTCTCATATTTCTCATATTTCTTTTAAAGTTTTCTATAATCTAAAGAAGATTGAAACAGCAATCCATTTACGATTAAAAATCCGCTATTTCTCAATTATTTATACCTTTTTTCAATACAATCTATAAAATTATAATACGTTATTTTTCCACTTTATTCGTCCATTTAAAACCGCGTGTGGACGATTTTTCTTACCAATGCTATTACTGTCAAACTTTCCGCTTTATGCGCATAATGAAATTTTTTAAATTAGACGTCACCTGGCCATCTCATATCGCTTGATCTCCATGAAAAGCTTGGCGAGCCCGTGGAAGAGCCAGATGATCTCGGTGGGTCGACTGGCGAGGGAGAGGCGATCGCGGCAGGTGTCGAAGGCTCGTCGCAGGTCCAGGGTGGGTATCCAAGCGACGTCCGTGTCGCGCGGCAATTTGCCGGTTTTTAGGCCCAGCATACGGCGCATATACGCGATCCGCGTCTCATCTTTTTCGTAGATTACCAGATTCCGAGAATCGATGAACGCCCTCGCCACCATCTTGTACAGTGCGTCGAGGTACCTGTTACGCTCCGGAAATACTTCCCAGCTGTACGAATCGAACTTTTCCTTCGCTCGCTCCACCATTCTGCAATTTTTTTTTAATTTCAAAACAAAGATTAAGTAGTTTTCGTTATTTTCCATTATAGTATCGACTGTTACAAAAAGAACTTCGCAATCAGGTTTAAAAGATTTTTTTTTTCAAAGAAAAAAATAAATTAGCAATGAATTCATCTGTCTCCAAGCTTTGCAGTAAAACAAGGAAATTTACGGCTGATTTCACTGACAATCGATTTCCAAATCTTAACAACTTAAAAATTCCCCGAACCCCCGAGAAATGGAATTCCAGCGGATCCCCTTCCGAAAAAAACTTCGCATCGTGAGCATCAATCCATCAGCGCGAGCCGAAGATACCCGGATCTTTCCATTGGAAAAAAAAAGTAAAACATCCCCCTCACTTGAAGAAAGTCATGTAATCCCTGCGCAATCGGGCCGCGTGGAGCTGCCGCAGGATGTACTTTGCCTCGTTCTTGATGAGGCAGCGCTTCAGCATGAGCTCCCGCCAGATCTCGATGCGGCGCCCGGACGTCATCACCCACTGCGCGTACGCGCGGATCGCGTAGACGGGCCGGCGCATCCTGAGCGACTCCTGCTGGCTGTGCACGCGGCCGAGGCACTCTATCAGCACGCTCTTCAGCTGGGCGCTGCCCTTCTTGTTCGCCGAGCGCAGGCTCTTCGAGTTCAGCATGTCGCTCATGAAGAACTTGTCCATCGCCGATTTCTCCAGGTAGTAGCAGGCCATCATGCGATCGAGGCGGTTGCGGATCTGGCGCAGTCGATACTCCGCGTCGTCCACCTTGAAACGCGTGTGCTCCTCGTCGATGCCTGAGAAATTTTATTTTTACGGACAAACATCAAGGC
>JAXIUT010000037.1:23397340-23434847 GCA_035586675.1 Eurytoma californica | reverse complement strand
CGATGGGGTTTTTCACAAGGACCTCGAGAAATGTATTTTTTTTAATGTTCTAATCCTAACTCGGGTTAGTAATCATCGACAAATTGCAACCCACTGTTGTTTATTGTTGGTGACTTTTCTAAAAGCCAAAAGATGCCTAATTATTTTTATACTTCAAAATCATTTTTGCTTTAATTTTATTTTTCAGTGAAAAATCGCTATTAATTTATTTATTACTACACTTTCGCATAATGCGGAAAAATGAAAAATCCGAATCCATACAGTTTGCCCCTTTCGTGCATTACTAGGGATCGCACATTGTAGCAATAATTAAGAGAATTTACATAGCCAAAGCAAGGTAGCTCAGAAACACATTGTTTTGTGGTAGGTCCGGATGCCGTCGGGCGTTTTCACGGCGAGCCAGCCCAAGCCGAACAAACTCGAGACGACCTACTTCACGTTCGGCGGGTTCGACTGGAACCTCGTGGTGTACCCGTCGGGCAACAAGGAGAGCGAGGGTCGCTCCCAGGAGAACCGGCTGAGCGTCTTCCTGGTGCGGAACACGGGCTTCGACCACCGCTGCCGGGTGCGCTACAACGTGAGCCTGGGCGAGGGCGAGCGGCGCATCGAGTCCGGCGCGATCGACGAGATGTCGGACGCCGAGGGCAAGGGCCTGGGCTGGCAGCCCCGGGTCCGCTGGTCCGACATCGCCCACAAGGGCGTCCTCAGGGTCTCCCTGGAGATGTTCGAGGCGCGCACGATATCCGAGGTCACGGTGCAGGCGCTCGGCGCCGGCATACTGCCCGCCACTCCCTGCTATGACCGCGACAAGCAGGCCTGGGCCATTAGGGCGGACCTGCACTCCGACACAGTCAGGCTACAGCTGGTTTACAAGGATATACACAATGTACCCAGGAATCATCTGAGGTAAAGCCTAAATCCTTCCTATGCATTAGTTTTGTCTTCAAATGTTTTCAGTCCTTGTTACACATTTCTATTTCGTTGAAAAAAACGTCTTTTTATTGTCGTTACTGTCTCTCGGATTGTGATTAAATTTAATTAAAAAGAAAGCTTAGACTTGTAATTGTAGTACTTGTAATTTATTTCCTTGTACAATTTAGATTCAAATAAAAAAAATTCAACTTAGCCAAGAGAAGTGAAAAATTGTTGAATGCGCCGTGGAAAATCGGCAATAAAAGAAAATTGACCTCGTTTGCCAGGTTCGTGAGCTGGACGGCCTATCTGATAAGCGAGGACCCGGATGTAAAGCCCGTGATGCTGCCGGGCGCGCCTTTCAGCCGGTACTACGCGCAGGAGCCGGCGGACGAGGGCATCATCATGGAGACGTCCATCGGCGTGAACGAGGTCAAGGACGAGAACTGCCCCTTCGTGACGGAGAAGGGCCACATAAAGGTGAGGCTCGAGTGGAACGAGTCCCACCTACTCTTCCAGGCCACCTACCACAAGTACGACGACGTCTGCCGCGTCCACAATCAGCAGATGCGCCGCGAGATCGCCGCCCTCCAGGCCGAGAACTACAGCCTCGAGCGCCAGCTATTCAGCTACCAGAAGAGCCTTGCCTACGCGCAGGCACAACAACAACAAACGGTACCTTTACAATTGCATTATCATTCTTTTGATCTTTCTTTTCGTCGAAAATTTTAGTGGATGCTCATATTTATCTGTAATTTAAAAGAAAAATAATTTAAAAAATTAAAATTTTTAATACGCTGAAATTTTTTAATACGGTAAATTGTCATAAAAATTATATTTATTAATGTTGAAATAAATTATTAACGTTCGGAGTAAAATTTTATTGTCCAAATGAGTATTTTAACGATAATATCCGCATAAAATTAACGTCGTTCATAATTTTTCACAAATTACTTGCGTAAAGATCCTGCCAATTTTAAGCAAATTACTGATTCAATTGTAACAACACGAAAAATAAAATATTCCTTTTAAATCCGCCCTCGGATGACTAAAAAACAGTTGCAGTCGGGCCCCCACCCTGGTGAGCATCAGCAGGGCCACCTGGAAAGATCGGCGTCGACAGACACCGAATACGCCTGACGCGTAGACCGTCTCCTCGGCCAGGCGCCGGGTCGGCGTCAACTACCCATCAGCCCCCAGCAGCTGCAGCAGCAGCAGTACCACCAGCACCTGGGAGTGATCAACGACCCCCGGGTCCACCAGAACCTCGTCAACATGATGGACCGCCGGCTGAGCAACGTCCAGCAGCAGATGATGCGCTCGTCGCGCTCGAACTCGGCCCAGAGCCAGGCGAGCTCGCTCCTCCTGCCGCCGGACGAGCTGCCGGGCAGCATCGTGCGCCAGCCCCGCGGCAGCCTCCAGAGCCAGCACCGGGCCAGCAACGCCTCCAGCGCCTACTACCCCGGCAACCCGGGCGGCGCGAACGGCGCCCCCGTCAACGGCAGCGCCAACGGCAACGGCAGCGGCACCGCCGGCGGCAACGGACACGCCGCCACCGGCTACTACTACTACCAGGGCCAGGGGGCGTTCGGCAAGCGGCGGAGGACGACGTTCTGGGAGACGCTG
The DNA here is from genome assembly GCA_035586675.1 of Eurytoma californica. Classification (NCBI taxonomy): domain Eukaryota; kingdom Metazoa; phylum Arthropoda; class Insecta; order Hymenoptera; family Eurytomidae; genus Eurytoma; species Eurytoma californica. Next base: position 23,432,309 of record JAXIUT010000037.1, on the reverse strand, counting down.
ACGGGCCTTGTCTGCTCCCTCGGGGCCCTGGCCACCAGGGCGGCTAAGATGGCGGCCAGGCGGGCCGAGCCCCTCTGAGGCAGGCGGCGCCCGCCCGGCTCGGCCCGCGGCGACTCGATCGCGGCACCCGCGGTACACTGCAGGAGACGGTCTCCCAGCCCGAGGGGTAGAGCCGGCCGCGCCTCGCCGGCGCGCCCCAGCTTTACCCCGATCACGCAGAAAAATTCAGGCGCGTGCACGAATTTATTGTACATCTTTATATTAAGTACTCGGTGTCGAATTCTCCTTTGCCTCTCCTTTTTTATTACTGTATTCATATAGGGCACGTCACTAGCTCCTTTTATTGCGGCGCCTCGTACGGCGCGAGTTTCGATTCTCACACGCGCGAACCTTTTCTTTCGCGGCTCCGCGGGGAGCCGCGCTCTATCGTCCCTTCGTCTCTTTTGTACGTAAGACTCCAACCGGCCGACCTTTTTTCAGTCACTTACTTAGCGGTATTCCGGGCTGGCGTTTTTTCTGCGTGACAGAAGCTGACAAACGGAAAAAATCTCGCAGGTTTCTATAAAGGATAATAGGAAGAAAATATGATTTCGAAGATACCTACGCGGGGCGCGATTCTGCACGTCGTCGTAGCCTTGCCCGACGAGTGCAGCGACTCGCGAGGTCTGGAATTTCAATTGCCGACGGAGAATCCAACGAAAATTGAGCGCGACAAGAGACGCGATCCGTGCTCCGCTTTCTTGTTGGGGGCGTCGCGAGGAATCGCCGCGAGTGAAGGCTAGTTAAGTATGACCAGGACGTCGCGGCGGGTACCTGTGAATTGTTCGATAATGATCCAAAAATATATATTATATATCAGGTGGCGTAGGTGAAAAACGAGAGAGGCCGAACGGAGGAGTCGCTCGACTATTGCTGACACTGACAAAACGATGTCTCGCTTGGAGGTGAAATGCACATTCTTGTACGATTCGTACTTTTTACTTATACATTCCGTTTCTTTTTCAAAATGCATTTACTGATATTTTTCTCAAAATTCAAGATTTAAAACAAAATAAAAAAAAAACAAAAAAAAATGTATTAAGTTTATTCGTATATTGAACTACTTAAAGCGAGAGTAATCGTTTGTGCAATAGCAAAGAATAAAAGTGGAATCGATCGGTGATTGAGATAAAAAAAAAGCAGGCGGTTAACAAGTTTCCCTCTCAGCGTCTCCTAATCTACTTGTCAATTCACGGAAAGAATTTATTTTCCTCTAAAGACTCTTTTTCACCTAAGTCATCCTCAATAAGAAACAGAAAACAAATCTTATATAAACCAGAAATCCGTAGAGCTGAGAGAATTACGTCTTCGATTAAACTATAAAAAAAAGTCTAAGCGATCAAAGTAGCAGCGATCGTCGGCGTAAACTTTAAACTGAAAATAAATAAATCAATTTACAAATAAAGTAAGTAATCTAGTAGTGAGCATAAATGTTTTAGCAAAAAAAGTCCGGATACTGCGAGGAATGCAGCTTTTTAATGGGGAAACTCGGTACGCTCATTAGGTTGTCATTGTGCAGTTCAGCAGCAGTTTTCAAACGATAGAGACTTCGTTCATCTTCGTGAATAAAAAAAAAAGTAAATAGTAACGCGCCTCCCGAGTAATTAATCGACCGTACTATAGGTTCCGTCGACTAGACTTGTCTAGCTCTTGGCTCTCATTTCGGTTCGTCGTATTTATTTGTCACATCCTGTCACTCTTAAATCTACAAGGATTCACATTACGTGAACATCAATAGTTATATAATATAAGAATCAAACAGACTCGAAGTGTAAATTGCCTACGAAGTAAATAAATTTATTTGCGAGTCGTAAGCGAGTTTGTAAATTCGACTTGCGTTCGTCGTTATTTATGAATAAAAAAGAAACTTTAACGAATCGCTAGCAAGTAAGACGGTGATTCAAGGAGTTTGTTGTAAAAGCATATCCATTAATTGTAATTAAACTAATAGAGATAATTTGAAGGGAATTTAAATCTGTCAATACGAGTTTTTTCAAAGGCACTTCGTATACTCGTGCAAACTAATTATCCTGCGGCATTGTAAAATTCTTAAGGAGTTTTTTCTACGACTTCCTGCACTTGTTTCACCAAATCCCATTCTATAATTTATAAGGCTATACATTTAAATATCAAACAAAAAGGTCGGCGAGCTATGAAAAATGTGTTATACCACTGAAAAAATTGTGTCGATACACTGATGCAACATTTTCACAGCGAAGTGGAACCATTGTTTTCCGACGCAGTAGCGATCGACTAATCTTCCAACATCTATCGAAATAAATAAAAAAAGAAAGGTGCAGCAGCGAGTCGCATAAATCAATGCGGGCATTGTTTTTGCATACATGTACATTAGCGCTTTAATGGCAGGAGCGACAAAAGGATACCTGCGCCCGAGATGCGCATCGTTACGTAACATTATAACACTTATACCAGAGCAAAATTCTGATTTACTGGCCGTTGTTAAGAGTCGCGCGGAAGAGGAAGGGGAGTTAAAAAATCGCGAGGGATGATGGGGTTCTCGCGAGGCGCGGGGTCAATCGGTAAACGGTAAGCGGGAAGGAGGTGTGTATCGATCGAGTTCGCGCTCACCCGCGCGAGAGCCAGCCGGCGGAGCCTCCGTGACCGAGGAGGACAGACCGCACGCGCGCCTCGTGGCTCGATCGATGGACTCTCCGTCTCTCTCCCTTCGTTATCTGTTTCGCTTTCATTATACTGATGTATCGAGCCAGCGACGGCGCTTTTCCATCGGCCCTCCTGGCATTGATTTACCTTTGGGCTTAACATTATTTTGTTTTTTTTTTGCGGAATGTATAATACAAGTATAAAATTTAGTCTTTATCTTGAAATTTACGGTAAGCGGATGAGGATTTCTTTTTTTTTACTCGGATTTATCGCGATATTTGCATTTTAATACTTTTTTTTCATTAAATTTATCAAAGAAATTGTTAGTGTTATATATAGTTCTCGATCGAAGTGTGCGAAAATGAGATCGATACAATCTATTGCTAATGTATCGTCGAGCAGTTTGGAATTGGACTCGCGCACGACATTTTTCACTTTCTCGAAATGATAGGTGTATATCGTATTTAAGGAACTTGACTTTGAAGTCGTTTTTTAAGCAGATGGTTTAGAATACTTTATTTTGAAGACTTCGAATTTTTAATGTATGCAATTTTTGTTACCCTGAGGAGCGCGAAAACTGAGAGAAGAGGTTCCATTTAATTAGAACTCAACTAGAACTGTGCTCTCTTCCTTGAATTTTTTAACTAATCAATTTTAATGTATAAAATAATACGAGATTTTAAATGTGCCACCTTCTTGCAAGAACGACAGAGTATACCAGTTTAAATGAATCCTTTTGAATTTTAGTCTGAGGAAAAATACGATTTAATCGTCACGAAATCGAACTCGCTATAATGTACGAGTTTGTGCGAAACCGTAGGAAAAAGAAAATTTGTCTCTTCTGCGCGGCAAAGCTGTATACATACTTTGTATATAACTGTACCAAAAAAAGAAAATTATTAAAAGAGAAATAATTCGCGAGCGAAATGATCGTCGTCTGCATTCGTCTCTCATTGTCTTTGACGAATCACATAAAAGAATTTCGCGCATGTTTGTACAAAAAAAGTAAGAAATTATTTATCGCATATCCAAGATGAACGATATACAAAAATTTATATTTGTTAGAAAAACTGATTTTTTCATTCATTAATATTTATATATAATTTATATTCTGACGAAAGGATAAGGAGTCAGACAGATTTTAAATATTCCATAGAGAAGCGTTACTAAACTTATATAGTCGATGTTTAGAGCAAAAAAAAAAGTATAATGTGAAACTAAACTTGAAGAATATATTTTAAAATAAATTTTTTTAAATTCCTTGTCTGATTAAATTTTACGATATATTTACTATGCGTGTGCTATTTTATTGAATCTTACAGTGTTAAGCTATTGTCGAAAGGGACAAAACACACGACGAACACAATGAATGAAAAATCTACTTCACTCCACTGTTTATATTTTAATATTTTTCCATAAGGTCAAACGTGCTGTATGTTGAATTGTTGTAAGCATTTTTTCTATACATACATTTTCTCTAAAAAGTACGCACACGAGATATGAAACACGGTACCAATGTTGCAACCCGTGCGTCTCAATATACCGACTAGCATTATACTCTCGAGGCGAATGCATACGCGCATAATGATATACAATAAAAAAAAGACAGGTTATAGGATTTCCCTTGGAAAGCGCTCTTTTACAAAATATTGATTTCTTTGTAAACTGCATTGTGCAAAAAATATGCGACAGTCGATACTAAAAGGATGTTAAGTATTATTTTAAAAATAAAACGTCTATCCATTGTTGGCATGTCGGAAAATACTAATTTTAAATACACGGCTATAACTTTTATATATAACTTTTTTAATATCTCAATTTTTTTGTATTATTTAAAATAATTTCTTTACATCAACAACAAAGCACTCTCTTTCGCACAGATTAGCGACCTAAGAGAATTTTAAAAATAGTTTATGTAGACGAACACTAAAAGCAATGACGGAGTAACGTTAAAAATGAATAGTGAGATACTGAGAGAAGTAAATTTTGCACTGGAGCTCTTTCTAAGAAAACTCCGTACCGCCTCATCATTATTGTAACGCTGATAATATATACATTAGCGAATCACACGTAGCTTGTACAATCCAGTTTTTATGAGCACGCGCAAGGGACGTCCCATGCATGCGTTTTTTTTTCCTCGACACCGCACGGTTCGAGAGGATGGATAATTCGATAGCTCGCTAAGCGCTGCGGATAGACAAAAGTCGAGCGAACTTTGCAAATATCGTTGAGTTCCATCGAGTGACATTTTCATTCTAGCACTGTGCGTCGCGCAAGATCGGTGTTTCTTCACGAGCTAATTGTGTATATTGTTAAGGTACGTTGTAAGAGGAGGATGAACGTCGGGTTGCTCGACTTTAATTCTGAAAATGACACGCGAAATTTTTTTAACGAACCAGAGCGGTATAGTTCATTTTAATTGATTTAAAGTGACTGCTGGTTGAATGAACCCTCTGATATGAGATGGTGCTAGTAGTAAAAGACGGACATAGACAGACGGACGACTTCAAATGTAAGCCACGACTTTACTGTAATCAGTCAAAGTGAAATATTGTTTTCAGAATTAAAGTCGTTTCTCAACAACATCCTAGCATTTTTAATCGATATCTGAAACTATACTTAAAGGAGAAACAAGCAACTCGACCGCTGTATAAATTTGTATTTCTCGAGACACGCACGCTGAATTGCGGCGCAGAAACAGCACTGACAATCGCATAATCACATCGTTGTCCTCTTATCATCTAATTAAACTACTATATAAAAAAAGAGACACGTAACACGCGTACTATTCACGCTTCGGACTACATCACACATCCAATATGAGATTAGTCGATGTCACGCGTATATCCCTTTATTTCCAACGTTCGCATTGTATCTTTTGAGCGAAGACAGCTCTCCGCTGAGTAACCACGCTCCTTTTTTCCGTCTCGCGGATGGATTCGACGAGGCTCATTCAAGTTTACCCTTTATCCGCAAAGTGTCATATCGTTCCGAGAGCAACGTGCTTGCGATACTGCGCGTATCGAATAGAGCCACTGTCACCACGTGCTACCTTCACTCGACACTTTCAGAAAGCAGAAGAGCCGAGAGCTCGCGTCTTAAATTGGAAAACCCTGCAGGGGAGCAGCTAGCGAGGATTTTAACTGGCTTTCTCGAGATCCAGGCGGGGGCAGTGAGAGAGATGGGAGTCTTAACGCAGTCATTCTCCGAGATTCATTTGGCGCGCCGACGAAAGTCGCGCTCAAGTTACATCGCGCTTTGTTCTCGGTCTGGATTCTCAGTCATCCTGATTACGAATTGCAAATTACGAAGCCTCGGAGGGATGGATACGCGGCAGTTGATGAATTTCCAAAATGAGAGTGGATCATTCCTTCGAAAGTCAATCAAATTTATTGTTTCCGCAACGTTCGATCTCTCGCGACTTGTGAATCAAAAAAATATATTACACCGATAACTAATTAGCAACAAAAGAAAATACAATTTTCTCCGAGTAAATGAATAACGGGGACCACTTTTTCCTTTCACTTCCGTCTCACGCGACGCGACAATGGGTCCAATAAATAAAAGTGTTACATTTTAAAATTAGTCACTTTTCATTTAAAGTAATTACGACAGCTGACAAAAATCTCGGAGAATCGCTCGTTGCATTCAAAATTTCTTCCAAGTCGAAGAGCAAACAAAAAATACGTCTTACGCTACAGGGTAAAACACTAGGGAAGAACAAAAGAAAAACCGAGTCAACTATGTCACATACAAGGGAAAAAAAACTTAGCGTCAATTTCGCGTGTAACTTTAAGATTAAATCTAGGAGATCAATCGGCGCGTAAAATTCGACGCTCGATCTCTGCAGCTTTTTATCACCCAACACAAGCCGACTCTCATCGAAATTGAAAATAAAATGTATCATTCGCTTTCGCAGACATCACCTTGTGGTTCGAGCAAATTTTTGCGATCGACGCTGTCTCAATTAAGGAGATAACATTTTTGCGATCGCAAGATCGACGGATGATTGCGTGGGTATCCGTAAACCCGCAACCGTCTCATTTATCATTTACCTCGGCCTTTTTCGATCTATAAATAACCGAAGAGCAAAAAATATTATGAACTTTTGAATTTCTAGACGTTTATTTTTACTTCGTGTAATAAGCAACATTTTCTTGATGTAATTTTATCGATGCAAGTAAGAACATTATCGCGACACACGCCCCACGTGCTTGCACGCACGGGACACTGCGTATGGTAATTACACACTCTCATACACATTGTACACTCACAAATGAACACGTAAAGTAATTTAAAAAATAATAAAAAAAAAAAATGCAAAAAGCGTAATGCGTCTCCCTCGTGAGTTTTGAGACATTGTGTACTAATTACATTATTATACTTGTAAACCATCTGTGAGTCTGCCTCGTCTTTTATAAAGTTCTTGCTATATTCAAAATAATGGTCTTTATTAAATTTATTCCTTTCCTGCAGCTTACGAAACTTTTTACTTATGTCTATGAAAATTCTTGTTTTTTTTGTAAATTTATGTTTTCAATGTTTTTTGTAGAAATGAAACTACAATAATAACCTTTTTTATAATAATTTTGTTTCTAAAGTTAATTTCAAAACACAGGTAACATTTAACTTTTTTTTTTCAAAAAAATATTCGAATTAATAAGACATGTAGCGGCAACCGACTTCACTGCAGAAATTGCTTCAATTACACGAGAGTCAGAGTGGAACGGAAAATGGGCTCCGATCTTTCTCTATTTTCAGGTCTTTTCTTTCGGCTCGGCGCATCGTGGTGCGCTACAGGAATGTAAATAAGGCCGTCGCCGAGGAAAATAACTTCGTGGAAAGTCGTTTCTCCTTTGTTGCAGCGCACGGCGAACTTTCCGATCGAGAGGAAGTAGTCCTCGTCTTTTTCTTACCCCCCGAGCGTCCTGTCTCTTAACAATCGGAAAAGTTATCACCGTGACGTCCGACGACGCCGGAATTGGAAGTTCGCGACGACGTCGAGATACAACTGCTGATGACGATGTTTGTTTCTGTTAAAATGTCCGTGTAATACCTGTATTACTTACCTTTTAAATTTTTATCATTTTTTTCAGTCAATAAAAATCAATAAGAATAAATATTTAATCGTAAGAATTGATAGTATTTATTAGAATAATCTTTTAAGCAAAATCAATATGTTAAAAATGGCCTTAAAATTCTGCAGATCTACGTATGGAATACAAAAGTACGAAAGCAAAAGATGAGCAAAATCTGAGAGGAATTTTAAAATTTTCACGTGAATACTTTTACGAAACTTTTCGGATTGAGTGAATTAGCATAATATTCCGTAAGAAACAATCTGATCGGGGGCACTTCAGCAGCGAGTCTGCGGTCGAGCGGGGGCTAATTTCCAATTCATCGTGGCTTTTGAAATTCGAATTTTAAATCGAGATCCCGTGCAGGTGCGATATAAGCAGCTGCCTTTCCTCGCACCCCGGTCTCTCATTTTCGGCGATCCCGAGGCTTTTCTTCGCAGCGCGCCATTTGAATACCGAGCGCGGCTGCGTCCTCCCACGCTAATTGTTCAAGTTTGTTTCTTTTCTTCGCCGCAGAATCCTAGACCTCGAATTTCAAAAGACTTATCGGATTTTACGATTCTTTACATTACTGCTGTGAGATCGAAATTAGATTTTTTCTTTCAAATATCCAAAGTTACGCATCTTTTCTTATATAAAGTTCCAGACACGAAGTAAACAAATGCAGATAAATTCCTCGCATTATCGCGCGCACGAACACTTAACAAGACCTCCTGGTGTGATCGATTGATTCTCCCTCCCGCGACATCGGGACGAGGCGCCGACGGTCAATGTATATCCCTCCCTGGACACTGTCTCTATGCGAAATCTCGCATAATTGAAATGCGGTTCGCGGCGCGCCCCCGCGATCGATCGGCCGCGTAATCGAATGCGACGACGAGTCAACGATGCGCGCGGTCGACTGATAATAGCGCGCGATCCGGAAGAATTGTTCGATCGACGCCGCGCTGGATCGAGAATCCGAGATCGGGATTTCTGCCATTCCTAATTGACGCTGACAGGCCGCGACTCGTAAAACGAACGGTCGACGAGTCACCGTGACTCGGCGATTTTTTTGCATTCCTCCGGCGCGACGCGAAATTTCGCAGATTGGACGTTAGACACGCGCGGAATTATTGAGGAATATTATTTTTACTAGAGCAAGGATGGATTATGGTATTGTAGAATGTGAAATGTCTAAGAGAGAAATTCTTTATCGAAGACCGATTTTATCTTTATAGATCTTTTTAATTAGTGTTCAATTAAGATCATCAAAACTGTTTTTGATTGATTTAAAAAGAAAACCTTATTATTTCTTAGAAACTGCTGATTCGTTTCTAATAAAAGCTTATCACTGACTTAGAGCCAAACGAGCGAAATTATCAAAGACAAATCGGCAAGTACAATTAGATGCGAGCGCGATATAAATCTATTCTCACTCTTAATTATTACCTAGTCCACGCTTTTTAGCAGGTCAGCATATGATTAATAATAAATACACTTATATGTGAGTGCAATTGTCTTAATTTACGTACAGGGCGGTTTGTGGCGCTGTAAAGCATCACTGACTAATTAAACTATCGATCCGATCGGCTATTATCGACCAAGATTCCAAGTTTGAATGATGAACCGCAAGTCTCGAGGTAACTGTACCGCAGGCTCGTATTACGGTGTATTAACAGCCTTGAACCCCTGAATTGAATTTCAGTGAATTGCGCACGATATTGCACTTTCCAGATGGATCGGAACGCTCTGCCAGCGCCTACTGTTTGCTCAAGGAATGTGATGAGCAAACATTATACGTGTGAAAAAAAGAAAAGAAACGAGTTGAGCGGAGAACGCACAATTTAGACGTATTCAGTGATGTATTTTCATGTGGGTGCTAATGAAATAGATAATTACATAAGTAGGAATTCCTGTAAAAAAATGCATTTTTTGATATTAATTCCTGCAATAAAATTAGATTTCGGAAGTGTGTTTTCACGTGGATAGCAAGAAATGAGCTTTTCTTTGCAGGAATGTACACCGTATAAAAAACGCATGCTTTTCTACGCGGAAATCTTCTTCGGGATACATTCACAATATAGTGCAGCTTTTCTAAAACTATTAAAAATTATGATTTATTTTGTATTTGCTATCTTTTTCATTCACAAATGATACGTTTCAAATTGACCGTATATATATTCAACAGCGTACGATTCGCTTATATCCAGTAAAATTTTATTTCCTTATTAGCACTTCTAATAATAAAATAGAAAGGCTCTCCTTAATGATATATTTACCAATATTATTGCGTGCGGTTATTGCAATTCCTGCAATCAGTCGACAAAAATCATAAAAATATATAATTACTATAATGTCGATAATTATGCCGTATATGATCGAAGATTATACCCGCTGGAGCGCACTTCTATCGCATATTCCATGTGCTATCATGATCAAAATATCATCAAAACATCTGGTATCACGCAAATTAAATGATAAGTTATCCAATCATGAAGTAAATCGTTCTCTGAAAAATGTATAAAAAGAAAAATGTACTCGAACATTCGGATAACATATGGATGACCGCGTGCATTATCGAGCGCGAAAAATCGTTCAAAGTCCACTTATGCGCCTGCGCACCGTAACGGAAGAGTAGGCGCACGTGCGACCTGGTGCGACAGAATTTCACGCGCGGTCAGTCTCTCTCGCGCAGCGGCGAGTCGCGTAAGTCGCGTCGCGCACCTCCTCGTCGAGGTTACGTTAGCCACCCGACGACGACCTAATCTGCACGGAGGCTGCTTGGCATTTATACACCAAGGTTCTCGGCAATCACCCTAAGCTCGATGAAAGCTTCTATTGTTGCTGGTTACGTTAGACCGGCGTGACTCTTTTTTAGCCGCTGCGGACAGTAGCCGACAGAAAGATCGAGAAAAAGAGAGAGAATACTTAGCGAGTGATCAAGCAGAACCGCCACTTGGTATAACGAACGATCGGGTATTTCGTCATCCTGTCTTGGAGGTGCTTCAAGAGACGACGTATGGTGCTCGATTATCTCGTGGAAAGGACAGTGCAGTTGGCGATGCGACGAAGAGGAATGACACAGAGACAGACGTAAATTAAAGACACATAATTTGTAAGATATGGAAATACTTAGTTCTTGACAGTAGGAGATTGATAAGGAGGAAGAATAAAAAACCTCGCAACTTAAACTTGGATTACATAAGCTTTGCTAGAAAAAATTAAGCTCGGTTACAGTCAATTGATTGTTGGCTTCGCAAAAGGCCTTTACTTACAAGCAGCATAATGCTGACGCAAAGTCTGAGCAATCGCAAAGTCCTAGTGGACGTTTTGGCTCTACTATTTGGAATTGGAGCCTGGATTGGAATCAATGGTATTTACGTGCAGCTGCCACTGCTGGTCAAATCGGCACCTGAAGGATGGAGTCTTCCTGCACATATGGTGTTGGTTGTACAGTTTGCTAATTTAGGTCCTATTTTATACACATTATATACAAAGTATGTATCATATTTCTAAAATATTAAAATTTTCCATTACTTCAAACAATGTTTATATCTTCTATCATGGTAATATAATTTTTTTTATAATTTCAGGTACTTAGGATGGGCAGGGGATAATTATATAATATACAGTTTAATCGGAGGTGGAACTATATCATTATTTGCTCTAGCTTTTGTGTACGATAAAACAACTACGATTTTTGAAAGTGAACATTCGACAGCATTACTTGGTTTGATGTTTATTTCATCTTTTGTGGGTTGTACAAGTTCTGTACTTTTTCTGCCTTATATGAGGAACTATAGAGAAATTTATTTAGTCTCTTATTTGGTTGGAGAAGGCCTAAGTGGATTTTTACCAAGTATTGTAGCTTTAACACAAGGTGTTGGTGGAAATCCAGAGTGTGTGAATGTTACTCAGCCAGGGTCAGAATTTAAATATGAAACACGATATGCTAATCCTAGATTTTCTTCACAAACATTCTTTCTATTCATAGGTACTATCTTATTTTTGAGTTTTATGTCCTTTGTAGGTTTAAACAAATTGAAAATTGCCAGAGGAGAAAGAGTGAAGCTTCCAGCTAGTAGTGAAACACTACCAACTGATTTAAATGCTCCACCAAGTTATAAAACTACAGCTGGTTGGTCTATGCCTAAACATACGTACTTTTATTTGTTGGGTATGATGGCTATAGTTTGCATGTTAACAAATGGAATTCTTCCCAGTATTCAGTCCTATTCATGTTTACCATATGGTAATGTAATTTACCATTTAACAGTCACTTTGGCTTCAATGGCTGGACCTCTAGCAATGTGTGCAGGATTTATCGTAAAAAATTACAAAGTTAATTTATTATCATGGTTTATGGCAGCTGCGTTAGTTCTATCAGCACTTATTTTCTTCATAGCTCTTAAATCACCAACTCCACCATTACAAAATTCTTGGTTTGGAGAATTCCTTATAGTAGTTATGTGGATATTAGTATGTGGACTAATGGGATTTATAAAAATGGGTATTACTTCATTGTTTAGGCCAGATCCAGGCAGGGGATTGTATTACACTGGAGTAGCTACTCAAATTGGTTCATTAGTGGGAGCAATTACAACATTTATTTTAGTTAATGATAACATTTTCCAATCATATTCTCCTTGTGATGCTTTAAAAAATCATTAACATCAGTATAATTTTTCATAAAGAAAAATTTAGTTGACTTCTGATAATTTTAAAATAGAAATGAATATTTATAATTTTAGAAAAATTATACTTGTTAACAAAAGATTGAAATATTTTTCTTTCAAACTTTATTTGTTAGTAAAAATGTTAAAAATATTTCATATTACTTAATTATGAAGGACAATAATTATATTTAAGATATCTTTAAGGTATCTACTTTGGCACAATACTGTGAAACTGCATTTTTTTAAATAAGTATAAGTCTTTACTAAGCATTCTGATTTAAGTAAAACCTCAGACTGCAGTGAACATTCTTAAAACACTAACAACTTAATTTTGTACAGCTGTTAATTTATCCGAAAGTTCTTACTGTACTTCTCCAAATACTTAATAATTTTAATTTCACTTTGTTAATTCATCTTGTATTTTAGAAATCTATTATTCGAATTTTACGAAACATTGTTACACAAAGTTACATCACTCAAATTTGGTAATTATGTTCCCTCATTATCTAACAATGAGGAAGAAAATAGTCACAATGTATCGTAATTATTTCGTTTAATTACCCAGCTCGAACCTCATTACTTGCTCGTCTAACATTATTCACCGATAACGCGTTACAGAAATGCCAATTGAATATTACCACCGCAAAAGAGCGCACTGAAAATCAAAGATGGATTACATTTCGAGACAATACATCAAGATAAGATTATACGAATACGCACTTGAACTTCTCTTACGTTTATCGCTACTGAACAGTAGTTGGTCGCAACAGGAAGAGTCGATTGGACGATGCTCTTATCAAGATTAGTGTCGCTCGGACGTCGAGAAGAAAAAATTGCAAGGAATAACCAATGGAAGTAATTGAACGCCGTGGCGATGTTGCTCTCTCCAAGCGTCGCTGCGCGCTTGTACGACTTCGCAATCATTCTCGTGACAAAAGACTTGCTCTGCAGTTTTAATGCAGATTTTTCACTTATCTCGTCATGAAGTACCGGCTACTCGGGGAGGTACGTGAGTCTCTGCGACACGTCACCGAAGATTATTTCCTTATTTGACTTGGAGTTTACTTCTCTTCTAATCGTCTGAATAAATACGAAAATGTCACACACGAGAAAAGAGCACGTCGATACATTAGACGATTTTGACGAAACGTCTGCGAGCTTTGGGACCGACGGATTATCTACGTAAGCTAATTTACTGCTTAGATAATATTTAATGTGTTTGTGATTGTGAGCAACTTGCGATTAATTTTAAAGCGTGAATATTTCTCAGACGTTTGTCAGGCAAAATTGTTGAAACATGTAACTAAATGAGTTATTTTAAAATTATTTTTAACTATAACAGTTTGCAATAAATTCAATTTAAAAAATTTAAAGTAGGTATTGGTGACTCATACTAGTTGTTGACAACCTTGCCTTGTAAATAATATTTGATAAATGTACCTTTATTGAATTTAAGCAGTCATTTAAGAATATTTAATGAAAAACATATTTATGTATTTAAAATAAAACTTTTATTTTGATTTTTTAGAAATATCTATGAGGGAGATAAATTGATGCAACAAAACTACGAAATGGCTCCAGCAAAAGTAACAGATTCTCCAGATGTTTATAAAAGGTGGCCACCTAGACCTTCCACAGTAGTACACGTATTAGTTGCAATTTTTGGAATATCAGCTTGGATTGGTGTCAATGGGATATTCATTCAACTTCCTTTACTAACAAACTCTGCACCTGAAAGTTGGGGATTGGCAGCATGCTTAGTAGTGGCTGTTCAAGTAGCAAACATAGCACCTTTAACTTACAGTTTATTGAAAAGGTCCAAATTTAAAATAAACGAATCCTACTGTATCTTAGGAATGCTTGGTATTGAGACCATTGTCATGGGACTGCTAGCAATCTTGTATGATAAGACATCAATTATTGCAGGCAAAGAATACAGTACATCTTTGTTTGTACTCACATTCTTTATAGCAACTGTTAGCTGTACCAGCTCTGTTCTATTCATGCCATATCTTAGGAATTTCAAGGAAATTTATCTTGTATCTTATTTTATTGGAGAAGGCTTGAGTGGAGTTTTGCCAAGTATTGTTGCCCTCATACAAGGTATTAGTGATAGTCCAAGTTGTAATATCACTAATGTTAACAAGAAATCAAATGATACTTTTCCAAGATTTCCTCCAGAGCATTATTTTTTGTTTCTATTGGTGTGTTTATTTTTATCATTGACAGCATTTTGTCTTCTAGAAAAATTGCCTTACATAAAAAAGGAAAAAATATCTGCAAAGCTCTCAAACAACAAATCAATCAATCCCAAAGATGAAAAGTGTCATTGTCAGAGGCAAATATCAGTATTAACTGACGGCTCAATATCCGAAAACGATACAACAGGAAAGCACGTTTGTACAGACAACTTCAAAAAGACTGATGGTGTCATTTCAAATGTCTATTACACGCAGAGTAAATATCGACTTACTTTTAAAGATATATATCTGTACATTCTACTCAGCGTAATTTGTCTCTTAGCCAATGGTTTCCTTCCTGGTCTTCAACCATATTCTTGCTTGTCATATGGAAGTATGACTTATCATTTAAGTGCTACTTTCTCACAAATTGCAAATCCCACTGCCTGTCTTTTAGCTTTGTGGTTTCTACCACGTAGCAAAAAGATAATAAACACTTTGTCTATTATTATATTTTTTGCAAGCGGATACGTTTTATTTCTTTCTTTAACATCACCAAATCCACCTCTGCAAGGTTCAAAAGTTGGTGCAGGTCTTGCAATTTTTTCATGGGTATTGTTAGTGGGCCTTATTTCATATGTCAAATTGTTAATTACATCAGTATTTAGGAGAAAGTCTGATAAAAAACTTTTTCACGTTGGAGTGGTCATGCAAGTTGGTTCTGCATTAGGTGCAGTACTATCGTTTATTTTAATTAACTACACTTCTCTGCTTCATGAATATAAACCGTGCAATGACTAAATATTAATTTTTTTTATTAATTATTGTACAAAGTTTTTAATTATGTAAGGCAGGCCATTTTAAAGAAAAAAATTTATCTACAGAGCTAAGTCTAACAAATTTTTAAAGTCTTCCATTCAAGAACAACAAAATCATGAATATTAAATCAATCATTTAGAGTATATATTTATTAATGTAATATAAATAAAATTCAGTAGCATCAATACATCTAATTCAAATATTTAAAATGGCACTGTCACTTTATTTGTGAATGCAATTGCAAACAAGAGATGTTTTTAATATCAATGAAATTTTTGTTATTTATAATTTATATATAATGTATTCAAAGTGATTTTATATCTGTAATTACTTGAATTGTAAATTAGAATTCTATTATGCTATCAGAGAGTTTAGCCTAAATATGGTGTATGTAGCGCAGTGATTTGTAATTCGTACTTATAATGTGCAAAAAACCATCTAAGAAAAATTTAAAGTTGAACAGACAATGTAATATATACATATGTACATAATTGTAAAGTGTAATATCACGTATTAGAAGAGTGTGATGACTGTAAAAATTATTTTAGATACTATTGTATGTGATAAACATTTGGCTCTGGTGTTACATTGATGTGCTCATCACGCCAAATATATCTCGAAAAATAATTCCTAATTAATATTAGCATAATTGCAAATGTGGATGCATGGCGGTTTGTTAAAGATGCAAGCCAATTTGTAAGTTATGGATTTATAAAATATAGAATTTATTACGTTATAAATAAGGGCTCTTCATTTCAGAAATCAATCCGTTCTTAAACCATTAATTTAAATTTTATTGTTAATTTAAATCGATTTTCAATTTTTTTCTTTCTTCATCTATAGAACACTTTTATCAATTTCATTAAAACTTGAAAAGAACATTAACTATAATAGCTCCAAAAAGATAAAAAAAAATCAGTGACTCTCCAAAGCGAAAATAAATCGCACTCGAGAGCGACGAAGTCCTTATAAATACAAAAGGAATCAAGGCGATCGAGGAGGCGACGCGCAAAGTTGCCGACCCTGAAACCTCACATCCGCGGCGGCCGCGGCGGCGGCGGCGGCATGCGCCGACGCGCGTGCACACCGACGCAGTCTGCGGGTCTGTACTCGCGCCCGGCGGCGCCGTACGAGCCGCATCGGCGAGCGCGAGAGAAAAGAAAAGAAAAAGTTAGCGGCGCGCGAGCGTGTCCCGCGGAGTGGTTGAGTCATCATGCCGTCGCTGCTCCGCTAGTCCGCGCGTGTGCACACACCGCAGCGAACGAATTGGGCCCCGCGGCGACCGCGCGCGAGGAAGCGACGGCGACGGGTGCACGCGCCCACGACGGACGCGGGGAGAGCTCGCCGTGGAGCAAGTAGCCACAGGCCCCGATCGAATGGTAGCCGCGGACGCCTCGGCGCGCAAACGTATTAGGTACCAGCACCACGACACCCACGATGTGCGACGAAGAGCTCGCGGGCTGCCCGGACGGCGGCGCCGAGTGCAACGACCAACAGCACCTCAAACTCCTAGATCTCCCAGTTGAAGTGAGTTGCGGGCTCGTCTTGATTGTAGCTTTTCTTCTTTTCTCGTGGATAACAATACCTATGGCAGTGTAAACACTCGTATGGTAGCTCCGTTTTCTTTGTTTTGATTGTTGCTTTTTACCGCGACTCTGTGACGGTCCGATTGGTTTGTACCGCTTTTTATTTTTGGAGCGGTGGGATATATGTAACGCTGCAGAGCTTTCACTGGAGTGTAAATGTAGGTCGAGCCTCGTTTTACCGAGAATCGGTCGTATAAATAGACGCCTGCTTTCGTCTGTTTTTGACTTGAACACTCGATCAGCTGTTGGACGCCATTTTTAAAGTTCTGCGGGGAACATCGACGACGCCACGGGTTTCATTGTTTATTTGTTTTTTAGATAGGAAATCCGCTCGATAATGCAAAATGATAATTTCTTTTTTATTCTTTGCAATGAGTTTTTAAATTTGTGTTTGTTAATTCCGTCTAGCATTTAATAATGACCATATGTTTTTTTTAGGTTTTCTTACACATTTGTTCATTTCTTGATGCATCAACTTTGGTTCATGGACTTGGTTTGACTTGTACACAGTTTCATCAAATTCTCAATGATGTTTCTATATGGAAAGTCCGAATCAGTCAAATTTGTCCAAATTCTAATTTTCCTATATTACCTTGTGGTAAGTAGGAATAAATAAATTATATTTGAAAACAATAGAACAAAAAGTGAAATATATTTGCCTTTCTGTTTAGATGAAGAAAATGAACTATTTTATAAATTATCTTGTGCTGCTATTGAAAGGCAAACAAAGTTATGGAAAAACAAGGATAAGCTCGATAAAATAAAACTACACAGTGTCCATTACAGCACCATAGATGGACTTTTGTTAATGAATGTAAAAATTTGATTTATAATATTTTATTAACTTTAGCAAAAACAATTTTAAATTATACTCATTAATAATATTATAGAAAGGAAATATTTGCATTTCTGGTGGAAGAGATCGATCTTTAGTTTTATGGAAATTGGCGTCTGAAGAATATGATAAACATCATTCCATATGCCTTCCTAATGCTCATGGCGGATGGATTTGGGATTTGACAGCTATAAACGATACAATTTACAGTTGCAGTTGGGACAGGACTGTTAAATCATGGTCAATGACAAGCACTGGATTAACACCTTTGACTACATATGAAACGTAATTTAAAAAAAAAAAAACAATCATTAACAAAATTCAGTAATAAATATTAGGCAGATGTGGAAATTGTAATTTCGTTCTTTGAATTAAGTACATTTTCCTGAATAATTTTGTTATTTTTCAGGCATATCACCACTGCTTTACTATGTGTTACCTCATCTCCAGAACTGGAACTTTTTGCTACAGGTTCTTATTGCAAAAATGTTTTAGTTTACGACTCTCGGACTGGTTATAAACCAATTATAAGATATGAACCCCATTCAAGAGCTGTTATCAGGCTGGCAATGAATTCCAACTATATTCTGTCTGCAAGTGAAGATAAAACCGTAAATGTATGGGACCAAAGAGCAGGACGAATAATGAAATCAATCACGGTAATTTGAAAAAATACGAATTTTCAAAGATATAGATTGTAACAATAAATATTTTTCTAGATTTCAAAAGAATCGTTTCCAATGAGTCTGTGTTTAAAGAATGACATTGTATATGTTGGTGATAGTTCTGCAAAAGTCCATATTTTAAATCCAAAAAAAGGCTTTGAAATTGTAAAGAGCTACAAGACTGATCATGAGAAAAACATTACAGGAATTCATGTTGATAATGGGTGCTTAATAACAAGTTCATTTGACAGAACTGTACAGATATCAAGTCCCACTGATCCTCCTCAATCCTTAACATCTTTACAATACTGTAATGGCGAAATAGCAAGTGTAAGTTAAAATTATTTAATACTAATTTGCTAATGTTTCATTTTAAGACAATGCTTTATTTATATTAATTTGTATTAGTTTTCATTCATTATTATTTGACACAAAACTTTTTTCTTTTTTTCAATAGATCGATTACCTGAATGAGGTACTTGCTGTATCTGGCACAGATGTTATTGAAATTTGGCGACCAAAGACCAGAGGTCACTAAAGTGTTCATGAGCTTAGCACTCACATTTCTTTTTAATAATTTAACGCGAACAAACCAGAACGGCATAATAAGACTTGCTGATTAATTGATGTATTTTACATTTGTATAATTTTTATTAAAAAAATATTTCGTATTACATTAACTAATAATTTAAAGTGTATTGTTTATTATTTGTATCTGTATTCTTTTTATTTTTGAAGAACCTTATTACACTACCATATATTTACAAATTTTATTTATTAAAATTTACAATTATAATTGTTTTTTAATTAAATGTATTTTAATTATCCTTTAGTTTATTTGGCGCAAGTGACTACCGTATAAATCTCAGTATAAATATGTATATATTGAACCCCGAAATTTTATAACCCCGCTATTAAATAAATCGAAAGTTCAATATCGTAATTGTCAAACTTGTGCTATAATACATTAAAGTTAGCTCACAAATTGCCGTTGTTACATCAATAAAGGCACGATATAAAGTTCTGAAAGTTCTCCATAATTGACGCTTGCAAGGTCTTCTACTTTTCTGCCATAATACGCACGTATACGAACTACTGACGAACTTATACTATACCGTATAAAACGGCTTAAATGTGAGATCTAACGGTACCTATTTCCCAGCCCTAGTACCGTAAATGAACGTTTGCAACTTCCACGGCATTATACGATTCTAAACGTAAACCGGACAAAGATAATTTATTATAATTGTTCAAACATTAGATTGAATTGTACCAGCATTAATAAAGCAATTGAATTAATGCTGAGATTAAAAGCTGAATAAAAATCTCTGAACAAAAAAATTTATTCATCACGTAAAAAAATAAAATGATCGAACAGAAAAGAATTACTTTTAATAAATATCAAGATTGGAATCTTGAATTAAATATCGATTAATACATTATTCATGAATATAAATTCCAAAAGTCCCAAGGTGCAAAATTAAAGAATAGTAAGTGCATCATGCATCGTTAATGAAAAAATCGCACGAATCTCATGGGATAAGGCAACTCCGCCCAGAAAAATCAATACCCGTTCGCGATTTCGAATTTCCCGCCCGCCGCCGGGGCGGAACTCATGCTCGGTTCAACTGTCTGCGCGGCCTATCCGAAACTCTCGCTGGACAACTTCTCGGCGATCGCGCCGTGCCGACAAAAGGGTCGGAGCCTCCCCGGAGTCGGAGAGGCCTGAGCTTGAGCGATTTGACAGCGATTCCCCGCGAAGAGAGTGGAATGCGCGGCACCCTGGCGAGCCTGGGTAACGCGCGGCGCAAAAAGTCCGGCTCGACGGCCGGCGAGCTCGCCGTGATGCACCACCACCATGAGCAGCGGCCGAGCGCACCGCCGCCGCGCAGCTGCGGCGGCTCGTACACGCTTCTGGCAGCGGCGGCTGCCGCCGCCGCCGCCGCCGCGGCCGCAGGTAGCGGTGGTGGGGGACTTCCGTTCGCTCGCGGCGAGGTCAGACGAGACGGCTGGCTGCGCTCGGTGCTACTCTTGAAAAATACGATGAAAATGGCGTGGCAACCGCAAGAGGAAGGACTAAGGCAGATCCTGACGCTGCTCAAGGAGTCCCAGAGCCCGAACACGGAGACCCAGCGCGCCGTCCAGCAAGTATCCTTTTATCAAAGTCGCACGAGTCGTGGGGTAAGCCCCTGAGCCGAGAGGCTGGTCCCGCGCCGCCGAGGGTCTGCGTGAGTGTCGTCGCCGCTCGCGCCCCGGGGCTGCCGACTTTCGCTCCCGTGACGCTCCAGCCGAGCCCGGGGTCGATGACGAGCGGATTTCGACTCCCGGAGCAGTCGGTCGCAGAGTCCTGGGCAGTGCTCGGCTCCGCGAACCGCTGCCCAGCGACGGCGACTCGCACTCACACACTCACACACGGACACAGCAGGTGAGCGAGGGAGAACCGAGGGCGGGCGCTGGCTCGTGCTCTTGTTTATCTCTCTATTTCCGTTTTCCTCCGTGGCGTTTTCTCCTCGTCGCGGTATCCGCGAGGCGGACGCGCGGCTCGAGGGGGGAGGCGGGAGGTTGGTCGATTTTCCAGCATCTCTCTGGTGTAGGTGTTTGGGTGTGTGTGGCGTGTGCGTGTGAATGCGCGTGCGAGGCGACCCCCGCGCTCTCCGCTCCCCGCATACCCCCCGTCGCCGACTCTCCTGCTCCTCTTTCTCCTTTTCAGGCTTATCGTGCCTCTCGGGACTATCTATCCGTCTCCATTGCTCTTTTCACTCGCTTACGGTACTTCGCGCATAGGTGGTCCTTTTCGCGCTCGACTATACATTTTTTTTCCTCGCGCGCGCGTTCGCTTGCTTATTTCCTTTCGTCGTCTTTCTCTCTCGCTCGTGCTCGCGAGCTCTATCACCGTTTTGAAGCGCGGACGTTCGTGACTTGCCCCGCTGGCGAACTCTCCTCCCGCCTCGATTAACAAAATTTCCGTTGGATTACCGAGAGAGTATACGGGATCGAGTTTTGAATAATAGCTGCTGGCGCGAGGGTGGCATCGATTCGCCGAGTTTCCAGTTTGCTTCGTAATGCTCGGTGAGCGAATAGAAATTCAATCCGGTTTGGTTTTTCCCATTGTTTTCCTTAATGAGATGCGTTGACAGAAATTGGAAGAGCTCAACAAATTTCCAGACTTCAATAACTATCTTATATTTGTTTTGACAAAATTGACTTCAGAAGGTAATTCATTTTCCATTTTCATTTTATTTATTTTGCTACTGAATGCCGTACAGTACTAACTGTGATTGTTTATTGCTGTAGATGAGTCGACAAGATCACTCAGTGGTCTTATTTTAAAGAATAACGTTAAAGCTCACTTCCACAAATTTCATCCTGAGGTGACAGATTTTATAAAACAAGAATGTCTGTCGGCTGTGGGAGATCCTTCTCCACTTATCCGAGCTACAGTAGGCATTCTGATCACAACTATTACATCCAAAGGTACAAAAAAATTGCATTGACAAAAACTGCTTTTAAATTTTAAAAAAGAAAGGACTAATGAAATTTTTCTCTTTATAGGTGATCTGTCAACTTGGCCAGAATTGCTTCCAGCACTTTGTCAAATGTTAGATTCGCAAGACTACAATGTCTGTGAAGGAGCATTTGGTGCCCTACAGAAAATTTGTGAAGACTCGGCAGAACAGCTTGAATCAGATACAGCTAGTCGACCATTGGATGTTTTGATTCCAAAGTTCTTGCAATTCTTCAGACACACTTCACCAAAAATCAGATCACATGCTATTGCTTGTGTCAATCAATTTATCATCAATCGTGCACAGTCTCTTATGATGCACATGGATGCTTTCCTTGAAAGTCTTTTCTATTTAACTTCTGACGATAATTCTGATGTGAGAAAAAATGTTTGCAGGTGTGTAATTTTTGTATACTTATTTTATGTCACATAAAAAATAACATGAAATCTAATTATTTTACAATAATTTCTTGCAGAGCCCTAGTAATGCTACTGGAGGTAAGAATGGATAGATTAATTGTTCACATGCACGACATAATTGAGTACATGTTGATGAGAACCCAAGATTTAGATGATACTGTGGCTTTAGAAGCTTGTGAATTTTGGCTATCATTAGCTGAACAGCAAATCTGCAGAAACGCTGTTGCATCGCATTTACCGAGACTGGTTCCTGTGCTTGTGAAGGGCATGAAATACTCCGAATTAGATATTATACTGCTCAAAGGAGATGTAGAAAAAGAAGATGAAATGATACCAGACAGAGAAGAAGATATCAGACCTCGCTTCCACAAATCTAAAACACATCATTCTCATGGCATGAGCAAACACATTGATGAAAATGGCAGCTATGATGATAAAGATCTTGATTCTGAAGATGGAGGCGATGATGATTCTTCATTAAGCGATTGGAATTTGAGAAAGTGCTCTGCAGCTGCTTTGGATATGTTGGCTGGAGTATTCAAAGAAGATCTTTTACCAGTACTGGTACCCATTTTAAAAGAAACTCTTTTTCATCAAGATTGGGTAATCAAGGAGTCTGGTATTCTTGCACTGGGAGCAATAGCTGAAGGTAATTAATTTTTTACTTATTTAATAATTATAATGTCAAGATTTTTAAATAGTTGCTTGATTTAGTAGTAATACATCAAGAAACTATTACAAGTTCTTTAATTATTTACAATTATTTAAAATATAACAAAATATTTTGTAGGTTGTATGCAGGGTATGATTCCACACTTACCTGAACTTATTCCATATCTCATCAATTGTTTGAGTGATAAAAAGGCTTTGGTACGATCTATAACGTGCTGGACACTTAGCCGCTATGCCCATTGGGTCTGCGCTCAGCCTCACGACACATACTTGAAACCATTAATGACTGAATTACTCAAAAGAATACTGGATGGTAATAAACGTGTTCAAGAAGCTGCCTGTTCTGCATTTGCTACATTAGAAGAAGAGGCATGCACTGAATTAGTTCCTTATCTTGGCTTCATTTTAGAGACTCTGGTATTTGCATTTGGTAAGCATCTATAAAACTTTTTAGGTTACACAAAATTATGAAATTTTATGTAATTATTAATATATCATTTTTTAAATTTAGGCAAATACCAACATAAAAATCTGCTAATTTTGTATGACGCAATTGGTACATTAGCTGATTCGGTTGGACGCCATTTAAATAAGCCAGATTATATAAATTTACTCATGCCACCTCTTATTAACAAGTGGAACGTTTTGAAAGATGAAGACAAAGATCTATTTCCACTTTTGGAATGTTTGTCATCAGTGGCTACTGCCCTTCAGTCTGGATTTTTGCCGTATTGTGAGCCTGTTTACAGGTAATATTTTCCAGATAATTTTCTACAATAACAAAGCTGCTAGTTTCATAATATTTTAATTTAATATGAACGCTACATTAGTATAGATAAATTCAATCTCCAATTAAATTAATGGAGAATTGCAAAAATATTGAAAATTTTACTTTTAATTTTTGACCTAAAAAACCTTTAATTTTTAAATTTTAATTTGTAGGAGATGCGTATCATTAGTAGAGCAAACCTTAAATCGGCATATGGCCTACACGCAAAATCCAGAACAGTTTGAAGCCCCAGATAAAGACTTCATGATTGTAGCATTAGATCTTCTTAGTGGACTAGCTGAAGGTTTAAACGGACACATGGAGCGTCTCGTAGTAAATAGCAATGTAATGCAGTTGCTATATCAATGCATGCAGGATCTTATGCCAGAAGTTAGACAGAGTAGTTTTGCCCTTTTAGGAGATTTGACAAAAGCTTGTTTTCAACATGTACTTCCTTGCATACGTAAGTCTTCATTACTTAAGTTAAAATTGATTCAATGTACTATTTTAAAATGTTTCTGTAATTGCAGCGGAATTTATGCCAATCCTTGGTCAAAACTTAAATCCAGAGTATATTTCGGTTTGCAACAATGCAACGTGGGCAATTGGTGAAATTGCTATAAAACTTGGTATGTATAAAAATATTATTTTTAAATATCTTTTAGAAATTATCGCATATGTGTCATACATATATTTCTTTTTCCGTTTTGCAGGACCGGACACAAGTACATATATTCCACTTATTTTATCACAACTCATTGACATAATCAACAAACCAAACACACCAAAGACTCTTCTGGAAAATACGGGTGAGTAAAATATTAGAATGAAAACCAATTTTTACTTTCATTTAGTTGATAATTATTTTATTTAAGAAATTATATTTTTATAATTTATTTGAAATTAATATTTGTGTTTTTCTAATATGAATATTTTCAGTTTTCGTTTCAAGCTGACGACATGAAAGCATTTTTAGCGATTTCTAACATTATGTAGGGTATGACCCAAATTAGGTTAAATGAAAGTCAGGCGACACTCGGACATTTAATTTAAGAATTATTCTTTCATTTTTATTTTTTATTTTTTTTTCATCTTTAGCAGACCACAAAGTCGGAATTATCGTTAGTAAAAATGTCTGCACGAGATAAGCATAAAGTATCACTTGTTATTTTTATGATGTATTTAGTGGTGTGCGAACGCCTAATGGCTGAACATGTTCATTTAGCGTACCTATTACATCAGGGTACAAGGGAGGTACAAAAATCAACGTAGACACAAAATTTTTATTTCCGCTAAAATTAATTAGTTTAATTATCATCATGCAAAAACACATTCGAGCAGCCGAGACAGAAGAGTTAACAAAATTAATTAACTTGAAAGTAATATTGCGAGATTTTAAAATTATTTTTCAGAAAAGTTAAAAGTCGAATGGTACAATCTGCTCAAGTGTGTAAAATAAATTCATTTTCATAATCGTTTGTAAATCATGGGCTCGCACGCTGCTACCTAATTTTCATTATTGTTTTCAGCAGCTACAATTAAGCACGGTATTGCCTATGTTAACTGTTGGTATCTCATATGTTCACCTGTGTTTACATTCTGTATTGATTGTTAACATTAATTTATTATGGTTAATTAATTGCGTATTAATTAAAATTATAAGCAGCATATATTCGCCTGAGTTCACTGTTGGTTCGCTATCAGTTTGTCTTATTGTTTGTGTTTCCGGTCACTTCACTACACTTCACTTGCCTACTTACCGAAAATGAAATGAAACCGTAGCCATAACGATCGGTCGCCTAGGTTTTGTGTGTCCCCACGACGTCGCTCCCATGTTACAGCAGTTTGTCCGACAGTGGTGTGTAAATTTCTTTATTATTATTATCTTCTATTATTCAATTGCTTATATTCTATTATTTATTATTAGCACTTTATTCAAGCATATTATTATTAATTTTCAAGTAATTTTTCAATTGGATTCTTTGGAAATTCGTTAAATTCAGTTACTGTTACAGAAAATTGACGAAAATTCAGAAATCATAGCACAACAATAGTTTGCTTTGACTTCTGTACTGCTTGCTTATCTAATAAAATACTGGTTTAAAATTAAAAATATAAAATTGAATTTTCAAAGGTTCATTACTTTTTTTTCTCAGTTTTAATATTTATTTATAATCTCCAATTGTCGCTCCGTAAGTATGGGAGGGTTGATAAAATGAAAATTCAGTCCGAGATGTTAGGTAGGTTTACATTATTTGTCCTTTATTCAAGGTAAATCAAGGCAGACTGTTTTATATA
Source organism: Eurytoma californica (assembly GCA_035586675.1). Classification (NCBI taxonomy): domain Eukaryota; kingdom Metazoa; phylum Arthropoda; class Insecta; order Hymenoptera; family Eurytomidae; genus Eurytoma; species Eurytoma californica. Next base: position 23,406,163 of record JAXIUT010000037.1, on the reverse strand, counting down.
TTATAATTATTTAATTTAATTTTCTGTTTTGATGTTGTAGTATTAATTCATTATTTTCAAAAATTTTTTGTCACTATGTTTTTTACTGTCTGACAATAACGAGCAAACAACGTCTGACGTTACAAATAAATGTAAACCCGACCTTTTAACAACACAAAATAGAATAAGGCTGTCCTTCTTTAGTAATCTATTGTGCTAGTTATATACAATGAGCTGAAATACATTTGTTCAGGCTACAATTAAAATTTTATAAGAAAGTTTATTTTTTTAAATTATTATATAAAACTTTCATGAATAATCATTTTTAAAAATTTTATTGTATATGTCATATTAATATAGAGCAAGCAGTGAAGAATTTTGCAATTCTTTTACAATTTCAATTCTTTTAAATTAAGCACTTCATGCTTTGCGTATTTTATATTATTCAAATTAAATTTTCTTAACAATAATTCAACTCCAGTTTCTTATTCTTTTATATTTTAATTGATTCAAGTTTTAAATTTTATTACTACTATTTCATTAACAGGTGCACTTCGTTGAGGAACATTCGTGACAATGAAGAGAAAGATTCAGCATTTCGAGGAATGTGTCAGATGATAGCCGTTAATCCTGGCGGAGTAGTTCAAGACTTCATTTTTTTCTGTGACGCCGTTGCGTCTTGGGTAACACCTAGGGAAGATCTAAAAGATATGTTTCAGAAGGTGAGTGTTCTTTTTAATACCAAGTATAAATATTAACGAATATACAGTTTAACATACTAATGTTTTCTTAGATCTTACATGGATTTAAAAATCAAGTTGGAGCAGAAAACTGGAGGCGATTTTCAGACCAGTTTCCACCGCAACTTAGTGAGCGTCTTCAAAATATGTACGGCGTCTGAACAACCCCGCCTACAAATGGTACGTTTCCTTTTAAAAAATTGAGACAAATGAAAATTAATCAAAAAACATCTTTAAACGTTCAACTATTTAAATTTAGTATTTACGTAAATATCAATTATTTATTCATCTTCTTACATTTGTATATACAAATTCCCTATAAAATATTAACTTACTTTCTTCTGAGATATTAAACATAAAATAACTTATTTTCAAAATGTTGGTATAACAAAAATGATAAAATTATTTACAGAAGGCCGCTTTATGGGACAGGCCGAATGGGGTTGGGCGGGGATCAAAAACATGGGTGATCAGGGTGGGTGGGTGAAACCACGGCCTCTTCTCATCAACATCGTCGTCGTTATCGAGTCATGGTCACCGTGCCGGCGAACCGTCGTCGGGCCCTCCTGGGGACAAGAGCAAAATCTACGCTTGCGCCGTAGACTGCAGCGATAATTAGGCACCGGCAGAGCAACGCAAGCAAGGGGTAAAATAAAAAAATTCAAACGAAAAGTAAATGCGCGAAACCTCGAGATAGTAGACGAATTATTAAGAACAAAGTGAAGAAGAAAATAAACGACTCAAGAACAACATTATAAAAAAAAAATAAAAAAGTATATAATGGCCGAGAAGAAAATCTGGTGGGTAGGGTGGGAGGGAGGGTGGGAGGGTGGGAAGGGTGGGTTTTTCTTTGTGGACGATTCCACGATTAAGTGTAAAAGGTATCGCTAATGACACATGCTTGCGTAAAACTTACAATCTTTTTTATAGATACCTTGAAATGTGGACATGCGACTCGATTTAAGTATACGTTTTTTTAATTAGTATGATATTCTTTGATAATGGCTTTATGTTTGTATAACAAAGGTATTTCGTGACTGATGAAGTATCAATTTTTATTATGATTCGAAACCACTGTTTTCGAGTAACAAAAATTTAATGATCAGACTATAGATATTATTTTTTTTATTATTATGCACGGGACAAGTGGTTTTATATTTATACCAATAAACGATCGAATCTTTTTTTCGTCATTTATGATTGTGGCGCTAAATATTATGATTTATTTTTTGTTAATGAAAAAGGTTAGAAGAACGTATATTTTAAATTGCAGTTCGGAGATATTTCCACAATTATAATAATAGCCAATATGCTATTGAAACCACTCAAGTTAGAGCTGAAACACTGGCAAGTGTTTAACCCTCATTGTAAGAAAAAAAAAAACAAAAAATCAAAAAAAAAAGTGAAACAAGTTTAAAGAGTAAGAAAGAATTATGGAAAGAGCTGCTGGCATCCAAATTATAGCCTAGCTGTGGTACCCCGAAAGAAGCTTCGTTAGCTCGCTAGTACGCATAGATCTCACGTTATCAAGCTCACGAAATACTGTGCGATTGGACGCTCATTCTGCAATTTGTACGAAACAACTTTTTCACAATGAATGCTTTGAAGCTGAAAACAATGCGCCTTTGGAACAAACGGAGAATACAAATAATCCTCGCGAACAATGTGCAACGTCATCGAAATTTTTGAAATGTACAAACATTTCCCCCAATTTATTCTGCTTTTTTTTTTGAGAAAATGTATATTTTTTATACGTTGAAATTTGACACATAATAAGTGCCATTCCACTCATTCTGCGCCGAAAAATTGTCACCCTATTCATTGTGATACTAGGTTACGCGCAATTCTTTATTATAATATTATAATGAAAATTTTTTCGAAATAAGTGATGAAGTGATAGTGTTTTACGTGAAGACCACTAAGCGGTTGTTAGTCTTTTCTCTCTATATATCTGTACATTATTTTATTTTTATTTTTTTTCTTCATATCTGTGAATACAAATTGTATTATTGTAAATATAAGAAAATTTTTAGACCGAATTCGTTTGAGTAATGAATTTTTATATTTTACATATATTAACTATATAAATCCCAATTGATTTAAGAAATTCACGTTTTCGCAGAGTCGGTTTGAGCTATGACGTGAAATCTATGAAACTCGCTAATTTTTAATTGCGCAACAACAATCTATTTGTTTTGGACTCACGTAAAAAGAAACGAGCCTTCAAATAAATTTGTATGTTATTACAACCGTCTGTCGGTGAGTTTCAAGGCAAACGTAAACAAGCACATATTTGCGTGACGTCGTCGCGTCGTGGACTTTTTCGAATGACGATAATAAAAGGAAAGTCAGTAGAGCAGAGCAAAACAGAAGCGGAACTCTAATAATTGAGAAAAGTTGTATGACATGATCATTTTACTGTCCGACACGAAAAATCTCTCGGACAAGTCATTTCTATAGAACTTTTATTGTCAGAATGAATGCTTTTAATTTTTATTTCTCTATCTTACCATTGATAATAAATGGCCATTTTTGGGGCGCAAGATCATTTGCGCCAGTCATCTGGCCGTCATTAAGTCATTGTTGTGAATAAAACTAAAACGTTGATAAATAAATTAAATTAACTGGCCGAGATCATTAGCTAGAGCAAACGAGATAATATATTGGATGTACGGTATTCATAAGTTGTTTAACAAATACGTCTCGTTATTGCTTAGCACTTGTTGTTCGCGAAATAGTGAACTTATGTTTTTTTAGTACAAGTTTCAATTTTAAAATATACCTATTTATTTGTAATAATTCTTTTTTTATTGAAAGGTAGTATTATGTTTTACGTGAATTCGTTTTTCTTTATTAAAGAAAAAAAATTTATGCGTGTAACGTGTCGGATGTTTGTTCTTTCATTTCTACGAAGACTTGTACGGTATACCGTTATTTTTTCCATTATAGTATAACATTTATATGCGAGAGTTGAGTGTGAAAGGAAACGAATGCATCGCAATCGCTCCCATCTTAATCCATTGTTCAAATTTTTGGCAATTGAAAATTGCCAAAATCTCCCATGAATTCTCCCCCCCTTTTGTTTAAAAAAAAACTGGTCCTTTCCTAACGCTGTCTGCACCAAATTTTTGTGATATTACTACTTTTTATAATTACTTAAGGACTTTTGAGCGTCACGGGCAATTCGTTGCATCACATATGATATGTACGACGCTCCGAAGTCTTTAAGAGCCAGTAAACGTCGTACTTGTAAAGCCACATGTTTTTATAATATAGTTCGCCGAGAATGAAAAACCAACAATCTCTTTGTATGCACGGTGTTAACGGTGATTCATTTATTCTTGTTTTTTCTCATTGAAAATGAAACTACGGTGTTATTATTGAATGTACATACGTAAAGTGTAACTTTAATATATCTCGCACAGTTATCGAATCATCAAAGCTCGATCGCTTTATTGCCATATGTATTATGCAATTTATACGAAAAAGACGGTAGCGTGATTTACGAAATATTGTTCTCGTTTTTGCATTTTTTGACTAGACGCGCGCGGGTCAGTGACAATCGATTTTGCATCGATTTTTGTATTATATACTTTTCATATAGTTCCTAAGTCCGATTGTAATGAAAAAAACTTTGGATGTTTATTAATTTAATCGTACTGTTAATGAATATAATAAATATCGCAAACAGAGCCGTTCTCAGGTTGCCATGAAATTTTTTACTGCGACGGGTTGAACAAAAAATATGGAGCTTACCGAAGTTTAATGATAAAAGTAAAACATAGATTTTCAACGGGAAAATTATTGATATTTTTTCATACGTGTCGAATGTAAATACATATTATTATCGAAGGAAAAAATTCTTTGCATTTCCATCGAGAAACGATTTCTCCATTCCAATGGGAAATGTCCAATTATTACCAAGTCGAACATGTGGCTTTCTGTCGATGCAAGACAGGCTCATATATAAACTCAGTCAAGGAAGATGCAAATTTTTAAAGTGAAAATATTGTAAAATCCTCTATTTATACATAAATAATATTAAATATTAAAAAGTCGGTTCAGAGGGGGTACGGTATGTGAGATTTATTACTTAGTTGGACGAGTGACAAATTTTTCGAGATTTATTATTATTTTCTTTTTTCTTATAGATTTCGAGAGCGCGAGAGTAAATGTTTAAATAAATAAATGGGAGCGTGTGTTGATTAATGGCAATATCGATTAAATCCACTTTAAGGGGTTGAAAAAGTTTCGCGACGCGTGTTCAGTGATAGTCGAGAATTTAATTTAAAAAACGACGGGTGATTTCCAAAAGTACCAATGGAGTTGTATAAACGATGAAAACGACAAGCACACGATTTAATATATTGTTGTATTTTTTATTATTATTGTTGTTGTTGCATGAGACTAGCGTAATAGACTGAGCCATACAAATGGTTAAAAAAAAAAAACTATTAACATAATGTAATATTTCTTAATTAATGCTATATTATTGTAATTATTATATATGGTGTGTATTATCTTAATGATAACTTTCGTGCAGGCAGCGGAGTGGATCGCGTTTCTCGTGCCTCGACAAGCGAATGAAAATCCAAGCAGTTGTCTTTCTGTGATTTAAGTTATAAAGTCATCATTTTTTAAAAATATTTTTTTACTTCATTTTCTTAACATGACACGTAGATTATAGAGTTAAGGAATTTTATATAGTCAAAAGGGGAAAAAAGTCTACAGAAGGTCTTTTATTTTCTTTTTCTTTTTTTCTTTTTTTTTTTTTTTAACGTATTGTATATTTAAATGCTGTGAAGGTCGCTTTCGTGGCATGAGAATCGGTAGGGCTGTTCCTAGTACCTGAACCCCATCCCTACGACAGGTCGAGCATCGTTTCCACCTTTCCGTTCGCTCTCGACACTTCCGGTCCCTCGCGGCGGCGCCGAGGGACCGCAGCGCGTCGAATCCTCTCCGCGCTCGCGCGCGCATCTCGTTTCTTTCTTCCCCTTAATCTCCTCGGTTTCGTTTTTTCTCTACGCGTCGTCGATTCGCGCGCGCCAGCGACGTCGTCTCGCGAGCTCCGGCTAACTCGTTTCCGGCCAGGCCAGTTCTAACACCACACGGGAACTTAGTACGCGTTCGTCGTCGAATATATAAATACTTTATTTCCTCTTTATCTTCGAAGCACCTTTACTTTGAATTGTTAGCGATAATCGACGTGAATGGAGAAGCGCTATCTCGATGTCAATTTCGCAAAGATGAATTTAAAAGAATAAAGACAAGATAAGCGTATTGAGAGAGTGTGAGTGCGGGGGAGTCTGTCATGTCGAAAACCTTTAGGTGATTGGATCGTCGAATTGAATCGTTCGTTATTGATTTTTCATTTCGCGTCCACGTCGGCGGGCGCGGAATCTTGTCAAGCTTCTGAAAGTACTCTTAGTTTTTTTCTTAATGGAAAAAGAAACAAAATGCGTAGGATTTGTAAAGTTGTAGTGAAATTAAAAAAAAAAAATCGTAAAAAAACGTTCGTTTTTTTTTGTTTTTTAGAAAAAGTTTTAAATAATATCGATAAAGGAGATACAAATTTTTTGCGTCTACAACAAAATTGTTTACGCGAATGGAATGAATATTACGATAAAAAAGGTATTTGCATAGATTTTTGAACAAACTGGAATTTATAAAATTGTGCCAGTTTTAAATTGAAAACATATTTTTCAGATATAAATACACTTTTTAAAACCAGAAAATATTTTTGTCAGAAGCAATTTATTTAGAAGTTTAAAATGTTTATTTAATGCAACGAAACTTTCATTTCTAAAAAAATAAAAAGACATTCTTAAATAGTAAACTAAGTCTTTCTTAAATAAATGCCTCTCACTTTCCCCATCCTCCAGAAACATCGCAATTAATTTTAAGTCACCGATGCAATGAAATTCATGTAAACCCTGAAATTTCGCTTTAATATCCAAATAACAGGCGATCAAAAACCATCAAGCGAATCGAAAGTAAAGGAAAGAAGGACCAATTCACTTTCTCGCGAGCGCTGAAAATCATGGCACTCGTAACTCGGTTACGGCGCTCCTGAAGACGGCGGCGGAGGGAAGGAGGGCCGTGGAAAGGCGGAGAGAGAGCTCGGATCCCAGTTGGCCCGGGGAGAGCGATCATTGAATAATTCCGAAATCGACGAGGCCGGCTCTCGCCCTACACACTATAAAGGCGCCCGGGGGCCGTCCTCCTAAGCGTATTCGCGCGAACGAGCCCGGCTCTCTAAGTGATTGCTTCTCTTCATTAGTGCCTAAGCTCGCGAGAGCTTGAGGGACAGGTGCGGTAATGGCCCGTAACCCCGCGCGCGCACCAGCTTTTTCCTCGGTCGCCGGGAGGCGCGCGCGCGCCAGCGAGCAACCAACCACCCCTCGCTTAGCACACTATTACGCGAATTGATCCGACATCGGATCGGCCCGGGGGCGGAAACACCGTTTAGCTCCTCGTTTGCTCGACGCCGGGGATTCGCGGCTGTGTGCGTGTAAGTAAGGATACGAGTGGTACTCCTTTTTTTTCTCGTCTGAGCACGCGGGATCGTCTCTTTGTCCCTCGCTTTTATTGCCCTCGAGGAGTTCAGCTTGCGAGCTTCTCTTGTATTCCTTTTGGTTATCGGAACTTTTCGAAAAGTATAACCTTGTATTTTAGAATTTGTTATCCGTCAAGCTTTTTTTATATTTTTCTTTATGAGCAAAATTTTCGAATTATCGCAGATTGAATCCTAAGATTAAGTAGAAAGAAATGTTTCTTTATTAAACATTTTATAAAAAAATAAAATAATTCAGCAGTCTTAATTTGTAAAATAAAAAATACAAAAAAAAGAATCTTTTTTTCTTTGTTTCTTCACGGTATAATCAAAAACATGGGCGCTTACTTAATTACAAAATGAATTTACTGATTTAATTCAATTCAATTCATAAAATATTCCGATTTAACGATATTATACACCCAATACTAATCATCATCTCGTAAAATCCAATTTACGATCGCTTCGAAATTTCTCCAATCCATAACATTAATGCAGTAACAATGATTACGACCGCTAAACCATCAAGTAACCACCCAACCGAAACTTCGTCTACAATATACTCCTCACGTACGGAATCAGTGTGCATTTCCCTAAGTAAACATCTAATCCGCCCGCTGCAGCGAGTATACTTTCCTCATCCGCGTAAAGCTCACCTAGGAGCGCAAGCTCATCATTCTACCGGTGGCGCGCCTCCGCCCATACGAATTCGCATCCACCGCGGCGCGCCTACAGTTTGCATGAGGCATATCCGACCGGCGACTGATTTACGGCGATATCGGCGAGTGCACGGGCTGCGTCCCTGACTGATTTGGTCCGAGGGGCCGATCCCGAAGTCTCCGCCGCGCGTTTTCTCCATCCCTCTCTCGCGCGCGCCGCTCCCGCTCGGCCGCCGCCCCTTAATCTAATCCTCGGGATAATCTAAAATTCATGACACACATAACTGCCAGGCGATGATATATCTGGCGGGGGTGTAAAGGCCCGCGCCGAGGCTTACACCGCCCCACGCCCGTTAAAAATCTCCTCGATTTTAACGCGAGTTCGCACGTGCGCGCGGCCCGGTCTCTCCTTCTTTCTCTTTTTACGGGGCGCCGGGGTCTATATCGCCGCGGTAAAGTCGAGAGGATGCCGCCCCACCCCCCCGACCGTCAATTAGAGTAATTACTTCTCGCCGGTCGGCGCGTAAACGAACGCCGCGCGGCGTTTAATTTTGCCGGGGGCTCCTTTTCGTTTGAGCCGCGCGGCGATAAACGGCGCGAGTCTTGAAAAATAAACCACCCCCGGGAAAATTGCTCGCGAGCGCGAGAGAAATCAAAGGGCGAAGGTTCGCTGCGCGCAATGGTTACGGTTTCACGACGGCCGACCGAGATCTAAATCACGTTGCGAGTCACGGCGATGCGCGCTCAATTATTCGCGAACCTGCGCCCCTGCCGGATAAGGGAAACAATGACGGATTGCGCGAGAACGCGGAATTCCAGATTGGGGGCATCCTTCTTCGGCCGGGCCCCCCTCCGCCTGTTCGCGTTAAAAAGATTTAAGCCTGCATTTCGG
>JAXIUT010000037.1:23377978-23391690 GCA_035586675.1 Eurytoma californica | reverse complement strand
ATAGGATTACTCCAGAAATAAGAATTAAAAAAGAATTCTTTATGATATCATATAAAATACTTGTTGCTTATTGGGTAGCATTTTGATATCAACTCTCTCACCTTTGTGCATCTGACTCTCGTGTTTGCGACACTTGGCACGGCGGTTCTGAAACCAGACCTGGACGCGCGCCTCACTGAGTCCGAGTCGCTGGCTCAGCTCCTCACGCATGAAAGCGTCCGGGTAGTGGGTCTCGTCGAACAGCCTCTCAAGCTCCGCCAGCTGCTCCAGGGTGAAGTTCGTGCGCGACCGACGCTGTTTGCCATTGCCACCCCCGTTCGAGCTGCTGCGACTGCTTCCGCTGCCGCCGCTAGAACCGTTGCTGCACGACGTGCCTGAAACCTCACCTTTTGGCCACCCATTTATCATTAGGCTTATAATTATCCATTGATTGAATATTTTATTTAATAAATAAAATCATAGTGCATGAGCGTATATATTACGTGATTGAAGACAGAGTACCTCGAAATACATTGAAAATCCAAAGATGTATTTAATTTGAATTTTGATAAATTAACATGACAATTAATCACGTGATTGGTATACAGTAATTAAAAGAAATGGTAATTTATCGATATGTTACTAAATAAAATGTTTATCACTGTTTTTTATTCTTTAGGTCTAGGACATTTACTTCAAGTAGTTAAGTATAATTTTGGTCATACACTATAATCTGCCTTTATTCAATTTATCGATATTCCCTTCAATATTTCAACATTCTCCGCGAAAAATTAGTATAAATAACAAGTGAAAAAAGTCGATCGAGCAATAAAAATCGTGTGGACTTCACGCTCACCATTCGCTCTCAACTCCGTCCGAACAAACAACGTCTCTATTCCTGAAGCGGCCGAGGAGTTCGCGACTCGTAGAAAGAAATCGAATTTAAACGAGTGCAGGGGGCTAAAAAAAGGACGGCCCGGGTAGGAAGACATCGCACTCGAAGCGGCTCGTAATTTAACACTTGGAAAAGAGAAGAAGATAAAATCCCAGCGGTGAGTGTACGTACATGGGGGCCGCGGGCGCAAAGTTCCGAATCTCTTCACGGCTCATTTCTTTTATGCGCCTCTCGCCCACGACGGCCAGTTCGGCGCATCAACATAAAACGCGGCGATGAGGCGGCTCTTATACGAGCCCGCCGCAGCTATAGCATCTCCGCGCGCGAGCCCCGATTGCCTGAAATCAGCGTACGCGCGCCTCGACTTTCCACTCTCTCCATTTTATTGGCGAGTGTGAATAAAGTATGATGGAAAGGGGACTTTTCCAGGAAGTTTTGCAGTTTATTGAGCTGTAAGCGATTTTGAACGGTTCTTTTGTTTATTATAAGAAGTTTCGTGTGAATATTTTTATTATTTGAGATGAACAAGACGTTTTTAACAATTTGCTTGATCTAAGCGTTCATAATTCTGACGTAAGTACACGTGAAAATGACGCTTCAGTCGATTACTTTGAATCGGTATTTATGCAATTGAGACTGAACAAAGTCCAGATTTTTCGTAAGCTTTTTACAGCTACAGGTCGTTGTTGCCGCCTATTTAATTGAAGAGTATCGTTGAGTCGAGGACTCGAGTATAAAAATATCGATTCCACGTTACAAATAAAAAAAACTTCCAATCGATTTGAGGCGTTTCCCTCTCTATGTAAACTCATCAATTTGCGTGAACAAAGTTAAACCATTAATGAAAATGTCTCAAGGATCTTTTTCACGTACAGTAATATATTTGCAAAAATGAAGTAGCATTTTACTATTCGATTAGATGCATGGTAATTTCTATACATTCATAAAAATAGGATATTACTTTTACATAATGTCGCCATAAATACAAATCATATCTTTCATTACTAAAGTAAACCCTGAACATTATACTAAACGCACAATAAATCATCATAAAATAATAATGTACCGCCAACTAAAGCATTTCATTAGCGCGTGCTCGTTAACCGAACTCGCGCGTTAAACAGCGATCTCGCGAGTTCGTTAGAAATCCCACGCTCCCCCGGCGAGGCCGCTACAAAGTAATCCCGAAGAAGAAACTTCCTTCGCGCCGACACCTCCGACGCGGGGGAGATGGCGGCCGTGTGTATACACGGGGCTGAACTCCTCGCCGCGAGTCAAAGAAACACTCGGTTAATTAATCGCGGCCGCTAATTAATGGCTCCTTGATGCAGCGCTCGCGTCTCGCGCGAGACGAGCGGGCGCTCGACGGGGATGGCGGAGGCGAGCGGAGCCCCGACGAGCGCCTTCACGAGGGGTCCGTGATTTATATAATTTAGCAAAGTGGCGAGCCATCCGGGGGGTCGTTAGTCAACTGCCTCGGCTTTAATCGTCCACCCGCGCCGATGTTTTGTCGGCGGGATCTTCTTGCTGCGCACGCGGCCGTACCACGACCGCCGGCTGCGGGAGCGCGCGAGCGACGGCGCGCTCGAGCTGCCACCGCCGTCCCGCTCGGCCGGACACTCTTACGCCGATTACGTTTTCTAACGTGTTACTCGTGGATCGTTGAGCTCGAGAGAAGGGAGGAGGGATTTTTTCGACGATCCTTTCGGGGGGAGCTTCGCGGTATAAAGTTGACGCTATAACACTTACAAGTGACTGGTTGTTGGTATTTAATCAGATCTGCTTAAGTCCTTAATCTTTCTTTTGTTAATTCGGTGAGATATTTTTTTAATGTTCTTCAGTGACGGCGTTATGTTCCAACTTATCGAATTAAAAATTTCAAGCATATACATCACTAATAAAACTTTATTGTAAATGTTTCTGCATATCTGCGTTAAGTCTTTTCTCTAGAAACAAAACAGTATTGTCTACCTATAGCGATTTTTGCGATAAAATTCACCGTTTACAATGAACTTGCACTTTTGAACGGAATATTGCACTTATGCATTCTGCCTCAGTTTACACTGTCATTCTTACATAATTTTTTTTACAACAACGCCACACTAAAAAATAATTTCTCATCGATTTCGTACAAACATTCAATTATTTATCGCTAAACATTGCACTCACGAGTACCGTGACGCGGCGATTAAAAAAAATTAAGATCCTGCGAAAGAGCGCACTTAATTAAAAAGACGAGTCCAGCCGCGGGGGGTCGTCGAGCAGGCATAAAACGGTTTATCCAGTCGTTAAACCGATTCTCCGCTCGAATCACCCGGCTCCTCCCTCGGCCGCGCACCACGCGCGGTTCGAAAGGAGCCGAGGCGTGGCGCTCCCGGTTTTAATCAATTAGCGGACACCTCGCGCGTAATCCAATCTGCGCGAGAGTCGCGCTCGCCATGCGCCCACCCCCGTTTCACCCCCATATGCGTCGCGGTTTAAAACGCCCCTCGCGCGGTTTAGCCGAGGCGCGACCCCCCGCTCTCCCGCGTCTTCCTTTTTTTCCTTCGAGGGTGCAGACGAGCGCGTGCAAATAAATCTAATGAAGAGCGCGCGGGGATGCAAATTTCGACGACCGACCGATGCCGAGGTTTCCTCAAATTAAATTTGCCCCGTGCGTGCGTTTAACATATTTATCTGGAGGCCGGGCGAATATTTTGTTTGAGTAGTGGGAGGGGCGCCGGACCTACGTGTCAGTCAATTGTTCATTTTTTTTTTTTTAATTTTTTGAGGAAACTGAAAAATAAGATGTTTTGGATTGCTAAGATGTTTTGGAAAATAAGATGTTTTGGACTTTTTTTCAATGTATGCAAAGGAGAGTAAGAGAATATTATCACTTTGAAGTAATACTGTAAACGACAATACAAACATTCTGTAAAAGTTTGATTACAATTTTTTTATTTTATTTCAAAAATACTTGTATCACTTGTATATTATTGATATTATTATGCAAGACCGGTACTACAATGACTTCTTGAGTATACTAAATCACAGAGTGGTATCATTGACACATTGACATCAGCTCAAACAAATGCTTGAAGAAAAACTCTTGAAATCTTAATTACGCTCACCTCGGCAGAAGCAACAAAGCAGCGCGTTTAGCGCATGGTAACGCGATCAACGACGTCGATACTATTTCGCTCGCGCGCGACAAAGCGCAAACAAGGAAGAAGAAGGAAGCGGTACGCGAAAACCCCACGCAATCACACTCGGCTCCGAGGGGTCAGTAATTCGATTACCGGCAGCCGACCCCCCATCCATCCACCCCGCTCTATCCATCTCACGCGGGGAACACGCCGTGCGAGTCACCGAGCGGCTGCCTGCGCGCTCGCCAGTTTTTCCCCGGAAACGACGAGATAAATGCGGCCCAGAACGACTCGGCCTCACGGAGATGAAAATCCATGCCGCGGGGTACGGGACGTGTTCATTGAGCAGGACCTGCCTAATCACCGCACGATTGATGAAGCTGGGTTGTTTGATGCAGTCGCGATGTGTTCCTTGCTCTCGCGGGAGAAGATTTAAAGAGTTTACAGATGCTTTAGCTGGGGTTGTTGCGGGGTTTGATCGAGCACTTGTCGCGGGGTAGGGCTTGATATTGGAACGGTATACCGTGGTGATGTTATTGTACGTGTAATGGTTTGGAGATTTTTATGGTGCTCGAGCGAATTGAACCTGATGGATTAGGCTATCAATACGTCCAATGTATCGGTACAGTGTAAGTTCACTTAGTTAAATTTCAAATGAAAATGATCAAGCTAATGTGTGAATTGCTTACTTAAAGAGTCATATTTTGTAATTTTTTTAAAAATAGTATATTTACAAAGTTCACTGAAAATAAAGTGCTAAATTTTTGCTCTGAATTATCTCGTGCTTTAAAAAAAACTACAGTTGCTGCAGCTCATTTATTAAATATTGCGATTCCAAATCTGCAGCCACTGTTATCACCATCGAACTTTCATGCGCCATCGTGAATGTTTAATCCAATGAATCCAGCCGTAATCAAATTAGCCACCGATCGAATATTCCGGCCAATCAAAGCTCCGATCCTTTCATCTAAACGAATCTCAATAAAACATCACCTGGACCTATCCGTTATTCTCGCGCTGCACTCCCTCCCCCCTTGCATTATGCAGCCGGCGTCGACGCGTCCTCGTGCAATCAATGCGGCACCGCGAAAAGAAGGCGAGACACAGGGCGGCGGGTCGTCGCTCGGCGCCCAAACCGGAGACGGTGGCCGCTCATGAATTTATGGTTTAATATGCGTCCGCGACGCGAGCCGCCCCCTTTTAAAAGCGCCGGCTCGCCATAACTTTCCCCGATTAAGCGCAAATCAAAAAGCAATCTGCCGAGCACTCGCGCGCCCGCGCGCAAAAGTGAAATAATAAATAATGCCCCCTCGAGAAGTGCGAGAAAAGTCCGGCGGTACATCAGCGGCGGCGCCTCGCGGGGGCCGGCCCAACGCCACTTTGCCTGGATCTTACGAATTTATGACGACGCGCGGGGGAGCGAGCCGACGCTTGACCCACGGTCAAGCAACCGCGTCTCCGCTTATTTCTGTCGTTATTTATGTATTTATTTCCTTTTTTTCGTTTTTTGGTGGGTGGAGGGGCGGATGCAAGTATTTACGAGGCACTTTAAGAGATCTCCCATTGATGAGGGGGTGAGCTTCTGGGGCATGCTGCTATTCGTAGGCAAAGTGGGCGAATCATGGTTTATTGGCTGGACGATGCCGTTGCGAGGTCCGTCTGCGAGAGAATTGAATTTTTTAGGATGAAGAGTAAACTTCTAGATTGAATGCATTTTAAGTAATGCAGAATATTAGTTTGTAAGTGAATAATAAAAAAAGATAAGAAATTAATATTAAATAACTGCAATAAAAATAAATTTTAAGAATAAATTGATGCCTTGCAACTCTCAAAAATATTACAATTAGCATACCATTAAAACAATGAAAAATAATTTTATTAATTAATTATCAAAGTTATTTCTGAAAAATCTTATACAATTTTTACTCAATAATCATAATGCCCACGAAACTTTCCGAAAGAAAGCAAACTTCACCTTGCCTCAGAAAATCAAATCTGTTCGAAACATCGAGCCGCTGGATGCTCGCGAATTTCCGGGACACTGACGAGGCCGGGAAAAAATCGAGGCCGAGCGGTGGCGGCAGATCGCATTTTCGTCCCGCCACTACGGGCAGCTCGCCCCGACTCTGACACACTGGGGATGACTTGGCACGTGACTAAAACGGTAGGTCGCCAGCAGTTACGGCCGCTCGCGGCCTCAATCACTTCCGAGCTTTATTGGTCCGATATCCGCGCTGAATTATTGAAGGCCTCGCGCGCGCTGGGAGGGCTCCCTGAAAGAAACTGCGCGGACCTTGGTAAATATTATGGACGATTATTAATGTTTGATCGATCGAGATGAACGGCTGGCTGTTTGTCCCGGCGAATGAGTCGGTTAATTATTAAGCATATCGGCCGGTAGCCGCTTCCTAAGATCCGTTATTGCGTGTTTATCGTACTGACCAGCGGGGTGAACGATGGAGCCGATATTAATATCGTTGCTTGTACTTTCGACGTTCTTCTTCCTCATTTTTCGCCGACGGGCTTTTATCGTTCACGATGGTTAAAGGATGGGAATTAATTTTTAACGAATTTCTTCAGAGTTGGGTTTTTTTCTCCTTGCCTGGAGTAAGACAGTAGGTCGTGTTGTTTACTAGTTGATTCAAGACTATCAAAATTAGATGGATTAATTGTACACACAGTATATTTATCGTAGGCTTATATCAGTTAAAATTTTGTGGTTTATGAATATAATGAATGAAGTTTTTATGAAAACCCAAAAACCAATAATTAAGTACCTAAAATAAAATGAACGGGAAAAACTGCCCTTAAAGTACAGCTCATCCAAAAAATATAAAAATCTTTATTAATAAACAATTACGTTAAAAAATATATTTAAAAAATAAGGGAAGGAAAAGCTTACCTTTCACATCATCGTGAGAAACGACTGACGGCCTCAGAAGTACGGGATGTCGAACCTCGGGGCTTGGTCGGCTGTCGGGTCGTTGCTGCTCGTCGGGGCTGCAGGAGCGCTCGCGGCCGACGGGTGGCGGCGATGGCGTGCACCCAAGCAGTTTGCGCACCGAGAGCTTCAATTCTGGCGGTTTTTGCGGAGCCTCCTCCTTCAGCCTCTGAATCGAAAGATCCTCCGGCTGCAGTCTGGCTTCCGGCGAGGCTGGTGCCTTCACCTGCTGCGGCTCGTAGGCCGCCGCCTTCGGACTCGGCATCTGCTGCTCCGTCTCGCCCATTTCCGCTTTTCCATCTGGAAAAATATAAAAGGTAGTACTTTCTTATCGCAAATCGTTTAGGCTCTTGTCTAAAAGAGCAAAAAAAGTGTGGTGGTCTGACCGTTTACATGGTGATACTACTTAAGGATGATCAAATTGTCGTGGATTTGATTATGGATTGATCGCTCAGTAGTGCATACAATTAAATTAAAAGAAAACAACGTGGATTACTTTGAATATAAAATCCTAAATCTCGGTTTTTTTTAATTCAAATTAGAAGAATTTTAGCTCAAATTACGTTAAAATAAAGTTTCTTAAAAAACAATTCGATTGTCATTCAAATAAAAATGTGTAATTAGATGAAAAATTATATAATTACTGAAAGTTTTAACTAGCACTTCAACAGAAAATAAAAAAATAAGTTGAGATAAAATATAAGTATCGTTAAGAACACAAAAAACAAACACTTGCAACTCAATAAAAATAAAACCGGCTCGTAACACGTACTCTCCTTTGGCACTGGCGCAAGATGCTCCAGGTTCTCGCTCACGGCGTCGTCGGGCTGACACTGGCTCCTGGAAGTGACTGCGGCCGCGGCGACAGTCGCCCCGACGAGCTGCGCCACACTCAGCGTGATCGCGGCGAGGCGACGCGGCTGCTGCTCCCTCGTCTCCTTGAGCTCTTGCTGCGGCTGCTGCTGATGTTGATGCGAGCTCTGTTCCTGATGAAGGGTGCGCTCGAAGGGCCGTCGGCTGGCGGCGGGCCCCTCGAAACTCTGCGAGACGAACTGGGCGAGCTGCTCCATGCCGCCCCGGCGACTCGCGCTCTCTCTCCGCGCGCGCGGCCAGCCAGCTCGGCCGAGGTGGTCGAGAGCGCGTCGGCGCGCCCGGCGCATGGCCGCCCCGGCCAATCGGCGCCGGGCGGAGGCGGACCACCCGACGGGGGGCCGGCACCGGGTGTGCGCGCGCGATAGGCCGCGGGAGGGAGGAGGCCTCCAGCGCAACGAACCGCCAGGGGAGGGTGCCTCTCGGAGCGTGGGGTGGGTCGCCACCGTGAGCTGATCGCTCAAGCACCGGAGCCGATCCACCGACGGAACTTCGCGGGCTTCCGGTGCGGATGACTGGTCCTGCTCTCGATCACCGGTCGGCCGTTGGATCGGGATTTCTTCGAACTTCGGCGTTTTTTTCCTGGAGATAAAAAATTTATTGTTAAAAAAATTTTGCTATTTAATTCAATTTTCGGGAAGTATATAATGATATTACAATATTTGAAAGTAATTTTGATTACCAATACTTTGTGGTTTATCAAAGAAAAAAAGGCTTTTTCAGATAACCTGGTAAGTAAACCATACGACTGAATAATAGCTATAGTTCATCTTTTACATTTCAATTGCAAATAATGCATTTCGAAACAAAGTAACAGAATTACTGTTCAATTTTTCACCTATACTGAAATTTGAAAAGACAATTGAAATAGACCGATGCATCTCAGTAGTAACAGAAAGTGGATAAGACAGTTCTGGAGTAGCGCGAGGAATCGCTGTTCGTCGAGTTTACGGAAACGTGTGCATGTGTAGGTGTGTGCACACGTGCCGGCAAGCAAGCACTAATGTTATCATCTCACAGTACGCACGTATGCGCACTGTCTCTCCGTTCTTATGGCGAATCACTTTTACGGCGATCGCACTCTCACAAACGGTATACAGATTTTTTGCCTGATCATTTGGCGGTACGTTTTAATTGAAGATAAAAAATTACTCCTATGCGTTTGATGTTTAATTCGTTATAAATTTATAATGCAATGTAAGATGTAAAATATTCAAATTATCAAATAATTATTACCCTGCATTCATTAGCCGTACAAAATTTACCATAAATTAACAGAAAAACCATTTATAATTGACCTGATACAAGTTTTAACAGAAATATTTTCTTCGTGCATAAACAAATACATAACCAAAGCCCTGTAAGTGAAAAAAAATATCTTAAGGAAAATGTGCTACATACATCACACTGAAAAATGAATAAAGTGATAAAGTAAAGGACAAAATTTTTACGGCATCATTCGCGAACGAGAATGGATGTATTTTCAGGCGAAGAAATTTAATTATTCGAACATCTCTTGAGCGGAAATAAGCGAGAATAAAGTTTTCCCCGTATAATAACATAAAATATTTCACGCGTCCGGGTGAAACTTTTGCACAAAACTTTCCTCGGCCCCCACCTTCCGCTAAAAAAACGGAAACGAGGCGACGGAAGCCATTATGAAGTATAATTAAATCTCGCCGTCGGTGGACATAAAGAATATCCGCATTAGATTAACGAACTGTGTGATGAGATTTTCCGCGTCCGCTTAATCCGCGCGTTTTCCAAACGTAAAAATAATTTATGTAACGCGCCAGTGCGAATCGTAAAAAGGAGCGGGAGGCTGGCCGGTCGGAAAGGGAGGGGGCGTCGCGATAAAAAAGCTCTTTATGAACACATTATCGTTCGCCGGAAGAGTTGCGCGACGCCTCGGTGCTGAGACTGGTTACGAGTTACATCATCGTTCGGAAAAACGTTTACACACGTTCCGGCCTTATCGAACGCATCCGCCTTCGATATATAGTGAATTAAAGGAACGATCGTTTCTTCGGTAATCGCGTTCGCTTTTTCTTAACGCCGCAATAAAAGTGTCTGCCCGAATTCGTTCTTTATAAAAGTCACAACATTTTGTGTTATTGAAAGATATTTAAGAATACTCAATTCGTTCAAATATGTATTCAAAGAGAAAGTAAGGTTTCAATTTATTCAAAAGTAGTGCATATTCTTGAATGTTATTTTATATTCTCATTGTTGCCATAATCTCAATAAATATATTGATTGAAACAAAGATCCTTTACTTTATTGTGTATTATATTTCTCTACATTTATTGTTATTTACATATGTTTTGTATAAATATTTTGCCCTCCAAAAAGTGCTTCTAATTTAACCAGAAAAAAGTTATGAATTAAGAAATAAACTTAAGCATCATGAAAAGTTGTAAACAAGAATGAAGTCAACATTTATGCGTAAGAAATATTTGGATCAATAAATCATCCGCAAATGAAATTGATAAACTTTATCGTTATACCTACATGAATCAATCGTTCAAACTTCGAATAAAACCACTGTCGGTACCGATTTAAAAAATTAAACGAAATTTCTCGTAAATTTTCGTGGGAAATCCCTTCTTTCGCAGCTCCGTAAAAACTACATCACAATCAGCTCAACAACATTATTAAAGCGTTCTTCGCCGGTTACCGGGGCGGGGTGGCGGCGGGGGAGGATCGAACAGTTCGGGGCGCGCGGCCCCGGCGTCGTATTTGCCGCTACCAAACTCGGCAATATTTAAATGGGATTGCGTTCGGGAATGTAATTGCTCGCGCAAACACGCCGGATCCGGTGTGCCCGACGCGAAAGAGAGAACGAGCCTGCGCGCGCGCACCACCCACACCGACTGCGTCCGAGGGAGATGGAGGCCGGCGACGACCGAGAGAGACAGAGAGGGAGAGAGTCGCGGGGATACAGCGCGCTCCCCTAACGCAGGCAGACGGAGCCAATCAGGGCGCAATGCGATTACCTTAACGAGAAATCCGATTACTTATTCATTCGCCTAACTCGAAATCAGTTTAACTAATCGTTTAATTCGCTCTCGCGTTCGCTGTATATACGCGCCGAGTCGCGCCAGACTGGATTCGAGCCGGCCGGGTATATATAGGGTGTAACACCGTTTCGCAGCTCGGGAGGTGCGGGGGTGTACTATGGGTGGCTCGGTGCGTACCAAGCTTGAGATTGTCGCGTTGCGGAAAAAATTTGCGTGGGAGACCGAAGGGGACTATCTTTTTTACGGCTAGCGCGAATTGGGCATCGAGAGGAGATTTTTTTCAGCGATTGAAGTCATTGGTTTCCTGGGATGATTGCAAGGATTATAATCTGATTTACAGAGTTGCAGATAATTTACACAAAGTTTTGTGGAACAATTACAAATAATTACAGCTGCACTTTTCTAATAAAATTAGTTAACTAACGTTTCCTTTGAACAATAATAAAATGATCAATGTAACAATAGTATTATAGAAAAATTCGCAGAAAATGAAAATATGCATCTAAAAGGGCACAAAATTGTTTCGTGCATTCACTTTACTTTGTTACTCAGATTCAACATAAAAAAGCAATAGCACCGTTTTTGCATAAAACTATTGCATCATTTCTGTGTTTTCTCGGGAATATATTACTATTTAAACAGAAAATTGTAATTCCATATTGCATAAAGAATTATTCAAAATTTACACTGCGAAAAGAACTCTAAATATTTAATAAATTAATGAAACCGTTTTCCCGTTGAAGTAATTCTCCAAAAAAACCATTTCAGGCAAAAGAAAACGAAATCGTAAATAAAAGGAAGAAGATCGACGAGATAGAGACGAAGGTGGGATAAAGGAGGAATGGTACGGGGTGGGTGGTAGCCGATGGCGCGGAGTCTGCGCGCGGGGATTGTGGAGGCCTCATTCAATTCAATTACGTAATGAATTGTCGTGTCTTGAGTAAACAGCCTTCCTCACCGCGACTCGACGGGGTAGAGAGGGTGACGCGAGAGCGGAGAAGGCGAGAGGGACGCCGCGCTCCGCAGTGCCGCAGCCCCGCGTCGCGCGTGCCGCCTCATGCGAAATTCACCTTCTCAACTTCTCGTTACCTCTTACCTTAATAAAACTGCCGCCTATCATTCCTGTCGTTTCCCTTTATTGTAATGCCTAGCTTCGCGTACCTTGCCTCCCTCTCCTTTTTTCCTGCTACGTTATTCAAGAACGACGGGGGGATAGTGCGAAAAGCTCACGCACTTATAACAGGGGGCGAATTGTAGTTTCGATAATGTTTTCTTTGATTGAAAGGACAAGAAGCCGTTTCGATTGTTTTATGCAGATATTACCGACTTTTTTTTATCAAGTTATAAGTAGAATAGAAGAAGATCTGAGTATTTTCTATTATTATAAGTTCCAACAAAGTTTTAAGAGTATTCAATTTTTAATTTGATAAATATTAATTTCAAGTAAATAATATAATTATTATATTATAAAACTTAACATTGATTTAAACATTTTCAAGCAATTAATGTATTAACTTTAATTACATTTTATACATAAGTTATGAAAAAATTTAAAGATCAGTTAAATAATTAAGAAAACAAAAGAATCTATATTGCAATGCAAAAGTATAATTTTAAAACATTAATTTAAAAGTAAAAACGTACCATTTTTAAAAATATCTATAAAAAAGTAAAAATATTTTTCAAACAAAAAATTTAATAGACACCGACGAACCCCGCCCGAGCCTATCATCATTTACACAATTACACCGATGCTAGTCGAACGCCGGCGCCGTTAACCGATATCTCATTAGCGATCGACGACGGGTGGAGTCTCCGGTTCCGGGGCAAAGGGGAAATTCGATGATTAGACGAGAGCGTTCGGCGGTGGCGGCGACGACATTCGATTATGACGGCTACCGGCTTTGCGAAGGCGTGTGTTTATCGAGCCTCCCCACCCCCTGTCTCTCTCGAATCAATTGCGCCGGGCCAGCGACTCCGGCTAATCCGGCGCGAGCTCGAGCGCCTTCGGCCGACCCGGATATGTGCGCCTGTGTACAGGTACATCCTTGCGCAAACCGAGCCGGCCATTGATCCGCGCCTACTATCGCCCCACCGGCTTTGCATGCTATACCCTCCCGCGCCGGGCCACCTCACGGTAAATCCGCGAGTATTTCAAGAAATACGACATTCTTTTTTATTCCGACTTTGGTAAATTATTGTTCTGATTGTGCGTTGTTATTGACAGGTATTGGATTTTTTGTACGTGATTGAAACAAACGAAAATCAAGAAAATTATGGCGGGCAATCGACAAAAATAAGTTTAAAAATTTCAAAATTCATATTATGGCACTTTATCGGCTCAAGTTTCAAATTCCTATTATAAATCAGCCACATGTAAATATTAATTATTTAATTTAGTAAATTTTGAATTTTCGATCTCTTAAAATTTTTTTCTTTAAATACAAAATGAACGATTATAGGTTATTAATTATAATTAAGTTAAAAATGTTTGTAGTTGTAAGTACAGTTTGCATTTGCTATTTGCAGCTGACACTACTGCCGAACCTGATTGAAAAAAGTTCAAGCTTTTGCAACAATTTACCTTTCGGCATTAAAAGCATCTCCTCTTGGTTCGGAAAAAAAGAAACAGCAAAAGAAGAACCTTGTAAATCAAAACCTCAAGTGTATCTCAAAAGCGCCTGCAGACCGCGAGTGCCACAATGCCCCGAGTTCATCGGCACAGGAGCACCGTCAAAGTGCGTCGAGGACGGATATGGTAAGCCTAAAATTACAATAAAGTCAATGTTATGGTTTGTATTTAATTATTTAATCATTTATCAATAAAATTAATATCTGCAAAACTGCAGAATCTATCAATCGATACCAATTTAATCTTCGTT
>JAXIUT010000037.1:23359716-23377878 GCA_035586675.1 Eurytoma californica | reverse complement strand
TATTTAATCATTTATCAATAAAATTAATATCTGCAAAACTGCAGAATCTATCAATCGATACCAATTTAATCTTCGTTAAAACATTTCAGGCGACCCGTTGAGCAGGTTTTTCAGCTTTCGTTATAGGCCGCGCTCGTGGATAAAGCACAAGCCATCCAACTGCCTGCCGCCACCCTGCGAGAAGCGCGAGACCTTCTGGCAGTACATATTCGGCCATGAGAAACCGCTGCCCCATCCGACCACGTGCCGCGCGGCCTACAAGTACAAGCAAATTCGAAAGTATGCGAAAGTATAAAAAAAAAAATATGAATAGTCAAACTTTGACTGCATCTCGTTTCGTTACACCCTTTGAAGCGCCCAGGATCCGCGTCTGAAAGATCCGAGGTACAAATTGACGGACGGCGACGTCTTGGTCTTCACCGAAGAGGTCAGAGCCTTCTGTTTGACCCCCAAGAAGATCGGCCCGCGGCCGAGGAATCCGCCGCCATTCAAGATGCCCTCCTCCGTCATTTGCAAGGCCATCAGCGACTCCGTGGGCATGCTGGACTGCTACTGCGCCTGCGTACCCAAGAAGAAGGAGCCCTGCGAAAATGACCTGTGAGTACACATTTGCATACAATATTTGGCTAAAAATGTTCAATCAATTGTGAAAAAATTATCGTTCGACTTACAGAATTTCACCGTGGTTATACTTATGAAATATATATTATTGTATAACATTTTTTTGCGTAATAAGAGAGGAGATACTTGATATTTCCGAAAGTATTTATTGAAATATAGCAAAAATTACTTATTTATTTAATAAATTAAATATAGATCTACCTATATGCTCTTTTTTATCTAAAATGTTTGTATAAACAAAAAGAATTCGAACCTACTGAATTGAATCGCTTGGGAACAAATATATAGCTTTTTGGCAAATAACGGTTTTTTCAAATATTACATCTAATTATTGACTAATCTATGTACATTATACCACTTATACCACTTATATATAATAAATTCTTAAGGAAGCTTTGTCATACGAACCGAAAAGTATTTGAATATAAAAGAATAATTGTCTAATTTAAAAAAAAATAAAAGATTCGTATAAACGATTTATATAAAATACCTGTTTTATTCATTTTATATCCGTCACTTAAGTCAGTTAATCTTGCTCACGCCTATATACAGATGTCCAGTGCACTCGTGGTCGAATCAGCGTCCGTACGAAGAGCTGCGCCCACTGAAGTCCCCTCGCTCGTTCTTCGCTTGCAAGCGTGGCCTCCCTGGCCGAGAGGTGACTAGAACCCCGCGGTACAGCGACTGCAGTTGCTTCCAGCCGCGGATAGGGGAGAAGCAGGCCGGCGAGTTTCCACCGAGTCAGGACTGCTGCGCCTACCACGGACGGGCTAAGGTCGACCTGGAGGAGAACGCCAGCATCGCCACGAAGGGCAAGAAGATATCGCGGAACGAGCGACTGAAATCGGTGACGAGCAACTGGGAGTCCGACATGGACGCGAACAAGTTCGCCAGGAAACCGCCGCTGCCGTGCATCCCCAAGTGCCAGACTCGATACACCTAGCCGGCATGCTGGAAATTCGTCCTTGGTCT
The DNA here is from genome assembly GCA_035586675.1 of Eurytoma californica. Classification (NCBI taxonomy): domain Eukaryota; kingdom Metazoa; phylum Arthropoda; class Insecta; order Hymenoptera; family Eurytomidae; genus Eurytoma; species Eurytoma californica. Next base: position 23,376,285 of record JAXIUT010000037.1, on the reverse strand, counting down.
GTATAACTTCTATATTACTCGTGGCTTTCTGTGCGGGCTGCAAGTAGAGTTCTTTTCTTATTGAATCTTCTGTAAACTAAAGTCTAGTGGTGAAAAAAAATTGAATAATGCGACAATTTTGTTGCTTTTGAAACAGATGCATTGAGTGGCAAAAAAATGGTGATCATGATTAGTAATGTAATTGTAGAAAATAAAATGCTTATAAAATTATAATACTGAGGATATTTATAAAAAGTATTTAATAGTTAAGTAACTGTATGTACGATTAAACAAAACTAAAAATCGAAAAAAACCGTTTTGAGATTGCGCATTTCTTAGAATTTCGCGCGCAAGCGCCATCTACGCCCCATTTCCGCAAACGTTTGACATTTCCGCCGCGTGATAAAATCGCGCGCACGCGCTGCTTTTAGGTTATATAATTACGTCACAAAGAGCTGCCAAACACCGAGTAGACAGTGTGCGCGCATTGCCGCCGCGAGGTCCCCGTACGACAGTTGCGCGAGTGACTTGCGTGACATTTCCTATCGGTCCCGACCACCAGCGTAAGCTCTTTACAAGCGTAGTGCATCTGCAAAAAACGTAAGCTCGAAGGAAAATCGCGTCCGCGCGAAAAGGGCGCGGAGGCGATGTCGACGCTGGCTCAACAGGCACCGCAAATGCGGCGAATTCATCGTCGGCGCCGCGCGCCTCGCGGCCGCATAAACGTGCTCTCGCCTGTCAAAGTGGCCGCGAGCGGCGGCGAGAGCTCGGACACTGCCGACCACGCGGTCGCCCACGAGTCCCCGCTATCTTCTGAAAAGGAGGCGACCTGGACGCCGAGCGAGAAGGTGAGAGAGCACAAGGTGCATTTTACTATTTTATCGCGAAGCAGTCGGCGCACCGGCAGGCGGCAAGGCGTGCACCGACGCTGTTTTTGTTTATTCTTTGTCTCGTGTCTCGTCTGTCACAAATATAGAACGCAGTTCATTGTTTACGTAACACTTGTCACTTTGCGCTTGTCGACGGGAGCTATTCTCGTATGGAGTCGACGTCGGGTTTTATTAGCGGCGAGGTCGTGCATTCTAAACGCATAAGTCTTAAGTGGAAATTATAATAAGGTGGAAATCGAGTTTCTTCGACGATGGAGCTCAATAATTTATGCGGTTGGAATTTTACTAACTATAAGTTACTAAGACGCGCTGAGATGTACTGAATTTCTATATTTATAATTTTAAATTATTTAAATTATTAAAATAAATTTTTAAGCGTTTAACGATTAATCACCATAATTAATTTTAATATTTAATCAATTTAATTTTAATGTTTAAGTGATTTTAAAATTTTACTAATTGAATAAATTTAAATTTAGGTGCTGCAGCAACAATTAAATGGCTATAATCTCATAACAGTTGAAGAATTTGAAAAATGTTTGAGACATACTAACGAATCTGTTGCAAACATTGAATTAAAAAATAATTCACACGTTAATATGGAAAGGTACTTAAATGAACAATTATCTGAAGTATTATTTGGAAGAGACATTTTGACAGCTGATTTAGATCTAGATTCAGCAGCTAAAAGATTAAGTAGTGGTTACGATCATGTATACAACGAATCACACAATCTATATTTTAGTAAAGAAGACGAATATGTATTATCAGAATTTCAGTTGGATAATTTGGATCAACTAGATTACTGTACAGATGAAATAAATTTAGTAGGAGATTTCTCGTCACTAAATGGTACTCTATTACCTCGTAATATTTCAAATGTCCATACTAAAGACTTGATTATAAGGCTGCAAGAAACTATTAATAAGTTTAATAATAGTAATAAAAATGTAGAAAATGACCAAGTACAAAATGAAAATTGTATAAGTGAAAATATCGATAACTCTTCACTTACAAATTTACAAGACTTAACTTTAGAAAATAATTCATACAGTGAACTAAATATAAGTAATCAAAATTTAGAATTGCATTCTTCTCTGCAAACTCAACCAGTAAACTATTCAGTCGAGAAACATGGTTTAAATGCTAATAAAGTTAAATCTACTGCCAAATTAAAATTTCAGTCAAATATAATAACAAGAAGAAGAGCTTTAATGATAAGAGAAGAAAATATTAGTAATAAAAAAGAAAAAACAAAAAAAAATTCAATTTCTGAATCCCTCAAAAACAAACAGGATGAAAACTTAACTCTTAGACCTTATGCTTATTTAAATCCTCAAGAAATAGCAATTGCTAAGGCCTTATTTGAAATTGGAATAAAAGATAGCATGTTGAAATATACCTACACACCAGATAAAATTAAAATGTGGATATGTCATATAGAAGATTGTGAACGTCAATTTCCCAAACTGTGCAGCCTCAAAACTCATTTGTTACAGCATTATGATGTAAAACCATTCAAGGTAAAATTATTTTCATTGAATTTTCATTTTATTTAAATTTATCCATTTTAATACTATTTAATTTTTGCAGTGTGATTATGAGGGCTGCTCATGGGCATTTTATGCGGATGTGAAGTTGAAGCGTCATAAAGAAACTCACTTAAAGAAGAAAAATTTTGTATGTTCAATTCCTGGCTGCAAACGCAGGTTTTCGACGATCTACAATCTAGCTTACCACGAAAAGCAACACTCGCGTCCTAACAAGTTGTCTTGTCAAGTAACAGATTGCAATGAACAATTTAAAAATAAACGCGATCTTGAATTGCACATGAAGTCACACAACGAGAGTGAGCCATCGTACATTTGTAGTTTTGACGGTTGTGGCAAACGGTTTTATACCAACAACAACCTGATGGCGCATCGACGCTCTCATGGTCATTCAAATACAGAGACTACCTGTTCGTGGCCGGGTTGCGGTAAGACTTTTGACCATCCCTGTAGATTGAAGACGCATATGCACGTCCACACTGGTACTAAGCCTTATGCCTGCACATTCAAGGGGTGCAAGTGGACTTTTTCCACTGCTAGTAAGCTCAAACGGCACCAGATGAAGCATACCAACGATAGAAAATTTACGTGCGATTTTGAAAATTGCAAGAAGACTTTTACGCGCTCAGATCATCTTAAGGATCACAAGCTCCGGCATGATGTAAAACCGAGACTTTTACAGTGCAACTTGTGCTCCTCTTCCTTTTCTGAAAAAAGGACACTTTATGCACATATTAAAAAACATGGGAATAAAGAGTCGGTAATCCATCGAAAGACTGTTGAAAAAACAGTTGAGAAAAAGAAAACCACTCGTAAAAAAAAAGATTTTGTATGCTCTACGGTGCAACCCCTTCGATTGACAATTAAAAGAGTCTCTAAAAAATCGATCACTGATAAAACAGAGACCGAGAAAGCGGACGCTGTTCAGGTCACCAGACGAAAATCTGCGAGAATAAATAAAAACTCCGTTATTGACGGTCTTGCTTTCTCCGCAAATAAAGACGAAGATACAAGTAATGCATTCGTTTGCTCTGCTCACGTTAAACCAGATTTTCAAAAGGAGCACACTCCACCTCTTTCCGAGATTCAGAACGTGACGCACTTAATCTCATCTAGTCTGATCTCTCAAGAAGAGCATGTCGAAGTTTGCACGCCTCAGTGCTTGACGAGCAATCAGGCCGCTGAAAAACAGAACCAAGCGGACCCCGCGACTTTGGAGAACGAAACTTTAGAGAAGCTGCAAACTACCTCAGCACAAGGAGAGAATATCGCGGGTAACGAAGGTTCGGCGAGGACAGCACTTACCCGAGACGACGTCTTAAGCTTGAAACCAAATAGAGGAGGTTCGAACTCAAATGTAAAGGTAAACGACATCGTTTTAGATGTAGCCAACATTGGGGGCGGACTTAAGCTGTCCGAGGACCTCATGCCATTTGCCTGCTGTCAGGATGACACCGGCGTCCTACCGTACCAAATATTGCTGCTCAATACTGGAATTGCTGAAAACGAGATCAGTGTCAAAGATTTGGAGTAGCATTTAGTTCCTTTTACATACTTGCCTGGAATGTTTCATTGAAAACAAAAAGTTATTAATATGGATTGACTAGAGATCAAAGCATGATTTTATAAGATAAACAAAATATTGTTCACTAAATGTATAAATTTAGTTTTTAATTTGGATTTTTTTTCTTTTAACTTACTTGCCACATTTTCAATGAAATGTTCTAATCAAGATGTGGAATATTTATATCAACTCGACAAGTGAAATGAAATCGTCTTTTGATTTTTTACAAATTCGTTTTAAGTTTATAAGTGTTGAGTAACAACGAAAAATATTTCCTTTTTTAAGTTTGCGTGTTTTGATAAATGCAAGATTTAATTTGCGTATTTTGACCCTTGATTTTACATTAGGTAGTTTTTTACTTTTAGTATAATCAGTTAACTGTATCTTGTATTTTTTAGAATGTACTTTTATACAGTATGATTTTTTTGCTAGTTTATTACACAGATAATTATTATCTCAAAATGAATTTTAATTTGGAAAATAATCCTTTTTTATAAAAAGGCAAAGAAACGATTTTTTAATGATGAGCAGGCATTTTGACACGTTTATATTTTGAAATGATAATAATCTGTGCAGCTTTTCTAGAAATTTTGTTAATAATTTTTTTCTATTGAATCCTTTAGAGTAAACTTCATAATTAGTTGAGTCTAAACGACTAAAAAAAGTTCAAATAGTTGTAATATCTTTAGGATTAAGACTTTATACTTATGAAAACCTTTTGACTAAGTGACCCTCGATCGCCATGTAATGTTATGTTAGGACTTAAGATGAAATCTGTGATGAAATTAAGCTCAGACAACCATAAAACAATGTGACCCAGTCTGCTATTGGTTTAAATTGTTATTTTATTAATAAAAACGTTGATATTTTTCAAAATGACGGTTCCTTATTCTACAACCGCTTCTGATATACAAAAAAACAAAATCGCTTACTTTCTAGATGACAATCTTTGGAATTGCGTACAAATGAGGAATGTACATACATACACATTTTACTTAGGAGTAAACATTACGTAAAAATTGATGTACAAATAGTAAATTAAAATATTCTTAAATTCTTTAGGAGGGAATCAACCTGTGAATGAAAGTGAATTTTTACATCAATTTTTAAGCAGTGAAATTCCGTTGATTCGGAAAATACATTCTCACACATACGTAACTTTTGTTTACGCACTATGCAATACTCGGTTTACTTATCACACACTACAACAGAGGTAAAGAAAAAATCTGCTACTGTCAATGCTTTTCATTTTCATTTATATTAATACTGCTAAATTGCCTTTTCTTTAACTCTTGCAGGTTTCTCATAATAACAGTCGTAGATAGAAAAATTCCTGAATTTTTCTAAGGTCTCACTTTTTGTTTCATCGCATTCTGCAAACAGAAAATTCTCGACAATGCATTCTTCGAGAGGAAAAAAAATTACATCAGCAATCATCAACGAAATATTTAGTCTAGACTCAGCGCAATTCAATAACAATTACATTCTTTAAAATCACGAACAAATCACGCTTTCTTTTGATTTCAAAAAAACGCTAACCGTTTTGTAACAAAATTTCATTTTGTTTTATACATATATTGCTTGTTACAGGCTGCGCCTAAATTCAAGCATACGTTGCAAATATTTACTCAGCTGAACACAGTAAACGAACGTTGTGAGAAAAGAATCCATTGTGTCCGATTAACATTTCATAGATCACTACGAATAAAACGATTTCGTCACTTCAATGACAGCTGTAATTGCTGATCACGAGTAAACACCTAACACATGTCACCGTGAAAAAGAAACAATTACATTTTATCTACAGGCACCGTACTCTGTGAGAGTCCAAATATGTACGCACCATTCGAGTATTAAAAGGTTCACGCGCGTCCTTGAAGTGACGAACCGGCAATATGGTTACAGCCCATCGTACGAGCTTCGTCTGCATAATTTCCCTCTTCCGTAACCGACGTATCATCGCCAAATTGTCAGCTCTTTTCCGCCGCTGCATGCCCCGTGCGTTTCATCACCGCTTCGCCGGCAAAATTTCCTAAACACAATACTCGATGTAAAATGTTTTCCATATAATTTTGTTCGCGCTCCGAACGGAACTCCGCGCACACCGTTTAAAGCAAACTCTTAAATGCAAATAATGCGAATACTCATTGAAAGACCGGCCGCGGACGAACGGCTCGTGAAACCGAAAAAAAAGGCGATTTGCAATCTTCGAGACGGTAACGTCGCAACTGCGAGCCCGCGATCCAGCCTCCGAAGCGCGTCAGCGGTGCTTTCGACGGGCGTGCGCGCGGCGCTTCGGGTTTCGCGGAGCCGCGCTCGCGCGGCGAGATCTCGTTCATCCGCGAGCGTCGCGGTCTCAGACGCACGACTCGCTCTTGTGGGGCGAGGGCAACGACGTCAGCTCGCGCCTCCTGCCGTACGCGCGTTCCCTAAACCTAGCAAGGAAGTACAGTAGGCAGTGCGTAATAACGAGGAATATGAGTCCGCCGGCGCACACCAGGAGCGTGCGTCCCGGCTTCTCCCAGTCCAGTATATCATAGATGCGGTGCTGGCCGCGCTTGTCCAGGCCACCGGCAGCGTAGTACACGACCGTGAAGAGGAGATAGAGGCTGACGACGACCGGCGTCCACCAGAAGCAGCGCAGCTCGAACGGCACACCCGCCACGCAGAAGTCGATCAGCATGAGGACGCTGTTGGCCACGTGGATCAGGAGGTTCATCGCGTCCACGTGGTGCACCTGGGGATTGTGCACGAGGCTCCAGTAGGTGACCGTTACGCCGATCGCCAGGCTGGACGTTACCACGTACAGGAACCAGTAGAAGCGCTCGAGCTTGGCGTAGGCCAGCTGCTCCGGGTCGAAGTCGGGCTTGCTGCGCTGGATACGCCAGCGGCGAGTCACCAGAACGACGCCGAGGAGAGACTGCGTGAGGCCGAGCGCCAGGTCCCAGTTTGTCAGGTAGATGGGCCATTTCTCCCAGGAGCCTTGGCGTTTGTGGCTGCCCACCTCGAAGAAGGAGCACAGCACGATCGACAGCCACACCGCGAAGATCAGCCAGCGGTAGAAGAGATACCAGGAGCGCAGATGGTTTTGACACTTGGGCTCCGAGAAACAACGAGCATGGGGAGGCTCGAATTTTGTCTGGAACCAGCGCCGCGTCAGCTCACGACACCACAGCTTGTTCACCATGGCTCGACGACCTGAAAATGGGTTAATGGTTCGTTATTAATTTTATTATACTAAAAAAATTGTTTTTAAAGGGATCAGCTATAGTTACAGCATGAAAAGACATTTTCATTTATTTATAAATGCATGTATTCCTAAATTTTTTTGTAAAAATTTTCTGCAAATGAATACATTTACTTAAAATCAACTAGTCAACTAAAATTAAAATATTAATGTTTCCGCTCCTCTAAAATTACAAACTACCTGAACAAGTTATTTGGCTATTTATTTTGGGATGCGTGATTTTTATTTTATTCTTTATATATATATATATATCTTTTTCAGGCTTTAACCGGGGTTGTTCACTTTAAATAAACAAAGTGATTCAAACTATTACGAGATAACGTTAGAAAAACTACTGATGTTGATTATTATTATCGAAATATTGTACAGGAACTAATAATGATTATCTTTTTTACTCATAATTTAATTTCATACTTCGGATATGTCAGCACTATACTTTTATTATTTTACACCTGCGGAAAGATTAAGAATCAGTGAATCATGTACATTTAACTGATAAGGTAGTGAATCGGCAAAGATACTTTAAGAGCACCCTTTCAAATTGTAAACAAGACCTTTTTTTATAGATGAATGTACAAATTAAGCAGAAAAGTAGATTTATTTCAAAAGAAATTTTGCTGCAAAATGAAAAAGGAGACAAGCCTAGTTCATAAAAATTCTATATTACCGCGAAAACCGGTTATTCGTGTTTCCGAAACCAATGGGTTGCAGAGAATTTGGAGCTGCACGTTCAAAAAACTTTTCACTTTTAAATAAACTGAAACAACAATTTCATTTACTTAAGATAAATAAACGTAGGTGTAAATGATTGTTTATCCTTAATAATTCAATGCTATTTTTAAACCAGATAATGTTATTTAATTAATGACACTATTTATTGATCGATATTTTAGATAAGTGGATGTTTAATTTTTTTGTATTGAATGTTTTCCCACTTGCATAATTTATATAATTATGGTTATAATTATGACATCGTTAATACTCGAAAAGGTAAAAAACACGATAAATCATTTTAATAATTAATATCACGTAAAACAAAAGTAAATTTTTTCTACGTTCAGCGTTATTTGTCTAACGTTGTAATAATAAATCTATCAAGAATGTCGGCACTTCAAATACACAAAGAACAATAATTTTTTTTGATAACATATATTCCCAATTGATCAACTATCAAATTCTAGTATTAGTAAGTAATACGAATCATTAACGATAGTAAAACTCGTATATGTTTTATCTATTTATATTAATTTTAATATAGGAAAATGTTTTATTTCAATATCTGAAAAAATCATTTTCATTTGAAGTTATTTTAAATCTTGCACTTATAGTACGCATTTGAAAATAATTTACTATAGGAACATGAATAAATTCTAACAATAATTTTGGCTGAGAAAATTGTTAGTTTATAAAATAACGTATGTTCTGCAATTATTAAAACAATTATATAATCTATATGTATTTGAAAAGCAAAAATATGTAATGATTGTATAAATAATTATAAATTAAAATTAATTCATGTTATACTATTTCATACTTCAAAAAATTCTTTACAATTAAACTGTAAATCGAGCTAATTCTATTGAAAAAACTTCTCACATAAAATACAATCAAAATCAGAAAACGGAAGTGCAGAAAAAACTCGTAATACTTCATGGATCTGCAGAAAAGTACACGCAGCACAGCAATAATAATTGCAATCGGTGAAAACTGTTACGAAGTCGTCCCTGTTCTTTTATATAACCCGTCTCCGGCCAATCTCGCCGCGCTCGGATACAAAAAGAATTCACTTTCATTGCCAAAAGAAAAAATACAAAAAAAAACGGGGAGAAAAACACACTTCCGAAAAGTTCAAATATGTGCTTGTTACGTACCAATTTACCGTGTATTTACTGAACGACGAATCCGCGTACAAGTGCGCGATGGTCTGATCTCCTTATTTTGGTCGCGAGGACACAAGAGTCGCGCGGCTTCCAACGCCGAGCACGTGTGTCTCGCGAATGAGCGGCGATCGCGAGGTAGGCCTTTATTTTATCGGGGCTGCCTATCCGTCGGGTGGGGGAAGACACCGGCGTACCTTATACGCGATTTTAAAAATGCAGCCAGCGGAAGGGGAAACAGTCGCGCGAGCGACGATACATTACCGAGCCACAATGTGCGCGTGTATCCTACTTATATACACGGAGAGGAAAATTCATGATTACTCGATTAAATCGCATTTAGCAATCTGGGAAAATTGAGATTGTACAAGACTATGTACCCCGTTTTTCGCGCGTCAATAACATTATCGTTGTTACACACGTACAGCCACGAAAATCGGCGCGATATTTTTCTCCATTTTCGGTTTATCCTGCTATACTTTCCTTACTGAAGTGGCGTGACTTGGATTTCTGGGAATCCCGACGTTGCACATGTACCGCTCGTCTCTTTAGGAGAATTTTGATGGTTTTTTTTTACGTTGACGTAAATGACCGATCGAGATAGGTGAAAATATCGTAATTGATAAACGAATTTAGGCGTCCTACAGAATTTATTGGTTGTTCGAAAGTAAACAAATATTTTTTTATTATTTTTATTTCCTTTAATAATCGAGTTTTTAATAATTGCTTTTTTTCTGTTTTAGATTTTTTCAATTAGAATACGTCTCTGCGTACTTTGAACTGCCAATCGTTAAACTTTAACGATCCGAAAGAAGAGTATTTTAAAAATATTACGTAAGTAAAAATTCTAATACGTCATACTTTCAACACCATGTTTTTATTTCATTCCAGAAATTGTTTTGTATTAATTGTTTACTTCGACTTATTTTTACAAAAAGATTAATATTTTTAGAGTTTCGGTGTAATAGAAAAATCATTATATAATGTGTTTACAAAAATACAGTTGACACCGAAAAATTTTGACATTATTGAGTTAGAGAATAATGTAACAATCTTAAATGACTAAGAGAGCTTTTTTAAAGAGTAAAATACATAAATTTATCGATTGGCATTAAAACGCATTATTAAAAGTAAACTGCCAAAAAATAAACTCTTTTTTGCTTAAAATATGTATCAGTACAATATTTAGTATTAATTTAGATAACAAAACGAAAAATAGGTTACAGATTATTACGCGGACTATTATTATGTCAATTATGATTATTAAATGATAAATGATGGCTTAAGTTTTATCGAAATATTTCACACATCATCCACCGTCAGGGAGTTATAATAATTAATATAATATCTCAACAAGAATGACGTATATCACTATGTTTACATTGATGTTTTAGCGAAAATATTTCTCTATCCCTTTTACCGTCATTATTAAAATCAACTTTCTAGATAAGCATGTAAACACTGACGCTAGAAACATCTATGCGTAAAACATCACGGCTTAGGGAGATAAGAATGACGTGTATGAGGAAATTTTTTTTTATAAGAAGGTCACACCTACATTGTTTTCATTTTATAGGTATTCTCTTCAATTCCATGTTGCTATTAACTATAGCTATTCTGCGATACTATGAATAACGTATAATCGCATGACACATTTACTATTAAATATGGTATAACTAATTACAGTATAAAAAAATGTTAATATCCAAAATGTTCTCCGATTTACCGTAATATATAATATTAAATAAATCAATTATATATAATGCTAAAGGATTCTGTATAAAATTTATAGATTTCACATATTACCGCTCCCGATCGTGTGTTTTAACGTTTTGTGGAATCGGTAACAAAAATTTCAGAAACGAACAAATTTAGAACTAGTAAGGAAATTCGTCAGTGTATTGTCATTTTAAAGCTTTTTTCTCATACATTTCTTTTTTGCAAGTTTTTAGACTAATTAGACTTAAAAAAATATATATTTCTTTTAAATGTTCATCTATATATAGTTAGTTATAAAATGATAGTGGATCACAACTTAATGGTTGGCCCTGGGTTTTTAACAAGTTTTCTAATTTGATCTCTACCTCGGAAGAAACGTTAGTTGTATTTCAATGCCTCATTAGACTATGGTTATACTAAAATTGGATATTAGTTGACTTGACGTCATTAGTTAAAAAATTAGCAGAGAGCTCTGCTGTTCTATAATAATCTCGTAAAAAATACTGAAATAATTTGAAGTTGTTCTGCTTTTGTTTAATTACTTAAAACTTCTGTCAAAGGTCTTAAAATATAAAAGAAAGTTCTATTCTGTCAATCAAATTAAATGTACGTCTATTTTACGACTAGTCGGTAGGTAGTACATAGTCGGCAATATGTTATTCTCTTCTAATCATTATTCGATTATAAAACAAATTGTTAGTAAAAACATTCATTTATCTAAAGTATAATAATTTATATTTATATAACCAAAGTAATTTCTTTTTTTAGAATCTACCAGACGACTGACAGCTTCATTCGCGTGGCTTCAAACGCGTGAACTTCATTTTTGACATCTATAGCTGCACCCATGCCGAGTACGACTTCCTGAACATTACTCAATCCCTCAACAAAAAAAGGCGGATCCAGCATACCGGCGAGAAAAAGTCGAAGAGTTTATATACGGGAGTTCATCACTGGCTTAAGTATTCTTAGTAAGTTTACACCGAGCATCCGATTAGCGGCGCCGTGTCCCTGCATGCTCCGTCGCCCCTCCCGCGCGCTAAACCACAAAACCAACGAGCTCGCGCTGTATCCGGGGCAGTGCACTTACGTGAGCAAACGTGACCGAAGAGGAGCTGGAATAGGCTGGGAATAGGGAAGCTCCTCAAATTGAAGATCGCCATGGTCTCGCCAACTAATTCGGCAAACAAGAACTGCCATAGGAGAGCGTCGAACCGGAGATTCCACGCGTCTGGTCGGAACAGCTGATTGGACGCATGCGCGTTGGCGCGCAGACGACGCGGCGCCTCCACTGCGCGGGAAATTCGAAACGGCCGCCGCGTGGGAGGTGCGCGATTCCTCACACCGATACGATGCACTACTATATAAGTCGCAAATGTGAGAGTGCACCTATAGGTGGCGGAAGAAAAAAAGGAGGTGGACCGCGGGCGGTAACGGGGACGGTTGTCGCGTGTCGGTGCGACGCGGGCGCGCGTTGCGAAACTTTAACGATGACGATCGTTTATGATCAATTGAAGTTTATCAGGTTCGCAGCAATACACGTGAAAAGATGTTTCTTTTACCTTGGCAGTTTTACAGCCGAGGCTGTGAATTCATGCGCCGATCGCTACTGCGCATAGGATTTTTTTTTTTATATGATCCTCTAAATATTTATTACTCATCAGTCGATAAGTGACAATGAAAAATGATATCAAGAACAATTAAATTAACTCCAATTAATCGTGACTATATAACTTTATTCAGATTCAGACTGATAATTAGTAAATATCTTTTGTGGTTATAGACTTCTTTGAAAATGTCGATAAGATTTTATCAATGGCAATATCAAGATTTCTCAATAAATTGAACAAAAAATTAATTAATCTATTTTAGAATTAAATTACGACAACGACGATAATGTATTAAAGGTAAAAATAGAAATAGTATAATGGAATGATGCATTGGACGTTATTGACCAAAATCATTCATTACAGAAGATAATTATAATAAATTACCAATTTGAGTGCACAAAAATTGTCTGCTCTAATAAAAGCAAGCTCTTGATGAAAATTTAATGAAGTCAATACAATTTTAAAGCCGAGCACCGGTCGCATTCGTAATTTGATCATTAGGAACTTAAAGTACATAAACGAATATTTGAAACGAATAATTACTAAAAAGGATAAATATTTTACATATTTTCTTGCAGCACCAGTCTATGATCAATTTTTATTATCGAGCCACACAGAATTTTTATTACTGTCTTTTAGTTTAGTTTATTCCGTGTATAAATTTCTTCGTATAAAGTAGAATTATTGCCTTTTAAGCGATACATATTTAGTGTTTTATCTGCTAAATCTGCTTAGTATAAGTATGAATGAATTAAATGCTAGCGCATCGATTTCAGCTGAATTAAAAAAATGTATTTAGGTAGCAATCATAAAATTACAAAGGCGACTGGACAAGCTTAATCCAATCCTAATCTCCCCTCGATGCAATTCTCGGAAAAGGGTCGTTCCGAAAAAAAAATCGGCACCGAGGGATACCGGCGTGATAAAGTGAATCAGTTAACCTGCGTGGCCTCGGCGCGGTAGCTCTCAGGCGATGCGTTGGGCGATGCGTGCACGAGGCGTCCGGCTCGCGCGTCAAAGGTCGCGACCGGCTCGGTCAATACTAATTTAGCGGTAATTTATTATAATCTCGCCCTATTATTGATGTCCAGTCGCGGCGGCGGTCGGCCTCCAGGTGCCGGCCCAATTGCCTGCCGGTTATTCACTTGGGTCCGTCGCAAACCTTATCGTCGTGCGTGTACCACCTATATACGCCTGGTTCTTTTCTACACTACTGGTGACGGGACCTGTGCTGGCGGCTCGATAAGACACTCGGGAGTTTCGGGCCGTGTCGGGCTTTATCGTGTGTACTTTTGGCCCCGGTGTTTAATTAGAGGTTAGGGAAACGCTTCGAGCTAATTGTCGCAATCGTTAGCAGTGGGATACCAGCATTTTTTCGGCTTGTATAGTTTTTTTAAATACCCGATTGAGCATCACGACTAGATTTTTCATGATATTTAGATCTTGCATTCAAAATGTAGGTTAATTGGCCTTTTCAAATTGAACGGGGGATTAAAATCATGTAATTATAGCGATTATTTTTGAATACTAAAATGAAATAAATTAAAAAATTTTTTTTTGTAAAGTAAATCCATTTGTTCGATTTACACCATTACGGTTGATAAAAATAGGATTAATTTGCAAATAACATTGGATTCATGAAAAATTAGTGTAGAAACGGACAATAGGACAGTTTTAGTAAGAAAAGTGTCGAGTAATCGTATTCAATACAAAGTAATTGTGTAGGAAAACGTCAACGTAGCAGTTTATAAGTTTTGGTCAATCATCACAACGTACGCAAGAAATACATGAATATTTAATACGAAAGTTATTTTTGTGTTCCTATTGATTTACTTTATTTACTTTACTTTACTTTACTTTATTGATTTTTATAAATTAAATACTAAGTATACACTACAAACATGTCGTTTCTTTAGTACAACCATTATCATTATAGATTGCAATAATTAAACTAGTTTAATTAATGTACTGCAATTAAACTTAATTACTTTACATTATGATTGTGTATTTGAATAGTCACTGAAAAATATTACATAAATCGTCAGTGAAAACTATTTATAACAAAATTTAGTGCACTAAACTGTCGTTTTTACAAGGTTTGGGCGTATACAAAAATTTCGATTCCATCTAATAAAGTAAAGTGGATACTAAAACTTAGTTAAGACGACCATCTCTAAAACAATAATTAGCGTAGTAATATTTTTGTCTTAATTTAGAAAAATTAGAATTAGGAACGCATAAGATATTATAAAAGATGCTCTAATTTTATTATAAATTATTTTTGAAACTAATTGAATTCTGAATTAAATTTTAAATACTGTTTTTTATGCGCGCTGTAGGAAATAACTGGCTAATCCTCATTTCTACGTTAAGTTTATACTGAATTTTATTTAAAAAAAAAAAAATGCAATTCAACCATCGTCAAATGTTATGCTAATTAGCATAACTTTTATTAAGACTAAATAAAGTATTGGTAGTGAATATGTGATTGATTTTGAGTACAGTTATAATTTATTTATTTATTTAGATATTTTGCCATAAAATCCCTTTATAAAAAATCCATGGCCTTTTAATTGTAGTTAGTATTTCTCGCGCGTTGTGATTGGTTAATAGGTGGTTGTCTTTTATTTTCTTTCATTATTGTTCATTTGACATTAACTTGCAAAAAGAATATCCGCCCGTGCGAAGCGCGCGCCTTATCTAGTATATGTGTAAATTATGCGTGAAATGTAAAGTATGCATTCTTGATTTATTACTTAATTTATTTTCTTTATTTATTTTCATTACTTAATTTCTTTAATTAGTCCTTTTCATTAGCTTTTGGGTTCGCTAATTCAATCTAATGTAAGCACAAAATTTGCGATAAAAAAGTAGTAATAATTGATTTACTGAAGTATTTAATTTAATTTAATTAAGGTATAATGTAGAAAATTCTTGTGTAGCGATTCTTTTCGATACCTTATAATTAAGTTGTGGCAAATTCTGTGATATTTTTAACAAAAGGTTAATAAAAAAGTTTAAAAATCCCTTATAAAATGTAAAACCCATTTTGAGACAGTTTTTTCTGCTTTCCAATGAATAAAAAATAAATTAGAAAAATTATAAATATAGTTATAAAAAACTTTTATTTCGATTAAGAATCTTCTAATTACCCTAGCTGTTAAACGTTCGAGAAAATACTTTGTCCACCAAATAATGGTGAGAAAGACAGATCAATTTCTTTTTTCTTTAAACAAAAATAACTAGAAATTTAGCTAGATAATCTAAATTAGCCAAACGTCGTCTGTTACAGTTTTATCCTAATTAATTCAGAAATACTTCACGAACCTCGTTTCGGAAATTAATGTTCACCCGAAAATCAGACCTACTTCGCGCCAAAAAATCCTCCACCCTCATCGTGCACTACCTAGCGAGCTGCGATCACCGTGATAAGAAAAAAAATCCAACGAAGCACACCGAAAGTAAAAGACTGGACGAAAAACGCACCGCAGAAGCTGGTGGCTGCGTGTCGGAAGTCCTTGGTGCGCCGGGCGTCCAGGCAGCAGCTCTCGGCGGCGCAGTGGCTCGCGTCCAAGGGGGTATGGCGCGGGGCTGGCATCGGCGCTCGGCGTGGGCCAGCGCGCGCTCGGCTGCCGCTCGTCCGACTGACTGCTGGCGGCGGCTGCTCGCGGTGTCCATGCCGCCCGGCGCCCCGAGGCCCCCGCCAGCCTCTTGTCATGCCCCATTCGCCCGGTGACGATCGTACGATGCCGCCGCACACCGGTGTGCGCGCCGCCGACTATCGATCGACCCCCGGCCCCCTCGAGCCCCCTCTCCCCTCTTCCCCTTCCCCCTTCTCGCTCCCTCTAACCCGTGGCCGTCTCTTCCTTCTCTCCCTTTTCTTCGCTTAGTTTTGTTTCACCTTCGCTCGCCGTGAGCGCCCACCGTCGCTTTTCGAGGAATTTTTTTAAGGACCGGGTGCAGGGTGGCCCGCTGATTCGGCGACGGGGGAGACGATGGCCGGCTGCGGTAGGCTAATCGTTCGCATTCGCGAGTTATAACTGCAGCTCGACTCGTAGCACACGAATATCTTTGATAGCGAATTTTGATTATTTCAAATGGTAAATAAACGGATTTTCAATTATTGATTAGCG
>JAXIUT010000037.1:23250978-23359616 GCA_035586675.1 Eurytoma californica | reverse complement strand
GCGAATCAACGAAACAATTATGGATCAGAGAAAATAAAAACGTTCGCTGATGAACTTCAAAAATTGAAAAAATGGAATTGGTACTTATTTGATTTCAATTGGAATTGTTCGTCGTGCTTTTCAAAATATGGATTTACGACCTTTTTATGAAAAAATGTAATTGGAGCATATTTGATTCCAATTAAAATTGTTGGGCATGCTTTTTTCGATAAATGGATATATGGACGTTTTTATGAGTTGATGTACACACCTGATCGGTTTTATGTCATGTGAATAAATAAAACCATATTATTCTCAATATTTTGGGCCATCCACATTTTTTTTCAGGTCCTGTTCTTATAAATTTTAGTGACGATCAAGGACCTCTCTTTTTTTTGTAAAAAAAAAAAATTGAAAACAGGTCCTGAAAAAATTTGAAAAAACTGAGTGTCCAAAAGAGCATGTTAACATATTCTGGACGAAAGAAAAAAATTTGGTCTAGCTGCGTGACAACAGAGAACCATACATATATATTGCATATCTTGTGCATTTGTGTATGTAAAGTCGTAGAAACAGCAGTTTGCCGATACCATAAATTAACGTGGCATATTATTATGTAGAAGCAAGAATCAAGATAAACGAGATTTTAGTATTCTACGGAATAGCATTTTTCATCCATTTCAGTTAGATATAACTATACAGATATTGTTTTAATAAAAATTATGAATTTAATAGTTATTTTTTATCATTAATATACTTTTATTAAGGTTACTTTTATTAAAGTTATTTTTATTCATATTTTATTTAAATTACGTTAAAATTTAATTTTAGTATAATGTAAAATTTATTTATTATTTTCTACATATTTTATGTAAATATCTGCATTTTTACGAACGATTTTGTAAATGAAAACTTTGAGGATAAGGCAACAAGAAAAAATTATGACGCTCATACGCGCAATAGAATTTCTCTCGTGCAAAGTCAATCATTAGTCATTTTTATTAAATGCAATTAGTTGGTCAATTTTAAATTAGTCCTTTTTATCAAAGTGAATAATTTTATGAAACACCATTTACGTCTTTCAGAAATATAATTGAGTTATTATTTCAGAAAAATATAATTGAGTTATTGTTTCAGAAATATAATTGAGTTATTGATTTTAAATAATTTAAATGCAGATCAACATTAATTTCTAAATTTAATCAGTGACATTTCAACTCTTACACACTGCAATATTTACCCTTGACTTTTTTTACCTTCAACGGCAATAAAATCCGACCAGAAAAAATGCCAGCACCCCGTAACCAAATAACCCCTCGAAAGTAAAAATAAAAAAAAAAATAAAACAATCGCATCGCTTCCGCGCGAAGAGACCTACGGCCGGTGTCACCCCCGGTGCGCCGCGGGCGCGATCACCCACACTCGCTCGCTCCAATAAGCCGCGATCCAGACGTGCAGACGGCCGTTCGAGATGAGCGCGCCGCTCCGGGCTCTACGTCACGTCGTCGGCCGTACAGCGGCGGCGGCGCGCGCGCCTTTTTATTTATAAACCCGAAGCGCCGTCGGCCAAAAATAATACCCCCCGACACCGGAGCGCGAGGTAGTTTCCGCGGCCACGCCGTGGAAGTCGGCCGGCGGCTTTCCCGTTTGTGTGCGAGCACGCGTTTTTCACGCGCCTGCGATGATAGCGCGCCTCGCCCGCGCCTGACGGACGAAACGGATCGCGGAGGGCCTCTGTGCACGCCTGCTGGCGGAAGATGAGCGACGCGCTGACAAAATGAGGGTAGCCGGACTAGTGGCCGTTTGCTGCTTCGCCCTCGCCGCGATAAGCACCTCGTGCTACGCGGCGACGGAGTACGACCCGAAGGAGCGGCTGAGGATTCAAGAATCGAATCTGTGAGTTCGACCGGCTTCTTTACTTTTTTTCCTTTATGCGCCGCGGGAGTATTTTCGGTAGCTCGGTGCCAGGGCTTTCGCGCCGACCGTTTCCCATGCGTACCTATACATTCATATTTATAACGATTAATTAGACTTTTCATTTCATTTGTCTTTTCAGACCTCCAGTTTACCTCGATTCTATTAATAAGACAAAATCTTGTACAGTTCATAATATTGCGCGTCAAAAGAATGTCAATTAATCACTTCAAAAATCATGACAAAACATAGCCTAATTACATAAATATTCTACACCAAAGGGTATTAATCAGAAGACCATATATAAAAAAATAACAAATAATCGAATGCAATCGCAAAGAAAAAATAGGTAAAGTAAGACAAGAAGAATTCCGTCTGCTCTCGTGAGAGAACATGTGATCCTCGGTGGGCAGTCAACGAACGATTAAGCCAGAAGGACGGCCACGGCCGGCAACTAATCCTCGTTAAAGAAAATCACGGAGTCGCATGTGATTTACTTATACGTGTACGCCTGTTTCAGAGTCAGCCAATGGGCCGCGGAGATCGGCAAGGAACTATGGAAATTGGCTGGCATCGTGGCACAGCCCATGGAACTACTGAACGTAAGTTGCCCCCTTCTTTCAAGCGTGCATCGCCGCACTCGAGCATCGCGAATGATAGGAGAAAAAAAGCGCGCGCTACGATATGCGAGAGATAATTGCATTAGTAGACCGGGCGATCGTACGAGCCCTAATTGAATCTTGATGATCGATTAAAATTCATATCTTGTTGCCTTCGACGAAAATCGGCTCTTGCATAATTTGCCGGCTGATAAACGTACGGCGCTCCCACGACCGGTGTACCATTTTTAAAATCAATGAAATTCGCGAACGTTGATTCATCGCTTTATGAGCCACTTGCGAGTTGCCGCAGCTCGGTGTGCTCGTCATGCTAGCATTCTTTACCTCGATGGAAAATTTACGACATTTTAAAAAAAAATTTTTTTTATTTTTAGTGCACAGTGCTTTTTTAAAAAAGTTAGTTTAATGAAATTAATTTTATGATCTATTGATTACTGCAAGCAGTGAAGTAATTGATTTTTAAATTGTATTCTAGCGCTACAAAAGAATGGGAGTGCGGGTGGTCAGCAAGTCGGGCGAAGAGATCATCAATACCATCAGTGAGAATGTCGGCCGGATGCTACGCCGGAAGATGGACGCTGTCAAATGCCTCTACAAAGAAGCTGAAAAAATATCCGAAGAATGGGATTCCAATTCTACAGAAAAACTGTCGTACTACTCCGCCAAGTACAGCAACGCGACAGTGGACGGCGCATTTGCGGAAGCCGAGGTCCCCGATAACGTCAAATCGAAAGATGATTTCACCGAGATGTACTTGTAAGTTATTCAAGATAATTTCAATGTATTTAATAAAAAGTAGCCAGTTTTAACTAATATAAAATTACCTAATGCTATTACTGATTGTTAAAAAGTAATAGGACCTACTAGTAATAACAAGTATAAAAAAATAATTTCAATTTTTTAAGGAATATGTGGTTGGAGGCAGATACGCACTTCAACAACATCTCGGTAAATACGACCCACTCGTCCGTCCACATACCAACTAATGTATTCGACCGCCTACACCACGTGAACTCGACAATTCGTTGGTCGAAGCGAATGGACCGTGTGTTCAAGCATAATTACCGCGCGGATCCGGCTCTGATGTGGCAGTACTTCTGCTCGACGACGGGTATGCTGAGGATGTACCCGGCGATGCGATGGCCCTCGGGTCACGAGGCGGACGGCAAACCATTGACGGACATCTACGACTGCCGGGTACGCAGCTGGTTCATTGAAGCGTCCACCTGCAGCAAGGACATGATTATTCTCGTCGACAATAGCGGCAGCATGACTGGCATGAGCAAGACCATTGGTACGGAGACGCTGCCTTCGTTAGAGACCTATTGTCGCGAGTCGCGCGGCGGATCGATTGGCGTATTTTCGTTAGTCCGGCAGTCTAGTCTAGAGAAAAAATACGAGTGGCATGCTTGGATGATCTTGAATGATCTTTTAATTGAATTTCAATCCTAAGCGATTTAATTTACTTTAGAATTTTCTTGCTAAACTTAAATTAATAAAAGCAGAAAAAATAAAAGTAAAGGTGCAAATTTAAAGGAAAGTAATGCATGGTAGATTAAAATTTTTTAAATTTTAGAAATACTACATAGTTGCTGTATGCAATTATTGATAAAATATTACTCCACGATATTAGTATTTTGTGCAATCAATTTTCAAGTTTTCACATAGAGAATGCTCATGCGCTTAGATTAAGTTCCATATATTTAAAATAAATCAGTGAATCTTCTTGTTCACTAAGAATCGAATCAATTTTCTCTTTCAAAGGAAAGCACCCGTTAATTTTTTTGTCTCTAAAAGCGTAACTAATTTAAAAGTCACCGATTTAAAAAAAAAAAAAACTTTTTTCAGCAAAAGCAACGGTAGCTACGTTACTGTCCACCTTATCGAACAATGATTTTGTGACGGTACTCAATTTCTCATTGACTACGGAACATCTAGTGCCCTGCTTCAAGGGCAAGATGGTCCAAGCAACGCCGGAGAACGTGCGTAAATTCAACATGAGAATGGATACGTTAGCGCCGGTAGGAATAGCCAACATCAGTACCGCCTTCCTGGAAGCTTTTTCGATGCTCGAGCGCTACAGGAATGAGACGCGTTGCGGTCCCGATCTTTCTTGCAATCAGCTCATCATGCTCGTTACCGATGGCATCGCCTCCAACATTACCGAGGCGAGTCGCCAAACATCAGCCTTTATTTTATTCGGTCTTCCATTCGCCTGTGAAGTTGAATGTTGACGGTTTTAGTATTAATTCATGATTTTCTCTTTCTAATAGAAAAAATAACTAACTCTAAAAATTATTATTGTTGTTATTGCATGAATTATTGTTAATTCAATTCATTAATTATATAAAACAAAAATCGTTGCACAATTCAGCAAAATAATCAAGACAATTCCATTTTAATTTTAACGATAAACGCTCTTATGTTTTTATTTATTTATTTGGTTGATCGATAATCTGCAAATATAGAACGATAAACAGTAGAGAAATTTTCTAAATTACACTAAATTTCCAGGTCTTTAGCGAATGGAATTGGTTGGAGAACAACACGATACCAGTGCGGGTATTCACTTACTTACTAGGAAAGGAGGTGACTAAAGTGCGGGAGATCCAGTGGATGGCCTGTCTGAACCGTGGCTACTACACGCACATACACACGCAGGCTGAGGTGCCGGAGCAGGTACTTAAGTACATTCCCGTGGTGGCACGGCCCCTCGTGCTACACGGCAAGGTCCATCCTGTCGTCTGGACCCACGCTTACGTCGACATATCGGTGAGATGAGACTCTACTATTGCTCACAAAAAAAGAAACGTTTCTTTAAAAATTTCGGGAGAATCGTTCAGCTCCTTAAGTTTAGAGAGTTTCGAAGAAATAGAAGTTATGCAGACACATAAGCAGGGACTAATATGTTTTATAGCGTTTTAGAAAATTGATTTTTTCTATTTTCAAAACTAAGAGAACAACAAATATTTTACCACAGTCTATTGTAGTAAAAGAAGAATGATTAAATAAATTGTTGCATTATGGTGCGTCACGCATAATTCGACTGCCCATTCAAAGCGCTTCGATATGCAGAATTCTTTAACGACAAAAATATAGTGTGAAAAACGTAACTATGACGGTTACGTCCGTGAATGCATTCGAGGAGTACGACCGCTTTGGCATTCACCGGTTTCGCAATTCACCAACGCTTACCGTAAATTCCATTCCTGCGGATCCGTGTCAGTATTCGAACGCCCCGGAGTCCAATTACGGCCTCGCCAAAACTGCGCGCCGGAGGCGCTGTAAACGCGCGATTATGTCATTTAAACCGCGACGGGCTAGCTTGCAAAAAAAAAGTAGCGGCGATAAACGCCTATCGGGAGGATTGGATTTCGACGTGCCCGTGCAAAGATATTAGCGAAATCGAGCGGTCATTGTTAAAGGTCACAGGTACGTACGAAAAGCAGTGAAATAATGTTAGTAATATAAATTTTTCCTCATTATTTTTAATGCGATGGTTTAATTCTTAAATAATTAGTATATAGATAGTTTATCTTATTTATTTTAGCAGAGGTACAAACGGAAGAAATAAAATACAATGTTTATGTAGATTAAAATAATTTCAATGCAGGAAGTCATTTTTGTAATCTAATCTAAAACTTACATACTAATGAAAATAAGTTTCTTAATTTTTGTGCATGAAGCGCGAAAACAACACGCAACCCATAACTAAAGATCCTAAATATGTAGAGGAAGGTCTCGATGTTACGGATCAATCAGACGAGGTATGGAAATAATCAGAAATAATTAATTGTGACAGTTTGGTGGTTTTCAAAGTTCTTTTTTATTAATTTTTATACACAATACCCATAGCACTTTGCTTAAATGACAATTCAAATGTTGCCATTAACATTTACTTTCCCATTCTTTACACATATAATTACGAACACATTACGTCACCAACGGTATACTTACAGTACTCGAAGTTAAACGAACTGTACACTATACTATTATAGCGGTTCTTCTGACGCTTTTGCAAATTTAATTATTTTGTGCTTTTTGAATACTAAAGGAATATTCTTTAGGTCGGACTGTCGGAGATTTCTTTTACATCAAAGTAATACATTGTGCATTTACTTATGTCGTTAAATTTTTTCATAGCCGGTGTTTAACATTTTTTGGCTTTATAAATACCAAAAATGGATTTGTATGCTGTGTTTGAATCTTCAGCATGGAATTTTGTTTGTTAATTTTACCCTCGTCAACTCACGTTTTTCTTTTATTAAATTTTTGTCAACCCAGGCATATCATTTATTATAGAATAAGAAACTATTGTGTAAAATAAACAGGTAAGTGTTACGTCTTAATTAAGACGTACAAGCATAAATTTTATTTAAAAATGTTTACGCTTTATTGCTCAAACCAATCTTATAATTATAAGCTAAATTTATTTATAACTAATCTATATTTACTACTACACTTTGTACAAAATAAAACATCTATATGAATGATCACTGCAGGAGGTCATGGAGCCAATGACCAACAAGTCAAAAGCGAGCGAGTCGTCGTGGCAGGACCGTCTGCAGATATCCGTGAGCATCCCGGTATTCGACCACAAGGGAAACAAGAACAGCAAGAAGCGCGCGGCCAATCTGCTGGGCGTCGTCGGCACCGACGTCCCCCTCAAGGACATTCGGAAGCTCACACTGCCGTACAAACTCGGCGTCAATGGC
This sequence comes from Eurytoma californica, assembly GCA_035586675.1. Lineage (NCBI taxonomy): Eukaryota > Metazoa > Arthropoda > Insecta > Hymenoptera > Eurytomidae > Eurytoma > Eurytoma californica. Next base: position 23,352,388 of record JAXIUT010000037.1, on the reverse strand, counting down.
TACGCCTTTATAGTGTCCAACAACGGCTATGTCGTACTGCATCCCGCGCTCAAGCCCGACTTCAACGGGGAGCTCAAGCTCAATTACAACAGCATCGACCTCACCGAGGTCGAGATACTCAACGACGGTACCGGACCCCGGTGAGTATACCGTAGCTGTGTGCGCTGCGCTATAATTTTGTCGAGCAATTGCCTTGATTAAAAGTTAAAAGACCTGGGAGCTTTAAATAGTATTGAAGCTATTGGGAGGGGTTCTTCAAATATTTTTGGTAGGCTTATAAGTTTTTCCTAACATTCTCTTATCTTTCCATTTAAGTAACTTTTTATTATATAAAGCTGATATATATTTATTATGCTACGCACAGCTGCAAAAAAATAATGTAAACTGCTAAAGCATTTCATTAAAATTAACTGCATTAAAAAAGATTTATTGCTTAATAAAATCATTATGTCACAGTTTTCGAAAATATAAACTTTCCTCTCTAGAAATATGTTTTCCTCGAGTACACCCATCGGTGTTTACTTTCAATATATGTATATGGAAAGCAATTTCGCGAAAGAGAAAGTGCGTTAATGATTTCCTCGATAGATTTAATGCCTATCACCGAAATGAATTACGCGCCGGCGAATTTTTCTCTGAGACTCGTAACGAGTCGCGCTGCGACCCCTGCGACTTCACCAATGAATTTGCGCACAGAGATCCAGGCGAGGAGATAACGGAAATCCGGCGCGCTCTGGTCAATCACGAGTGCGGCTGGAAGGGCGACGTAAGAGTCAAGCTGCATTACGACGACTACCGCCGCGTCACTCTGGAAAGCCGCGACTACTTTTACGCGCCGTTGCCGCTCACGCCGTTCGGCATCGCCGTCGTCCTACCCAAGTACGGAAAATATTACATCAAGGTAGGAAATTTTGTCGGGGCCTCTACGGAAATTCCGTGATCGAGCGGAGGAGGAAATATTTTGAATGAGATTTTGAACCGCAGGCGAGCAAGCAGATCGAGAGGTACCGGAACCGGAACATCTCGGACTACTTTCGCGGTGAGAACTGGGCTATCCATCCGGAGTGGGTGTACTGCAGGTACCACTACCTTGAGGGTCACGAATTCGACACGCCCGAGGATGAATTGTGGCACTTCCTGAAGATTGTTGGGAACTTTTCATTGAGCGAAGAAGAAAGATATCCGGAGCAGTATAGATCATATTCTAAAGATTTCAAGGTATAGATGGAAGTAATCTTTTGTTTTATTGAATTTCTTTTATAAAGATTATCTAATTTTTCCTTTTAAACATTAATTTTAAGAACCCGAAACAAATTCTTAAATTGATAATATTTCTTCTAAAATGAATATTTTTTCATCAACCTATTTCTTTTTCTAAAATAAATCGCTTGATCAGAATGAGAATTATTCATTAGAAATAGATCACAAAGTGCATCATATGCACCTTTCAATATATTTACTGACCCTTTTTTAATATTATTAGAAGAAAAGGTACTTCCATGTAAAACTCAATAAAGTCAATCATACAAAATGAAATAAAGAATATTTTTTGCTATTTAAAAGCCTTCAGCCAAGCTTATGAAATGCGGAGAATCTCAGCCGAGCGAAATCGACGACGAAGGCGAAGTGGACTGTGGCAGCGAAGATTTAGAGGAGGATATAAAAGATTATGACAGCCACTTGAACGATCACTACTGTAACAAAGAGCTCATGGAGCTGCTGATAATGGACGCGACGGCGACGAACGATAGTTTTTCTGGTGAGTTCAGCACGGAATTCGCTAGCTACAGGGAGCTCGTCGATACGTACGGCGTCTTCCTGAGATTTGTTTCGACACAGAGTGGCCTCACCAGGTGGCAGAAGGTCGAGGGCATTTCGGTAACTAACCTGGAGGAAAGGATCGCGGAGTTTGCCAAGCACAGGCGAGCCCTCGACGAATCCTGGTATAAGGGAGCCATTTTCCAGGGAGTCATCGATTCCGATAGTATCTCCATTACCGGTAAGCTTTATCGCTTTGTTCGTCGAGGGGGTCGTTGAACCGTAAAGGCGCGATGTTTTTGGGCTAATGGTGTTTACTTTTCAATAAACTTCGTTTGCATGATTCTGACCATAAGTGATAATGTTTGATGTATAAAATTATTATGAAGACGTTATTGATTTGCTTGTTAAAAAAAATATATATCCAAAATATAACAAGTATGCTATCTTTGAAAAAAGTTTGTTTCTATTCATTCGGGTGTTGAATTATTTTTTATTATAATATTATATTATTTATTTAATTACAACTTTATTTAAATTTTAATATTTGTAGTATAGATCACAACCTACTATTCTCTAAATAAATGTAACAAAACGAATTCTACAATCATGATGATTTTACATCTTCCATAATAAAATAGGCTACTAGATGCAATAATAAATTTGTTTTCTATAGTACCACCGCTAAATAAGGACACGGACTCGGGTGAGAACAGTACGGTGACGATATCAATGGGCATCTACCCGCACGATGCTGGTCACAATGCGTCGGCCGGCGTGGTGGGCTTCCAGCTACCAATGAGCAGACTTCAAGATGAATTTAAAAGAATTGTAATGAAGCAAACCATGGCGAGTCTGGATTGCAGCTCCGACACCGTCGACTGCTACCTGATTGATCAGAACGGCTACATCGTTATCTCGGAAGCGCATGATACAGACTCTGGCAAGTTCTTCGGCGCTCTCGACCAGACTGCGCCGATCATGCGTATTCTCGTGCGCAAGGGCCTCTTTGATGCAGTTGACATATATGATTATCTTGGCGTCTGCTACGAAATCGTGAGTTCAGCTTGTTTTTTGTCTTCATTTTTGCGAATTTTATCACGACACTTGATGGACGTTTCTCGAGTTATTTAAAATTTAGATTAGGGCCTTGGTATTTTTGAGGAATTTCCTCGCTCGGTTGGAGCTCAAGTAGTGCTAGTTAACTGCTCGCTCCTGTTTTCGTTTTAAAATTTAGATGGTAGGAGCTTTTTTCTTCTGAATGCTTCAACAAATCGTTGCATGGGTTGTTGACTACGGAATGGCGTACCGTTTAATATCTGTTCTTTAAAATTAACGGGCAAACAATTTTGTGAAAAAAAATTTTATTTATATTTTGGAAAAAAGAGATTTTGATTATTTAATAACAAATCAACTTTTTTAGAGGTTTGAAAGTATGGCCAGTATATTAAAAAATCCGTTTGCCTTCGTATGGAACCTGTTAACGTGGCTATTCGCAAGAATCATGATGTTCGGATCGCAACTGTACGACCTGCCTATGATTTTTGCCCAAGACGAAATGCTTGAGGAAGAAGTCGACTTTAAAAAACCACCCAAAACTTTGAAAATGCGCTACAGTAAACCATGCGACAAGAAAATGACCCTGTACATAGTTAACGAAACGAACTTCAATAATGAGTACCACAATGACGAAGATGATTGCAGCTTACCATTTTATGCTAAACGAGTAATTGCTACAAAGAACATTATATTATCTAACTCACGTAAAATAAACGATGCTTATAATATATAATATTTTTCAAAAATTATCTCGCTTTTAGGTTCCGCACACGAATCTTTTGTTGATAATAGTAAAGTCGGATAGGCCCACTTGTTTCGATAGGATGGATGTAGTCGCTTATGAGATATTCCCTTACACAATCAATGATAACATAACTGAATTTCCGTGCCACAAAATTCCACTCAACAACTTATATAGGAGAAGGCTGGAGCACTGCTACACGAGTCACGAAGATGAGAATCAAATCGAAGCCTGTGGAGGATCGAGTAGCCTTGGACTGTCACTGATATTGCTCTCCGTTGCGGTATTCAGGAGTTTCATTAAGTTTTTATTGTAATCTTGCATTTTTAATTGCGTTTACTATGTTTTTCACTCTAAAGAAAAATTGTTTATTGCAAATGAAGCAAGAAAAAAATTTTTTGTAAAGCGTTTTCTACGTTGCGCTAGCCTAGTCATTGTCTCGTGTAAATGTTCTATCGTGAGTTATGAATTTAAAGATTTACGTTTAAGTTTCATGATATTTGCATTTGTTTTTATTTAAGTTAAAATAATTTATTGCATTTCAGAAGGACCGTTTATTACAACAATTTGTTAATAAAACAAAGAAAAAGAACAATAAAGAATTTATTATTGTTAAAAAAAGCTTCAATTAGTAATTTACTGCACTTCTAACCAAAAGGAAACTTCTTACTAATGTTCAACTTTTATTTAACACTTACACTATTTTAGCGTAACGGAAATTCCTAACTAGCGTGAGTCAAAACGCGATAACCTTGATAACTCCCACAATTAAGAAGAAAAAAACAAGTCTCGCACAAAAAATAAATCCATAAGGAAGCCCAAGCGCAAACGAGAGATACAAGCTCGACAGATCAGCTGTGGTCTGGAGGGTGAGGTGCGCGCGCAAGCTCGTCCGCCGGGTGGGGCGGCCGTCGACATCCTCATCGTCGACGGCGCGCTTTCTCGGCGACAGGGGAGGGGGCACTTCGTCGTGTGCGCCCCGCGCGCGTCGATCAATAAAAGGCGAGTCGCCGCCGAGGCCACGAGCCCTCCCGCAGTCCGCGAGAGCAGCCCCAACGGCGCGTCGACGACGACGACGACGAGGTGGACACGGTCAGCCGCTTAGTACACCCGCAGATGCTACGCTCTGGATGAGCTGGGGGCTACCGCCAGCCGCCCACGAGGCAGTCGCAGCAACATGAGGCCCACAGCCCACTTTGCCCTCGCCCTCGTCCTCCTACTACTCCCGCCTGGACGCCCCGAGGACGTCATCTCTGTCAACACGTAAGTCCGCCTCTAGTTACTGTCTTTCTTTTCTCAACCCTTTTCCTCGTCGTTTTTTTAAAGATTCTGTCGACCATTCTTTGTAATAAAAACGTTTGTTGATTAGCGGATGTTTCGACGATGCCACGTTGCGCCGTGTAGCCCAAACCTTTTCGTGCAGGCATGCTCAGAGCACTTTTGCCTCCAAAGGAACTGTCCATCAAGGACGTTCCAAACCCTCGGCCTAAATAATCAATTAATTCCGTAAACCGAGTGCGAGTGGAATCGTCCAACATGACCCATCTCACTCTATTCTGACATATACTTCAATCTCCCGAAAATAGTTGCACAATATACTTAAAACGAAGTAATGGAAATAAAGTATATCGACGGGAGGTGGATGTGTCCTGTCTGACAGCGCGTGGCTTGTTGATACACTGGCGGAGGGACACTCGTGAATCGATTATGGGGCAAGCGGCGAATGTAGGTCTTTATGTTACCGGGACTTTGCGTGCGAGAGGATTCGCTCCCCTTATCGGATGTCTCACCCAGCTCGTTCGTTACTACTTGTCTGGCGCGACGCATTCGTACCTTTCTCTTAACACTTTTTTTGTAATGCAATATTCGTAGATTTTTCTTTTTAGTGTCATACTTAAGATATCTCCTTGCCAAAAAATATTGTAACATATTTTATTTTTAGTAATATTCATGTTTATATATTTCCTTTTGCTATTTTGCAAATTAAAAGTTATCTCTCTCTCTCTCTTTCTCTCTCTCTCTTTCTCTCGTCCCGTGAAAAATTTAATTAAGTCCCGTCTTATAATTACATTGTTAGCGTAATTCAAGTAGCAGTTCACACGGCATTATGTAACCTAATTTAATTGATGCAGGGAGGGTATTCCCAACGCGCAAACGGGGGATGCTCTCTTCACAATCTAGTCCTAGCGTAATGCCATTCCGCGCGACCGGGTCGTTTGAGGTAGAGTCGCGATGTTCCCGCGTTCGCGCAATTTCCCCGAGAGCAACTGACGCGAGCCATTGTTTGGACGAGAATGGCTCGCTGTTTTCCCTATTGAAAAGCAACGTTGTCGAGTCATAATGTGGACGCTGGCTCGTGCTTTCATGCGTGCAAGCTGAGCAACTTGCAACTTGCAAGTCGGTGAGTGTTTCCGCATCGATAAATCCCACCGTGAGAGTTGAAAGTGCCAGCATTCGAAATGACCGTATTAATAGAAATTTTACGACGCGCTTGGGTCGTAATAGTCGTAAAGTAAATAGCGGAGTGGACCGATGAAACATCGGAGCTGATTTTGGCTTCTATTCGGTGTATCGGGGATTCGACCCTTAACGAAGATTGGCTTAATTTAATTCTATCGAAGTGCGGTGCTTTGCATTCAATCGAGTTTTCTAGTGAATGGAGGCTGCTATCTATTCTTATTTAATTTGGATTAATCCTGTTTGTGGATTATTTCTTTACCGGTAGCTATTCGATTGTATAAAACAACAGATATAACGTTTTTTTAATAAATAAATTATAAATTTCTGGGAAATATCGTAAATATTTTGTTTAGACTTGTTGAATAAAAATATCTAATATATATGAAGTACGATTATGGAATAGAAGTTTATAAAAAAAGCATTTTTTACAAGTGACATTTTAAAAATGTTAATATTTTCTACGCATTCAGGGTGAAAGCATGGTCAGATAAAATAGGCTTCGAGCTGCTGCAGCTCGGCAAGTACGTAACGAACATCGACAAGTTCCAGGAGAACTATAAGGACGTCGAAATAAGAATACTCGAGGGCAAGACTCTCGTCACTACGGTCGCCAATAAGGTCTCAAGTATGATGTCCTCTAAAATCGACGCCATCCAGGTAATAAATAAAAGTGCAATCCTTACACTCCTAGTCTTTACATACAGAAGAACAAAATTAACGAATAAAATTCGATTTCAGCGAGTAATGGACGTGGCGGAATCGTCGGCGCAGGCGGCCCCGACCCGCGGCAAGCCGGATGCCAAATACGAGTACAAAAGCGCGAAGAATTACACACATATAACGACCAACTACAACGATCATTTCGGTGGCGATGTTAACCTAAACTATTCGGCGGTACACGTACCAACGACGGTCTACGGTAGGGCTGAAGAGGTGCTGAAAGCGATCCACTGGTCCGAGGAGCTCGACCAAATTTTCAAGAGCAACTACGCCGTGGACCCCTCACTGTCGTGGCAGTACTTCGGCAGCGCCACCGGTTTTATGAGGCAGTTCCCAGCGATCCACTGGAAACCCAACGGCAGCGATCCCCACGATCCTGATCTTTTCGACTGCAGGACCAGGAGTTGGTACATCGAGGCGGCTACAAGTCCTAAAGATGTGCTTATACTTGTTGATACTTCTGGAAGTATGACTGGTATGAGAAAGGAAATCGCCAAACACGTGGTTAATAATATCTTGGATACACTCGGAAACAACGATTACGTCAATATCATCAAGTTTTCTAACGTAACCAAGCACGTAAGCTCCTTTTTTTTTACTAGAAACGAATTATTATCTTTGCTTGATAAGCCAAAAATAATAATATATGATAGAGGACAATTATTTTCATTTTTTTCTACGATAATTGATAACATTAGTTATTCAAATTATATTAAAAACTTGAAAAATTCTTTATCTAATCAATAAAAAAATTATGCGGTTAATTAAATGCCGGAAGTTTAAATTACTGTATGGTGTGACGTGTATTCCGTGAACAAATTTATTTCTTAATATCATCTTACACTATTTTTGGAATGATTTCCACGGCACTGGCTCCTACGTCCAGCTTTAGCGCTTTTACCCCACTCCCCTTTATTTACATTTATTATTTACATTCCATAAATCCCCATCTCCCTATCCCTTCCACTCCACATTCGCCCAGGGTTATGCCTGTGGAGCGGGGAAAACCTGTGGCCAAACCCCGAAGGGATAAATGCCGATTAGAAAAACCCGCTCCGGAGTGGTCGATGCATTGAAACTGCTCAAATTTGATGTCCAGGTCACATTTCGTAGGCTTGGGCACCGAATTTGTCAGTCTCGCATCTCCCGCTCACTTTGTTGAGTGTGGAACAGCACCTAAGAGATCAGGAAAGTGGCAACACCTGACGCGGTCACAACCCATCCGGATACGCACCTGCTTAACTTCCCTGACCGCCCGAGATGTGGTCCACCAAACAAAGTGTTGGTTCATCTTGCACTAATTAAATAACATTGTTTACTTTTACATATTTCATATTTCTAATATAAAAATATTTTATAAAACGTTAAATCATCTAACGTTTTTATATTTTTCATAAAATTGGAACAATTCCTGATTTTCACAGGTGGTACCTTGCTTCGGAGATACTCTGGTGCAGGCGAACCTCGCCAACATTCGGGAGCTGAAGAACGGCATCTCTGAAATGAATACCGAACAAATCGCCAATTTCTCGATGATCCTAACGTATGCGTTCCAGACGCTAGCAAGATTCAAATACGAGGAACACGGAGGCGCCAATTGTAATCAAGCGATTATGCTCATCACCGATGGCGTGCCCGAGAACTACAAGGAGATATTTCAGCAGTACAATTGGGAAAACCCGGATGATCCCGAATCAGCCGACATGCCAGTACGCCTATTCACGTATCTAATTGGTCGCGAGGTGGCCGACGTCACGGACTCCCGGTGGATGGCCTGCGCCAATCGCGGCTACTTCGTACACCTTTCGACCCTTGCTGAAGTTCGCGAACAAGTAAGTGTTATGTCTAAAATATCAGGCTTATATCGTTAGCTTCACCATTTCTTTTCTTTTTAGGTAGAAACAAAATTAAGATTTAAAAAAAAACTGTAATCTTTAACAGATTTTATGGATTTATTATATATCATAAAAAAATTAATTTGAAAAATTTAAAGTGTTTTTTAATTTGTATATCAATATTATTGAATGTTTAATGGTCACTAAAACATCTTACAGGTTTTAAATTACATATCGGTGATGGCACGTCCATTGGTCTTGAATTTGACAATGCACCCAACGATCTGGACGCCGGTGTATGCGGACATAGCTGATCCTAAAATCACGGATTGGCTTTGGGACAAAAAGGAGCGATACGATCAGAAAGAACGCTACTGGATCTACCGTAGAAATAAACAGCTCAGGGATCTCGGCACGGAACTTGAGGATTACGTGAAAAAGAGCAGAAAGCATCCTCATCTCGATAATGAGGTGTACAAGTACCGACTGATGACGTCGGTCAGTATGCCTGTCTACGATCGAATGGAGAACACGGTAAGTCAGCTTTCGGCTCGTGATTTTTTTAAATCCATAAAATTTCTATGAAGAGAGAGAAAAGCGTGCTACGAAAATTTTTATAAATTAATGCGTGCGCAATTTTACTGCGGAGTTGTAATTCATGATTTAGTATTCATGAAAATATTTTTACTGCAAATTAGTATTCTTTATTAAATTCAAGACTGGATGGGAATACAGCAATCATTCATTTTGTCCGGAAACGTAAAAAATTCATTCATTACATGTCTTGCCTAATCCCTCAATAATTTTTCAAGAGTAAAAAGTTGTATTGTTAAATAATGTAAGCGAAGAACAAAAGTGAGAAAAACTGAGAAATCTGCGTGAGTGAATCGATGGATTGTCTCAAGTCCCTATTTGTCCGCAGAACATCACAGAGCAGGTGCTGGTGAAAAACGCCTACTGGGTTACACAAACGAGAGAGGTTGGCAGCCAAAACAAAAAAAAAATAAACAAAGCAAATGCAACAAGTTTATTTCGATGCATATAGTACCCCTGTATCATCTTTGCCCTTACTTCTGCTCGTATATATACTAGCTACTTCTCTTCGCATTTTTTTTCTCACGCTTTGCGACTCTGCAATGTCACCAATTTTTTTCTTTGTAAAATAAAGAAGTGTACTTGAAATGCGAAGTGGGGAAAGGCGTAGTAACATTTTAGGTCCACGTTCGTCTATCTATATCTAATTTTTTAAATATATTTTAGTAAACTTTGGAGTTTAGTTGAGAAAACTTAGGTAGGATTATATTTTAGGAAGAGTTTTATATTATTAGTCAAACCCTCTGCCCTCCAATTTTTTAAGTGTAGAAATAATCAAAAAGGCTCCATTTTTCCCTGATAGGATTGTCAAAGTAACAATCGCCGATCCTTTGTAATTATCTTTTTTTGTTATCCTTTAACAGCCAATCGTAGACAATGTTGCAGTGGTTTCTTTAAATGATATAATGTGTCAAACATTTTACAGTTTTTCCATTTTATAAGTGTACATCAATGTCTTTTTTTTTTTTTTTTAATTTTTTAAAATTAATTTTAAAGAAGTTTACAAAAGAAAGCACCACTCGACTGATTGTACATTATTATTATAAATAATACATAGTTTTTGATTGCTAAATATTTTTAGATAAAAGTAGTGTAAGAAATTTGAATAATAGACTCGGTTCACTAATCACTGAAAGCTGTAAATTTTTCCAGTGTAGCAATTGAATCATTTAAATCGGTCATTGTATGTACATTTATAGGTGATTCGTGAATTGATAAAAAATCACGCTACTTAAATTGTGATTTAGATAAAAAAAAGTTTTAGGATAGTTATCGTATTTTAATGAAGAGTTTTATCTTTACATTATTTTTATAATTTATTATTGTTTTTACTGATAATGTAGTTTTAAAATAGTATACGCTATACATAATTCAGTACAAATGGGCGCCCAGGAGTGCCTCATTAAAAAAGTCTTATTTATACATTTATTAAAATTGCAAAATAGTTTAATTATTCGTTGGTTATTCTAGCAGTGTGTGATATTTCTCTTAGTAAAATTTTACTATTGATTATTTAGCATTTCTTTGTTTACAGTTTTGTTTCTTTTATTTAAATACATTTATACATAAGTAGTTACGTACTTTTAACTTATAGGGGTGGTGTCGAAGCGAGGGGTTTAAACCTCGCTGGTGCAACTCGATACCGCCCCATCGAATTGCATATGCTTATTTATGAATTTTCGATTTTACAGACGAGGATAGCAAACCTTCTCGGAGTTGCCGGAACCGATGTACCAGTTGATGACATCAAGCGGCGAATGCTACCTCATATGGTAAGTGATTCAATAAAAATAAACAAGAAAGAAATTTCGGTTAAATAATTTATTTCAATATTATTTTGCCATATGACAGGATAACATTTTCTCAGAAAGTTACTTTTGTCTAGATCGTTCATCGGTGGTATATTAATGTTTGTCCGAAAATTTTCTTTAGCTTTTTGTTCTTTGCCGAATCCGAGTTTATTAATTCTTTTTAATTTTCAGCTGGGTGTCCACGGATATGCGTTTATCGTAACCAATAATGGTTACATCCTCACTCATCCAGATCTTAGGCCTGTGGTATGTATACTTTTCGTATGAATTATATTGACCTAAAATATTAATTTTAATGAATGATTCATTTTTCAGTTTCAAGGAATTTTGAAACCTGCTTACAATAGCGTGGATATGGTAGAAGTTGAATTGATTCAAGGTGACGTAGAATCCAGAAGATTCAACGAAATCCTTATGAAGGTGAGTAAATTTCTGTAGTTACCAACTTAAAAAAACGAAGATTAAATATAATTCAATATTTTGTGCAGTTACGAAGAGATGTAGTGGACGACTCAATAAATCACACCGACGCGCACATGTTCACGAAGTATCACTATGATAACTTGGTGAGTAACTGTTGTCTCTATACTTCTAGATGATAGTCATGTAAGAACAATTGATAACGCGTACATTGATCCTCTCTATTAACAGAAGCGCGTTGGTAAGCTGAAGAGGAGGTATGACTCAGTCAGGATAAAAAACACGCCATTCTCGGTGGTCATCAGTCTGCCCTTGTGGACCTCGGATGTTACTTATCGCGTCCACGCGCCCAAGGACGTGCGGCGCATGAATTTCGACGGTAATGAACTTCTGCCGGACGTTTATAAGTCTGAGATGATTTTCTACCGCGGCGACGGTTTTATGAGAAAAAATCCAAAGAGATACATAAAAATAATGTTACCGCCGTCGTGGAAAATCGTTGAAGCGTCTTGGTTCCCTTATGAATGTATGAATCTGTAGCAGGTATACGCGCGGAAGAATACTTCGAGGGGAAAAACTGGCGGGTCCATCCGGATTGGCACTACTGCAAGTGAGTATTGCTCAACTACAGCTGTAACTTCACTTGCACTCTCCTGTTTTCACACGGGTTTTTCATCGCTTTCTTTCGCGAGTGATCGACAATGCTCGATTAGAAAACAACGTCTTACCGAAAACTTAAAATTCAACTTTGGTTTTTTTTATATTTTTTTTTTATATGGATTCAAAATACATTGGATTAGGAAGGAAAAAAACATTTTTTACAGATACCACCAGAGTGAACACAAATTACCCGCACGGAAGAAACACCTCAAACACACCATAAACAAATACTACAAGACGTCACAGAGAAACCCGTAAAAAACACAAAATACCCTTTTCATTTAAAAAAAACATCATTTGCTTTGCTTTCGTACTATATGCTTGAAATCGTATCTCTCTTCTCTCTTTCTTTCTCCCTCTATTTTTTTCTTCTCTCGCTAACTTTTTTTAACTTAATTCATTCGTTTTTATCAAATTATTTTTAGTACTCGCTCTTTCCTTTTATCTTGTATACTTTGGGCCAGAACATTCTATAAAGCACTGATAATTGATTAACGTAAGACTGTCCATTTTAAATATATACAAAACCAATGAAAAAGCAGAGATATCCTTGTTCCTAGGTATCACTTTGAGAACTCGTACAATTTTGCCAGTCCGGAGGAGGAATTGCGACACTTTTTGAAAAAGATCAATGAGCCACTCTGGAAATGGGGCGCGCAGCCGCCTGAGTCTACAACTCGTAAGTTTATTTCATTTGCTTATTTCTATTTCTAAAACAAAGATGCTATTTTCTTTAGCTTATAATTAAATTTAAACAGTGGGGAAATAAGTTTTAAAAATAAATAAAAAGATTAAAATATATTTATAATTCTGTCGGCACATATAGCAATTTTTATTTTTTGTAAAAACTAGATAGTGACATATATTTGATAAGAATTAATTAATTTATGAAAGTAACATCCATATTGTATTTTTCGCATAAAACATATAGATTTGACTTTTGTCAAAAATTTAAATTTTACTTTTAAATTTTAATAGTATCTAACAATTTAATACGTAATTAGAAAAGGATCTAATAAAATAAGTTTTTTTTTTAAATAAACAAGCGGGAAATCCCAACTCCACTAAGGTTGTCTTAATGCTGAGGACAGAGCGATCTAGTTTCGAAAATTAAATTACTCAAAAGTCTGACTTCCAATTCTGTGATACCCATGAATTTCTTGAATAGGTACGACTTTCAAAATAAGTGTTTAGCACTAAACATGCAGATTTGAGTTTTGATTAAAATTCTAATTTTTTTTAATTTTAAAAATATATAAGAATTCAATACGTATTTAGAAAAGGATCTAAAATAAGTTTTTTAAATAAGCAAACGGGAAATTCCACGGGAAAGCCCAACTCTGATGAGGTTGTGCTTCAAAACTGAGGACAGCGCGAACTAGTTTCGAAAATTAAACGGCTTTTAAAAGACTGACTTCAATTCTCTGATACCAATTAATTTCTAGATTACGTACAACCGGTTTTGGAAATGATAATTTAGAACATTGATAAACTCAGTTTGATTTTTCTCTTTTCAAACTTCTATAAAATTTGTAGAAAAAGCAAAAAGGTTTTTTTACTCATCAGTATTAATTACATATAATCGATTACCGTTAAAAATTCGCAATTAAAAAAAAAAGAATACGATGGTTAGATTCTTGTATTTTAAGTGAGATTGTCTGATGAAAAAAGCGAGTCTTTGACAAGTTGCTAAACGATCTAATAGTAGTAAAAAGTTAGTGTTATTCTAATTATCTAATGCAGAATTTATTTATTTTTGAGTTTATGTTTTCAAACTCATTACGCTTATTTTATCAAAAATATATATTTTTATTTTCACGTTATAGAAAACAGCAAAAAAGGGGACGAGGTCACGGAACGCCGGTACTGCGACCGCGACCTGGTCATGAACCTGGTATTCGACGCAATGGTCACCGAGTGGTTCGCCGATCCGAGCACCAGTCGTAACGAGAACGGGTAAGCAACTCGATTTTCTAACATTTGATTAACGATTAATTTGAGATAAAGAGTTTTTAGATAAATGATAATTATATATTTATAAATATTATATATATTACACGAAAGTCAGCCCAGAGTGTCAGCGAGGATTGAAAGTGTTCCACAAACGGATAATTATGTCTACTTCAGCGATTATCTCTCGTGCAACTTGAAAAATAATTCAGTTGAAGTAACTTATATTACATTACAGAAAAAAAACCTCTTAAAATTCAGTTACAAAATAGAGCAGCCTCCAGCAATCGAATAACGTTACAATCGAAAATGTCCGCTAAAATCAACGTGAACTCGGAGAACTAAAAAATTTAATATCCCAGAAAAAAAAATATTAACCAATGTTAATGTATTCTTCAAGATGCAACGAGCGCAAAAAAGTCTGTCTCTGTCTTTGTCTGTTTTATATTAAGATCACGAGTGTGTTTCGATAATAATATCATTTATTACACGCACCAAAGAGAGTTTGCACGCTCGCACCATTTCGTTTTACTCTTTTTATGCACTTGTATAATCACGCGTCGACACTCTATATTTTTCTGTCATTGTTTTAACATTGAACTTTATTTATTTTTATTATTATCGTTTTATATTTATTTCTTTCGTCGGATAGAGCCGACGACACGCACCTGTTCCTTTTTACTAATAAAACTTACAACTTTGACGCCATGCAGACCTTTAGCTAGGCTGATGAAGCTTCTGTCCAGGTAACGTCTCATCAGATCGCACCTTACATTTTTTATGTAGTTTTTATTTTATTAAAGTAATACTATGACTTGATATCAGTCGCGTGCCTCTCGCCTTGCCATTTTGACTGTCACTCGATATCTATCTATTCTACTGCCTATCTTTATTGTTTTATAAGTTTGCTTTTTCTTTCTATCGTTGCTGTCTTGACATGGTATTTTCAATTTGTTTTTCTTTATTTTGTAATTATATATATATATATATGACCTGTACTATATATACTTGTATGCCCTTATATTTTGTTGTGTAATGTATTTCTCTCTACGGCACGGTTTGCACAGCACATTTTTGCGAGTTTTTCAGATTTTTGAATACCAGACCGGAGAATGTTGTGAAAAATCTGTGGAGCTGAAACTTCTCTGTGTTCTCGAAATATTATTATAAATTGACTCGATCCTTTCGTTTTTTCTTTCGTCCACCTCTTTTGATTTTTTTTTTTTTTTTTTGGTCGCCTCTAATTTTTTCAGATGATATATACATTAATATTTTTTTCCACCGTTCGACTTTCCACGTGTACATACATTTTTTTATGATTACGGTATTGTGAGTTTGTTTTTCAAAATTCCATTTATTTCCTGGTCTTTCTTTTGTCAATTAGATTCTGTATTTATTGGCTATGCGATGTGTGTCTCATATTTTTCGAAAGTAAAATTATGATTTTTTATCGATTAAAATATTTTTGTGAATTTTTCGTGTAAGAATAGTACAGAGATGTACGAAGGTATGTGGATCGATGAAAGGTGGCATTTTTATGTGACAACAGATAAGAAAGATCTGAGAAATTGACTGTCGATTTTTTCGTATTTATTATACACCTTGTGATGTTCACCTCAGTTTGCCTGGATAACGAACGTAAATTTACTCTAATCTATTCCACATAATATTATTAATTTTGTTGCAAAATTTTATGTTCAGTTAAAGTTACACATGCTTAATTTATTTTTTATTTCATATTTTTAAAGACACGTATACTTTTAATTTAAACCAATTAAAGTTAATACAATTCATTGTTTATAAAAACAAAATAAAATGAAATTTGCGTTCGTTATTCACGTAAGCGGATATATAAGAGCCCAGTAAATCCACTTTACCCACTAATGGAAAGTAAAACCCACCTGACTAAAAAGCTAGTTTCTCAGAACTTCCGCAATTAAATTAACCGTATATAATTTCGTGAGCCTGTACATACTTTTGTCTACATATTTGCATTTGTTCGATTTACTTTTAAAATGACATAAACAGTGGTAATGCAAGTCTATATATAATCTGCATTGCTATACATTCTAAAGCTTGGAAGTATCCACTCTCATTACTACCGTAATTTTATTTACTTATTATCTGTAAATCTAATGAACGGCCAAAGTAAATATATACCTCCTATATCGATATATAGCGCTTGTCACAAAGTAAAGAAATATTTTTTGAAAGACAAAAAAAAAGATACAAATGAAAAAAAAGAAAGAAGCGGTACTAGTTGAAAGAACAGTTAGCTCACGCGGCCGTCCGTTTCTCGGCGACCGGGCGTTTCCGTAGGGCGGACTTCCACCAGCGCTTCGGGTACACCCTGGCATTCGTGGCGACGCGCACCGGCCTGACCAGGTGGCAGGACTTTCTGATCAATGACACGAAGCCGCCGAGTGAGCCGCCGGATCACCACTTCAGCAGGCTGCATCCACGCGCCATCGACGAGGTCTGGTACAAGCGGGCCGTCGAGCAGTACTACGTGCAGCCGGACAGCTTCGTCTTCTCCGTACCCATCGATGACGACGGAGGAAACGAGAACACACTCGTTACCGCCAGTCGCGCCATATTCGTCGGTTAGTTGATATTTAGTTAATATTACTTTAGCCATTGTATTTTGTGCCTCAGGCACAGGAAGCAGTCGAAGACGTATTTTTTAACAGATTCTTTTCAAAACAATTTTAAAAAACATTGTATTAATCCGTCGTTTCTAACTACTTGATTAAAGGGACTGAAGTAAATGCAAGTTAATACTCAACTCAATGCAATGCAAATGCAAGTTACTCGACGCATTTAAAAAATGAATGAAAACAATTAGTTTGTAAGAACTTAGAACAGCTGTACTAATATGATGATTTTTTGGTGCAATGTAGGAAACGAATCGATGAAGGCACCAGCAGCGGTAGTAGGTTTCCAGATGACCCTCACGGCCCTGCAGGATCTCTTCAAGAAAATCACGGGCTCGTGCAACGGAAAGCAGTGCAAGAGGACCTGCCTCGATGCGGACGTCGAGTGTTATTTGGTGGACAATCACGGCTACGTGATCGCCGAAAACAGCAACAAGTCCGCCGCCGGTCGCTTCCTCGGCGACATCAACGGTATCGTTATGGCCAAGCTCGTCGAAACCGAAGTCTTTGAGAACATCACCATCTTCGACTATCAGGCCGTCTGCTTCAGGGATATGGAGGGAAGCAACGATGCCAACATTTTGTTGACGGTAAGCAGCTTGTAAAAAAATAGAAAAATTTAGATTAAAAGTATCGCGGAGAAAATGTTAAACGGCGTTTGCTAAATAAATTGGAAAACTTTTTCTTGGACGTGCGGTTTATTTACTTAATTTTTTTGCAGCCGTTTAAAGTATTCGCAATGGCGATGTCTTGGTTGTACGGACAGCTGGCTCTCAATCTGGCTAGGATAGGCTTTTGGGACTACGGTTACGCGGAAGCTGTGGCCTACTACAGCGAAGAAATGGATCTGGAAGGACACGCTACAACATCCGAAGAGATGCCGCATGAGGACTTGAACGATCAGAACAGCAAACCCGCCGCCGAAATAAAAGATGACGGAATCTACGACCACTTCGTTCGAATCAAAAGGACGAGGCCTGAGCCTTGCGATCAGAAGGTATAAATATTGATATTAGAAAAAATTAGTTCAAATTTTCGACTTCATTTATTTCTTATACGTTGAGAATTTAATAGCGCGTAAACGCTTAAGATACCCGATCAAACGTGATAACGAAGTTATTGTGTAAATTATTATTTAAAAATATATTAAATCTTTTTTTTTTTAATTTAAAACAATAGTAAAGATTTCCTTCGATTCCAAACTTTAAATTAAATTTTACATTCGCTTTACTTAATATAGACATTTGTGCCAAAGTACTATTTTCGCATGAGCAATCGATCGATCGCACAAAGCAATCCCGAAATAGAAATGTCAGATAGATTCATTGACCCTCAACGCTCGCGCCAGCAACCCCCAAGCGCTTACTAACCGATCGATATCCTGTATGCAGGTGACTCTGTACCTGTTGCGCAACGTGACGCCAATGAATGCGGAGTTTGACAACCCGAACATGGACGTGGTAGGCTGCGATCACCTCAGATACACCGTGCAGCCGGTGAACTTCACGAACATGCTGCTGCTGGTGGTAGACAAGCGTGGCTGCCAGTCCACTCTGAAGATGTCGACAGAACCGGAGGAGCTGGAGTATACACTGAACAACTCGCTTGCCTGCCGAAAGAAGGCGGACGAACTGCCGCGGCTCAGGCCACCCACCTGTATACGCACCCACCCCAGGGAGAGCGAAATCAAGGAAAGTTGCGGCCGGGCGACGTCGGGTGCTCTCCTGGATCTGCGTCTCCTCGTCGGGACGATCGTCGTCTGCCTCCTTGGGCTTCAAGGACGCCACTGAGGAGCCCGCGACCGCTCGAGGAACCCGCGGGACGCCGGCGTTCCACGGGACTGCACTCTCAAGAGCCAAAGTCAAACGATCGTGCGTATCGAGGCAACGAACATAGACGCGTATAGATGGACAGTTCATTTACTCGATCGTCAAAGAATGATTTTTAATTCTTTTCTTAGTTTTATTTTCGGAGATTCGAGTGAGGGGAAACAGTTTGGCGAACTTGCGATCGTCACCGCATAGTTTACTGTTTTCTCCAGATTTTAGTTGGTAGGGAGAAAGTTTGGAGGATATCGGAATTTTCTAAGGAGATAGATTTTTAGCGATTCCATACTTTTCCATGAATATTCGCCATTGATCGATGAAAATTGATGAACGTTTTTTGCATTTTTTAGCATGTAAGAAAGATTTACGAATGAGACGTTTTATCAGACTCCATTGAAGACACTATTTGCATTTAAAAAGTACTACATAGAATTAAACATGTTCTAAGATTGCATTTTTTCATTTCTTTCAGTAGGATTCGATAAGATTTAACTACGAATACCTAGTGTAAGTTTTAATCTTGTAAATCTAACTAATTTTTTTTTATTTAAATTTTAATCTTATAATAGTTAGGTCATAATAGTTGGAGTAATTTATTTTAATTTCTGTAGAACAGAAAAGAAAAATGTTAAAAACGAAACCTTTTTTTTATTTTCCGACGAAAGAAATAAAGGGTACAATTTGCGAAGCTTAGAGACTGCTCTCTATAAGCGTTGATCTTCGTTGTTCAAACTAAATGAATAACAACGGAAACAAAGAAGAGAACAGAATATTCGTACTGCCTGAGATGCAATGCGAAATGCGTTCACTATATGCACTACTGTCTCCGGCCATTGTCATTGCCAGAGCTACGATCCGACTGCGAGCTGCATTTTACGCTCAACGAGCGAGCGAGACTTCAAATTTTCGTATACGGACTCGCCGGAAACTGGACTCCGTACCCTCTCCTCAACGAAGGGAGAGACGACGGCGACATATTGGCGAGTGATCCACAAAAACAAATAAAAGACGTAACGTGAGTTTATCGCAGTGACGAATAAGTATTTTGCAAGATCATTGAATAACCTTTCTACCGAGGAAACGAATTTATTAATAATAAGCGCAATGCGATGGACTAATGAAAGGGAGCAGTTGACGATGTGTATATAGTAACGTACAGTCGTAAAACCACTGCTATTACTCCTAATACTACTACTGTTACATTCGTACGTTCGCGCTTTGTACATTAATCGAACTATAAGATATGTAATTTACTATGTATTTATAGAGACTATTACTATAATTGATTTTTGTAAATTACTGTAATATATAAATACCAAAGAGTGTAAGATTGTGTGCCTTTGGTCACGCGGTTAAACCAGATCTTGTTGTATGTTTTTCAAATAAATCATTGAACTCTTCTTTTCCATTGTTTCTTTACCTCTATTTTTCTGCAAATATTGAGTTTTCAAATTGTTTATAGAAAAAAAAGAACTTGCTCAAGGTTTCAAATCTAATAAGTTTTCTATATTTTATAAAAATTTTATTTACAATCTTTATCTTTTTATATAAAAGATTTGAATAACAACAGTTTTTAAACAAATGATTGTTTATGGTATGTTGCTTAATGTTTCTATGAGAATTTTGTAACGTAAATCTTCTTGAAGTTTATTGTGAAGATTATCTAAAGCCTGGCCACCATCTAAAAAACCTTTCAAGTTGTGCAAAGTTCCATTTGATAGCCTATGATCAGTTATTCTATCTTGATTATAATTGTATGTTCTTATTTTTTCATTTCTCTCACCCATACCCATTTGTTGTCTGCGCATGCTAGTTATATTTGTTACTTGTTTATTGAGTTGCTTTTCATAAATTCTTGCTCTTAATTTTGCCATTGCTAACTCTTTGTTTTTTAATTGTGATCTCTGCGTCTGGCATTCTGCGACCATACCTGTTGGCAAGTGAGTTATTCTTACTGCTGAGTTGGTAGTGTTAACATGTTGACCTCCAGCACCTGAGGCTCTCATAGTGTCTATTCTTAAGTCTTTTGAATTTATTTCTACTTCAATTTCACTTGGTTGTGGTAATATAGCAACAGACACAACACTAGTGTGGATTCTTCCAGATTTTTCAGTAGCTGGAATACGCTGTACCCTATGAACACCAGCTTCATGTTGCAACTTTTCAAAAGCACCTTTGCCCGAAATCATGATACTGGCATGTCGAATACCTCCTGTAGTTGATTCATCTAGTTCTATTATATCATGACTATATCCTAAATACTGAAGATGATTTACATACATAGTTAATAAATCTTTTACAAAAAGCATAGCTTCTTGGCCACCAACTCCTGCTGTTATCTCCAAAATAACATCATTGAAACTATTGCTCCCTAAATTTTCTATAACTAAATTAAGTAATTCTTCATCTATTTCTTTCAAGCGATTTTCATTTAAGACTTTTTCTTCATCAGCAAGTTTTCTCATCTCTTTATCTTCCTCAACTGCAAACATATTTAATAAAATAAAAATAAATCACAAGATTTTTGTATTGTAAAATAACTTGCATACCAAGCTCTTCCAAACTTTTTATATTTTTATGAATATTTATTTTTTCATTTAATAAATTCTTTACAGACTGGTGCTGCAGTAGTATTCTGAAGTCTGTTTTCTTGTCAAAACAATAAGCCTCAACAAGGTGGTCCAAAAATCTTTTTAAATCAGTCTTTGGCACTGGCAAAGTAGAGAATGCTGCATATCTGTAATAAATCATAAACTAATTAGTTTTTTATAAAAAATAATGAAAAATTTTCAAAATATGCAGCACGTTAAGTAGAGAGTAAAAACAAGTTATAAAAAATATAAAACATTATATCAGATACTATTAAAAATATCATTATCATACCTACTTATATCGGGACCGAATAATCGAGATTCTTTACAGAGGTTAAAGCGGTGAGTAATTGAGCCGATATATCCACACTCAAGATTTCGCCAACCGCGGTAAAATCCGCGAGTCCGCGCAAAAATCACAGCCCCCCTCATGGTCATCTGCCTCGAAAGGAGCCGGCTGCTCCCATTCCCAAAATCCAAGTCGAAAATTCTCACGTGCTCGGTACTCGCCTGCACTTTCCTGCACCGTGGGACAATAAACAGCTGCGGTGGTCGTCTGCTAGGCCTGAGCCAGGCCTGGTCGGTGCTGCCAACATCGGCGGGGAGCGCACCCACGGCCCTCGTACTGCGGGCACTCGGATAGGCGAACTCCGAAGTGGCAGCATCGACTCACGGTGTTTCTTCCCTGCCTACCTTTTTTTATCATCTCTCGCGAAAAGTCGCCTTAGGTAAGTGAATTAAACGCTCTCGCAACGAACCCGACTGACATTCCACTGCGTGCGGAATGAATTAAAATAAAAGCGACTGGCTCGCGACTGTGGGTGTAATAGGGCGGTGAAGGGGGAGTCGGGACGTCGGGGACTACTATACACCGAAGCGGGTTTCACGGACGTCGGAGAAAAAGAGGCGCGAATTCCTCCCGCGCCTTTGTTTATACGCGTGTTGCACCTCCTCGTGATGATCCGCGGAAAAAGGAACTCTCGCGCGGATCCCCTCCCCGTGCATCCCATGCCGCTTATGTTGCAAATAAGAAACCAGTTGTGCGCCGAAGTAGCGTACTGCAAGTGATCTGTTACATTTCGCTCTCAATCTGTCTCAATTTTTGTTTTATTTTTGTTTTTTGACTTCTTATACGCTGTAAGAGCGAGCAGGCAAGATCGATTCTGTTTCTAAGAGGCTGATCGCGGTTGTTTTTACTTGTCGACGAGTGTCGCGCTGTGGGGAAGACCTGCGACTTTTCGTCACGAGCTTCGCGGCCCACTCGACTACCACCTTTTGTAAGAGACCGCGAGAGCGGCAAAAATTTGTACACGCGCCGTAGTCGAGGCGGACGCGCGCGTTGACCTTTTTAGTTGCGCGGTTATCGATTTCGCTCGCAACTAGTCCGATAGATTATTCCGTTTTGATGTAACGCGGACCTCCGTCGCGGCTCTCACGACAAGGTAGGTATAATAATACAACGTCGCTTGAGAAAATTTAATCGCGTTATCTCTTCTGTTTTTTCACTTTCTTTTACTCGGTATTATAAGTAAGATGATTTTTTAATCGACGTTGGAGAGCGAAATGCGTCGCAGTGCTCTCATAGTGCTAACGAACATGCAGCGTTATTTTTTGGAGTATAATAGTATGTATGTATATATATATTTTGTTCTCGCGTTTTGGCGCAAATGCAAAATTACAACGTCATTGGATACGGGACTTCTTCAACAATTCCGTCATTGAAGTTTGTTGGGAGGTAGCTGTGGATCGCTAGTTGCACGTCGTTTACTATGATTATAGGTTGTGTACTTTCGAAAACATTACGGTTAATAATTAGGCTGATTTTATGGCATTAATTAAAAAGTCGTAATTGTTTTTTATCACTGCCGTTTAATGCATTTAAAGAAGTGGGTTAGAATTCTCTAAACAATAATATTACACAAAACGTAAATAAAGTGTTTGATACATAAAGTAAAACGAAAATTTGATTAAAAATGTGCAATAATTGTTTACTCTTAATAATTTATCGCGGTCATCGTAAGAGAAACGCATCTGCACAAACACGTCAACTTGCATATTGATAAACGAAAATAGCATTGAGAAAGTGAGAAACGCGCATATGTGTACAATAAGGGTTCAAAGTACAAAACGCCGCAAGGCAAGCACGAATGTATACACGCCACACTCGGAGCACGCGGAGATGATTCACAATTTTTCTACACTGTCGCAATTTTCATAACGTCGAGTTCCGCGTCGGCTGCAAACGAACGCCTTGTCAACGAGGCAGTTACAGGGAGCCTTAGAGATTAGGTGCACAAAAAATATAGATAATGTAATTCCGGGCCCTGTTTGTAAAGTACCTATAGCGGGAAGGCACCCACTGTGGGCACACGTAGCTCGTCATAAGCGAGCGGACGAGCGAGAGGGGGGCACGCGGAGAGAGACGGAGCTGCGCGTCGCATTGTCTGCGTGCGAGAGAGAGCGATAGGCTCGTCGTCGCCGAGGAGCAACACTTACGAAAAATCCATCCGCGGATTCGCTCGTTATTTATTATATTTTTTTTTCCGTATTTCGAGATAAACCGATGGGCTTTTTTCTTATAATGAGGAGAGAATCGCAGTGCATATATATGTAGACAATATTAGATCAGAGATTCGGATAATTATTCCTGAGATAAGAGCGGCGAGAAATTCAACTTTAAGTTTGAGTTGAGTCGATACGCGAACGCAGATGTACTTGTTTAATAAAGGCACGTAATAATAAGCATTATTAAGTTATTTGGGCCTCGGCATTTCAGGTCGGCCCACTTGCAGCCGCTGTTCAAATGCCTGATCAGAACATTTTAAATAAAGAGGCCACGATGGGAGAGGAGAACGCGGTGCAGGAGAAGCCAATCGTCGATATGGGTAAGTATAGACTTTCTTTTTTTAAAGTACTTTTTTTCTTAATGACCACCTCTTTTTTTGTCAGATTTTGATTTTGGCCGTTCGCGAATGCGTTTTTTCGCGCGACTTTTCTCATTCGTTAACACTTATTATGTAATGTAGGTACTTTTTTTTTATTTTAACGTCGTCATAGAGCATTGCTCTATTGGGTTTGCAATAATGTATTTGGTCGCTTTGTGCCTGGTGTGTGCATATTGCTTTTGGCCAGAATTTTGATGAAGCTGGGACGGCGCAGGGGAAATGGAAAAGTCGCGAAATGAAGCTCCACTGCACACGACTCACGAGGATGGCCGCTACGCCGCCGCAACGGTTGGCTGTATAAGTGCCTCGTGGATACTATTTCGCTCGGCCTTGCAGGTGCCTCTTTTACGCGACGACGCCGACAGTCGAAATTCGTGAACGTCGCGGCAGCGAACGAATCAAATTTATCGCAACTCGTGAATAGTATCGAAAAGTTTACTTACAAGGATTTTGTTATCAATAGATTATGTTATAAGTATTGAATTTTGAGAGTTAATTTTAGTAAAATCTATACTTTCGAATTTCAATTAGATACCATGGAAAATATGTGTAAGACCTTTTTATTTTATTATTTAAAAATTATTATATCCTAGTGTGGTTAAATCATTATATAATTATTAATTGTGAACTTATTAAATAACTAATTATAAATTAAAATGGCAGTGAATTTTATAAATATATTAGTATTTCTTAACCAAATTCTTATTATGTCTATAATAATATTGATGTTTTAATATTATAGTTTAAATACAACTACATTGTTGGGCTTTAGTGCTTATATTGATTTTCTACCCACAATAGAAACTTTACATATAACTTTAATTTTACATATAGATTTCTTTCTTCAATCAGTTTTATTTATAGTTTTTTAATTAACGCATTAATTATAAAATATTTTTTTATTTTACTTTTTTGTCATAATAATTTATGTTGTAATTGTATATTACATATTCATGAATGGAGATGCAAAACAAGTTTTTATTGATTTCAGATGGCTTCTTCTGGCAAGACTATCTCGATGCAACAAATACAGTCGAAGTTCCACAAATAATGTTCCAACATATAGAGGAAACATTACAAAATGGAATAGAAATAGGAATGTCCTTAGAGGTACCTGTAAAAAAGAAGGACTCTAAAGATGAAGAAGAAACTGTATATTGGGTGGCCTCTATTGTCATGGCGTGTGGTCCTCTGTTAAGGCTTCGCTATTTTGGAGGAGATGACAGGTCCTTAGAATTTTGGTTCAATCTTACTAAAGAAGCTGCTCATGAATTAGGTTGGTCAGTTAAAAATGATAAAAGACTGGAAGCACCTAATGTTGTGCTTGAAAGGTCACCAGATTGTACAGAAAAATTACAAGGATTTTTAACAACTACAAAATCAATCCCTTTTGAAATGTTATCTGGGGTAAATATAGAATATATTTGTAAAAATTAGTATTAGTATTTTATTATTAAGAAATTCAATATTATTTTAGGATGGCCTTAGTATTGTAGATAGAATAAAACAAGGTATGAAAGTCGAAGTCAGTGATGTTCGACACCCCTACAAATTATGGGTTGCAACTGTAAGATTTTGAATATATTTCTTTTACATATTATTTTATAATTACATATAAATTTTTATAATTTTTGTAGATTAAAGAAAATGTTGGAGGTCGACTTTTGTTGCAGTATGACACTCCAGGTTCTACGTCAAAAAACTTTTGGATGTTTTGTACTTCAGAACATTTACACCAATATGGTTTTGTATCAAATGCAGATTCAAATTGGTTTTTAGAACCTCCTAGTTCAATTGTAGATACCCACACTTATGAAGAGTGGAAAGAATTAACAGAAAATGGTCCTAAGGATATGAAAGTACCTGAAAACTTATTTAAAAACTCTGTTGATCATCCTCAACACGATTTTAAATTAGGAATGAAATTAGAAGTAGTATCACCTTCTGACAGGACAAAACTGTGTCCAGCGACTGTTGTTAAAGTGTTTGATAACACTTACTTTTTAGTTCATATTGACATATATAATAAAGATTCTGCAGAGAACTTAGATGAAACATTTATACACAATACTACTGAGAAAAATACATGGCTCTGTACTGCAGAACATCCTTATATATTTCCAGTTGGTTGGGCTAAAAAGAATAATATTAGGTAATTTTTGTATTATATAAACTGAATGTAATATTTACATGTTAAAAAAAATTATATGTTTATTGTTTCAGTTTAATATCTCCACAAAACTGGACATCAAAAACAGATGAATTTGATTGGGAAGATTATTTAAAAACTACAAATGCAATTGCGGCTGATGCTAAATTATTTGGTACTCGAGAAAATGCAGTTGATGCTGGATTTGAAATTGGTATGAGACTGGAAGCCATAGATCCTACAAATGAAAATATAATATGTGCAGCACATATTTCAAAAATTATTGATAATTTATTGTGGTTAAAGTTAGACTGTTTTAATGATGATCGAGTAGAACATATAGTACACATGCATTCCTTACAAATTTTTCCTGTAGGATGGTGCGAATCTAATCATTATCCATTAAAACCTCCGAAAGATTATATTGAAGTTTGTAAAAAGGTTCAAACCATTGAAGAAACAATGAAGAAGAGTAGTATCATAGATATTCCATTATCAGAACCTCGTTCTTCCTTGTGGTGTCCAAAGATATATTTTAATTATCGATGTTTCACTGGACCAATGATTTCAAAGGGTAAACTAGCTACTCTTCCGAAAGCAGTAGGCCCCGGACCTGTGATTTTAGTTATGAGAGAAGTTTTATCAATGATTGTTTCTGTTGGATATAGAAGTGCTAGAATTTTAAAAGTATTACAATGTGATAGTAAACCAGATCCTGGTTATAATTTAGAAGTATTAAAAGCAAAGCATAAAAATAACACTTACAGAGCAAGTGTTGCTATTATCACGTCAGGTGATATGGTAGCTGAATTTTGCAGGAATATTTGCAAAAAATTGATGGTCTGCCCAAATCTTTTTGGGCCTCTACGTGTACCAGAAAATGAGTGTCCGGATAGATGCCATAAAACGTCAAAGAACAAATTTTTAAGTGAGTATAAAACTTTAGATAAAATAACGTTAAGTAAATATATTTTTTATTTATTGTAATTGTTATTTTATATTTTAGCTACTTCCGTTGGTAACGGAAAGCGAGGCAAACCAAAAGGCTACACAAGTATCATGGTTCAAAAACCAAGACCTTGGGGTAAACGCAAAAGGAGGCGCGGCAGATGGGCTAATAGAGACAAAGAACGTGTCGAAGAATTTGAACAAGAAAACGAAATGCCATTTTTATCCATGGATTTAGCGAAACATATTTCAGATGGACTAGAAGATATGTACGAGGATCAACAGCCTCTCTCTGAAATCGACATTATGATACAGAAAGGAATGGAGAAGTCTGATAAGTTTGGCGATATTAAACAGGAAATGCCGTCTAGTAATGTATCTGAAGACTCGAGGAGTAGTTTCAATGATAGAAAAAGTAAAGACAGTAACATTGACAGTCCAGGCAGTTCCTCGAGTAAAATACATTCGACAAAAACCAGCCAAAATGCAACCGTCACAAGGGCCGCGAAGCGAGAAAGGGATTGGGAAACGAGTATTGAGTCTGATGGGTCGGACGCAGACGCAGAATACATAAAAATGCAGAAGAAACAGAGGCGACCTAAAACCAGAAAACTGGAATCGAATCCACTGTTTTGGACTGTTGATGATGTTTTCCGATATCTCAGAAAGACGACAGACTGCAAAGAATTAGCATATCGTGTTAAGCAAGAGGTACATAGATCTTTTTACAAATATTGAATGATGCCTTTTAAAATATTTATATTGATATATTTTCATTATTTTATTTGCAGGAAATCGATGGTCTAGCGTTTCTTTTGTTGAACCTACCTTCTCTTACGGATCACATGAAGCTGCGAACTAGCGTGGCCATGAAATTATGCCGCCACGTAGAGCAGGTAAAAGTGACATTCTTTCTCAAACACATCAACGAGATCGAACCAGAGCAATATCGCGTAATGTAAATCCAACTGATAATGATAAACTTTTTAAATCGCACTTATGAAGAATCATTAATCATTGAAAATGAGTTTGATTGTACATGTACCATACGTGTAATAATAGGTATAATCAATTTTTTTAGACTGTAATTCTACCGCGCCTGTACAAAATACAAATTTTTTGCACTGTGCGTAGATCGAATAGTGTGTAATTGTGATTTATAGGGAGTTAAAATATTTCATCACCGCGCTAAATATTATGCATTGTAAATCATCATACGTAAATTATAAACATTTTCAGAGTCAAATTCTACTGTTATATTTAATTTAATAAGCCTAGGATTTTTTGTAATAAAGTTGTATAAAGATAATTTATACGTTAAAACAATAGTCTTTATTCTCCAATCCTGTTCTGTTTGTGTACTAAAAAAAAGCTTCTAATTGCTTTTAGTGAAAGATTTAGTTATTTTCAAACTTGGTATCAACCGAGCGCTAGTGTATTTTCGAGTTTGCTACAGAAGAGCGAGTTCACTGACGTCGAAGCGGCTGGAAATAAAAAAGGTACGGAGCTAATTTATAAGCGGCGATCGTTTGCTTCTCGCTGCCTTCGTCATAAAGGTATCTGCAGCACAGGTGCACTTACTACTTACGCTTGCAAAAAAAAGACGTCGAGTGCAAACTGTGCAATACCGAATTCCACCGCCTTGAGTTACAATTGAATTTTATTAAAATTCTTCGTTACGAGCCTCGACAGAAAAAAATACAACATACCAAGTGCAAATTTCATCACTTCTAATGTTAGATTTTTATTTTTTAACACTTTAGCTCGCTGTTTTGTTTAAGATTTTACTAGTCGCATGGGACACAAACGTCTGTTAAAAATTAAAAGTTTTTACATATTTATTCCGATAATTTATAAAATTATCAGTTGATAAAAAAAAATCACGACTACTGGAGCTAATTTAAATGTAACGATCTCACTTGGTCGAGAAAAAGCCGGAGCGCGTAATCGGAACTTCCTTCTCCATTGTCAATCAAATAAACAGTACCGATTTATTTAACCCTACCTCGTTAATTCAAATTAAATGTTAAATTCTTATCAATTAAACAAATTCCACGGCGATTAAACTAAACTGCTACTATACCCCTGCGGGGCTTTAAATATATCCTTCAGCCATTACAAACTTCCCCATCAAGCGATTAACTAGGCGCTGACCAAATAAAAATAAATCGTCTCGATCACGTCTTAAAAGTTTATACCGACCAGCGATTTGCAACAGGGTGTAGGAGTTTAAAATCGAAGCTCCGTTCCTTCCGCTGGAACGTGCGCACTGTGTATAGCGTTTAAAAAATTTCGCATGAGCGCTCGTACGCTCACTCGGATAAGGCTGCCGCGCCTCCCCCATTAGGCCGCGGCGATCGCGTCCGAGCTCCTTATCGCGACGATTTAGCGTCTGTGTAAATCGCCGGTGGATATATAATATGGGTCGGTTTGTTTACGCGCGATGCGCCGCGGCGTCGGGCGCATTTTCTGAACGGCTGCCAAACGGGCTTCTCCGCTCGCGGAAGTCTGGCCGCTCTGAAACGAGAGCTCGTAAAATAAATCAGCGCCGCACGAACGCTGACCAACGCCCGGCTCTCTTGAGGAATCCCGGTGGTGGCCGAGACTTTACGCAGCTCTGCAATGCGGCCCTTGTGCCTCCAGTCCAAGGAATTTGCTAATTGGAGACTGATCGGAACATCTGGAGGTGGTTGTAATGCTTTTTCTTTCTTTTTTCTTTTTTTTTTTGTAAATGTAAGATAATCGAACACTGCGCAATTATCCGAGTCAAAGCGATAGTCGATTGACGAATCATTACGCGGATGTTATTGTATTCAGTGTCCAGATTATCGCGCGCGTGATTAGCGTTCGAGAGGCGAAAGTTACGACGGTGCATCGCAGACTTGACGGCTTCTACTTCCGGTGCGATAAAGTGATCATAATTTCGGCTTTGAGAATTTAACAGTGAAGTGGTGAGAGATTATCTAATGAATTTCACTTTTTAATAGGCTATTAAAGTATACACATAACATGACAGTGTTTTTATGATAGTATAGTGATTATGAATAAACTGGCCAGTGTAATAACTGTAATAATAATAAAATCTATCATTAAATCACTGCTAATAATAAGAAAATCTCCATGTACATATTATGTTACATACTGAACTTTACTCATGAATGAAACAAGTTTTTAGAACAAAACCTTTCACGTTACGCGTCGTAGTCTAATTTACAAAATATTCAATTAAACACGTCTGGAAGTGCGATGTATTATCTAACTGTGTCAGTTAAAGTACTAAAATATCCTTATTATGCGAGTTCCTAAGATTCTTGGTGTCGCCCTACTTACGGCTATTCTAAAACACAATTCTCCACTTCCCTTGCAATAAAAAAGAAACGAAAAAAAAGAGCGGCGACTTCGCAGAACTCGGCGGTTTTGCCGAGCTCGGGTAGTGGCTGCGTGCGTATGTGCACCGCCCTAGCAGCATATCTGATTAGGGGATATAACAGTAATTGTAGCGACCGTAACGAGAGACTCTCATTGCGCGCGCGCTTTGCATTCAACACTCTGCGTACACCGACGGCCGTCTGTGATTTGCTTGCGCTTCTTTTTTTTTCGCAATGCCCCGCTGATCGAATAGTACGCCAATTACCGTTCATTCCGCGTCTATTGTTCGCACTGCCTTCACTGCGGACTGTCCATCGGAAGGTATAAAATTGTATATTAGTCATTGCTCCGAGCATCGCTCGACTTATTAGGAAAGTGGAATTTTTACGAATGATGATGCGCTCGTGTGGTTTTGAATGAGATTATCGAAAATTGATAGTGGCGTGGAGAAAAGTATGACGAGTTCGGATGAGTTTTCTGTGACTGCGAAGTTAATATGATGTCATTTTTCTCTAATATCGCCCACACGCGACCTTTGCCACCACGTAATCTTGTTTTATTAAATTCCGTGACTACCAGAACTTTATGAACTCTGCTGTTCCCCGAGAAATTTAACTTCGTATTTCAATAATGTATAAGTACAAACTCCAACAGTTCCCTGAATCTTCATGTAAAAAAAATGTTATAAAACCCGCCGACGTAGTATAAAATTTAACCAAGGTTTGCTCCAGGCGAGTGCGAATACAACTTCTTACTTCAGATAGAATGCTTTTTCTCCCATTTAAAAGATTTGATATTCGTACCAAAAAAAATTAATCTCCACTCCAAATTTTCATTAAAATATGCGAAAAAAGATCATGTCTGATTAAGTCGATGCACGACCGCCGATAAGCCAGCTATCTTTTCGTAATAAAATCAGCCCTTTTTACGGTAGAGCCTGTAATCTTTATCCTCTCAACCCCTCTGATTCATCCGTCGAACCGATCCACTACAGTCGCGCTTGCGCAGCACACGCACCTCCCACACTCCGTAACACTTGCAGCAAACACACCCATCGAGAGAAGCATGTATATTTTACTTGTATACCTATACGTATACCCATGCGTCAGCGCATATTCGTAATTCGCGCCGCGGGACCGCGCCTCTTCCCCTCCAACCCAAGGCGTCGACTCGCACGCCTCCAAGCGGGTAGATTATACCTTCCTGACTTTTCTCTCTCTCTCCTTTTCTTACGCCGAATGTATAATACAGTCCAGTAGCCGGGCAGTTCCAAAGCCGCCGCCAGACAAGGACGGACGGCTTGGGCAGTAGATAGCCGCAGCACGCGGCGGAGGCAAGGTGTGCTTCGTGAATAACGGTGAGCGTCAGCGCTCCTCGGGACGCGCGAGGTACAGTTTGTGCGCGCGCGCGCCTCCATGGGTGTAGCGTAGCGCGGCTCGCGCGGGCGAGCACACACCTAGCGGCTCTCGGGCCGTGCGCTTGACGGTGAGGAGGGCAGCCCCCTGCGCTCTACAGTCCGTGTGCGTGTGCGCGCGCGAGCGGCCAGCCGAGCGGAGAGCCAGTGGTTTCGCGACGACGGGCACGGCGCCGACGATGCCCTGGTGACGTCGAGCGGGCACACCGGGGGCTTCCGAGCTAAGCCGCCGAGGAAGCTTTTTCCTCCCCGACCCCTCCTCCTCGTCATCCCCTGCATCGCCGGATACCCGCGAAATTCGACCCCGAGAGAGCGAGAGAGAAAGGAATTAGAGAGCAGCTGCCGTACGGTGAGTGAGATTCAGAAGTTCACGATTTGCGGGGCGAGGTGACTTCAGGTGAGCGATTTGTTTGAAGGTGCTCGGTACCTCTTAGGGGATGATAAGTGATAAGCGTGCGTGTGGGTGTAGGAGTACAGAAGTATGTATATATATGTCTACCGCTGGCCAGACGACGGCCAGTGAGTAATTTGACAGGCGCGTTTCGCGAGTCGATCGATCGCACCTTGTTGTAAGTACTGGCCCGTATACGTGTTTGCATGCCGAAACGGAAATACAAGCACGCGTATACGGGTGTTGGCCGTTGCTCGTGTCGCGCTCAGTCACGCCGAGAGAGAGAAGGAGAGAGCGGCCACTACTTATCTCTGCCGCGCGCGCTCTATGCACCGATTTCTAACGTGATGCCGCGGCGCGCGGAAGGGATAGAGAATGCCGACGCCTCTCACCTGAATCCCGCGGGAGACGTGTACTCTATTATCGTGGCTCGCGGGAAGAACCGTTTGAATGGTCAGTCTCCGTGTATGTACAGGTATTTAACACTTAGAGATGGCGCCTGTTCTGGAGCACGCGAATTGCATCCGTTTATGGAACCCTGGAATTCTATTTTGGAGCGATGTTGTCACTCTTATCGACGCGTGCGTGAGTCCGCCCGTATAGGTGGTGCGGGGAACGAAGGCGGTGAGATCATCCTTTTGGACTTGTCGTGCCGCTGCTGTGCAATACCATTGAAACGAGTTTGTGTTTGGTCGATGGGAGGAGAGCGCCGAGGCCGACACTTTTTCGCTCTCTCGCGTGCCTTTTACCTGTGCTATGCTCGAAAAAAAACGTACTTTTCGCCCGTTACCTATACGGCCAACGCGCACGAATAGGAAGGTGGAAGGAAGGAAATAGCCGCCGCCTTCGATCGGTCGCCCGTTTTATTTTTCACATTTTTCCTTTGGCTCTTTCTCGCTGTGAGAGAGTACAAACTCGTAATACGCAGGGTTTTAATTAAAGTGGTGCCGCCGCCGTGTGTACTCGTGGCCCCGCCTATTCAGGCCGTTTGTTTACGCCGGGTCTTTTTGAGCCGGCGGCTCATTGCCTGCAGATGGAACGTTCCTTTTTTCTTCTCTTCGCGGAGCCGCGCGCAACGCTTGTGCAACAACCCGCGAGTCCGAGGACGTTGACACGCTCGGCGCCGCGTTTTTTTTTCTCTGACCCTTACCGAACGAAGCCTCGTTGCACAACGAGCCTCTTTGGCGTTTCCAGCGGTTGTTATCGAGCCACGATACGGTTTCGCGCCGTTAATCGGAGGCTAGTTGATTCTCTCTTTTTTTGAAGCGCGCCGAGTTCACGAACGATTTCGTGCTTTGGCGCTTGTAGTGTTTCCCGTTTAATCGATATACAGTTCCTTGCTATGGATTATGTTTTTTTATTGCCAAGGGCTTGATTATAGTTATGGGAAACGATTACGTATTTTTATTTGTTTCAAACACTACTTTCTTTGACACACTTTGTGAACTGGGAAATTTAAATGTTTTCTTGAAACGATGAAAATGAGAGGGTTTTTTGTTAAATATGTAAAGTTATTTTAATGTATTCTCAAGTGTTATGTGTGATTATGGAAATGGAAATTATTTGCTTTAGAATCAACAAATAATTTAGATAGGCAAAATCAAAGTCAGTGTGCCTCAGAATCATTTTCAATTGAATAAAAAACTTCATTTATGAAAATTTTTTTTTAATCCATATTTTAGTTATTAAATTCAAAATTAAAAAATTGATTTGATGATGTTCAATGACAGCATCATATCTTATTTAGGACAGAAACAGTGGTCAATTATTATGGATTCAATGTATTTTTATTATCACCAATGTTTATCATATATCTGCTAGAATTTAAATAATTTCCTTGTCCTTGTGTCTTTACATTTGACTGAGTGATCAAAAGCTTTCTGCCTCTTACAGTAGTGAATACTGTTAAGCAGCAGTCAACTAGATAAATAGAGACTAGTTCACAAAGTAGTAACTTCCCAATTGTTGTTTCAATTTAAGTTTTCCTTTTAGGTGCAGAGTGAGACAATTATCCAGCGAAGATGAGGTTCACAGTGTGTATAGTCGCCACACTTGTGCTGCATGCTGCAGCTATAAGTGAGTATGATTATGATTAACTATGTATGTCAACAACTGAGATTAATTCGATTTCATTTTATTGAATAATTTTTAACTTTGCATACTTTTACACAATTTTCATTTAACATTTATATATGTTTACCGATAATTATGATTTATCGTTTTTTTATATTATAATTTTTTAAATATTGTGACTATTGAAGCATAGTTAAATTCTTTGAAAGTGTTTCCTATTTATATTTTTAAAATAAAAATTGTTTACTTAGAATTTGACGAAGATACGTATTAAATCTTTTTTGGAATTCCCTTTAACTATAATTTGATAATTTTTTTCAGCTCAATCTCCTCCAAGGATATCAAAACAGCCTCCAACAGATGAATTGCTCTTCCAAGTGGCACAAGTAAGCATTAATGAAAATGAGAAGCCATTTCTTATTGAGTGTGAAGCTGAAGGAGAACCAGCCCCTAGGTAAATAAATATTTGAATTATTAATTTTTTATTTATTTGACACTTCAAATAAAAATAGAAATATTGATTACAATTTTCAAAATTAAAGTATTTGCTATTGTTTGAGCTATTATAATCATACTATAATAAGCAATGATTAATTGCAACTAGTATCAATCGTCTGGAATTTAAATTGGTGCATTCATCCTCCGAAAGTCTTTCATTCACAAGATTCCATTTTATGCCACTCATAACCTGCAGCTACATTACAGTGAAGTCAGAGTAACTGGTCTTAATTACTTGGATGATCTCATAGCCTTTGGGACTTTAAACTCACCACTACTACAAATAAAGATACTTCTGCAGTACAACTTGTTTGACTAAAATGGGAGTGGTCATTCCACCATTACCACTTTCTTTGTTAAAAATTTAATGAAAGTGAAATTTTGCATTCTTTTACTTAATGACAGCAATTGATTTTAATTTCACATTATCAGATTAAATAGGCTAATATAATTATGCCTCTTTAATTGCACTTCACAAATGTCCTATTAAAAAACAAATTAATTGTTATTATCGGTAATTAATAATTGTTAGTAAATTTTATAAATTTTTTTTTGTAATTAATCTTTTTCAAAATATTTGTTAAACTATTTTACGATATGAGGATAAATTTCAGTAGAATTATAATAGTGATATCATAATATAAAATAATACGTTTATTATAAAATCATAGCGCAATAATAACACTTTCCAGTTCCATGACAAAGCGTTCGTGTTCTAATACAGGTTTCTTTGTTTTTTATAGTTACGAGTGGATAAAGAACGGTAAAGACTTCAAATGGCAGGCCTACGACGACCGTATTTCTCAGCAACCAGGCCGAGGTACTCTAGTTATCTCGAAACCTCGCGACGAGGATCTTGGTCAGTATCAGTGCTTCGCAAAAAATGAGTGGGGTATTGCCACGTCGAACTCGGTGTTTGTGCGCAAGGCCGAGTTGAACTCGTTCAGTGACCAGACTCCAGTGACGGTGAGCGTGCAAGAGGGCGACCCGTTCAAGTTGACGTGTCAGCCGCCCGACGGTTGGCCCAAGCCCAATGTCTACTGGCTCATCCAGGACATGTCAGGCGGTATCAAGTCGATCAACAACTCTCGAATGACACTTGACCCCGAAGGAAATCTCTGGTACAGCAACGT
Source organism: Eurytoma californica (assembly GCA_035586675.1). Lineage (NCBI taxonomy): Eukaryota > Metazoa > Arthropoda > Insecta > Hymenoptera > Eurytomidae > Eurytoma > Eurytoma californica. The sequence continues at coordinate 23,316,388 of JAXIUT010000037.1, read as the reverse complement.
GACGAAGCGCGACTCATCCGACGATTACTACTACGCCTGCGCTGCCACCTCGGTCTTCCGTAACGAGTATAAGGTCGGTAACCGTGTGTTACTTAACGTCATCTCCACGGGTTCCACGGCGAGCTCGAACAAACGCGAGCCCGTCAAACAGTACGTTAGCCGTAAGAACGAGGTAGCGCTGCGAGGCAAGAGGATCGAGCTTTTCTGCATCTTTGGCGGTACGCCATTGCCTCTTACAATATGGACTAAAGACAATCAGCGGATACGACCGAATGATCGAGTAACCGAGGGCAACTATGGTAAATCGTTGGTAATAAAGCACGTAAATTTCGCTGACGAGGGCACTTACACATGCGAAGTGTCGAACGGCGTAGGCTCTGCTCAATCTTACTCCATTAACTTGGAGGTATTGTCAGTGCCGTACTTCACCGTCGAACCAGAGATCGTGAACGCCGCCGAGGACGAGACCATCGAATTCAAGTGCGAGGCTAGCGGCGTTCCAAAGCCCGAAATTAAATGGATCCACAATGGCAAGCCAATTGCCGAGGCACCGTATAATTCACGGCGTAAGGTTACACCGAATTCTATCATCATCGAAAAGCTGCTAAAGAATGACACTGGAAACTACGGTTGTAACGCCACCAATTCCCTCGGTTACGTCTACAAGGACGTGTACGTAAACGTCTTGGCATTGGAGCCTGAGATTCTGCAACCGCCAATAGACGAGGAAACAGTCGATGGCAAGGATATTAAGCTCACTTGCCGTGTTTTTGGTGCTCCCAAGCCCGAAGTCAAATGGGTCAGAAATGGTCAAGAACTGACGGGTGGTAGATATAAAATCCTCGAGACCGGCGATTTGGAGATTGAAAACGTAATTTTCTCGGACGGTGGAGAGTACACTTGCCACGCGTCGAATAAATTCGGAAAAGTGAGCGCGACGGGATTCTTAAAAGTGAGAGAACATACTAAGATTACCGATGTGCCCGAAGATTATGAAGTTTCGGCAGGTGCTACGGCAACCTTCAGGTAAAATTCAAACTGATTCTTATATAATATGATATGCATATGCAAATTATCACACATAAATATACAAAGATAAGCTAGATGTGCTTGTCGTTTTTTGAAAATGGAATAATTTTAAATTCTAATAATTGATTGGACGACGTGATTCATAGTTTTGAAAGAACCTGCAAATCTTAATTCTTTTATGGAATAGAAAATAATTTGTTCTATTTTACAACTGTTTCACGCGCTTTTGTAAAAAATAATATATTGCGTTAATGATCTTGCTTGCTATAAACCAAAAGAAACATGTATTTAATAAGTCTTATATCATAGAGGTGTATTATTCTAATAAAAAACTCAATTTCAGGTGTAATGCAGTAACGGATTCAAATCTAGACTTAAAAATCGATTGGTTGAGTAAGGGCGAGTCAATAGACTTTGAAGCAGAGCCGCGATTCGTGCTGAGCACCGATTACTCGCTGATGATCACCAAGACTACAGAATTAGATTCCGGTACCTACACCTGCCTTGCACGTACCAAACTCGACGAAGCCCAAGCACAAGCCACTCTTATCGTACAAGACGTTCCTAATGCACCGGAATTGCAAGATGTAACCTGTGGTTCTACCGAAGCATTCGTTCGTTGGACTCCCAAGGGTGATAATCGATCGCCCATTCTCCGGTATGCCATTCAGTACAATACGACATTTGCTCCGGATTCATGGGAAAATGCAAAGGATCATGTGCCAGCAACAGAACAGAGATTCGCCATACAAATGAGTCCGTGGGCTAATTATACGTTCCGTGTTATTGCCTGGAACAAAATTGGTAAGCAATAATTGAATAATTTGTATTTTGTTAAAAACGCAGAAAAATTAATTAAAACACTAATCTTACATATCTTATATAGGACCATCTCAACCATCGTTACATAGTAAAGTTTGTACAACGGCGCCTGATGTTCCCTACAAGAATCCCGATAACGTAATGGGTCGAGGAGATGATCCGCAGAATCTCATTATTTTATGGACTGTAATGCCTCAAATTGAGCACAATGCCCCCAAATTTATGTATAGAGTGTACTACAAACGAGACATACCAGGAGAAAAATGGTCTATTGAAGATATTCATGATTGGAAACGAAATAGATTAGTAATTAACAATCAGCCTACTTACCAGAAGTATAGAATTAAAGTCGGTGCAATAAATGAAAAGGGAGAATGTAGAGAACAGCCAAAAGAAGTTATTGGTTATTCTGGAGAAGACGGTAACTACCGATGTGTTTAAATATACAATGATGAAAATTAATTTACACTGCTATTAAACACTGAATAATGCCTTTCGTTATATTTTTTAGTGCCTTTGCAAGCTCCTGGTAATTTTACATTGGTAGACATTAAGTCAAGCACAACTGCAGTTTTATCGTGGACTCCGGTTTCTGAAGAATCGGTAAGAGGTGAATTAAAAGGGTACAAAATTGAAACTTGGACGGATAGAAGTGGCGAAGAAGGTCTGAGAGAATACAATGTTGTTGGTGGTGACAAGGTATTTGCTAAAGTCAATATATTCGTACCATACAGCAAAAACTATGTCAGAATTAGGGCTTATAATGGAAGGTGAATATTTAAAAATTAATTTAAATCTGCTTTTCTTTTTAACAAGTAATTGCAAATTAAAAACATTATTAATTACAGATATAATGGACCATCATCTGAAGTTCTAAGCTTTAATACACCAGAGGGAGTTCCGGGTACTGTACTGGGCTTGGAGGCTTATCCAGTTGGCTCTAATACAATGTTACTAAAGTGGAGTAAGCCCGTAGAAATTAACGGTATTTTAACGGGCTACAGGATTACTTTCCAACAGATTAATGGTTCAAAAATTGGAAATGAAATGGAAAGGCATCCACAGATTACCGATCCCGAAGCAACAAGTGCTAAATTAGCATCTCTCACGGCTGAATCAAAATATCGTATTAGTATTCGCGCTACTACAAATGCAGGAGCAGGAGAACCGCAAGTTGCACTATTAAAATATTTAAACCCTTACAAAGTTTTCAAATGATTTTAATATTAAACATCATTCATATTTTTTAGGTACTTCGTTGAAAAACGAACTCCGGCTTCTCGAAAACCAGATTTACCAACTTTCACGTGGCAAAATATTCCTAAAGAAAGTGGATTATCGAATGTTAAAATATTTTGGGAAGAAAAAACTGACGGTTTCGCAGGAAGTCATTTCTATGCTAAATATCGTTTAAAGGGAGAAACGATTGACTTAGAAACAAATCCTGAAAAATTGACAAATACAATTGAGGTATGCAGCAAATCTATTTGCCTAAAAGACATTTAGTTTTTCAAGAGTTTTATAAATTGACATGGCATTCTTTTAGATTCGTGGTCTTGAAAGTGGGCGCACGTATATCATGTCCATAGTGGCTGTTGATGGAAATTTCTGGACGGAAAGTCTTCCGCAGGATGTTGAAACGAGCAATGAAGGTCCACTCATCCAAGCTCAAGAAAATGTTGCAACAGCTGGCTGGTTCATCGGCAAGTTTCACTTTAATACAATGAGAGGAAAAAATACTTTATAAGTTTATCCAATATTATATTCTATTTTAGGCATGATGCTGGCTATTGCATTCTTGCTCTTCATCCTTGTCATCGTATGCGTGATCAAACGCAACCGAGGTGGAAAGTACGCGGTACATGAGCGAGAGCTTGCTGCCGGACGGGGCGACTATCCCGACGAGGGAGGTTTCCACGAATACTCACAACCTTTAGACAGATCCGGCGGCGGCCGAACGTCACTGGCCTCCTCTTCGCATAATGATGGAAAACATCCCGAATCCGACACAGACTCCATGGCGGAATACGGCGAGGGTGATACGGGTATGAGTTTCTTCATTAATAACTTGCTAGCTGAGATTTGTTGCCCCTTAGTCAACTTAACATCCATAGACGTGAATGTTTAACATTACTTCATTACAAAACCAACAAAACAAGAGCAAGTTCACACATGAGCTTGATGAGAATGCCACATGTCAAGTTTTATTCTTTTTTCCTTTTTTACAATATCACCTGCTCCATAATAATTCAAGTTTGTTTTATTGTTTTGACATTCCCTTAACTTCATCTGCCCTATACCTATTTGGTTTTTTTTTGTTGCTTGATTTTCACATAGAAGGAATGAACGAAGATGGCTCGTTTATTGGACAATACGGCCGTCACCGGAAACAACCTCCTGCAAATTCGCAAGCGTTTGCCACGCTTGTATAAGGTAAGCGTTGTGCCCTTTTTTTATTTTTTTTTTACTAAACTATCCTGACATTTACTGAATCACGCACAGGCGACATGACACTCAAAGAAATTAACAAGCTCAGTTGCTATCATTTTTTAAGGAGTTCGACTTATAAACTTTGTTACTATTTACAATTTCATGTTATAGTAAAAAAACTTTGAAATACTAGAATATAAAAAATTACAGTTAAAATTTTAAACATATTCAATGGTTTCATAAAGTTTCTGTTTTAAACTGCTTGTTAATTTATTTTGATTAACACTTTCAATCATAAAATGTTGCATGTTTAGAGTATGATCTTTAATTATAAATTTTTACCACAAGCAAATAGCTTACGAAATGTTCGAGTCCTTAAAATCTTCAATCAACATAAGTATACTGAGTATCTTTTACAATAGTTGAATGTTTTTAAACTGAGATGGAGTTTTCCTTTAATTACGGATCTTTTCTTTTAAATTGAAGAATTAATCAATTGTCAACAGTACAGTAATAAAAAAATCTTTGTATTTTGTCCACAGCACGGTTCACAGAGGACGGATCCTTCATAGGTCAGTACGGGCCCAAAGGCAGACCAGTAGAAGAGATACCACCGCCCTTACCATCGAGCACCGTAGCAACTTACGTTTAACATTCGCGTCGTTGCGACTTGTAGGGAAAGGCTTCTGTAGAGCACACTTATAAGTATATGTTGGCTTATTGTATATGCGATGCACATGCATGGATGTCGCAATTCGTGTTTTCTAACTTTTTTTTCTCCGTATTTTAAAAGCGATTTTGAAGTGATATTTTCATTTTTCTAAATCGTGCAGCTAAAGTTTTAATCTCTTTAAAAAAAAAAAGAAGAAAAAACGAATAGATATTATTATACATATTATATATATAAATATATATATATTTGTTAATTTTACTTTGTACTAGATTGAAAGCTTTTGCTTCTTTTGCGTAGAATGTACTTTACATTTTACAGTACAAATTGGAGAAACGAAATGATGAAATAAAAATAAATAGTAAAGAAAGAAGAAAAATATCAATTATCTTAAGATAAAAATCTTAGGAAAAATATGTAGAGAAAGTATATAAAAAACAGAAAAAGATGAAGATACGATCAGTAAACATTTGAAGTAACGCACGCTTATGAGTGTATATCGTTAAATTGAGGGTCAGGAATGTGATCATTGAATGCGCTTCGAGCCATTCTTTGTAAGATTAGTATTACTTACTAAGTTTATATAAAAGAATTTTTTATATTATTTATGAGGAATAAATTGCAGTAGCTCATTATAAGTATGTAGTAAATTATAAGTTGAAGTACAAATATATTTATTAACGAAAGAAAGTTTTTTCTCAAAAATTGAATCTCATGGTTAACATCAACGATCGCACTTCCACGACCTCTCAATAATATATTATTTGAATATTATTATTATTATTTCTCGATATAATTGTAGTCCGTACTCATCTCGCGTTTTTCACTTGTACATTACCCTTGTTAGTCTTAAGAGATCGATATATTGTTTAGCAGCTATCGACACCTGGCACGCTCGGCTTATTCGGGCCTCTCATTTACAAGGCGACGAGAAAGTGGAGCGAACGGGTGCCGACAAATTGCATAGTTAAGACGATAATTTTTCTACGACGTAATAGGAAAGAAACTACTATTGAAACATAAATAGTTTACTATTTAAAAAAGATAAATAACTTAAATAGTGGACTCAAATTTTCTCCTTAAGCCACTGCCACTTTATCCAAGACTATAAACTCTTGAGCATTAAGTATTACACCCTTTTGCGCCTTCTACATACTAATGCACATGCGAGAAACAGAGAAGACATGCGATGAATCATACATAGTTTTTATGTAACGTCACCATCCCTTAACTGCGTTGTAACATCTTTATTGTAATTTAGCCAAGAGTAAGTTAAGTTTTTACTCTTTTTTGATAAGTTTTTTTCCTGTTTAAATTATCGCAATGTATTATTCCCATCTCCCCTTCACTGTCCCGGTAAAAAAATCAGATGGAAGTTTTTGTATATCTGGACTTCAAAAAAGCCGATAGATACAGGACTTGTGCATTTGAAAGTTATGATTTTTTTTTATATTTTATAGTCGTTTATAATATATATAAATTTTATTAATAATCATTAGATTTTTAGCCTTAATCTTGAGCGCTTTTTGAACTTCTATCAGATTTTTTCACTAGAGATGGCGATGTTTAAGTGTTGCGCATTCCGATGACAAAATGAGACTAAAATAAATTTTATAAAAATTACATTGTCGTGTAAAATATACATTTTAACTCACGTCAATAAATGGAGGAGGAGGAAAAATAATTGGCCATTTTCATTTTTTTCCTTATTCCTTTAATTTATACTTTCCAAATTATACAGATTAAAAAAATGCTTATCACACATATAATTTACTTTATTTATTGCAAATGCTGACTTTATTTCGAATGCAATATTAAACTTTTTAAGAAATGATTCATCAATTTGAAACACACGCCTCACATAAATCTAGCTTTACAAAAAAGACCATTAAAGGGAATTTCCTCAAAGTTGTTTACGAAGCATCAATTTGGGCGATACAAAAACGAACACCAGCCGCCCCCGTCTCCTCAGGTCCAGACAATGGGGAGGGAGACTAAGTGTACCGTCAGCAGAAACGAAGCCGAAAAAAAAAATCAATAACGCCTTAGACACGTATGCACATAACACCGAGGAAAAGCCGCCACCAGACGAGGCCTCCCCGTGGCTCGTCCCTCATTCATTCCGCCAACATGAATCCCGCAAGACGGTTGATAACGCGATTACAAGCGAACCAGCTTTCCAACAGTGGCACTTGTTGATCCTGTCAGACGCGTGGCGTAATGACTCTCCCCGACGCGGGGGTGAGATAATCCGCAAGATTGCTACCCCCCTCCCCTCGGACGACGTAAGAGAATCGAGGGGGGAGAGAGAGGCGCGGGGCACGGATGAAGTCGTAAAGGGCTCGCGTGGGCGGCTTTCTTGGATGACTTGCGCACCCGGCACTTTACGACTACTTACACCTCGCGCGCTCGTTAGGCTAAGTGTTTTGTTCTGCTCGCTTCCTGGGAAGCAATATGCGTCAGTTACTTTCTTCGTCCTCGGTGAAATTTTTCTAATGTCATTAATTTTGTCGGAGCTTCTTTTGGAAAGTTGTAATTACGAATTGACTGCATTCATGTTAGGTATAACTTTAAGAAGGGCGACGATGAGAACACATGATTCTACTTCGTTTATTAAGCAAAGAATATAAGTATTTAGGGTTTTTTCTATTGTTCAGAAAAGTAATGATTGCAAAATTTGCTGCTTTCAAAGTGTTTATGGGTGTAGCTTTTCTGACTTTATCACTTATTTTTCAATTTACGATATGTATTTCAACTTTTGTTTAATCGAAAAAGAAAAAAATGAGACTTAGTTATTTCTTGGGAAGCGTCAAATCTTTTTTACCTAAATACTAAAAAGTCCTGTATTGTAAAATTTTGCTAAACATTTGCTTACTTAAAATATCAATCGACAAACTAATTAGTTTTAATAAATTAATGTCCTAATCCATACAATTACCGTAATCGCATCTGAAATTAATCATCGCCTTAGCCAAAGGCAATCACCTCGTTAAATCTTCTCCAAACTCTCGATGAGCGTGCACTTTTTGCGCGTGCATCAAAGATTGTCGATCGTTTTGCGTAATAATACGGCATCGCGTTGCAGCAATTTGCGTTATTGACGCGGCCCGGGCAAAAATTCGATCGCTCACTTGCAGCGTGCGTGTTTCTTACTCCTCGAGATGGGGCCGCACGTTTAAAGACCGCGAAGACAGACGCGCGAAAGGGGATCGATCGGAACGGTTCGGAGATCCGTGCCGGTGCTCGTTTGACCTGAAAAATAGAGGAGAGCTTGCTTTTTGCGGAACTGGGGAATCACATCTAGCAGGTATCTTGCAGTGCTGATCCACTTGTTCTACTTTAATTGAATGAAATCATTGCGTTGATTTACCTATGTACGATTATTGTTGGTGTATTGAAGGGATTCAAAATTTAATTTTCTTTTTTAATTTTATTTACCCTTATTTTTAGAAAATAATACTTTCAGAAAAAGATTGACACATACTACATTTATACACGAAAGTTCATAAATCAATTATTCAATTAGCAACCTTTACAGTCGAGTCACTCTCGAGAAAAAACCCAAGTCCCAAAAGGATCCCTAAAATCAGGTGCTTAACTCCCCGGAGAAAATCGAAAAATGAGAGGAGCGAGAAGATAAGGTGTACCCGGCTACTCCCGGCACGAAGAAAAGGCGAGAGACAAGGCCGAGCCGAGCGGCTTTGGGAGGAGAGGTGAAAGATTTCAACAATGGGCCATTTGTTACGCAGCAGAGGCGCACTGCTCGGCGCGCGAGAACGGGGCGGCACAATGGACGCACTATTATCGGCTACTCATCGGGGCCTCGGCCGATCCTCCCACTCCGGGCCCGAGGCCAGGCGATGAGCGCAAAAATTGAGATATCGCGCGGGGATGATGACTCTCGAGTCGAGTAAAGCAGGGAGGATTAATAAGTCGACGACAGGCCAGCGAAGGATGAGCCCCGATTGAGCTGTGAGATGGAGATCCGTGGATAATGCACTTGTCAGGGATAGCCTATTGTTGAGATACTAAGTTTATTCTGACTAATAAATATTTAGATTTGTTTCATTTTTTTAAATTGATTATCCTATTTTTCATCGCTTGTCTTATACTCAAAGATAATTTACTAATTGCTATGTCATTTAGCCACTTAAGTCCGTGCAACGAAGAATAAAATAAAGTATAAATGGTTATGACTAATTATTTCAAGACGGCAGGAAATTCTTTGACGTAAACAGTTTTATTGCGACGACTTTCATTTATGACGTGAACTATATGCAATTTAAACATTTGATGTTTGTAGAGGAATATTTGAAAAGAACGTCAGATTCTTTTACACCAAAAAATTTCTAGAAAAAAATTAACTAATGTAAATAATATATAATTTCCAATAATTTCTATATTTTTAAATTACATTAATAATTTTCAATAAAACTGCGTTTGATTTAGGTATTCTTTTATAACAATGGGTTATAAATTAATAAACAAATAATTTTAAAAAGTCAAAGTTTTTTAAATCCAAAAAGGAAAAAAATAAGTACGTAGCTCCTTTCTCTCCGAGCGCCCGAAAAAACTAACCAATAAACAATGGAGAAAATCCGATGTCAGGTCGAAAAAAGAAGCGGTATAAGTCGGTAGTCGGTTGCGCAGCAGCACGCGCCGCCGTTGAAAATAAAGGACGCGCATGCGAGGAGACACCTGCCAACCGGCTCCGCGCGCCGCGAGGCGACTTTAACGACGACTCAAGACGCGCACCTCCGTAATCGGTCGCTCAAAAGAAATGGCCTCTAAGTAATTGCCAATTAAATCGGAGCCGGGATACGGGGAGCGCGTCAAAGCCCACATAATAAGGCGGTCTATAAAATTCCGCGGCCGCGCGTATCGCCATTTACCACCGGCGGCCCCTTTCAAATGTTCCCCTTTCCCTCCGTCATTGCAGCTACGCGATTTTTCTTCGTGAGGGGCTACGTAGTTTTTGCCCAAACTACTTACTTCCTTGAAATTCGTGTTGGTAGCTGTAGCACGAAGTTGTAATTTTCCACTGTGACGGTGATAAGTAAGGTTGCGCGATTTTTTTTCGATCGCTGAGATTTATTAAGACGGCCGATCATATCCATTTTATGTGTTATAGGGATGAAAGTCGAAGTTAATTACAGTCTCGGTATTAAACTACATATATAGCAATAAAATTGAAGTGCATATTGAAGATCCTGTTCTTGATGTTTGACAGTTAAAAGGTAGTTGGAGAATCTTATAAGTGTAAATTATAAATATTACAATAAATTTTGAATCCTGAAACTCTATCCACATAATAAGTAGGTACTTCTTTAAATCGCCTATAAGTCGATACGATCGCACATAAGATGTTGAACTGAATTTATTTTACACGTACTTATACTCACTATAAGGAGCCATCAACTCAATTAAATTAACATTCTTTTTCTTCTGCTTAGTGGCAATTCAGTATTTACTCGTTCCCCGCGGCAAAAGCACGTTGCATAGTTCAATTACGCGGAACTGTGAAATTGTCCGGAGGAGCGCGCGCGCAAAAAGGGACTCGCAAATGACTTCCTGAGAAGAGAAAAGTCTGCGGAGCTACGCTCAAGAATGCCGGGTGTTTGCGCAAAAATGTTTGCGCGCCTGAGGTCGTATATCACGCGTGCGCTCGCGTGGGCCTCGCTTATGTTGCGCGCGCACACACACAGGCGCTCGTCGTGCAAACACGCGAGAGGCAAAGACGTGAGAATCTTTTCGGAGCTAGGCTCGCTCCTCTCGCCCCTTTCCTCCTCGCCTCCCCCCTTTTTTGCCTTTATTAGGAGCCGCTTACGCTCCGGCTCTTTCGCGCGCGCGCGCGGCGTATCGAAAAATGCTCCGCTTTTGCCGTGCGCCGATCCAGTGCTAATTGGAGCCGCGATTCCCTCCCTTTTTGTCGTCCCGGCACTTCTTGCGCTCGCTCCCATTATTTCTCCCTTTACCTTAATTAAGTGATAATTAGCCGGAAAAGTGTTATACTTCGTCGCGAATTTCGGGGCGCGGTTTTGCGAGGGCGCGCGGTATACTCGTGGACGGGGAGAAACAGGATAATGGAGCCTTTAAAGAGGCGTCCTTAAATTAGGGGGAATTTCGCATCGGCGTGTTAAGTGCGTCGGGCCGATGGAGGTGGGTCGGTCGGGATGCGCAAGCGAGAGTCCGAGATCTAGATTGACTGTAAGATTACTCCGAGACCGAAAAGATGAGGGGAATCCCCGGCCAAAATGCTGTACATATTCACCTCGGACGCGTTTCACCTCCGTCGCTCCGATCGTTTTGCTCGATTTCTAGGGGGCGAGGCGAAGTCGAGAAACACTTTTATTTGCGAATTTTTAATGGGCCAAATTGTGGCCTTTCTGCGTGTTCCCCTCCCTCTGTCCGACACCTTCTTTCCACCTGTTAGCAAGTCAACGTATATATCAATCTATTTAACGAGATAAAAAAAAAATGACGAGCAGCTTTTATTCTCTAAATTTTTCACGACCGAACATTGAAAACTTCGTTGGTTAATTGAATAAAATAAAATAAAAGTTGAAGCGATCAGTGAAGAGTCGATCGAAGCGTGGAGAAGTGGAGAACGAGACCACGAATTTGGAGAACAAAGGTGTGCAGCCGATTTTTCGGCATCATAGGTCCCCGGGGTCTCTCCAATCGAATGCAAAAGGCTGCGTGGGGGGAGGTAGAGGGAAAGACCGGGACCGCGAGAGGTTGACGTTAAAAAAACTGGTTCCCTCGTTTTACCTTCGAGCCTCCGCGGGCCTTACGGATTTCTTCTCTCGTAAATAATATATTGCCGGGCTCGGGCGCGATTCGCCCGTGTATTCCGCCAAAAATTCGATATTCCGCTCCTTTTTTCGTCGACGCTCACGGGGCTTGACTGACAATCTGCCGATAAATCAGCCGGTGCGTATACACGACTCGACGCGATCCCCACTCCGCGGGGCGACTTCGAAATTCAAATCGAATCTCTTTCGATTGTTATTTTTTTGCCGGTGAATTTCGATTTTCGTCTTTCGGCTACTTCCAATCCCACGCTTGCGTTACGGTTGGGCATCGTAAAAATATCTGCGCAAAATTTAATGTCTCGATGACCAAATGTTACTAAAAATAAGAATTATACAGCATCGCTTCGCATTCACTCGTGAAGTTGAATGCAATCATCATCGGTGCAACAAACGTTCACTCTATTAACTACCTAATTTTATGGCTACAGATTTTTTATGTTTTCTCCGTCTATACTTAACGCATGAAAATAAAGAATAGGCATAAATTTAAACTTTCGTTCGAAACAATAGCGTAAGCAATATTTAAAATGTTGCTGTTCTAAAATTAAGCGAAATTCCAGTTTCCGAGCATGTGAAGCGGGAATTTCGCTGCCGCGGAGAGGCCTCGACGCGGTTATGTGGCTCGCGTACGTGAGTAATGGCAGCAACAATAACCGCGATAATGCACGCGGCCGCGCGTTATGCACTCGCGCCGCCCGTGAAAAGCCGAAGCTATATACATCTCGCGCCGTGCTTTACGTCCTGAAATTCACGCGGCTGCGTTGGAACGAGGAAAAATGACTACAGGAAAAATGTTTTTGCTTCTCTTTTACGAATCTAATCTACATTTTATAGGTAGTATATTTCATAGAAGAAAGGATGTACGTTAAAGTACAAGATAATGCTAATTAACCGGCGTATAATTAGATATAATATTGTGCTCATTATGCCCTTTTGTAGAAAGAAAATGAGAACAAGGAAAATCATTACCGGATGATAAAAGAACAAATCATGATTTTTATACATTGTTAAAAATTACAATAGTTTATTCTTAATTACAGATTATCTTTATTTTCAGATTTATTATTCTTTTTTGAAAAGAATCGAATTTATTTCCCAAACCTTGCATTTCGATTAGCCTAAATTATCAAGCTTCCAAAATAAACGAAATGTTGGCAGTTAAGTAGTCCAAATTGGATATACGAAAAAAAGATCCCCCATGCAATAACTCAACGATGATGATTTTACTATTGTAACAAGATAATCCTTTAATCATCCTCGTAACACGCAGGTAACCGATTCCAGAAGAAAACAAACACGCACGGCGCAGGGGGAAAAATAAACATTCCTGGCAACGAGACAAGCCACGAGTCTCGCAGTTCAAAAGAAAGAAAACCAGAGTGAGTGAGAGAAAGAGAAAAGAAAGAAAAGTGGGCTCGCACCAGCCGCAAGCCGAAGAAAAGGATCAGCCTCGGTAAGGTACGAAGGAGCAAGGGAGGAACGAGGCGTGAACAGGGACGAGTGGGATACGGTCGGTTGCTCCGTAATTACGCCCGGGTAGAAAGAAAATCCACTCCTGAGGATAATTAGGGAGGCGCGGGCGCGATGATCGCGCCGGCATCCCGCAGCCTCGGCCGCAGGTAAAAGTCGCTGACAGCCCCGCGCGCGTGATGTACGAGCGCGCGCGGCCCCGGAGAAAAGAAATCAATCCGTGCGCGGGGGAAGAGGAAGGCCCCGTGCGCGCGTATATCGCGGGCCCCAATCTTCCCGTCCGAGCGATGGGGGAGGGGGATGATAATCAGCGCTTGGCGCGGGACTTTTCCTGCGAGTCACGAGGTCAACTCGCTCGGGGCCGCTCCTCGAAAATTTACGACTGTTTTGGAAGGAGCTGCCCGTTGAAATTTTACGGCTAGTTTGGCCGAGTGCGTTATTGGGCTTCGCCTCTTTTTGCTCCTTGCGTCGGGCGTGAGTTAACTGTTCGTTCTTTCGAGTTTGCACCGAGAACACGCTAATCCGAACGATCGAGCGCTGGAGTTCAGGTATGACTGAATGATCGCAGTTAATTAGCACAGAGGATGTAACGGAAGTTTGAAATGCCAAGAGAAGTCCGCGGAATAAAGTTAATAGGTTGGACATTTACGTTTGGATGGTATTGTTTTGAAGTGGAGATTTCACGAGGTAGCAGTGGATTGAGCTGGAGATTTCGATGAAACGAGTATGCATATTGTCTATTAAAGTCAGTTTAAGTGCCGGTTCATGAATCGCTTTACGAGCGTTTTATAAATCACTTACAACTTACCTTGTATAAATCACTTTGCAAAGACGCGAAATAATTTATAATCGTATAACATCTGCGACGGAGAATAATTTAGAAGGTGCGATCCTTGATTAACACTCTCGAGCGATTTTATAACAATGAACCTCTTTGATCAAATTTAATTTAATAACAATATTGGATTTATAAGATCTCCGTCTATATGTTATTGTAATAAAATAAATAAAACTGAATTTAAAAAATTTGATAATGAGCAAGCAATTTTAATAAATCTGCATATTTTTGTAGTGAGTATCAAAAGAAAGTAGTCGCAATAAAGAATCCGAAACAAACGAAACTTAAAAATAAAGTCTATAAAGTCAAAATCGAATTGAAGGCTAAATACCGATCGTCGAAACCGATTTTACTTACAATACGGCAAAAGCGCGGCTCAGGTATCTCGCGCGCCCGCGCGAAGATTATGAAGGACGGCTCGTGTGATTTATCAAGGCGATTCGAATGTAAAAAAGGACGAACAAGAAAAGGGTGTTTTTTTTTCTTCGATCGGGCACCGAGAGAACAAGAGAGAGAGAGAGAGAGAGAGAGAGAGAGAGAGAGAGAGAGAGAGAGAGAGAAGCCGAGCCCAAGGAGGCGCGCGCGTATCTCGCGCGATACGTATACGAAGCTCGGGAGAAAAAAGCTCGAGGGGGGTGAGCTCGCTCACTCGCGCGCTCCCGAGGAGGGGGAGGGGATATGGCTTCAAGATGCCCGGAGACTCTCGCGAAACGTGACTGTAATAGTTTCGCATTCCCTTTTTTATATATGTTTAACGCGCTCGCTCCTATATACCTCGGTCCGCCTCCCTCCCGCTCTCTCTCTTTCTCGCTCCTCTGGCTTTTTTCTCGCTCGCGCGCGTACGCGCCGTTCTCATCCTCGCACTGTCCGTCTGTCCGCGCAGTTAAATTTATATCTCTCTCATTTACCACTTGCTGCTCTCCTTCCCTTCCCACCTTTCTTTTTTTTGCCAACTCACTCTCTCTCTCTCTCTCTCTCCTTCGCTCTTTCTCTCTATCTCTCCCTCTCTCTCTCTTTCTCCCGCTCGTCCGATGTATTTTATACCGTCTGCGCTTCGGTTCTTCGGTTATACTTATATAGTTTCTTTTCCTCGCCTCGGTCGCCTCTTTTTTTTCCGTGCGATGTGTGGACCGTGGAGCCGCTCCCGGCGGAGCTTTATCGAAATCCTCGCCCGAGAAACAAAGTATCTCATTCAAATTGCAGACTCGTGGAGAGTATGGCTCGCATACGGGCGATTTCTTAATTCCATCGGCACTTGCCGCGAGCCGATCGCCGTCGCCGCGAGTTATGTAAGTTTCAATATTGAGATCTCTCCCCCTCGCGAGTCCCGCTCGACGGGTCGATGGGAATTTCTTATTGAATTAGATTCGGCCGCTGCTATCGCGCGAAATTGCCTGCATAAGTTTCCTTCTTTTTTGTACGTATATGTATATCGAGCTTCGAGAGCTTCGTCATTAGGTCGTAAAAAATTTAATCGACGGCTGCCTTTACAAGTAAGTACATCATTTAGGTGCCGTATGAAGAATGTGATCGGATCGAAATCGTTGCAGTGGAACGATCGTTTCCTTTCTTTTTTCCACTTTTTTTGGCGAGGGAGATATTTTTCGACGCGTCTTTGGTCAATGAACCTTTTGCATTTTTAGTCTTTACCCGATATATTGAATGGCATGTAAATGGTACATCGATACACCAGCGCTTCGGCAAAGCCACAAGCGAAAACCAAAATGTAGTATCGGATTACCTTACAAGTCAACGTCTGAAGTGTTAAAGCTTGAAACTTAAAAATGCGCATTTTATTTATGTATTTTTTTTAAATATCTTGAATATTTGAGGCAAATAACTCTTTAAATCTGAAAGAGAGAAAAAGTAATTTAACTAACACTCGAAATTGTGCAGCAAATAAGTGCATACAATGCAATTAATTTTAATTATCTCCATCGTTTTAATTTAATTAGGCTATAATTAAAAATATAACCGAAACCTATTAAAAAAATCATGCAAAAAAATGACATTAAAAGGTAAAAGGTACCAGCGACGAAATCAAAGGAAAAGCAGACGTGAGCAATGGAAAGGATCGGTACCGCCGGCTTGGACTTTAAAGAAAAAATCGCGGCACCGTCGCACGCGCACTCTTCCTACATACAGACACACGGCCGATCCACAGAAAATTCCCCACACTGTCCGGTATCCATGCGCGCGGCCCAGTGTGCAGCAGCAGCAGCAGCAGCAGCCACAACCGCAGCGGATCGCGCGAGCGGCCCGAGAGAAGAGGGGTAGTAGCTCCGTAACCGCGGCTCCGCGCGCACGGGCCTCATTCAGTCAGTCTCGGTCAGTTCGCCGCGGCGAGAGTGCGTCCGCCGGTCACGAGCCCACATACTCCCTATACGGTCGAAGAGGCTCCATGCGCTGCCCGAGACGGTAGCGAGAGGCGACGGGTCGGGATCAGGCGCAGACCAGGCGAGGGGTTCCAGGAGGACGGAGGCGCGCGAGAAGAGGGAAATCGCTCCGCGACGATGCAGGCCTCGGCGGCGCTGATCCTGCTGCTGCTGTCGGTCGGGCGGCGGTGCGAGGCGCGCCACCGACGCACCGGCAACGGGCACAAGCCCGACGGCGACATGACCCTCTGGATCGACCGCCAGCAGATCAAGATGTTCAGCGGTGAGTGCGCGGCAGATCCGCGGGACTCGCGAGTCGGGTCGACATTCCTCCGCGCCGATAATTTCGGTGTCGTATATGTGGAAGGCGCGCGATCGCGCGATCGGTATTGATAACGATCGTGCAGATGGTACTTTCAGTGCTCGGAGTAAGGTACTTAATCCTGATTAACTGATTTGATAAGTTCTACGTGATACCGTACCGAACGCGCGATAATTCGCTTCGCTAAAATGCAACTGTATTTTGGTAGATTATTTATGTTTCGACGATCTATAAACGTGTCCGTGGGGAGATAATTTAGTTGACGAATACTTGCGGTTTTGCGATATTTCTTGGCTTTTGCCAATTCTAAAATGTATTTTTAGATTCAGTAGTTCTTTTAATATAAACATGCATTTATTTCCTTTTGCCGAGAAGATTGCACTTATGTCTTTTTGCACATACCTACACTATATTTATTTTAATAATCTTCTGGTTAATTTTTATATAGTGACAAGTAAACAAGAACCCTTCAAAGTTTCGTAATTTATAGCTATCTTAATTTTCACTCACTTAAAAAATGGAATTACATCCTTCTGCCGGGAAGCCGGACATAGATGTAATTGCGTTTTCCAACGTAAATATATTACCGATACGTAGCTGAAACGATTAAATTTATTTAAATAGGGAAATAAGCAAGTACACGCGAAAGACCATCTGCACGGAGAATAAAAGGCACATTGAATCCGCGATTGAAAACAGATTACTCGATCGGGTTGGAAGAGTAAAATATCGTGCAGGGAAAAAATCTCAACCATTTAAGAAAACAAGTCGTCACGCGGGGGTGAGGGACAGGAAAAAAAAATATTTATTTCCCGAGTGGCGATACTGTAACGATCGGTTGCAGGTGTGGAAATGGAGATATACGCGATTGACGAAGGTCGAGTGGTGCCGTACCTGCTGGACCCGGAGTTCGAGAACAAGCTGCCGGTGATACCAAACGAGGTGTCTTACGTGAACTTCACGTGGAAATCCGGCGTGAAGAAGTACTACTACGATTTTTTCCTGCTCAAGTCCTTCGACGAGTCGATATTGAAAACGCCCTCGATCACGATCAAGAAACAGGGTCGCGTGCCCAAGAGACAGAAGGGTGAGTAATTTACCCCGATCATCTATAATCTAATTCAAAGAAAAATAATAATTAGATTTTATGTGTTACTCTCGTAATGTAAAGGAGTTGATATATCGGAAAATCGCTATCACATAGAATGGTTTTCAGTCTCACAATAATGCAAAAAAGTGTTCGAGAAATAAGGATAACCGAATCGAAGAATATACTCTTTGTTTGCGAGATTACTTGCAAAATTTCCTGCGAAAATTCTTTTTTTTAAATATAAATAATAAACAATATCTAAAACAGTAAATTAAAAAATTTCTACAATATTGAATATTAAATCATTTTTGTAAAAATTTGAATTTAAATTAGAAGAATATGTTGATTAGTTATATGTATCTTTAAATTTAAACTATTAATTCAAAGAAAATACAAAATATTCAACATCCATAATCGGGATTTTTAATTGCTCTATCATGTGAATACTGAGTGAGTTCTCTCATGAATTATCATTTAACTAAACAAATCCAGTTTTTAATGAATACCTAACATAAATTATTGCAGAACTCTTTTATTTTAATTTAAAATTTAACTTAAATTTTACATCCTTTATAACATTGAAAAGATCGGATTAACGTTTAATCTTATCTTTATGATTGTTAAAGACAATACTATAATCGACAAACAATTAATTAACAACAAACGCAATTAATTTGAGCAATTAGTACGCATATCCGCAACAAAAGACCATTCAACATTTTTTTAATTACACTAGATCTGGTGCGCGCTTCGCGCACGGATATTCTTTTTGCAGGTTACTATCAAATGGACAATAATTAAAACAAAATAAAAGACAACCACCGATCAACCAATCACAACGCCAGAAATACTAACTACAATGAAAAGACCATCTCTCTAAATATGAAAATAGAGAGATGGATTTTTATAAAGGGACATGTGGATTATCTTAATTGAAAAGCAGAGCGAATATACGAGAGAAGGAGTTTGATCGATTTCCCATTTCAGAGTTCAGCGTGCTGCTGCCGTGCTCGGGCAACAATTCCGGCATCGCACAATTCGGCATCGGTCTGATGATCGAGACGCGCAAGAACAAGCCGCTGAACGGGACACCCCTGCGGCTCAGCCTGAGAAAAGAATGCGCCGTGCGCGGTGAGTGCGTCAGTCGCGCCCACGATCACCACCTCTCCACTCACACATACAGTTCTGTATCACCAGTGTAATCATCGTCACTAATTTCAACTGCATGCTTCGATCTAGATTCGGTCAACCGAATGTTCACACGAGTCGCGCCGTCTCTAGCCCTTTCTTTCCCTTTTTTTCTCTCTATCTCTCTTTCTCTCGCCGTGTCTTTTTTTTCTTGTTTCAATCGGGTACCGGTTACTCGCGCATCCCCGAGCGATTGGTGAACGCGGTTCATTAGTTGAGAGCCGGCAGGTTATTTTTTTTTTTTTTTATTTGGATGTATAATCGATTTGATGAGAAAATTGATATTACACGTAAACAATTTTTAAATGCAAATTGCTGCGGTAGTGCAACAATCGTTGTAAAATAAAACATTAAAAGAATTGATATTCTTTGAATAAAAATTTTGTTCAAATTTATTTAATAACAAGGAATTGAAATAAATACGCAGTTCGGAAAGAAAGGGTCAGGACTTTCCGGCACGCGCCCGATCCGGTCTTCCGACGTGATTAATTGCACAGAGGCGCTTTTGATCGAGTTTCGCATGTGGCTGCGACGAGCACGTCAAGGAAAATAATTGGCCGAAATGAGGATTAATCGAGTAAATTATCAGACGAAAAAGTAACATGTGAAATTACACTAGCCAGAATGCGAAACCGGCGTCTTTGCAGCATATCCCATAACCGTTCGGAGTTCAAACTGATACTCGCCGGGCAATTTTATATTATAGCGAACGATTCGTACGTGCATATTTATAGATTTAAAATTCAATAGACATTCATTCATAAATTGATTTGAATTTACTTTCGCAGTTTGCGGGGTAATAAATTTTACATACAGATTATCCTTTGTAAATTGCGCGATTTGTTCTCAACGATAAGAGTGAAAGCACTTAGTCTATTTATACAAGATTTCTGCAAACCCGCTTATGGTCGTATCTTTACACCTGGATCCGAATAGATAAAACTGATCTCAGTATATACACGATAACTTTTTCCTAAAGCACACACGAGATTATGGCTTGATATCCAGTGCACATACAATTTTTAATAATACTTGCGTTTATCTTACAGTATACCTGAAATCGCATTTTCGCGCGATTTTCTATATTCACAGTGCTTTGCTTTCTCTGGAAATTTTCGGTTAGAATAATTAAGAGTTCTTGCATGTGCAGCTTTGCGGTAGAAAGTACTTGACCGAAAACGAATCCGACACGAGACCGTACTTATTTAACTGAATCAATAAATTGAAATTGTTTTTCGTGTAGAAATAAATTTGGAAATTAAAATGAAATGCTTAAAGATTTCAAGAAGAAAATATATATTCAATGAGTTTAAATAACAATTTAAATTTTTATGAAGCATTTTATTTATTTAGTGAGTAATAATGTTTTACAACTTTTCCAATAATAAATTCATTTTAAGTTTTATTAAATAGCTCTTTCAGCTAAATTTTTCTTTGAGCATTTCATTTTTACGATGGAAAAAAAGATGTGCTAATTTTATCATCTTATTGTAGAGCCAAATCCAGGACCATGTCCCGATGGCTACTTGGGACCGCCACATTGTAAAAAAGCTTTGTGTTATCCCAATTGCATGAACGGTGGCAACTGTACCGCGCCAGGAGTGTGCTCTTGCCCGCCAGGATTTCAAGGACCTTATTGTGAGGGAGGTGCGTTGCAATTAAATGCTTTATACTTTTATGAAAAAACAAAAC
This sequence comes from Eurytoma californica, assembly GCA_035586675.1. Taxonomy (NCBI): domain Eukaryota; kingdom Metazoa; phylum Arthropoda; class Insecta; order Hymenoptera; family Eurytomidae; genus Eurytoma; species Eurytoma californica. Next base: position 23,295,647 of record JAXIUT010000037.1, on the reverse strand, counting down.
ATTTATTCATACGAGACGGTATAATAAAAATAGTTTCTTTACTATTTATATAGTTAATCTCTTATAAAAATTGAGACACAAATAAAATACTACGTCATGTTCTATCGAAATTTTCGTGCAAAATATTAATTTTGCTGAATTTTTCATTTGAACAAACGATGAATGTATATATATATATTGTGCATTCCTTTGAGATACCTTTTGAAATACTTTAAAATTATATACCTAGATAACTTTGGATATAGCTATAGCTGTTTTACAGCCAACTTTAATCACATTTGTCAGAGCTTGATAAAAAGGAGCCTGTTCTGCTCCATGCTGCAATCCTGTATCATGGTGCTCTTGTTCTTCATCTCGAAATTGTTTTATGGTTTGGAGGATTTCTTTATCATTTTCATCACTAATTTCCATGAGAGATCTTAGTTGATCATTATAATGTTCTACAATTACATCTTCAACAGCTACAGTACAAGCCATTGCAGCTTTTTGTCCTAAAAGAGCAGACCCAGCTCCTAATGCAAATCCTGCTATGTTCCAAATAGGCAACAATGCTGTAGGCCTGACTCCATGTTTTTTTATTAACTCTTCAAATTTTTGTCTGTGAACCTTTTCTTGCTCCCACATGTGTTGAATTGTGGGACCAGATGGTGTGTTTCCTAAAATTATTTTACATCTTTATTTATTTAAATGAGTTAAGTGACAAATAAAAATTTAAAAAAGGTTATAACTTACCTAACACAGCCATTTGTCCAGCATATATTCTGTCAGCTCCAAACTCTCCTGCATGATCTACTCTAATTACAGAGTCAAGGATTCGTCCTTTTTTGGTTCTCAGAGGCGCAGCTGAATTTGTAGAAAGAAGTCGAACTGATCCTTTTCCTGCACTCAACATCTTTACAATTTGATTCTAGAACAAAATTTTTATGTTTTAGGAATATGTGCTGAGAAATGCTTAAATGGTGGAAAATGTGTGCAGAAAGATACTTGTGAATGTCCAAAAGGCTTCTATGGTTTAAGATGTGAATTTTGTAAGTTATAATTTCATGAATTTTCTTATTAAAATTTTATTTCATAATTAATTTATTTAAAAAATTTACAGCTAAATGTGTGATTCCTTGCTTAAATGGAGGTAAATGTAAAGGTAATAATATCTGTCGTTGTCCAACTGGTTTTAAAGGAAATCACTGTGAGATAGGAAGACGTTCACCTCAGCGCTCAGCTTGTACAAAACCTTGCAGAAATGGAACTTGCCAACCGGACAATACATGTGTTTGTGAACCTGGATGGTTTGGAAAATTGTGCAATAAAAACAAGCCCTGGGCTTAATAAGGCTGGCTCATGCCATGTTGCGGTATTGTAGTACTTTAATAACGATTTCATTTTATTGCAAGAAAAAATAATCAACTGCAATTTGCAGTTTTAGTCAAAAATTGAATTCAGTATTATTTAGAAATTTCAGAATGATTGTTATAACTTGATACTTAATGAAAAATTGAAGAGACTGAGCAAAGCTCATGTAGAAAAATTTTAAGAGGTATTTTTGGTACCGCAACAGGAGAGAGATGTGTGGTCATTATAAAGAAATTGTGTGGAATGCACTCCACCCGAGATGTGATATGTAAAGTTGCTTTACACCATTTTTTTATTTTTAAATAATTATATTATTATTGATATACTTTAATTTTGTTAGATGTATTGTAATGATTGTTTAGAAACAATACAACTATTTTTCTTTTATTATCAATAGTGATGTTTTTTATCCATTGCATTTTTTTTGTATTTCTACAATAAAAACTTTGTTTATAAATAGATAAGTACATGAGATAATATTAAGATAGATTTGTATTGTTTCGATAAAATATAAGAAATAAATAAAAGTAAAACTATGTAATAAATTCTTTTATACCAATTAAGACTTGTTAACAATAAATTATTTATGTATACCTATATATATATATATAATAACACACTGCATTATTGCCTCAAATTGCGTTACCGCAAAATTGACATCAGTAAACAAAAGCAAATAAAATAAGTTGGAGTTTGTGCAAAATTTATCAATATGAACAAATCTTTATGTAAAATTAGTAAAATTCATTTTAGTACGAAAACACTTGGACTTAAAAAACGGAGCAAGACAAGGTTAGATAACCTTATCGTTGATGTTTTACTTAACGGTAATTACGTAAAAAAGTAGAATATTATGTAATCAAAGTAGTAGCACTTGCACACAACTTTTTAAAAGATAAAGGTAACATTAAAAATATTCTTCACCTCCAAAACATTGAATCCAAAGTAGAGAACAAGCGCACTGCCGCGACGCTGTAGAACACTGGTAAGGTTAGGTCCGTCAAAACATGCCATGCACAATCATTTGTAATTTTTTTTATTTTGCGACTTGTATACCTAATAGGTAATCTTTAAAAACGAAAATCACTTAAAAATTTAAGTAAATAAAAGTTTTCACTGTCTATTACCTGTTTAGGCTTGTTGAATGTTGATGTCGATAATAAATAAATGTAATAAGCAAGTGATAAGTAGTAGGTTTATGTTTCCATTTTTACTTATCGACTGGCATTGTCATTATCTAACCACTGATTAAGGACATTGTTAAATAATTATTTAATTTGAAAATAAATAGCACTGCAGTAGAATGTTAAGAAATAAAAAAGGCGTATAAGAGCATACGTAAACACACACTTTGGTCAAATAGAAAAGAAAAATGCTTGAACTCATGATCTACAAAAGAGAGATTCAACCAACAGAATTTTTTAAAATAATAAACAGGTATTTCTCGAAATCGAAGTTTTGGCGAAGCTTCATCGCGATCACGTGACCCAGGCTCGAACGCCAATAAACGGGCGAGCGAGCGCTCGGTGGCGCCTCCAGACCGTCGGCCATGCACTCGCCTCGGCCAATCAGCGGGCCGCAGCGAGGCCGCGATCGCTACAGCCGGGGCTGCCGCGTGCCACGGGCTCCCTCCTCCGAGCAGTAGCGACGGCCCGATACACAACGGGCCGAAAAACTACTGTACCGAAGGCACTGGTCTCGGCACGACGCACACAATCGTACCGCCAGGCGAGCGAGGGGCCGAAGCGGTCGGGTACGTGACGGCAGCTGCGGCGCCGCGCACAACATAAAGCCAAGAGGACACACCGAGAGCGCTCGAGTTTGTTACATGGCGCTGCCGTGCGGGCGGCCTCGCGACATCATCACCGACTCATCGAGGACGACGAGGAGGCCGAGGAGGAGCGCCGAGCGGTGAGTGGTGAGTGAGATCCAGAGCAGAGTTCGCGGCAGCGCGCCCGATCGCCTACTAGCGCGTCTCTCCCCCTGTGGCCCGGACCTGCGTGCGCGACACGAGCGAGCGAACGCGTGCGCGGCGCGAGAGGAGCTGCGCGCACGGCACCGCCGCGGCCGAGGAGAGCACGTACGTAGCGCCGGAGTGCGCGATGGGGCAGCGGGGGGCCAGCGGGCCGGTGCGCGCGCGCGCGCGCACGCTCGCTCTCGGGATCGTCCCGCGCCACCGTCTCGCGTGCGCGCGGCGCCGAGCATACCCTCGGGGGGCAGGCACCTGGCATCGTCTGCTGGGCCTGCTCGCCACAGCGCAGGCTTCAAGATGGCCGTGCGCGAACGCGCCGCGCTGCTCCGGTGCTGAGCGCCGAGGTCCGTAGGGTGGGCCCACGGCTCCGGGGCCCCCCGCGGGCACCGGGAGCCGGCGGCGGGGGCGCCGGAGCCAGTCGGACTGACCGCCGAGGCCCCGTGAAGGTGGCCGGGGTTCCGGGGCGGGCGTTGCGCGAGGGTTCCCCTTTGAAAAGGCGCGCATTCAAGATGGCTGCGCGGAGCACGGCCGCGCACCTGAGGGCCACACCGGAGATAAACAGAGAGTCGGACGTGCGCGATAGCGCGGCCGCGGGAGAGAGGGAGAGAGAGAGGAGGCGAGCGCGCGCTGCAGACGATGATGGGGGGCCGCGTGTTTTCTGTCGTGGTGCGCGCGCGGGAGCCTGCGCGTGCATCCCGTGTGTACACATGAGCGTGCAGCGCGCGCACCGCGTGCGCCTCCGACTCTCTTTCCGCGCGATTACGAAACTTGCCGGCTCGAGAGGCCCGCGCGGCACGCGTTCCCGCCGCTACGCCGCCGGAGTGGGCCCCGGAAAGCCGAGGGAAAACCTCGTCGCCGAGGCGATCGATAGGCGCCCCGCAGGAGGGGAAGCGAGAGCGGAAGTACAGATAGAGCGCGAGAGAGGCGGAGGCGGTTGTTAAAAGAGCGCGAGTTGATAGACGTAGTAGGCGGGAATCTAGAGACCCGCTCGGTCTTCCGCGGGTACTTATGTACGCGCTAAAAAAATAGTCGCTCCGAAGCGAAGCGGAGCGGGGCACCCACCGCGCGACTTATAGCATCTCTATTCCACGGCTCTCTCGATTGCGCTATCAATCAATAAATTCGAATTCCACACAGCAGCTTGTGGCCTCCGTCTCCCCGTGCACGTATTCCCTGTCTCTCTCGCTCGCTCGGGCGAAATAATAAAAGCGAGGAAGTGTACAGACGGCGAGCGGGGCTGCGAGCGAGAGAGCGCGGAGTAAACGTATCGGTCTCGCAGCCCCTCGCGGCGCGCATACGGTCGGGTGGCGGGCGATCGATAGCGGGGCTCCACGGCAGTCCGTGGCCCAGCGCTTCGTATTGGCGCGCTCGTCACGCGCGCACACGGACAGGCGCACACACGCGAGCGCGGCTGCGTGTGCGTGCGACACACCGCCGCGAGTGCCCGTCGGCTGCCTCGGGTTCGTTCGTCGGGCGTGCAGTTCGTCCGAGGCTCGCGCGAGCCTCGTCCCCTCGCGCTGCCGGGCCGCACAGCGAGTCGATCCGTGCACGGAGCGCGAGTGCAGGCCGTACCTCAGCGTCGGTTCGCGACTACGGGAAACGCGAGTCGACCTGGCGGCGTCATGTCCTACGACGTGGACGCCGGAGCGTCGCACCACCAGCAGCGGACCTCGGAGCTGCTTCTTCCCGGGGAGGCTCGCCGCACCTCGCGGTGATACTCCGCTTCACAGCAAGAGGTTAGAAACTTCCCAGTAGCCGCTGCGCTCCGCGCATAACCTCTATACCGAGTGGCTCCGGCAGTGCTGCCGTCGTCGGGGCGCTCCGGCCCAGGGGGGTCCTCGTCGACGGGCCTCGCGGATCCGCGGCTCGCGGGGGCTCCGCAGTTTGCCGGTCGTCGGCCGCGCGTCGTTCGGCTGGGTGCCGCGGGGTTTAAAGGGCGGGCGCGAGAGCTAGGAGGGCTTTGCCCCGCGTGTGTGTACGCGCGCTGGTGCATCGGTGCGCGGCGCGTGTGGCGCGCGAAAAGCCAGGCCTGGCACGAGGTGCGCAAAGGCGTCGGAGCATCGGCCACCGCCGAGTCAAATTTTCGCGGCGCCGAGGGGCTTGCGCTCCTCGCGCGGAAGACGCGCGGCCCGCGGTGCGCGCGCGGCCTCGGGGCGTGGTGAGGAGGGCTCTCGCCTTCGCGCGCGCGTGCACGCCCGGCATCCAGGACGCGCATCCTCGGCCCCCACCGACTCGCGCCTCCTGCGCGTACGCAACGCGCCGCGCGTGTTTTTATTTATGTGTCATGTGCACGGAGTGCGCGGACCGCGAGGAGCCGGTTCGCGCGACAACACCGTCGCGCGGTGCAGCAAGACGCTGTCGCGCTGCTGCAGGGTGTCTTCTCGGCTTTTCAGGCTTCGACCGTTCGGGATGCTACCGGAGATGCGACTTCGTTTCAGAGTCATGCTCGTTAATGTGACTATGCATCGGAAGATGTTGTAATGCGAGTTACATATGCATATGGTCGCTGGTGTTATGAAACAGATCGGAGCGTCGCGATAGATTTTCGTAGAATTTTAAAGAGGAACGGCAGTAAAGAGCTAGCTGAACTAGAATATCGATCCTAAACTCTCGTTTCTATGCTACAACCCTGACTAAAATTAAAACCAACGCTTACTCAACCGACTTCTTCGTCGGTCGTTCTTCATTCACTGAACTCGGTTGGATCACGAACAAATTTTAACGAAGGGACGCGATTTACGTTTAAAGGTCCAAATTGTGAGGTCAGCTTCATATACAACGCGTAGCTCTTTTTTCCACTTTGTACGAAATGCGTGTAGAAGAGAGAGATTGGAGCGCGAAGCTCGACGCGTCGGGTCACCCTTTGCTTATCTTGAGGGGATATCGGGGGTTGTTACAAAAGGGGGGCACGCAGTCAGCGATTTCCTCTGTTGCCTTATCTGTCTGTCTTGCTCTTTCTCTCCCTCCTTAAAATCAGCGAAGTTTTGCACGTCCCAGACACCGTCTGACTCTACTTACTCCACTATACTCTAAATTAATTATTATATTTGCACTGATAGCCGTTGCCTTTTGCTCGCGTTCACAACCTACCGTGACGTCGGATTTACTTCTATTTTTTATGCCGCGCGTCGTTATAAAAGATGCAAACTACGAGCTACTATGCGAAAGTTTATGTTGTCCTACTTATCTCATAACTTGTCGAGAGAAAAAAACTGCTCCGTATAATCTTTCAATAATGATATTTAATTTTTGAAAATGAAGTTTGGTGTTTAATATTAATCATCTGAACATTGCAGGCATCGTTCGTTCCCGATAAATCCATAATTCGACGGAGGCTAAATAAAAATCATCTCATTAAGCTAATGCGGCTTGGGCAATTTCAGCAGATAATTTACGAGTGAACGCTCAGCGAGCGATCTCCGCGTGCGCGGGTGCGAGCTTTGAAACCGAACGCCCTTAAAGAGGCAACGCGACGAGCCACTTGCACACCTCCACCTTTATTTGCCTGGCGCGGACGAGCGCGTCGCTCTCGTACACACAGCGTTGCCTGGAGTAGGGTGTGCGGGGTTGAGTCCGTCGGCCGAGCGGCGCCCTACGCGCGGACGAGGGGGGGGTGTTTTTCCCGCTGCCTCGAGGGCATATCGAGCGCTGGATCCGAGACAGCTGAGCCGTAATGGAAATCGTCCCGCTATGCCTCGGCGCTTCGCTTAGGGCGAGCGAGCGAGCTGGGAGGGTAGGTGGGCATGTAGGTAGGGTGCGCGCCCCGAGGAAGGGAGGGAGAGAGCTTGACGCATGGGGTCCCGAGACGCGCGCTCTATACATGACTCAACCTCCTGCTCACATTTAAAAACGCCGGCTCTAAGGTTTCGCCACGGGGGATGTATATCTTCCTCCGGGAAAATCAATAATTCGCCTCAATCGCGCGAAATGCACGCCGGCTCGGCTTTTTCCCCACCGGCAGTGTCTATACCCCACCCTACGACCCTCGAGCGCTATGGATTTTCATCGATGACCCCGGGATTTTCCGACGGACGGAATAAATGGGAGAGCTGCTGGGATGTAACGCTATCGGGCGAGTGGATCAACGGCTGTTTTTTTTTTGGGCTCGCTGTTTCATTTTTTACTGTCTCCGTCGTAAGCGATTTATCAATTTTTTAGCTTTCCTTTTCGTTACATTCGTTGCGAATTCGGTTTTTTTTTTCATCAAATAAATTTTTAGTTATATTCGTTATAAAGTTATCTGAATTAATTGCGTAACGTTGGGAAAAGTTCGTTAATCTTGCAGCGCAACTTCGATAGGGGAGGAGAAACGCGATCTACGGAGTTCGTTACTTCAACCCTCACAGTTGTGTGTACGCTTGCGTCACGGCTTAAATCATCTGCGGTTGGCCGAGAGCTTGAGCCAGCAGTTAAGAATGACACCCTCGGTTCTAAACGATAACAGCTGGCTCACGGCTGACTATAGATCGATTTTCCCACTTTAGCAGAATTAAATTTTATTTCATTGATCTATCAATCATACTTCGTTTAAAGACTGACGTCTCCGTTAATTATGTTATGAGATCTACCTTTATAGATAGAATGATTACCAATTTTTTTTTCAATATCATTTCCTGTAGTAACTCTTCGAATATTAAATTAAAAATAACAATTTTAATTTTTCTAACATCTGAAATAAAGGTCGATTATTTCTTAAAAATTAATTGCACATACACTATAAATCCCTAATATTAGTCACGAATATTATTAGTAATTCTTGTTTCGTTTTTACAGTTCAGCGTGATGTAATGTAAAGTGCAAGGAGCAGCAGCAATCGTGAGCGAGTTCTGCGAGTGGACAGCGAGAGAGAACTCGGCGGTGGCAAATCCCCCCCGCGGGCGAAGAGAAAAATTTCCAAGCCACATCAGAAGTGACTAGTGCGAGTGCTTTCGTCAAGGCTCAAAACTGTCTGCGGCGGAGATAGAAGGCGGTGAACCTCTCCCCGTGAAAGAGGAGGAGGAGGTGAACGCCGCCGGTCAAGAGTTCGACGTAGCGATAGACCCGTACGAGGACACGATGACCTCGCTGAACGCGGAGTCCGACCGGACCGACCGAATCTCGGACGACGATGACGACGAGCCCACCAGCGGATCCGAGACCTACGAGGAGGGCGACCTCCTCGCCTCGGCCATGGACGATGACGTGACGGCCCAGCTCGCCGCTGCAGGTTGGCAATTCAAACACGCTAATGGTGATTTCCATTTTTTTGCTTTTTCGAACCCTTCCCTCTACTCGCCCGTATCCCCAATTGCCCCCTTGTACTCTGTACGCCACGACTCGCCGCGCGCGACTCACGGCCACCGAACTCCGGCGAGACGGGGGTCTCTCCCGAGTTTCGGCCGCGCTGTTGCGCCGAGCGGACACCGGCGGACGCGCGCACGTGCTGCGCGCCGCGGCCGCGCACCGGCACAACAGGCGCGAGAACCTCGAGCGCGGGATCTTAATGTGGGTCGCGACGAACGTCGACCGACCACCTCGCTCGCTCTGCCACGTGCCGCGTGGACTCGATGCGTCCGAGCAAAAAAAAAATAACGCACATGCTCTTTGGTGATAACTGGCAACTGCAGTTTTACTTCTCTACTTTTTTCATTCTGTTTTGTGTGTCCCAAGATAATCTAATCACTTCCGTAAACCTTCCCGTTACCAAATTCCTCTCCTGAATCACCTTATTTTTTTCTGTTTTTTTTCTTTTGTTTGCAATGTTTTTTTATGATTTTTAATGCAATTGCAATTGCAATTGCAGGTATTGATATTTTGGTGTTGGTCAAGCTGAGAGAAACGAAGAGTCTAAAATTTTACTGACATTTACATTTGTGAAGCATAATCATCAATTATTATTGACAATCAGCGGTACTGTCAATCATTATTTAATCAATTTGTTTTTTATCAAAGCATAATTTGAACAACTTCGTTTATCTCATTTGACGTTAAATGTAAACAAAGATTTTTTGAATGAATATTTTACTTGTATTCTTTATCTAAAAACTGTATATAATAACAATCTTTTCGTGGCTTTGATTTCAATTTAGCTTGCTAACTGTTCACTATTCTCAACTCTTATTCTGGCAAAAGTTTCATTCATTATTTTGATTTTCGTAATTCATGTTATTATGAATATATATACAAAAATAAGCAGAATAAAGTTGGTAATAGAATGACAATTATAATTCAAATCATTGCAAACTTACTTAATTGTCAATTATAAAAAATCTATTATTAAATTTGCAATGTTTAGAAAGAAACTCTAACGTTGTATCCACAAAGCTATAAAAGCAAAAGTTTTTTGAAAACTGCACGTTTTACATCCATTTTAAAATTAATCCCATTAATATCTTTTGCTTGCTGTGATTTTACTACATAACAAAATAAATCTACAAGTACTCATTGTCTCGATGTTCGTGAAGAATTTGAATATCATCGTAATGCGGAGCCGAAAAGGAAAAAGGCCACGGCGTCTCTCTGAACGACGACGTCACACCGCATTTCAATGATACGAATAATTGTAAATGTGTAGTTTAGTTTGCATGCCTTATATCGCTAGAGTGGATCTGCCTTTTTTCCCTCTTCAACGACGCTTGTAATGCATAGGACCCGTCGGAGTGGCGGCGGCTGCGGCCATCGTCTCGGCGAAGAAGCGGAAGCGGCCCCACAGTTTCGAGACGAATCCCAGCATTCGCAAGCGGCAGCAGAACAGGCTGCTGAGGAAGTTGCGAGTAAGATTTCTTCTCCTTTAACTTTTTTTCCTCTTGATAAGGCACCGCACCAGCGTTGAATTTCATTTGATGGACGATTCGCCTTTCGGTTTTTGCTTTTCATTTTTGACGGAAACGTCTGCTCTTGTTAAACGACGCGTAATAACGCAGTGAAGATTTGCGATATTCGATTTAAGAGTTTTTATGATTAAAAGATGAGATCTTGAGAAATTAAAAAGTAATTATTAAATTGAAACTGATTTTTTTCATGTTTGTTGATAAATTATGAAATAATTAAAAAACTTGATTGCGTTTCTTATAACGGAAAAACAAAACGAACACTTATTTATATTAATTCAAATTAATTTTAAATTAATTCGTCTATATAAGTTTAAATTAACGTTCCTCTGATCCCCGAACTTACTTGAAAATAAAGAGAACGAAAAAAAACAATGTAACATCGATAAAAAGTTAAAGGTTACAGAACTCTCATTTGTTTCGTTAAATTTTTTCAGCAAACGATAGACGAGTTCGCGACGCGCGTCGGCCAACAGGCGGTCGTGTTGGTGGCGACGCCGGGCAAGCCGAACAGCAGTTACAAGGTATTCGGCGCGAAGCCGCTGGAGGACGTGGTGAAGAATCTGAAGGCCGCGATAATGGAGGAACTGGAGAATGCGTTGGCGCAACAGGCGCCGCCCCCGGTACAGGACGACCCGTCGCTCTACGAGCTCCCGCCCCTTATCATCGACGGCATACCCACGCCCGTCGAGAAGATGACCCAGGCGCAGCTTCGCGCCTTCATACCACTTATGCTCAAGTACTCGACGGGTCGGGGGAAGCCCGGCTGGGGCAGGGAGAGCACGAGGCCGCCCTGGTGGCCCAAGGAACTCCCCTGGGCGAACGTGCGCATGGACGCTCGTTCCGAGGACGAGAAGCAGAAGGTACGTCGGGCACTTGTGCTACTCCTCCATTCTCTCTGTGTTTTTGTTATGACTCTGGCACGTGTCGACAGATGAGGATATCGCTTGGTTAACTGGAATTAATTGGCTTTCATAATTTAACATAAATTTGAAATGTAAAGCATAAAGATGATGCTTGCATTTTTTAAATTAGCTTACGAAATAATGAATAATTTAAAATTAGTTTAAAGTCTAGATATATGAGTACTTAAATGATAAAGTAACAAAATTAGTTTAATGAAATCGATACCATGGAACGACGGTGCTAACTAATCAATTTCTTGTTAAACCTTCTGAAATTAAGCAGATCTCCTGGACCCACGCCCTGCGGCAAATCGTCATCAACTGCTACAAGTTCCACGGTAGAGAGGATTTGCTGCCGGCTTTCAGCGAGGAGGACGACAAATCTAACATCCTGTTGCAACAACCGTCGGCTTCGACGCAGCAGTCGAATAGCCAAGGCAGTCAGTCGCAACAAACGGTGGGGGTCGTTCGCATCAGCAGCACTGGTTCATCTAAGGGAAATTCGTCGCCATCGCAAACCATTGCCGCGTCACCCACGTCTCTCGCCACTGCCACCCAGGTGTCAGTGGACGGGTCCGATCGAGGCACATGGGCAAGTCGACCCGATACAGAGTCCTCCTTGTGTCGTTCTCGATATATTGTCGATGAATATTATTTTCTTTTTGTCGCGGAGCAATTGAATTTTAATTTATTTTACTTTCAAATTTATATGTACTTGTTTATTATTGCTCTTGCGTAAAAATTGCTCGACTTGACCATGTTTGTTCATCTGTGTCATTGCATCATTCATAATCATGTCATTTGCTTCGCAGTTCATCATTTTTATTTGAACTTAATTCTAAATTTATTTGTTTTATTTTCTCCAAGGCATAAGTGGTATTTAATTTCCCTTATTTGAATTTTATTGCTTTTTTTATTAGCTGTATAGTTGCGTACTTATTATTTTATTATTGAATGCTATAATTTGATTCATGCATCAGATCATTATTCTAGTTGATGGTATGCAACTACATATGAATCATGTGGAATTAAAATTTGGTTTACTAATCATTTTAAATTTTACTTATGTAGATGACACAGTATCCTACGGTACTTCAGACGATAACGAATCCTGATGGAACAGTTTCCCTAATTCAGGTTGATCCGAGTAATCCTATTATCACGTTACCGGATGGTACCACTGCCCAAGTTCAAGGAGTTGCAACTGTAAGTTTCCATTAATTATTCCTTCTAAAATTAGTTTTAATTTATAAAGATTTTTACAGATTTGTGTAAATAATGAATAAAAGAAGTTAAGTATATAAATATCAATTACACTTTTGTTGCAGATTCACACGAGTCAAGGAGAAGTGCAAACTCTTGCTGAAGTGAGTAGCGCGGATGGCGCCAGTGTCGCCGTGGATCTGAATAGTGTCACCGAAGCCACTTTGGGCCAAGATGGTCAAATTATCCTCACCGGCGAAGATGGACATGGTAAAACTGTTTTCTATAGGCTCTGCACCGTCGCCGGTCAAGAACTACTCGAACAGTGAATTGCGCTTATAAACTAGACCTTTTGGACACTTGTTTATTTTGCATGTTGTATGCGTCACTAGTTTTAAAGTGACAAAAACCCACTTGTTGTTCCATAATTTTTATTCTACCAAGTAGAGTTTTAATTAGTCAAAGATTTCTTTTTTCTAATTTTTGGAACTTGTACATAGTAAAGAGTAAATTTAGCGAGAGAAAATTAAAAATTTTGAGGGAGTGAAGCAGTTGGATTCCATATTATTTTCGGTTTTTATCATCAATTTAAGAATCCATGGAAAGTCACTGACACACCGTGAAGTGTGAGAATCATAAACGCGATAGTAGTAATCAATAAGAGAAACAGACCGCCACTTTTAAACATACGTTTTCTTTTTCTTGTAAATGTCGTGAAATTTCACTGCTAAAAACCAAGCATTTATTTATATGTATATGAGTGTACATACAGCTAGTTATTAAAGTATTGTAATCAACGTTTACACATTAAAGGATAGTACAAATGATCAGTCGGTCAAACAAACCATTGTGAATGTTCAATTTCGTGATAATACCAATCGCAGTCTTTAGTGAGAGCATCAGTTGCATCATGGATTCTTAAAATAAAAATACCACAATTAAAATAAAGATTGCGAAGCATAACAGTTGCAGATAAAAAATCTTAGTTTCTTGTTTTATGATTTCTTACCACTTATTATAATAATTATTATCTAGTTTTAAAAAGGCACGATGAAATAAATTTTCTGTAAATAGAGTGAATATATATTGATGTTTTATTTTCGTTATTATTTAATTTAAAGTATTATTTAATTGTAAGAGTATGATTTGAGTATCGATAGATAATTTATTGTTGATAGAAAAGTTGTTTCCTACGTAGGTGTGCATAAGCTTCGTTTTTTATTTTGATTAAATCAATAAAATCGAGGTGTGCAAGAAGAAATCACGTCAAACTTTTTCCTGTTAAATAAAGTTTCTTGAATGAAACGTCGTTATACATAGTAAGTATATACGTTTTTCTTAAGCGCACCCTCGTGTTGCACAAATTATTTTATTTAAGTTGCTGATTCTGTAATCAAAGCTTTCCTTAAAGAAAATTTAATGTAATAAATGTTATAGCAATTTAATTTATGCATGAAATCACATTTTTATTTTTGTCTATTTTAGATCACAAAGTAAATTGTGTAATTGTAAAAGTATCTTATACAACCCAGCACATTTTGTGTAACTACCCTGGTGAAAATGTTTTAAAAAAAGAGTACCTCATTCTGAAAAGATCTGAATTTTTTTAAGCACTGAGTTTTATTATTCACAAAATGTTCTCTTAATATTTACGTTTTCATTTAATATAAAAGGTGAGTAATCGCGCCAATTTTTTCAACAATATTCTCACCAGGATATCAATAAGAAAATCATCGTACATTGTTTCGTATGTAGTTAATGTCGGAATTCTAGTGCTTTATTGAAAATAGTAGCTTACTGCGTAAGTGGAATTCGTAGGAAACAAATAGAGGAGTATTATTACTGTGTTGTCGTATTGAAAAGAAAGCAAAAAACCAAGTAAAGTAGAGCCGCGGAGGCCCAGGACACACAGAGGACCGGTGATTTGGCATGTTACAGGCTATCCGGTCTCAGTGTCTGGCGTTATAACTGTGCCAGTGCCGGCAAGTATGTACCAGACGATGGTGGCGAACATCCAGAACGACGGCACGATGCAGGTGATGACGCCGATGGTTCAGGTGCCAAAAGTTGAACCCGGTAACGGTGAAACGAGCATCGAAGCGGTGACGATTCAGGGACACCCCACCATGACGATGATCAACGCAGCAGGCGAACACCAGGTGCTCCAAGTCATATCGCTCAAGGACGCTAACGTCCTTACTAAGGCTATGCAAGCCGAAGTCGTCAAGGATGAGGACAGCCAGTCCGCTCAGCAACCTCAGCAGCTCGAGTCTAGTCCCGAGTAAATGCAATTTATCGAGAACATGCCTCTTTTGTGGGCTCAAGATTTCATTGTTTAATGTACATGATGAAGAGGATAAAACTGATAGTGCGCGATCGCGACGGAAGCTAAAGACTTCGACGATGCGTTCCACGTCTAACAAGTTGTTATTTACAGTGCATTTGAAAAAAGAACTCCAAAATTGAGGAGAATATTGTGGTGGCCAATGTTAAAAATCTACGGTTATATCTACACCGATAATTTTTTCACTCATTATATTGTAGCGAATTCGCCGGAATATAGACACATTATTCCCGCGAAAATTAATTAATTCCCGCGAAGCTTGAAAAGCGTCGATTTAAAATTTATTAAGTTTAGGACAATTGCGAGAGATAAAGTATACTGTAATTTGATCACGACGGCATCAACTTAAAAAATCTACTGTACTCTACTCTTACCTTCTTTACGGTTTTTAAAGTTTACAATATTAAAAAAAAATTATTTGATCTACTGGAAATTGTTCAAAATCGTTTTCTTGATGATGTTGATTGTGCTTTGAGCCAAGTATGTGTATGTAGAATGATTGACTTGAAACTTGCACTTTCCAAAGATAACGTTGACTACTAAAAATGTAAATAGACGCGGTAAATATCTTTACCTTGTAATGCAGAAGTTTTCTTGCATTATATAAATTTTACAGTGATGGTGAAGAAAATAAGTGAATGGAATTTCCAAGTGAAGTTACTTTTTTCTTTAATTCCAGTGAATATTAAACATTAATTATTAAATATAATGATAAAATAATAATTTAAATAATATAAGGTATCTAGTCAAAAAGATAATTAGAAAATGGATAGGTCTGATTTTGATAACTCATAAACTTGTTTGTTTCTATGTCAAACCCACATTGAAATTGTTAAACAGTGGTTTGACAGAGTGAGAGAAATCAAACAGGATTGAAATTGGTCCAATATAGTATAATTTAATCTAGTATTGAAAACAATTTTTTTTTTAACTGAAAATATGATGGGTGATGAAAAGAAAATTAGTTAAGAAAAACTCTTCCGAGACACAGAAGTATAATGAATCAATGTAGAATGCGATGAAGAAAATTTGAAATTCGAATCCATAAAGTAACAGTTTTAAACAACTTTTAAATAACTCAATGTAATAAAAAAATATTTTGTTAAAGAAATTTAAGTTATTTGCGATAGTCAATAGATTAATGTAATCGACACCAAGAAACTTACAATTCATGTTGTATCACTATTATAGAAAGTTTAAAAATTTTCTGAAAGGTACAAATAGAAATAAGAACTTGCGGATTCGAAATTTAAATGCACATCATCTACTTAGCGCGAATTGTAGTAGCATAGATTTTTCTACACTGTTTCGAAATAATTTTGAAACATTTCTTTCACAGAATTTTTCGTTTATATGCATATAAACAAACATTTAATGATTGATAAAAAAATGGTTTTAGTTTGGTTTTTCTTATCCATTTTTTTTATCAATTATTCAATAACATACACCGTTTGTTACTAGATTAGTAATATTTATTTTCCTATTTTTAAATAATTTATTAATTGGGGCAAAATGGATTGTGCAATCCTAAGTAATTCCTAATTTATACTTTAGATTTATTAATGTGACAATTACTATGTAATGTAACACAATATTTTTAATATTACTTATGTAATTAATTAGATAAGATTGTGAATTTTTAAATTAAGATAAAAAAACGACTTGATTAATATATAATTTATTATAATTACAAATCAAAGTACTTAAAAACTTTTTAAACATTTTGTAAAATGAAGGAATTTGTTGATAGATTTTCTTATCTACATTTTAATTGAGAGGTTTGTTTGATTGATTAATGCTAATTGTAAATGAAAAATCTGTATGTTTTGAATCGCGCTAGAGATGTGTATAATACTTTATCGCTGTGTACTATGTAATGTAATTTGTAAATATGTCGTCTATATGTGTCGCCTTTAAGCTTTGGTTATTTTTTTGGTGTAAAAAATTGAAGTTGTTCCAGTTGTATTCCTAATGAAAATGACAAGAGGAACTAACCAAAAAGAAAAATAATTAAAATATAGTACGTACATATCATCTGGTTCTAATCTAATCCTAACCTTCGACAGTAAATTACAATAATAACAAGATCGGTTAATTAAACGAATTTTTTTATTAATTATCATTATCAGTATAACAGATTTAATTAATGTACATTTTCATGATGTGATAGATTTTGTTTGTTTTGAATTTTAATTTAAGGTTCGTTTCTATGAAATTAGACTAGTTTCAGAAACTGACCTTTATTTAATGAATGTCTTCTGGATCTTCGAGCCATAATTCTGGTTGATCGTAACCAAGCTCTTCAGGCGTACTAATACCCAGTTCATCCAAAGTGGGTTTGATTTCTTGCAAAATCCAAGGATAGATTTTGGGGGCATCACCGCCACATTTGTCCTTAATTGACTCCAAAAATCTGGTTGTCAGAGCATAATCGTTCAACCTTCTGCACGCTCTCAATGCAGCGCAAATGATTTTTGGTTCAGGCACAAGATCCATACCTGAATTAAAAAGAATTTGAATTATAATTATCATTTTACATTCTTAAACACTTTCATTTGCATATCAATTATAACTCCAAAATAACAATTTTATTTTTCTAACAAAAATATCCAAAGTTTACAAATGTTTGAAAAATCAAATATTTTAAACCACTTTAGTTATACTATGTTTATCCTTTTTACGCCATTTTAAATTACATAAAAGTAGCGTCAAAAATAATCACTTGACGAAATTGGCATTGCTAGAATTAAGCTCTCAAACCTTTAAAAAACAAATCGTTATCTTTAAAAACATAAATCGTTAAAAAAATATCCTGGAATAACCAGGTAAAATTTTCGCAATATCGATCGGATCAGCGCGAAGGAGAACCTCTGCGAAAACAGTCGGCTCCGAAGCAAACAAAGCTCCGTCACCGAGTAACCGCCACTCGACCGACCTCGGTAAACATAAATGAAATATCACCGACGAGATGATGCACTCACCAGCAAGGTCATTCATGGCTTTGCGGATCTCCCAGTGATCGATGTCGGGGCGGCTGAAGAACTTTTCGTACCTCGCGTCGAACTCCTCGTCGGTTTCGGTGGAGGCATGGCTGGCTCGTGCCTGTACTGCGACAGCCGCCTGTTTGGGGATCATGCCCTGGCGCAGACCCGCGGCCGCACGTCCCGCGACGATGCGCAACATCTTCTCGGCTCTTTACCTCCTGGTGTGAAACTCCCACGCGAATTCGGGCTGCTCGGTCTGTCTCGTCGGGTTGTTGCGTAAAAGGGCAGAAGGAGCAGTCAGCAGCGGCACACCGACATAGATGTCGCTGTCTGTCCACTCCGGAGGCCGAGGAGCAGAAATCCACTATCCGCGGATAGTCGAGCTTTCACGTGACCCGAGGTAATTGTCCACTTTGAACCAATCAGTGAGCTCTTTCTCTTTTCTGTTTATTCGCTTGTAAATGCACTTTGATGATATTCTATATGATTTATTTAAAATGTTCAATAAATTTTCAATGATATCGTATTATTATATACTGTAAGTTATCGTACAACTCACACCGAAAAAATATTTAAAAAATATTTACTCGGCAATTATCTACTTAACGTATACTTGACATAAACTGTTTGTTTATTGACATATTTTGAGTCTCATATATATTTTTTTGTATTGATAATTTGACATTTGGAATCAATAACTATAACCGTGTTTTATTATTTGGCAACTAGCGCCTCTAACGATTAAACAAAAATCATCTGCTAAACATATATAACAAATAATAATAAAAAAAAGTAAAAAAAATTAAGTAATTTGAATAAGTAACGTTAAAAATTCTCAGTCTCTCAAATTTGCATTAACGAGAAAAATTCATTAAAAAAAGTTCGTTTTTGCATTTCTGAAGAAAAATTCGCCGAATACATTTGTCTTTAGCCTCTGAAATTTAAAAATAAAAGTTTTGTGCAGGTAATTTTGTAGATTACATAACAACATGTAAGAGTGCGCGTGCACGAAGATCTGAAAATGTCACTTCCACCAGGATATCTAAAATCGGTCGTTATTCTCGAAGTATCGACAGTTTCATCAGTACGAGCGCACTTGCAGTAACAGTCGCTCGGCAGATATAAAATACCGATATAAAATATAAGATATAAAAGCATATTAAGAGCGGCACTGCTCGTCCAATAAAAGCGCGTCGAATCTGACGCAACGGGGAGGCGTCGTGTTGGCCGAAGGAGCTCGTGCTAGACACGAGCCCCGTCTACGTGGGCTAAGTATCATGCGGACAAGGACGTGCCGACCCAAGCTGATTCAGAGAAGCACGCCAGCAGAAGGAGGCAGTGTGCGTGTGTTAGCGTGCGCGTGAGTCTGGCGCGGTTGCGGCGGCGGCGGCTATACGGCGGCTACGGCGGCGCGGCAGTAGTCCAGTACCAGTGTGTACACACGGCAACGTAGTGCGGCGACGGAGTAGTGCGTGGTGGTGAGGTGAGCGAGGGGACGACGTAAAAGAACATGGCCGAAGCCATTGTGGACGGGACTTCGTCGATGACCCGATTTTTTTGTCACCGATGCAGCGTCGAGATCGAGCACCTGCTGCCGGTGAGTGGAGAGAGCGGCGGTCCGCCCGCCCCGGGGTGGCCCACCGTCGCCGAATTTGGCCGCAAGCGCGGAGGAGCTTTGCGCTCCGATAACCCTCCGCTCTCCGCCCGCTCGCGAACGTCTCTCTCTCTTTCCTTCTCCCGCGCCTCTACCTGCCTAGCCGAGGCGAGACGTCCCTCGCGCGCGTGTCGCCTTATCCGAGAATACTGTGCGCGAGAACGTGATTCACGCGCTTTCGCGCGAGGCTCTCCTCGCCTCTCCCGTAGGCTGATGTCCCACCGAGCTTTTCCTCGGAGCGTTCGACGCTCCGAGCTTTCGTGCTTTGGATTGATTGTTCCGATCCAAGCCGGATGATGAAACTCGAGAAGCCAGGCCGTCCTTCGACATCTTCCTACTTCCTGCCTTAACGGCTTTCCTTGGTATACGCGGAAACAAGCGCCACACATGTACTTTTTCCAGATAGTTCGATTTAAACGTCGCATTTCCGTTACAATCGCTCGGATAACTTTGTTTTTAAATATTCTCCCCTTGTATAGTCGTGACCTATCATAGATAAGGACTCTAATCTTGGTTTTTTGCTTGTTGACAGGACTACAAGTGTCCAAGATGTTCCACCGGATTCATCGAGGAGCTCGAGAGGGGCAGTGCAGAAAGTGGTTCCGGGATGGATATGGATAACCAAGACCTTAGTGATATAGAAGTGGATGTTACTAGTTTAAATGATGTATGTGTAATGTTTTGTATTCATAAAAATACTCAATTCATTGCTTCATTGCATTGGTTTTGATAAGGAGACTTTGTAGTATGGTTCTTGACTTTTATATTTAAAGTTACTTTGGAGGAAATAATTTTATAATGGTATAGAATTTCTACATTATATCAAAATTTTGTTTGCATTGGTTTTATTAATCGAGTAAATTGAAATTAAAATAACTTATTCAATGAAAATAAAATTCTAAGGTTAGATTTTACTCTAAGAAACTGCATACCTGTATTATAAATTAAGCAAATATTTTTTTTATAGTTTTCAGATTCCTTTGAACTACCCAATATTTTTATAAGAGCAGCTACAGAAATTTCAAGAAACCCTAGAAATAGAAACAATGGTTACAGGAGAAGATCATCGTCGCATTTTATATCTGATCCATCGTCTCTTCGATATCGAAACCTTAGGTCTTACAACCTTAGATCTAACAATCGGTAAAACTGAAACTTGTATCATTTTCATTTTCTTCTAAATTTTCTGTCACAATGGTTTACTACTTATTATGTACATGGTACCTATTATATACTAGGTTCTATTAAACTTGAAATTTTGAAAAAAGCAGGCCAATGAAAATGAAACTGCCAAGTTTCTTGTACTGCTTGGATATGTATATTTTTAATCGTATTGTTAACCAAAAATTTAATTTAACAGTCCTAGGAGGCAGCAACAGTCACAACCAGGATTACCACCTCAAATAGATAGTTTCATTCAAGATTTCTTTTTCAATCTTTCCAGCATTGGTTATGGTTTAACACAAGGTCAAGGAGGACAGGCACCTGTGTATGTATAGTCAATTTATATTGATATTGTTATTATTTTAAAAAGTAATAAAAATATTAATCAACTGTGCTTTTTACTTATGCCACATGAGGAAGACGATGGATTGACAAATGTCACTGTATCTGATTTCTATTCATGTTAGGGAATGTAAGTGTTTTAATTAATTAACAAAGATTCAATATTAGACTGTTCTTGGGTAACCCGGGAGATTATGTCTGGGGTCAAAATGGACTGGACACTATTGTTACACAATTACTGAACCAAATGGATGGAACTGGTCCTCCGCCATTACCTAAAAAACAAATAGATGAAATACCTACCGCAACAGTTTCACAAGTACAAGTTGGTATGTAAAACTTTTTATATTCAAATTATCCATGGGAAATAAAAAAATTGCATTATTTTTATTTAATTTTTATTTATAGAAAGCAAGTTGCAATGTTCTGTATGTTGGGAGGACTTTGTTTTCGAAGAACCAGTTAGGCAACTTCCTTGTCAACATTTTTACCACGCGCCTTGCATTGTACCATGGCTTGAACTTGTATGATCATATAAAAGATTAAAATCCGATTGTCCATGTTATTTTTATCTAATTTTTTATTTTCTTTTTTTATAGCATGGGACATGCCCTATATGTAGACAAAGTTTAGGAGATCAAACTACAAGTGACGCAAATCAGGATACAGTTGGACCAAGTTTAGCAGCATTATTCAGGTAAAATATTACAGTGATATTCACAAAAATACGATCATTAATTAAATTTTGTTAATTAAATTATATTTTTCTTTAGGGCCGCTAATGAATCCAGTAGCAGCAGAACATCTTCTACTTCAGTTGGAAACAGATCAAGAAATGATTCACAGAGTGAAATTTGAAATTAATTTGTGATTTTCATACTAATTCGCTACCTTCATATAGTGTAAAGCAAACTGAATTTTTCACTTGTTCATATGCATTTCCGGATTTTCTCCTTTTTTTAAGATTTGAAAAAAAGCCTATTAATGAGCAGCAACTCTTTAATTCTAAAAATTTATTAACGTGAGAACTTTTGTAGCTAAATTTGACTTTTGGCAAAGGACAATCTAAATTGATCATAAATTTTTCGTTAACTAATTTTTACCAGTGTTTTTTTTTTAATTAACTGTTTAAAACCTTTATTATTGGTAAAATTTATTTCACTAAGCAAAATGATTTTTTAAAAACTTATTTAACTGCTGCTGATTGTGATCTGTAAAGTCTTTGTACATTTTCATCAAACATATTATCATTTACTTAGAATGATCATTATTTTAAACATTTTTACATAAAGCAGTGCAAAGGTAGATTGTCATTCAATTGTTATAAGCATGTAATATTTAAAAAACCAATTTTATTTAAAACATTAAAAAGGACATATATAAAGGATAAATTTATAATATGTACCATAGTTTTGTTAACTACTGCTTTGCCAACAGCATTTTTTAAAAAGTTCTCTTTAAAAACAACTTAACTAGTAGTATTATAAGTAAATAATATTGATATTTAAAATCTCAATTATTTTGAAAAAAATGCTTAGCAGAACTAATTTTTAAAGCTCTTATGACATAATAATTGAATATTGACAAAAAAAACGGCAAAGCATGGGAAGTGGTGCGATTTGTGTATATTCTATATGTTAAGAACTAATGTAAATGTTTTTTGCGGTAACGTAAAAACACCTGTACATATTTTTATTCTATTCTAATTTACAACCTGAATAAAAAGATAAAGAAGTTGCAGAAATTTGAGTTTACTGATGGCAAAGCAGAATAGATTTGCTAGTGAACTTTTCTGTAAGAATTAAAAGTTCGAGTTCACTTGAGCAACTCGATGCTTGTTTGTATAGAATGTAAAGTTAGAAACCATTGTTAGTTAAAATGAAAACCAAGAGGATTCGACGAAGTAACGTACTACAATGGCTTCGGTTTGATGCAGTGTGAACAAAATAAAATGTAAACAGGTTGAATGTAGACAGGGGAGATATTGCATTGTACAGAATAAATTTGCAATGCTTTAAATCTTATGAGATTTGTAAAATGTATTTCACCTTAAGAAAATGCATTAGATTTTCGAATAAAAATGGAAATACGAGGAAAGAAAGTTTAATGACTATAATGATAAAATGAAAAGGATGAAAAAGGATGGAATATTTATTATTCCCCTAATCTTGTACTTTTCAAAATATTGTTTTGCCATTTGTAAGAGCTTTTGTATGGAAATCTTGTAAGAAAAAAAGAGCATTAATGTCTTGCACAAAATCTTTTTACGAGGCTGATGCAATGTTCAAACTATCATTCTGGTTGAATTGATAAATAATTTTTTTTCTTTTTTTTTTAACAAAAGATTTTTTATTTTGTCATCAGTCTCTTACTTGTTACTTGTGGTAATAAAATTACAATGTGATGCTACACCTGCTTTATAGTCTATAAATGTGTAAATTAGTACAATGAAATAAATCATATATTTATTCCGAAAAATGTTTTTCTTTTTACATAAAAAAATTTTTTTTTTATTATAAAAGTGTAATACATAAATTTTATACAAATATTTAATTAGAAAAAAAATGTAATAAATTTCTTTATTGATATCTACATTAGTACATTTTACTTTCCTAATTAATTTCTATTGCTCTACATTACATGTATATAGATATAACAACTTTGTGTATTTACATTGGTTAAGTGTGTTTTAGCACAAAACCTCGATTAAGTAGTATTTATGAATTTTTAAAAAATCTTTGAATAATGACTGATTGCTGTGATTTGAACACTATTTTAAAATTAAATTGCGGAATTTATAATTGTTATTCGTGAAATTTAGCAGACGAAATAATACTTTTTAAAGTGATGGTAAGGTTATATTGGTCTTCAATAAATGATTAAATTAATGCATTCCAATGTTAAATATAAATTTAACATTGAAGAATGACAGAAAAGGAAGGTAAAATAGAAACAGTATCAGAACCGTGTCCTATAAGACCCAGAAAAATTGGCCCTCAGAATATAGTAATAAGATTGAGACAGAGAGAAACTATAGGTTGTTTGTATCCAGGAACTCAAGTACTTGTGGCAAGACAATTTTATCAAAATGTATTTCCAAATTATACAGTGGTTAATGTTGAAAAGCCACCCTGCTTTCTTAGAAAATTTAGTCCAGATGGAAAATATTTAGTAGCATTCAGTGCTGATCAAACATCTATTGAAGTGTACGAGTACAGAGGAGCTGCTGCTGCGGCTGATTTATTAGTTGGTTGTAAAGGAGAATACATTGGACATAAAAATGATGAAAGATCATTTAATATCAGAAATCATATTTTTAAAAATTTTTTTAAAACAAAATGGATTATTAATGTTGTACAGAGCAATGAACAGTTAAATAGAGAATGTAGTTTGTTTACTGATGATGGACGCTACGTGATTGTTGGATCAGCAGCTCATATTCCTGATGATATAAGACCTCATTTCTATCAGGTATAATAATAACAAATATCTTGCAATAGATATCTTATTTATATCCCTCAGAAAAGTAATCGTATATGTATGTTTCTTTTTACAGATTTATTCCAATAATGAAGCGCTAACGCCAAATCCCAGATCTCCTTTGGAGGATTATAGTATTCATTTAGTTGATATTAGAGGTGGAAAACTTTGTGATACAAGACATTTTAAAATAGATAAAATTTATTTGTCTCAAAATCAGGGTGAGTATTTTCAGATTACTATTTAAAAAATTTGATATTAATAAATAATAATTAAATTAATAATTTTTCTTTAGGTCTTTATTTATATAAGGATATTCTTGCAGTTTTATCAGTGCAACACCAAACTATACATATTTTTCAGTTATTAGATGGAATGTTTATAAATGTTAGAACAATTGGAAGGTAATATTTAATGGATTTAATTGTAAACATCCATTTATATGAAATTAAAAAAAATAATTTAAATTTTGCAGATTTTGTCTTGAAGATGAAGCATACTTGGTCACAAGTGCCTGGCCAGGGGTCAATTCCAGACCTTTTAGAGATTCAACAATCAACAGTCTGAAACATAAACTTCTTGTATATTTATACAAAAGAGCAGCTTACATTAGTGATAGTACAAAGGACCCATCTGAGTTAAGACGTTTTTATCAGTATTTTGATCAGGTACGGATTAAGTTTTACAAATTGAAAACATAATATGAAAGATGCTGAATTTCAATTTAAAATTTTCAGCTTAATTCTTTAAGAATGTGGAAAATGCAGCTATTAGATACAGACCACATTTTAGTTAGGTATGCAAGTGAAGAAGTTGCTACTCTACAAGCCAGTGAACCTAATGCACAACCAGCTTTGCTAGTTGTATATGATATTGTTTCAGCAAAAATTTTAGCAGCTTATGACAATGCTTCAACTGAACTATTAACACAATTTGAAAATTTTACTGATTTTTTTAGAAATGCAAGAATGAGTACTGACTGTCAGTACATGTGTTCGCCATCAAACAATATTTATGCAAGGTGCCTAAAAAATAAAAATTTAATCCAAATAATTTTTTGAATGAATTGTAAATTAACTATTTTATTAATTTTTAAATACGGTTTAAAATGTAAGATCCACTTTTATAGGTTGATGCAACAGAGATTTAAACAAACTATAATAAGTGCTCGCTATGGAGGAGTAACAGAAGCTACTAAAAGATTACTTGCTCAGCTACCAATTTGTGCTCAGTCATACTCTAGTTCTCCTTATCTTGATTTGTCATTGTTTTGTTATGATGACAAGTGGGTATCTATGATGGAAAGGCCAAAGGCTTGTGGAGAACATCCAATAAGGTAAAATAAATTAATGATAATCAAGTTAATAACAATAATGAAGTTTTAATAAAATTTAAGATTTTTTGTCATTTATTTTCAGATTTTATGCTCGAGATTCGGGTCTTTTAAAATTTAGAATGCATGCTGGAATTTTAGGAAGATCTACTCCTATGATTGCAAGAAGATTAGTAGCTTTCACATTCCATCCAACAGATCCCTTTGCCATTTCAGTTCAACGTACTAATGCCGAATATATAGTCAGCTTTCACGTTCGTCATGTTTGAAAAAATAATTTTATACATAGAAAGTTTGTAAATAATTGTTAAATTTTTTGATAAAAAGCGTCGTTTTTATAATGGATCATTGATCAATCAATTGTTAAAAGTGTACATAAGTATTTCAAATATAACATTTTTTAAACGTTGTAAACGTAATATTTTATATTTGTAAATATTCATTTCTTTAATATTTATTTTTTTTTTATTTTTAAACTCGTTACAATTCTCTCTTTCAAACTTTAAATTTATCCATTACGTATCGTTTTTGAAATTCTATCGTCAATTTGGTCTATTTATCTTTTTGCAGTGCAGAGTGCAATAAAATTTAAATTGCATAATTTTTCTTAATTTCTGACATTCATTTCTGATAAAAGATTAACGTAAAGCTTGCAATATGATTTTTAATTTTTGTTCAGAGCATGTAAATCATAATTATCATATCACATAGATATTACTATGATTCGGGCAATGCAAGTAGTAGGTAATTCATATTAATTCATATTTATAATCTATGCAAAAAGTCGCCACCAGGTCTAACTCGCAGGTGTAGTGTGCACTGGGGCATACTTGTCTATGCAAAAAGTCGCCACCAGGTCTAACTCGCAGGTGTAGTGTGCACTGGGGCATAGTTGCTGTGTCAGTATTGGTTCATTGCGAAAGCCAATTAGGCATTAGCTTGTGATGATGTATTTTTCACGTAGATGGCGCTTGTTGTTCTTGTTGGCCCGAACGGTGCGTAGGTATATATATAACTGTAAAAATTTTAGTTGAGGACTCGAGGTGCATAAATACATGTGCTGGATTGACTGGATTCTGAACTCTGAAGTCACAGTTGTCTGGAACGCGTGGTTGCCCACTTGCATCCGTGCGGAAAGGAGAAACAGTTTATTAAAAATGCAATTGTAGAAACAAAAACTTATTTAATTTTATTAGTTTTTTATTTTATTTAGTAAAATTTTCTTAAGAAGAAGAAATAAAATAATACCATCACAATGGTTGATAAATTAAAAAGATACGAAAAGATCGACTTTCTGGGAGAAGGACAGGTTAGCTTTTGAATAAATTTATGTTAAGTTATTAAGTAATCAAGTTATAAATAAGTTTATTATTTTTTATTCAAATATTTTTAGTTTGCTACTGTTTACAAAGCTAAGGATACTGTTACAGATAAAATTGTAGCTGTGAAAAAGGTTTGTTTAATCTTGCATTGGTCAGCAATTTAATATTATAAATTAAATTTTAATCTTATATTTAAATTATAGATCAAAGTTGGTAGTCGAGCTGAAGCTAGAGATGGAATCAACAGGACAGCTCTTAGAGAAATCAAATTATTGCAGGAACTAAAGCATGAAAATATAATTGGCTTATTAGGTATGATATTAGTTTTCTTTTATACCTTTATTTATAAATTAAGTATATTTTAAATTTACATTTGGCTGTTGCCTTTTACAGATGTTTTTGGTTATAAATCTAATGTTTCGTTAGTATTTGATTTTATGGATACTGACTTAGAAGTTATAATTAAAGATAATAGTTTAGTACTTTCACCTGCAAATATCAAAGCTTACACAATTCAGACTTTACAAGGCCTGGAGTATCTTCATTTCAACTGGATTCTTCACAGGGATTTGAAACCTAACAATTTATTGATCAGTAGTGATGGAGTTGTCAAAATTGGTGATTTTGGTTTAGCCAAATTTTATGGTTCTCCTAATAGAATAAATACTCATCAAGTAGTCACAAGATGGTATCGTGCTCCAGAATTATTATATGGAGCAAGGATATATGGAACTGGTATTGATATGTGGGCCATTGGGTGCATATTGGCTGAATTGTTACTTCGTGTGCCATTCCTTCCAGGAGAATCTGATTTGGATCAATTAACGAGAATTTTTCAGGTACATGTTATAAATATTTAATTTTTAATTCTTAATACATTATAAAATTTGTTTTTAACTTTTCACAACTAATATCAATTTTATAAAAATTTAAAGGTTTTGGGAACCCCAACAGAAGAAACTTGGCCAGGGATGACGCAATTGCCAGATTTCATTCAATTTAAACCCTTCCCTGCACTTCCACTAAAAGATATATTTACAGCTGCTGGTGATGATCTTCTTGATCTCCTTGCTAGTCTGCTAAATATTAATCCACTGGAGAGGTGTACATGTGATCAAGCACTACAAATGCCCTATTTTAGTAATAATCCACCTCCAACACCAAAGGCTAGATTACCGTTACCAACTAGTATTAAACGACTACCTGAAGAGAAACCTAGTTTAAAACGAAAATTATTAGAAGCAACAGATGGTGCTTCATTAGCAAAAAGACTGCAGTTCTAATATTAATTATACCAATAACTGAATTAGGTAAAATTTTATATTGAATTTCTCTGGGAGAAGAAAATGTCTGGATTATGTTTGTACATAACTAAATCTTTAGATGTAAGTTTTTGCCAATAGTTAAATTTTCTAACATTATTTTGTATTTAAAAATATTTCTTTT
Organism: Eurytoma californica; assembly: GCA_035586675.1. Lineage (NCBI taxonomy): Eukaryota > Metazoa > Arthropoda > Insecta > Hymenoptera > Eurytomidae > Eurytoma > Eurytoma californica. Next base: position 23,267,339 of record JAXIUT010000037.1, on the reverse strand, counting down.
GTACATTTGAAAATAAAAAATAAATATTTAAAGTTAAATTTTTAAAAATACGTTTAAGGTTTTTTTTTATCAAAAATATTCATATTCCCTTAATAATTATAAATAAAAAAAAATTTTCATGAATTTAATGTAAAAATGTCTTAAAAACAAATAAAATTGGTCTATTATACATCTTTTGAAATTAATATTTACTTTGGAAAAGGATTTAAGAAAACAACTCATATAAAATGCATCATGTCACTGCATTTATTTTGTATAAACTGAAAAGTAGTAATAAATGTTTCTTCGTCGCTGGTGTTTTTTTTATTAATTGTGATTTTATCAATGTACAAAATTCCAACAGTGCAAACACAATTTTTTCTATTTGTAAATCAGTAGAAATGGAACAGACATTATTAAAACAATATTCACACTTGAATGTTAAGATTCAAGTACAAAACAATTTTCTACTGCTCTTGTATATCTATTGCTTTTATAGATTCTGGAAAATGTTTTTTAGTATTTTTTAAATATTTGTAAGATTTACATACACGCAGAGAATAAATGAGAAAAATTTACTGAAACTGTGGAAAAGTGAAAAAAAATTCTCTACTTTGCAATTGTACTTATTATACATATTTAATTTAAACTTATAAAAATTTTTAACAAATTGGAACACAAAAGTCCAAACAAGTTATATAAAAATGATATATTTATTGTTACGAGAAGTGAGCAAAATCTGTGTTACAGTTTACTTTTCCTAGATACATACATCCTTCTATTTCCTTATCTGCCTCGATGTAGGACAGGACGGGCAAATAAAGTCTAATATGTTTCATACCCTTCCTCCTCTAAAGGAAAACTTGAGTAAGTGCCCAAGAACGAGATTTAGCTTTGTCCCTCTAAATTTTACGGAACATGAAAATCGCCACGTACATCAAAGAAGGCAAGCGCTGAGAATAGAAAAATTCGTTTGCAGAGCATGCTATAACTATAACGTAAATAAAATAAAAGAAGAATGCATTCTAAAATTTTAATTACAATTTAAGTTTCTATTGCTGAATAAGGCCATAATCCATCACCGCGAAATTTCATTTCTTTATTTTATCCTCGTCGCGTAATGAGCGTCATACAGCTAATGCGAATCAAACGGAAATTTCTTATGCACTATACGGTAAAAGAGTCAGCGAAATTAAGTAATGTGATAGAAATTATCCACATAAGCACGTAAATGTATTGTACTGGTCCCTTCCATTTCAAACTGAATGAGAAAACGATCGAGTACTATTTGCAATTGATAAATAAATTTAGTTTTATCGACGGCTAATGTTAATAGACACTGCTAAGCAAAGTAATTACTCGAAAAAGTATATCGATTGAGATCGGCGTTTTATGCGCTCCATTTTTACAGTGTAATATTCATCGTAATAGCAAAACTTTATGATACTCGCTCCGATTAAAGACATTTATGTACAGCTGTCATAGCTCGCAAGCTAATTTATGCGTTAGTCTTTATACATAACTTTTTATAATTATTTTTTTTTATATTAGTAAACGTTCAACTTCGAAAATTAACCCGCGACAAAATCGCATACTGAAATTAAATAAGAATGCGTTTTTTCAAATGAACTTGTGAGGTTTGATTCAATACTAAAAAAATAATCAACTTGAACCATCCTTATTAGCTTTTATTTATAAAAGTAAACAAAAAGTTTTAACTGATAATATATTTTTTCAAATTTATTTTTCAAATTTGTTATTCCGAGTTTTAATTTGAATTACTTTTATGTGATACAAAAGAATTAGTGCCATTTTTTTTAATGAGAATTTTTTTTGTTTTCTCAAATAAAGTGACAATTATCAATGCACGTTTTTTAAATGTTTCGGTAAGTTACGACCGCTTTTTAACCATATAAAGCTAAATTATTAGTAATTATTTTACACAGCGATTTATTTTACATAGACAATGATTTCCCTTTTGGTATGATTAAAGTCATTCGGTGTCTCTGTACAATATTGTAGTATACACTTATAAGCCATTTTTCTTTGTTTTCTCATCCACATGTGCTTTTTTACGTAAGGAACATTTTGTTATAACAATTGTAATATTATCGTAATTTTGTCGCTTTCCATCAGCAACACGTCTTTCATTGTACAAATTATTCCGTATTTAATAAATAAAATATAACTTTAAATAGTGTAATTAATAGATAAAACTAAATTACATCCGGATATATAACTAAGGCAACAAAAATTGAAAAAAGGATAAAGTTATTATTTAATTTGCACTTTATTGAAGTTAATATTAGAAAGAAATACCACTGCATTCATTTTGATATTATCTTACAATTTCTTTTTCTCATGTAAATTCAAAAGGATCAAATTCTAGAAAAGTAAAGCTTTTTTTTCTTAAGTGAAATTTTTAATTGTTTACAAATAAAGTATTATTTACAGACACGTTCTTGTGTTTAGAAAAAAGATAACTTAAACGAAATATTTTTAATAAAACAATGACAACCATATGTGCAATGGACGAGTGTCTTTTTTTATTGTTGACCTAACGGGCATATATATCAAGTTTTTCGTAACTAACGTTTTCACCGATTTAACAAAGAATAAAAATTATTAGACTGCCTATGCGCAATAATAGAGTTTACTGCATTGCGTAAGCGAGTAGTACATTTTCCCAAGGCATATGTTTTATATGCTGTAAAATGCATCCAATTACGTCTCACAACATACAGGTTTAAGCATTTTGCACCACGAGTTACAGTGATTGACCCCTACGCATTGCAGTACTTTCGACAACCAAGTACTTTTTTGTGATCGCAATTAGAATTAACTTATATACGTAGCTGGTATGACTAATGAACTAAATCACATACCGAAATACTAATAGTTACAACGAGTAACATAAAATAAATGTGTACAAACCAGTTTACAGTAAAAATATATATGTATACATGTATAGGCTGTGCATTTTTCTCTATATTTACAGTTATACGTTTTTTCGGTTTACTATAATTTTTTTTTATTCGTACAAAAAGATGAATCCTCAGTTTACCTGCATGAGTTTTCTTTCGTTATGCCGGTAAGTGAGAAAATACTTCTCGACACTCCTGATACTTTGCACCTTGAAATGTTTCAGCGCGGATTCGCAATTTTGTAACAATCCCTATTATTTCTAATAACTATCTCTCCGTATCCATATAAAATTCTGTCGTCTCCATATATTAATTTTTTCACTCTCACTCTCTCTTTCTCTCCCTCTCTCTCTTTCGTAGCCGATAAGTCTCACTGTATTTATTCAGACTTAATTAACAAGAAACTGAGAAAATTTTTTGTGACAATGTAACATTCGCAAAGTTATTGGTAACTTGGCATTTATTTATTTATTTATGTTTAGTAAATGTGCTCTAATCTGAATTTCAACAACATCCTTGCACCCTTCAATTGTCAAGCTAACGGTTTTTTTTATAAAAAAAAAACTCCGCAGTCTTTCTCGGTAACAGATTTCTCGATCGTTATAGAGAATGCGAATTTGGCGTTACATGAGTAGCGTACCAATAAATTGTTGAATTATTATGATAAAGAAAACGAATGCCCATTCAACTCGAACAATTGAAATGGTGCTAGCGTTGAACCGTCGGGAATCTTGTGTAGTTAAACATGGTCAGGCATGACATTAAAAAATAATGATTTTTTTCAGTGACTCGATGTTTAAATTATAGTTTGATTGTAGAACACACACCCTCCGATGTAAACTACTTCGTTTTTTATGCTTCACTTTTGCAATATTAAAAGTAGAAATACCATATTTTATTGTTTTACTACTGCTTCACTTTTTTAATTTATATTTTTATATATTATATTCAGTAGTCAGTCCAAGGCAAACATTATCTGCAATAATATAATTACTATTTTCGTAATTTTTTTCTTTTTTAGATCGTTCTACCTATATATTACTTTCTTTTTAAAAAATGTATACTTAACATTTAATATATCTCTTTAAAATATTTACAATCCATGCTATTGTACAGTATTTTTTTTTAAATTGTTTGTTGTGTTACTGTTTTACAAAGGCAATTATTTAATATAACCATCATCGTTATTTTACGTTAACGCATAATGTAATCTCCTTTAGAATAATGATTTCTCATAATTACATCGGTATTATGATACACACGTTTTGGATATTAAGACTCGATGGACATGTTTTGCACTTGATTTTTACACAGATGCTGTCGATATAGATTCTTTTGGCTTCTCTAGTACGAAATTAAATCAATTCACAAAGCCTACGAATGTGAAAAATTTAGTTTACAAAAGAGAACTTTTGATCGCCTTGGACGATCTCATGGTCCGTTACCTGTCTACCACGAAGATCAGACAAAATCTAAAAAAAGAAAAAAAATGACAAATAGTTTAAAGCGTATTATTTTCAAATGCGCAACGTTAACTTATTTTATCAAGTGGCACCTAGACCATTTTCAACATACGCCTTTTTATCCTTAAATAATAAATCTAATGTAAATACAAGATGCTGCCAATATCCAGTAAGCAGCTTCTACATTTCGCTTGCCATCGATAAACGACGTTTATAGTTCCTGGCACTAAGAATCGTTTTACAGCTCGGTTCTGTGTCGGCAAAGAGAAAAAAAGAGGAATAGTGATCGAAAAGAAAAAGAAAAACGAATGGCGGCAACTTTCTCGTATCACAAAATAATACATATCCGAACTCGCAAAAAGGAACCAGAGTTCGTGTCTTTTCGTGTCGCGGAAAAGGCGCACTTTCACACAACGGCGGCAGAGGCCGCAGGAGATCCTCGTTCAGAGGTTTATGGTGTCGGGTGTGTTCACATTCCTCGCGTGTGACGAGTGAGAGTTCTCCTTGGGCGAGGTCGTGGCCACGTTGCTCACCTGCTTCGAGACGTTGTTCGAGGCGAAGGGCATTGCGAACTTGAAGTCCGAGCCGTTCGGCAGCTTGCGCATGATTTTGCCGGAGGTGATCAGCCGGCCAAAGCCCTCCTGGTGGGCGAAGGCGTAGCCTGAGCGCAGCGAGCGCCGGGTCCGCCTCGTCGATGGGGTGCGGAGGATGTCTTGGCTTTGGCGTGAGCGCATCTGCGCTAGCCGTTGCTTCAACCGCACGCGGTCCGACAACGTCGGCCTCACGTCGATGAAGAAGAAACGCCACGAGAGGACTGGGATGATCAACATTATGCACGATATTACCGCCGTGAACCAAAACGTTGCTTCCGACATCGCCTGGAATTTGACAGATCCGTGCAGTTAGTTTATCGAATTATTAAATTTAAATAATGATGAATAATTTTGTTCTAACTCACCATCGTTAGACTACCCACGTAGCTGCCTCCTATGACGAAATTATAAAAGTAGTCTAAAATAAAATACCATATAAGGGAGCCCCACACCATGAAATGGTTGATGATGGTCCAATACGAAGTGTCGAGAGCTATTTGAACTGTTACAACTATGACTAATATAGTGGCCACAACACTGCCCAGCAGCATATGATCCGAAAGTACGTAGCCTTTCGGAGAAACGCCATCCTTGTACGTCCCTGAAATGTCAATTTCAAAGTTAAAATTTTTATTTTTTATTTCAACATAATGATTAAAAAGGAATAATAATTTACCGTAGGGCACCAAGAAAAGTACACAACTGGCAAAGAAACCGTGAAGAGCGCTCCAACAGAATTCTTTTTTATTAAAAAGTAAATTCTGATGACCTGGCGTATACAGTTTCGGGTACATTAAACTGTTTTTATCATTTACATCTTGATCAAATATACCGACTGCCAGGACAGGCAGTGAGGTATAAAACAAGTTATAGACGGAAATATACATAGGATCAAAAACGGTCTGAAAGAAAAAATTCATTATTATTTCAAGGACTCTAATCAGTTTATTGTGGTAATGTTATTCAGGGATTAACATCAGATTAATTCAACATTCAGGCTCCGAAGTCTCAACCGCGGAATAAAGAAAAACTCAACGTGGAAGTCTTTAGAATCATATTCGCCTTATTTTCATCACACGTGGAAATTTGATTGTTTTCTAATTTTGATAAAGACGTAAAAGAAATGGCTTTACCTGTGCGCTGAATCCACAAAAGAAGGCGAACCAAATGTGACATAAAGTGAATGCAAAGTTCTTGTAAAAGAAATATCTGAGGAACTTAGACATTCTATAATACGACCATCTACCGTGAACCATGAGCAATCTTTCGAGAAACCTAAATTGTCCTATCGAGTAGTCCGATGCTAATACTGCCTGTAACCCTTCTTGTCCACTGATCCCGACTCCAATATGAGCGGTTTTTATCATGGAAACGTCATTAGCTCCGTCGCCAATCGCTAAAGTAACGGCTTCTTTACTCTTCTTTACGAGTTCAACCACCATCGCTTTCTGAAGGGGCGTCACTCGACAACAGATTACAGATTTGCCTAAGTTACATAAAACAAAAAAATTATTAGATTATCAAAAAAATAAATTAAGTAGTATTTCTAGTGTTACGTACACTGGCAGGAGACATCCAGAAAAAGTTGCTCCATTTGAGGATGCAATGCATGAACTAAGGAATGTCCGTTAATCACCACTGCGAAACCCGAATGGGTGTCCGTCTCATGGTCGTCGGCCTCTTCTCTGGTAGGGTTGTACTCTGTATCGCTACTGTTTTATAGAAGAAGTATTTTTTAGACATCGACCTTATGCTTTCTGTCACGTCTGCGAAATTCATAAGAATTGCAGCAAGCATCAAAGGCGAAATGTATATTGAAGCCACCGGCTGTCCATTTATGAAGTTGACACAATTTTACACATACATTAAGCCCCTTTTTGTTTATAATTAAAATTAATTATAAAAAAATTATTTCCACAATGCAGCGTTATGATTGAAAACACAAAATGCTGCGAGGGGACAAATTATGAATATCCAAACGTGACATGAGCAACGAAACAATTTTGATTTTGTTATTAATAAGATTAATATTAAGCAGACAGAAAGAGAAGGAGTGAGTATCAAGCATTGAATAATAATTATTATTTAAGAAATATTGAATTATTAAGTAAAGAATTAACAATACATTCTTTTTTAAGTGGTTCGAATATCATAAAAAGTGAATATATAAAACAGGACGTTTTTCTATTCTAAGGATTTTAATATTTGCTGTAAACAGGTATCCCTGCAAATAAAAGTGTACGACTAAAGAAATACTACTCCCAGTATAAAAAGGTTGTTCGTAAAATTATTAAAAAATTACCTTAACGGCATGCACAGAACTTTTTTAAAAAAAATGATCTTTCCGTTAAATTGTGAAGGATGAAATAGTGAGAATTATTTTAAATTAATTATATTTGTTAACCTCAATTGAAGCTAATGCAAACATAATATGCGCACTATTCTAAGCAAAATCAAGTAATTTGAATAATCTTAATATAATTTAAAAAAAAATAAAGCATCGTCGCCTTTAGATAATTTACAATGATAATACATCTGCACCAATACCAACGTAGTTGTGAATTTTAAAACAAGTCGAAACGAACATATAACTACTACGTGATTCTAAATCGTCTAGGTATATCGAGCCGTTATTACAAAAAAGGTAATTTATCAATCGACAGAGATAAAAGCATAACCACACAGAACATGGGTGCCACATTCATTGTGAGGGGGGGGGGGGGGCACATCCTCGAAGGTTTGTTTTGCATCGTCAGTCAAAAATGAGAAAAATGCAGAACAGTAGAATTGTATATAGGATCGTACTCCGTCTCTTTCGTTTGCCTGACCTTTCCTTGTCCCACCTGAATGTGACGATGGAGAGAGTCGGCCTCTTCTGTTGATTCGAAGCCACTTTTATTGTTTCTAGATACCGTGTCAGTTGCGTTTCGACGCCATCGTACGTTGTTGCATCCACTATGAACACATCCGTCAGATCGTCCGTCAGCAGCTGACACGAGTAGCCAATATTGATTGCCGTTTCTGCGGGGTTGGAAAAATGATTCGGATTGATTTGTTTATTCTATTGATTAAATTTAAGCGAGAATGATAGAATGTACCTTGTTTGTCTCCAGTGAGAACCCAGAGCTTGATACCGGCGAGACCGAGATTGGCGATCGTCTGGGGCACGCCGTCCTGGAGCTTATCCTCAATGGCCGTCACGCCCAGCAACGTCATGTCCTTCTCGATCTCTTCATAAATTGCATCTAGTTTATCATCTTTGTTCTCGTGGCTCATTGCTGCTTCTTGGTGTCTCATCTTCCAGTCGTTGAAGAAACTTTCATCGAGATCCTTCGTTGACAGGCACAGTGTTCGCAAACCTGAAATAAAAATATTTAATTTTAGTAAACGAATTTTTTGTTATATTAAGAGAGGAACAAACAAGTAAAACTAGTATTTGTAGGTTTTAAATTTTCATTGTTATTGCGTATTCTTATTTGACATTTATTCAACGTACCCTCTCCGGCGAATTTGTTAAGGTGTTCCTGCGTTTTAGTCATCATCTCCTCGCTGCCCTTCTTGACCCTCTCGTAAATGACGTTGTCCGCTCCCTTGCAGTAGAGCTTCAGCTGTCCGTCCCTCCTCAATATAACCGACATCCTCTTCCTCACATTGTTGAAGTCAAGGATGCAGAGCAATTCGTAGATTTCTCTTTTACCCATGACGTCGATCGTGATGCTGTTAGGCGCTCGTTCCTTGAAGACAAAGCCGAAGTTCCTCGCAGCGGACACAAGAGCCGCTTCGTCCGGCGATTGCGCCTGGTACTCCAGGTTTCCGCTCTTGTCCTCAGCCATCACCGTGTGACACAACGCCAACAGCCGGAAGAAGCTGTGTACGTCCTCGTTGCCGCTCCTCACCGCCTCCAGCAGAGTCGCGTCGTAGAATTTGAACTCCGGCTCGTAGTCCTTATTGAATGAGAAGTCCAGCGACGGCACAGACTGTTTTGTTCGCCGATTTTCAAAGGCAAAAAAAGGAAAGAAAAATTTTCATTAGTGCACATTGTTTACAGTGTCGCGGAGCCAAAGTACTGCAGACGTATTGTCTTTTATTCATATAGGCGGAGCTTATTTTCAGGGGATGCGAAAGGTTACACAAAAAAAAACAAGTTCATTAGTTTATTACAGCCAAAGTCAAATAGTTACGCAGCCCGATCACCTTTCCGCTGATAAATATGCATACAACTTTTTAATAATACTTCTAACTCCTTTTGTTAGTAGCATGATAAAAGAGCGGTCCGATAATCCGCGGGTTCGCTAATGGATTAAAATGGGACGTGTCTATACGTATGTACAAAGAAAGCTCGGGTGATTCATTTTGTAGAACAGCAGTTGTCTTTGACAAAGAATACATCTGCAACAGATTGGCTCCGGGGAAGAAGTGTCAGAGGACAAAAGTAGAACAGTAAATGCGCAGTCGTTAATGAAGGGTTTGTAAACACAGGGAAGAAAAAAAAACTCCACCCAACACCGTCGACCCAACACCGTCGACCATCTGAGAACTTATGAGAACTAGCGTATGGATCACGCAATTCAATCTCACAAAAAAAAACACACGAAGCAGCAACATGCGATTTTTTAAACGTGCGCGTGCAAACCTACAAAAACAAGCCAGGCCTTCCTTTCAGCGACATGCATATAGAGACGGAGAATTTTGTACAATCCATGATGAAAGAGACAGAGAGTTGGAGAGCGAGAGTATCGTGCGTAGTAATAAAAGACTTTTGAGACAGAAGCATGCGTACTGAATGTTTGAGTGGAACTTTAGCAGCGCCATTGATGTTCGGCTCGGGTGTCGTACTGGATATTTGGTCGGCTTGTTCCAGCAGGCGAGCGTTCGCGCCGCTAAGAGGCGTGTAAACTGGCCGGACAAATTCCTGCCCGTTTTTCCATTTCATTGTCGGTGTGTGCACGAACTTGGATGTCTACATGCAGCACACACATGCGGCTAAGTCATTTATGCACGGTGCGCTCTTTCGCATTTTTTATTTTCATTTTTCATGGACTTTTTTAAGCGATAATGGACCGTAGCGAGGAATATTCTGTTTTTTTTTTTGTGGTAACCGATTTTTCACGCGACGGTCCAACTCGAAAGCATAGATGCTATTGAAAACGACACTGTATTTGAAGTGGAAAAAGTTCACGTACATACAGAAAAAGAAAACATCGATGCTTTCGAGATAAAAACTGTGGCAAAATAAAATAAATTGTTGAAGGAAAATTGATATAAAGATGTAAAATTATCTATGTTTGTCTGCGTTGGCGGAATGTGTATTAAAAGATTGTTAAAGTTTTTCTTGCAGAGACGATACTTTTCAAGCGGTGTTGACGTTAAGTCGCTGATTTAATTGTGCGCAGGAAAAACTGTCACACGAAAAACAGTATAATAAATCTGAGCAAATAAATAAAAAGTAAAATGCACACAACATTCAAAAGAAATGCTCAAATATGAAAAGTAAATAATTAACTCTATTGTCAAAACAAAATGAACCATTTAAAAAAATATGTTATCACTAAACAACTTTACGTGTGTGTTAAATAATACTATTCAATCTCTATAATCGACGTCACAAGTTCTACGTTCTCCAAACTCTTAACAGATCAAACAATTTTCTTAACAATTCATTCTGACAATCGAAGTGGCTCTTGATCCAGCGCCTCGTAACCTTGGACAAAAATCTCGAAAAAAAGCAGAAATCCAAACAAACGTGCAAAGTAACGAGTTGAAAAATAGCACTGCAAACTGAATAACGCCGCGATGGACCAAGAGCCAGTTTTCTGTAAAATCCTCCGCGGCCAACAAAGGTCTCCGTAGAAGCGACGCGCGAGCCTCTCGCTGGTGAGAAGCGACAGACTCACCTTGATCTCGCTGAGGTCGACAACTTCGCCGGTGACCTCGTCGATGACGTCGCCGTAGCACTGACCGGCCACCGAGCACTTGTTGAAGGTCATGATGTTCTGGGTGAGGGTGCCGGTCTTGTCGGAGAATATGTACTGAATCTGTCCGAGCTCCTCGTTGAGGGTGGTGGTACGGGCGCGGGCGTGCGTGTTCGTCGGCGCGTGGTACATCTCCTCGTCCCAGTTGATCAGAAACGACTGGACGAAGCGTATCACCTCGACGCTCACGTAAAGGCTTATGGGCACTACGGTGTTCAAGACTATCGCGTACGAGAAGAAGACCAGGAGGGCTATCACCGTGGCACCGGCCATCGGCTCGGTGGGGACTAGCGAATCCCACGGCAAGTAGACCTGTAGAGAAGAAAAGTTCAGTTTTATTATTTATTATTTATTAGAATTTTAATTTTGTAATATTCTCTAATTTTATTTTTTATTTTTTATTATAAATGAGATAGTGGCGTAATAAAGTGAGTTTTTAAATTTGAATTAAATTGTTGCGAAAATAATGAATTTCACTAATAAAAGCAACACTTAGTGACTAATAAATTATACCGTGACTTAATAAATAGCAAATATTATTTTAAGAGTTAGTCTAAGCTAAAAATAAATGTAAATTAAGTAACACTCAAGTATTTCATAATTCTCACTGTAACTTTACGGCTGACTAAAATCTTAAATTTGTACTGATTAAACCCGTCAAGGACTATTTAAACAGTAAAAGAACATATTGAAATATTTGTTTACCTGGAAGTAACGACCGACGAGGCTCTCCCAGATGCCGCAGCCGACCATGCAGAATGCACAGAGGGACAGTAAAAATAGCACTATGCCGATAATTAGGAGATTCAGCAGCCTATCTATAGAGGTCCTCTTGAACTTGCTCTTCCCTGAGTTCTGCATCAGCTTCGTGTCTTTGCCAGCAAAGATCACGATGCCGTAGCACCATTGGGTGTTGCGCAGCACGCATCCGCGCAGGATTATTTTGTCATTGTCCAGTATGTACCTGTAAATAAAATGATAAATTGGTCGTCGCTTTCGCACCCCTTCTTTTCAATTCGCTAATTAGATGCTGAAGTAACTCACTTTTTGCCCTTCCACGTGAGGATGCCGTCGAATTTGTTCAACAAATTGTTGGGCGTCTCGCAAATGATCTCCCCATCGAATTGTCCGATTAATTCGTGGTTGTCCATCATCTCGGAAGTTTCTTGTAAGCACTGGCGGCACTTTAGATTCGTTTCCCTGCGAACGTCGTCGTGAAATCCCGGTTAAACCTTCTCCGAGATTATATCGATTTAGTGCAGGGGGGGGGGGGGCGTCCGACTTACCCGTCCAACTCCGCTGTCTCGATGTAGCAAAGGCCATTGGGTTCGCTCGTTGAGAGCAGAAGAACGTCCGCGGCGACGAACTGGTCGTTCTCCATTCTGATCACATCGCCAACTTGGACCTGAGACCATTTCTCCTCGCGCAGCTTCGTACCACGCAGCGTCCATGATTTCCTGTTGTTCACCTGCGAGTCGCTGCTGTGTCGTTGCTGCGTCGGACAAGAGAAACCGGGGATTAAAGGAGTTCGCTAATTGCGACGTCTCGCGCCGCTAATCGCTGTAGCGCGCGCCTTTACACTTCGGCCATGGCCGACCCTCCTCTCCTCGAGGACGCGCTACTTTTTTTCTCAAACAACTCTTTATGAAGCTTTTTTTCGTCCGAGCGATATATTTTGGTTCAAGAATTACTTGTTCGGGCGATAATTCCAGTCGGTTAAGTAAGTATTTCTATATACTTGATTAATTAATATTCATGAAATTAATTATGCGATCGTTTAAATAATGAAACATAATTGAATCTGATGAAATTTGTAATGCAAAGTGTAATCTATGTACGTACAGCTAAATTGCATGAAAAAAGTATCTACATTTCCGTGCTCTTAACAGTAGCAGGATGCAATTATTCCGACGAAAAAAAAGTGTTTTTCACCGCAGTGTTTGATTTAAATTTCTTACAAAGAAACTAAGTTAATAATTCTGCGTTTTATCCAGTTTTGTTCCTAAAGTACGTATTTAAACTATAAAAATTTATAATAAATATGTTTACTTACAAAGTCGTCATAGGCATCTTTGACGGCAGTGAGCGTGAGCACCCCGATGAGAGGTATAGCTGTGGTGACGGGGGTCAGGGAGGATATCGCGGGGATCAGTTGGAGCACCAGCAGGCACAGGAAGTAAAAGTTGGCGAGCCTTTGAAATTGCTCGAACAAATTCAGTGGCAGGAACGTCAGAACCGAATATTTGGACGTTTTGATGTAATTGTTCTGCGAACAGCAACAAACGTTACGATCAAATGTTTATTCCCAATCGTTTTCCCCGTCGAGTCGAGGAATATTTCCTCGAGCTCGCGGGCACCCTTTTTTCTCTTTTTTTTCTTGTTTTTATCAGACAAACATCCGGCTAACACCGGTTAAATACAAAGATATGAAAAATGTTTTTGACTTTAAAGTTTTGTGTAAACTTACCGCATAATTAAACTGCAAGTTGTACTCGCGATTATTGGCGCGAATTCGCCTTTCTGTTTCTGTAAAAATAGAACACGCTTGAGATTAGTCATGAGTTTAAAAATTGTTAAAGTCGCACTTTGAAGAATTGATAAGGATCTTTTTCTTTCGCGTGAAAACGAGGTGATCTCAGTGTACTTTATCCCGCCATCATGTATATTTCGGGCTCTTTGATTCATTTCTTAAACCTAAACGTCGAATCGATCTGTTTTTATTGTGTCTCGACTCTCGAAAATAGATTCGACCGATCGCATGTCTTGATATAAATATTAAATCATTCCAGCTTTTATGATCTGGTCATCAATTGGTATCTGTTTCATCAGCTTTTATTGATAAATTTTTATCTCCTCCGTGCATGCACAGAATACGACAAAGTTTTATATCATGCTTTTGAAAAAAAGCTTTTTTGTTTCCCGTACGAAACAAAAAAAAAAAAAAAAAAAATAAAAAATAAAGAAACACTGTCTCAGCCATATACCGTCAGTCCAAAAGAATTTCATTTAGCGAGTGCAAGCGTTTCATTTTTCCTCAACGTTGGAAACCTCCGATAAAACCGTCATGGGTTTACCTCCTTCACCGCAAAAAGCGAAATGTCTTCGGTTAGGCTTGTGATTTTACTTGGGGAGTATTAAATCCACGTATTTTGGATGTCTCGGGAAATTCACTCGAAATAGCGAACTTCGCGTTTAGCCGTCGCTCCTGCATCTAGCGCAGTCTTCCACTGTATATATTTACGCGTTAGGAATCGTTCAACCGTTTCAGCTACGTAGAATGTTAATTTCAACAGTTTCAGAAACTTTAAAGTTAATTTTTAACAGATAAATAAAATTTTGTAGACATGATTTCACCCAATCATATTTATTTGCATATTAATCGATATCAGATAATACTATAAGAATTTGATTTTCCTGTAAGATTAATTTTGTTTTCTTTAAATAGAGAATGGATTTTCGCATTGTCTAATAAAAAACAGAAAAAAGGCTTAAGTGCCCGGAATAGCAGGAAATATTGTTTATTTCATTTTGAATACCAGAAGTAGTGGTCACGACTGAAAACGCGTGCGAAGCGCGACGCATATCAGTTGTTTATCGTCACCGCTTGCAGTAGTTGCGGCGCTTTTGCATAACCGGATAAATCGCGTTGCGCCACTATAACTATACGTGTCAGGCATTTAAACGTCAAGTGCCGCTGGAAACTTCCGTTACTTCGAAGTGCCGCCAACGACAATGATTGATCGGTCTGTCGAAAATCTTCGATAAAAAAAAAGAACGTAAACGACCCTTTTACAGTGCACAATCGAATGAAACTTCAGTAACTTTTTGGAAAATAAAAAAGGGGAAGAAATGGAAAATGAAGAAAAAAGGGAGGTAGTTGAATTTTGTAGTCTGACGAAAGTCCCGAAATTCCGTGCGAAAAACAATAGGTCATTCTCGCGACAAAAAAGGCGCCGGCGCATTGTGTAGAAGAACCGATTGAGTCGAGGGGCGGCGGCGCATCCACTCTGCTAATGGCTGCTAGATTATCGAGTTTCCGCGCGCGTATATTCGCAATTTGGGAAGGATTCGCGCGTCGACGCGCTAGACGCACACGCTCCGCCGCTTCTCAATGGAATTAGGACGGCTGCACCAGTCGGCGACCTTTACTGCTTTTTTTTTGTTGGACGAATCGAGCTGGAAATTTATTTCGTTTTCGCTCGTCCTTTTTTTATGATTTTTTTTCTTTGTGGCCTGGCATCGCGAGCATTTCAAAAGAATTTTTTTTCCTCGCATTTTTCTTGCGGTGGTTGGAATATTGGTGTGTGAAAGAGAATATATTGAATATTCTTTTCATTGTTTATAAATCGCTTAAGAATCAAAGATGATGAATAAATTCCTTATAAAATAAATATAATGAAACTAAATTCATTATGTCATTAAATATTATGAAATTATTGCACTTTCACGAGACGATTGTCTGACCATACCAGACCGTTTCTACTTAAACTTGTACGCGCGTACAACATTATCGCAAATAAAATAACATAAACAACAATAAATTGTAATCTAAGACAAAAGTAAAAAATAATAAATTAAAGCGAGCAAAAGTAAAAGGAGCCAAACACGCAAAGTGTCGATGAGATCCTTACTGCGTGTGTCCTCGGAGGTGGAAAAGAAGCCGGTGCCACGTCCCATGCACTCGGTGGCGGGCGGCGAGCTCGGTGGTATGGAGGTGGATGAGGTGGGGGTCGGCCGGTACCTGGTCCCCTTCCAGATGACCAGTTTGCCGAGGACGTTCAGGAGGCTCTCGCGCAGCGTCGTGTGCCGGGCGCTCGCGCCCCCCAGGCTGCTCGACGAGTCGCGCTTCGACGAGCAAAGGCCCTCGCCGGCCTCCTCGAGGCCCTCGCGCGACGAGCCCGCGCCCAGCATCAGCTGCTGTTGCTGCTGTTGCTGCTGCTGGCCCGAGCGCGCGCTCTTCGAATTTTCATCGTCAATCTTTTGTCGTTCATTTTTCTTTAATTTTTATTTTTGTTTTTAAGGAAGTAGGAATTACGTTATTTGGGTTTCGCGGAAGAAACGTGGAATTTGTCATGAACTTATTGCGTTGATGGAGATCGCGTGACTAGTAAATCGCGGCCTTGCCATTCTCTGAACATATCTACTTAGAGCAGTCGCAGAGTTGCTCGTATAGCTAAGCAGCTTTATCGCAGGGTTGTTTGTTTTTTTTTATAATTACAACTATCATCTCCACGTTTTTACACTCAAATAGCGTATTTTTACGTATCGCAAAAAAATCGTGAAAATTAGTGATTGCAATGTGAGTCACTTAAGGACGTTCTCCGATAGCAGTGGTGCTCAACTTCGTAATATGGCGAAAATTGTTATTAAAAATTACCAGTTACGGTAGGAAGTCTTATTTAGTCTGTGTGCATTAGCGAAAAAATAATA